>CM053027.1:462125308-462725308 GCA_028564925.1 Lithobates sylvaticus | reverse complement strand
AGTGGTTCAGTTGTTTGATGCAAGACTGCCTATATTTTTTTTACATTTGTACATATCATTGTATGCTTATTTCAGTTTGGATTGTAAATTACACACTAGTGGACCAGACACAGGTGTATTTAGCATATGTCCCTATAGACTGTAGGAGATCAAACAAATCCTACAGGAAATAATACAGACTGCAGACATGCTATGAAAAATAGAGACTGTAGATGTGGTACAAATAGACCATAAGAAGCTGTGAACCTGCCACAGAGAATGCAGATCTGACACATGAAATGATAAGACACTGTAACTATGCTTCAAGGGAAGTTCAAACACCATAAAACCATGTTTAGAAAGGCATCACCTTTAAGATTGCCCCCTCAAAAATGATTATCTTGGCATGTAAAGTACATTTAAGGCCCAAACTTAATTTGTATTTTTAAATTGGAACAGAGTGCAACATAGTTGAAACCCCTGTTTTTTGCCAATAATGTTCTATATGGGAGATTTTTCTTCACTTCTTTCCCTGTAGCCACAACATAAATTTTGAGGAACATTTTTTCTTAGACAGCTGTCACTCAAACAAGTGTCCACTTGGGAAGATTTTCTTTCTCCTCATGTTCAAAACTAAACAAGTTTGAGATTCAGATATACTTTAAATATCCTTAAAGCCCTTTATATGTTTCTTCACTGCTGTTTTCTTCAATCATTCATGTAAGGGTTACCTGATTTACTTTATCTAGGAACATTACAACCCTTTTAACTCAGAAGACTATGGCAACCTACACTAGCACACAATCACATGCTTTTTATCCATTGGAAATAAATAAGTAATAGGGCCATATTAGGGCTGAGGAGGTCTTAAAAAGGGAGGTAAGTTTCTGTTCACACATTTTACTGCCCTTTGAGCCCTACAGCACATATTGTAGGACTAAACAAGGCCACAGACCATTAATTCATTTTATCCATATTAAGAATTGCTATAGCACAGTCCTATAAGCAAATATAAATTCGATTTTTATAATAAATTAACTTTTCTTTTAACTGTAGTGGGAATAATAGAAATATCAAAACAAAAATGAAAGTGAAAAAATAAATTCTCGGCTAGGTTGCTTACACTTATATTTGCTTACACTTGTGACATGTACCCATTGATTTCCAGTATACCAGCTGTTTTATTTATTTTTTTATAGATGGAATTATTTTTTTCCTAAAAAAGAATTGGCATCACCCCTTCGTGATAGCCAATGTGTACACTTAAAGGGAATTTGTAGCAAGAAAAATACATCTGATCTCCTCTCAGATCTACCCTCCAAAATACATCTTACATAACTGATCCGCTTTCAGCTAAACAACTTGTGGTGTCAGAACTAACTGAAGCCAAATAATCAGCTTGACAGCCCTGAAAGGTTCATCTCAACAGTGAAGTTTAGAACAGATCAGAGGTATTTCTCCATTTAACAGAATTCTTTTAAAGTTTAACTCTAGGGAAATAGGTAAATACACAGATGGACTGTCTTTCCTGCCAACTGATTTGTAATTTTCCTCCACTATTCTGGATGTGCAGAAATACCTACCATACTCAACTGTCTTTGAGACCTCCATGAATTGTACTCTGCCATTGAGTGATACAACCTGCGTAGGACCAACCCCTCTGCCTGTTATCAGAAAATAAATGAACAGTAAAACATTTTCTAAGGCAGTGTTTCTCAAACTTTTTGCCTTAGGGGAACTCTTGGCAAAAAGTTTGAGATCTCGGGGAACCCCCTGAAAAAAAAAAAAACTCAGATCTACAGCTCACTGAACTTTGGATCTGATCAGCGAGCTGTAGATATAACAGTAATAAAGAAACAGTATCAAATAATAGAATAAAATAAATATTGTAAAAAAACACCTACCTCCTTAATGTGAAACTTGGGCTTGCTTTTTTCTGCACAGGTGCTCCTGTGAAAATCAGAGGGCAGCACCACAGAGGAGCGAAGAGAGAGGGAGCACATGGCTGGATCAAGAGGTGACATCCTGTCTGTGTTGGATTCCGGCAGTGCAGAATGCAAAAAGGGGGATCAAAGAGCATAGCATAGCTTTATGACAGGTTATTACTCCATAATAAAACTATTATGAACTCACCTCCTACTAAATTCAGTCTGATCCAGCTGTGTTCTCCCGCTCTCTAGATCAACACTTCCATACACAGGATATCACCTGTTGCTTCAAGCATGCTCTATTTCTCTGCTTACCCCCCCCCCCCCCAGCCTGTATTATTGGATGGTGCCATACACAGGATCTTACTGCAGATAAGGCATTCCTCTCCTAATTTACTCTCTCTCTCTGAGACACACACTGCTATGGCTGGCAGCTCTTACCTCCCGATCCAGCCACATGCTATGTGTTCCTGCTGGCTCTGTGCCTCCTGCAATTTCCATGTCCCAAACCAGTCATGTGCCCCTGCCAGCTCTGTCCACCCACCCCTCCCCCATCTCTAACCTCCAGCCATGTGCTCCGATGGCTCTCTGTCCCTCCTGCACTCTGCATTGCTGCAGCTATAAGACTCTTATAGTTGTGGTAATGCAGAGTGTAGGGGAAACAGTGAGCCATCGGAGCACATTGCACAGTGCAGGGGGAGGCAGAGAGAAACTGTAAAAGTTCATCTTTGGATTGTGCCACATGTTCCTGCCCAGTCAGCGCTGTCATATACAGAAGACCTCCTCCTTCTTTGGCTCCCATTCCTGCTCTTTGCACTCATCCCCTGCTCCACCCCGCAACCTTATAGGAGCCAGAACTAGAAAGGTAACATCGGGTATTCATGCACGTTGAGTGTCAGCGCGCATTAAGGACAAGTTGGACAACATTTGAAAATACATTTAGCGGTATACATCCTTCATAATGTAGATTTTCTGCAGAACCCCTGGGGACTTTCTGCGGAACCCCAGTTGAAAAACACTGTTCTAAGGTAATCTTTGTGTTCTCTTCTCCTTTAAGAAAGCTAGTGTTAGCAAGACACCATTATGAAATGCAGCACAGCCTGACTGGCTTACAGTGGGGTCTCCCTCAGTCTGGGTGCTTCGGTGTAGAGGCTCAAGGGGCCTTATATAAAGACAGATTTGGGGATGTCAACCAGCTTTACCTAATAATACTAAATTTGCAATTGGATGTAAGGGGAGACATGGAGCTCACCAGTATTGACCTTGCAACTAGCATGTTCACTAAATATCAAGGATAGCTTTCATATGGTTCATGGAATAATATTTATTTATTTTGTAGTGTACTATTCTAGATTAATGTTAAATGTTGAATTAATCTGGATTACTCCTCATGTCCTATTGAAGATTTATTCCAGTAACACAAAACCTTCTATACATCAGGTATGGATTTTAATGTAACTGAATTTGTTTAACTGTGAAAGAAATAAGACATAAGTCAAAATCATCCATGATAGGTATCAGACTGTAGTGAAATGAACAGTCAAATTCTTTGGCAATTCTCCATTTACCTGACATCCAGTCACTCCCTACCAGACGATCTCTAAATTGCCGCCTATGAGGGGAAATTTAAAAAGAAATTCAGAAGATCAGAAGACATCTCAGTTGATATGAATAAGACTATAAGCTGAAACTTTTCAGCACACTAGAGCTCTTAAGAGACTGACACCAAGATTCTAAAATAAAATGTTTTGTCCTCCATGTTCTGGAAGACTGTTACATGAAAATGTCTACCATGAAACAAACCTGCCGCAATTAAAGTAGTAGCCGTTAAGGCTAAAACATATGGGAAATGTGCTAGTAACAGTATAAACTGAAATAGTTCTAGACAATAGACATACATAGTAGTGGACATAGTTAAGGCCAAAATAAAAGCTGCACACCTGGATATTACACCCAAATACTGTAACTATATTCTTTCCATAGCTAATGAAAAAAATTACTGGACTGACAATATGATGCTAAACTAAAATAACTAAAATATCTGTTATGCAACAAATACAACTCCAGGCTCCTCCCTCCTGCAAGAGTTAGCTTCTCATTTTGCTTAGATGAAGTAATATATTTACCTTATTTCTCACTCCCTCACCAGCCAGTGATGTCCTCCACTTTCCTGTACTCCCAAGTAGTGAGAGGTCCTTCTGTATTCTCACATAGAATGCAGGACTGCTGGTCGCCATGAAAAGGAGGTAGCCTTGGGAAATGAGGACAATAGTAAATATAAAAATTTGTCACCATCCCATAGGCAAAGTGATCAATTAAACCTGGTAGTGGGAATGGAAACCCCATGTACGAGCAACGTTTTTATTTCCCTGGAGTTTGTCTCTAACCCTTTCACTGCCAGCTGTACAAGGGAATGGCCAGCACCCAGTGGGAAGAATTTAGTGAAAGGAGGGGGCTAGCAAACAGCCCAGTTCTGTGTCCCCTGCACAGCCTGCTTTCTTCACGGTGTCCTCCAGTCCTCGTGTTGCTCAACTCCTATTTGTGGCAAAGACAGCAGACTGTATAAGTGAGAAGAGTGCTGGTGCCCAGCAGGGAAGATCAGATGTTCAGGATAGCTGAGTGGAGGATCGGTAAATATGACTGTCTGTACTGAAAAAACATCTGGGTGATTAGTCACCCATTGTTCATTTATAAATACCAAGGAGGCAAATATGAGTGACCATTCCTGTTTACTATCTCTTGTTTTGTGAATGAACAGGAAGCGCTCTGTTCAGAGCACTCTCTGTTTAGTGTCTGACTGCTGCTGCGGCTGCAGAGTAGTAAAAGACACTAATAGTATAAAATTGGCTCATTAACCGATTGCCGCCCGCTGGCTGTCATATGACGGCCAGGCGGTGCAGCTCTCGTTCTGGGAGGGCATCATATGAAGCCCTCACCTTCCCGGCCCACAAGGGGGCGCACGAGCGCTGCCGGCGGCACTCGCGCACGCCTGCCATGTCACTGGGGACCCTATGTGCGTGCCCGGCGGCCGCAATGTCCGCCGGGTAACCGAGCAGGACCGTGGATCTGTGTATGTAAACACACAGATCCACGTCCTGTCAGGGTAGAGAAGACAGATGGTGTGTTCCCAGTACAGAGGAATACCGATCGGTCTCCTCCCCTTGTGAGTCCCCTCCCCCCACAGTTAGAATCACTCCCTAGGAAACATAATTAACCCCTTGATCACCCCCTAGTGTTAACCCCTTCCCCGCCAGTCACATTTATACAGTAATCAATACATTTTTATAGCACGGATCGCATTATAAATGTGAATGGTCCCAAAAATGTGTCAAAAGTGTCCGATATGTCTGCCGCAATATCACAGTAACGATAAAAATCGCAGATCACCGCCATTACTAGTAAAAAAAAATAATAATACAAATTCTATAAATCTATCACCTATTTTGTAGACTCTATAACTTTTGCGCAAACCAATCAATATACGCTTATTGCGATTTTTTTGACCAAAAATATGTAGACGAATACATATCGGCCTAAACTGAGGAAAAAATTTGTTTTAAAAAAATTGGATATTTATTATAGCAAAAAGTAAAAAATACTGTGTAGATAGCTTTAGCATCAGTCCGTGTCTCTCCCTGATAGTGTCAGATTGCCCTCCACATTATCACCATCCACATTTAACCCCTCAATTGCCAGCAACACTATCACAGTCACACTATAACCACCCTTACTAGTATAGTATCTGAACTGATCAGTATCTTTGATCAGATCAGAACTTTACTAGTGTACATAATAGTACTTTGTCCCCAAAAATGCAGTGTTAGCAGAATCAGCCCTGTTCGATGTCAGGACTTGGGTTTTAGTAAAAAAAAAAAAATTATAATAAAAATGCTATAAATCTATCCCCTATTTTGTAGACGCTGTAACTTTTGCACAAACCAATCAATATACGCTTATTGCGATTTTTTTTACCAAAAATATGTAGAAGAATACATATCGGCCTAAACTGAGGAAAACAGTTGTTTTTAAAAAAAATGATATTTATTATAGCAAAAAGTAAAAAATACTGTGTTTTCTTCAAACTTGTCACTCTTCTTTTGTTTATAGCGCAAAAAATTAAAACCGCAGAGGTGATCAAATACCACCAAAAATAAGCTCTATTTGTGAGGAAAGTGGGGTACAGTATTGCATGACCGCGCAATTGTCATTCAAAGTGTGACAGCACTGAAAAATGGCTTGGGCAGGAAGGAGGGGGGGGGGGGGAGTCCCAAAATCCAAAATACAATGACTATGTTGCAAAACACATTTAGATTTATTATGTGTATTATGTGTATTTTCAAAACACATTAACACCATAAATCCAAGGGCTGAATACAAGACTATAACTATACTATTTCTTACAAGAATAGTTTAAAATGTATTAATTAATAATTTAACCCTGGGTACCAAATGGCATGTAGGGTATCTATCCATCCAGTTTCACATTGTAAAAGTGTTTTAACAATATCTCCTGCTCACTCATGCATCGGTCCCTTTTTTGAGGGCAAAGAATTTCAACGGGTGTTTCCATTTTCTTTTTTAACATTAAAGATGTATGGTCAAGAATATGCTTAACCACTTCAACCCCGGAAGATTTAGCTGCTGAATGACCAGGCCATTTTTTGCGATTCGGCACTGCGTTGCTTTAACTGACAATTGCGCGGTTCTGCGACAACAACAAAATTGACGTCCTTTTTTTTCCCACAAATAGAGCTTTCTTTTGGTGGTATTTGATCACCTATGCGGTTTTTTTTTTTGCGCTATAAACAAAAAAAGCGACAATTTAAAAAAAAAGTATTTTGTAATTTTTGCTATAATAAATAAGCCCATTTTTTTTAAAAAAAAGCCAAATTTTTCCCCGTTTAGGCCGATATGTATTCTTTTACATATTTTTGGTAAAGAAAATGCAATAAGCGTATATTGATTGGTTTGCGCAAAAGTTATAGCTTCTACAAAATAGGGGATAGATTTATAGCATTTCTATTATTATTATTATTATTATTTTACTAGTAATGGCGGCGATCTGAGATTTTTATCAGTACTGCAACATTATGGAGGACACATCAGACACTTTTGACACATTTTTGGGACCACTGGCATTTATAAAGCGATCAGTGCTATAAAGATGCACTAATTATTGTAAAAATGTCATGGGCAGGGTTAACACTAGGGGCATTCAAGGGGTTAACTCTGTTCCCTGTGTATGTTTTTAACTGTAGGGGGAGGGGACTGACCTAGAGGAAATGACAGATCATGATTCCTAGTAATTAGGAACTCACGATCTGTCTCTCCTTACAGAACAGAACAGGGATTTGTGTGTTTACACACACGCGTTCCTGCTCTGCCTCTTATGCCCGTGATTGCTCGTGGCCGGGGGTCATCGCCACCATCGGCCACAAGCATCGGCACCCCTGCAGTGCAGCTGGCGGCGCACGGTTGCCTGCTATCCCGGTTAAAGGGGCCGACCTATAGCTACGACGGCTCGCAGGATTGCGCTGACCTAGTATAATGAGGACAGCTAGTCGGCAAGCTGTTAACCCCTTGCAGACCGCTCCATGTATATATATATATATATATATATATATATATATATATATATATATATATATACTGCGGCAGGGCACATGCCAGCCCATCTGTGCTGTAATTTAGTACAGCACAAGTCAGTCTGTGGGTCCAGGCCAATGATTTTTGGCCTGGACTTGTTGCTCAACTATGTAAACATAGACACAGGAACTGCAGCATTCTTTTTTTGAAATCTTTTTGGTTCCAGAGAGAGAATAGAGCAGGCATGTATTAGTAAACACATTTTCATTTGCACACACTTAGTTAGGCACATTTAACCCCTTAATCTCCCTCCAGTTAACCCTTTCACTGCCCTGTCACAGTGTCATTAGTACAGTATACAGACTTTTTTACTGACCACTGTATTAGTGTCACTAGCGAAATTAGATAGCTTTAGCATCAGTCCGTGTCTCTCCCTGATAGTGTCAGATTACCCTCCACATTATCACCATCCACATTTAACCCCTTGATTGCCAGCAACACTCTCACAGTCACACTATAACAACCCTTACTAGTATAGTATCTGAACTGATCAGTATCTTTGATCAGATCAGAACTTTACTAGTGTACATAATAGTACTTTGTCCCCAAAAATGCAGTGTTAGCAGAATCAGCCCTGTTCGCTGCCAGCACTTGGGTTTAGCCCCACCACCATCACCCTCTAACAAGTGCAGTGTCAGTATAATTTCTGATCACTGCCACATCTGATACAATGTACGTTGTAAAACTGCAGTGTTAGATCAGGACTGATCTCTGCTAGCACTAGAAGGTACATATTTTTACTGGTTAGAGTAGTTCCTGATAGCCAGAAGCTTTTTTACTCATTAGACACACAAGGTACCTGTAAATTTAGTGCCCAAGATGTCCACAGAAAGGTACACTAGTAAAGAAGCCTACAGGATTCTGAGTATGACAGATAAGAGTGAAGGGGAGTCCTCACTGTCAGAATCAGCCTCAGACTACCAACCTGTAAAAAACAGCAGCACCCTCACAGGTAGCACAGATGATAGAGAAGAGTTCCCTGCTAAGTTCAGATGTACTGAACCTCATGCCCAGGTTGGTGAGATACAAGAAATGCATGATTATTCTCATATGCAGCAGAATGCAGGCAGGCACCAGTGGCCTAGTATATCCTGGCATTTTGCACAACAGTACAGCAGTATCTTATGGTGATGTGGCGAGTCCCAGAAGTGCAGTCCAAGCTGGTGAGGTGACCAGCACTAGTAGCATTCTGCAGCCACCAAGAATTACAGCCAGAAAAGGCTCGTAAAGCCCATAGTGTCCTTCCAGAGGTGCTTGCAAATCCTGATTGGTAGCCTCCAGATTCAGCAGCACTTGTTATCTCCCCAATCACAGTCCATCCCAGAATTCAGGTGGAAAGAGATTAATAACTCCCCTTAATTTTTTTTTTCTGTTTTTCACAGAAGATCTGTATCAATTGATTGTGTACCAAACCAATTTTTATGCCGACCAGTACATCATCACCAACCCAAATTCATACCTTGCCAGACCATTTGAGTGGAAACATATCACTGTTTTCGAGTTAAATAATGACAATGCACTCTGTCATCTTTAGGTGACACTGAATATGATTGGCTCCACAAAATTTGGACCCTCAATGATTTTTCTGGTAGCCTTACATTTAAACCAATATCTCCCCAGCAAGTGTGCTAGATATGGGGTCAAACTGTACAAGCTCTGTGAAAGGAAACAAGCTATACTTATTGTTTTAGAATTTATGAGGGAAAGAACAGTCATGTGGAGCCCCCCGGATGGCCATAATTTAAAATACATGGGGAGCAGTGGCAAGATAGTATGGGGCCAAAACTGCAAATCCAGATGCAGTGAGCCAGCTGCATGAAATGCATTTTCCTGATGTCTTTCCAGGTACCCCCACCCAAAATTCCCCCTAAAAAGATGTCATGTCTGTAGCAGACGCAGAATTAGATGTGATATCCATTTTTTGTGTCCCTCCTGTCCTGGCCAACCTGGTCTCTGTATAAATGACTACTTACGTCAATACCACACACTGGTGGAATATTAGTTTAGGATACAGCACAGTCTAGGATACGTAATTCACATACAGGGGTCTCGAATGTTCTAAAATGTTAAATTACAAAAAAGTTTAAAAAAAAAGTAAAATTAAAGAAAAATAAAGTTGTTGTTTTATTGAGTTAATGTTATATTGTATTGTACTGTATTTTACATATACATCATAATTCACTGCCTGCAGTTCTGCTGGAGGAGATCTCTCCACAGTTAAACAAAGGTGTATGCTGAAGCATGAGGGGCCAGGGGTGGTCAGTGGAAAGATCACTCCTATGCTTCAGTGTATAATTGTTTTCTATTTTTTTCTAGCAGAGATTTTTTCATCCACATGATCAATGTGAATGTAGGAATGCATGCACAGGCTGCATGAAAAAAAAAGAACATTACATGTATGCCCAACATTAGAAGAGTGGGTGGATGTGTGAGGATACCACATGTGAGAGACTTTTTTGCAGCCTAGCCCAAAATCCAATGGCCACCTTCAGGCTTTCAAATGGCATTATTTTGTCATTTAACTTCCTGACAGCCTATCACAGTTTCAGAGTCCTTACAAATGCCAGGATAGTACAAAACACCCTCAAATAAATCCTTTTTTGGAAAGTAGACTCTCCAAGGTATTTGCCAAGAGGCAAAATGCTCACTATGCCTATTATCAAATTCCTTTGGGTATCTACTTTCCAAAAAGGGGTAATTGGGGGTGTTTTGTGCTATCCTGGCATTTCATAATTAGTGAGGAATCAACATAAAAAGAACGAAAGCCTGAAGGTGGTTATTGAATTTTGGGGCCCTGTACATGGCTAGGTTGCAAAAAAGTCTGCAAAAACATTTCTCATACATGGTATCCCCATGCTCGGAAGACATAGCAGAGTGTGTTTTGAGGTGTAATTCCACATATACCCATGGCATGTGTGAGAAATATCTCATTAAACTGACAACTTTGTGTAAAAAAAACTAAAACCATTTTTGTTTTTTTTTCCAAAAACTTGCGGCAACAAATAAAATCTTCCATGCACTCAACATGCCTCTCAGCAAATACCTTGGGATATCTACTTTCCAATTATTGTGGGGAGTGTTAGTACTATCTTGGCCTTTTTAGGGCCTCCAAATCGTTGATAGGTAGTCAGGAAAGTGAGGAATTATGCTCTTTGAAAGCCTAAAGAAAGTAAAAGCTGTGTAAATTCCAGTATATATACCATAGTTTATAGATGCCATAACTTTCACACAAACCAATTAATATATACTTATTGGGATTTTTTCTTTACCAAATACATGTAGCAGAATACATTGTGGCCTAAATTTATGATGACATTTGACATTTTTTTATAACAGGAAGTAGAAAATATATATTTTTACATTTTTCAGTTATTTAATTTATTTATACCACCAAAAGAAATCTATTTGTGAGAACAAAATGTATAGATATTTCATTTGGGTACAGTGTTGCATGACCAATCAATTACCAGTTAAAGTAGCACAGTGCTGAATAGCAAAAAATGCTCTGGTCCATAGTTTAGGTGATTAACCACTTTAATACTGGACACTTCTATCCCCTTCTGCCCAGGTCAATTTTCAGCTTTCAGTACTGTCACACTTTAAATGACAATTGCTGGGTCATTCAACAGGGTACCCATTTGACATCTTTATCATTTTTTTCACACAAATAGAGCTTTCTTTCAGTTGTATTTAATTACTGATTTTTTTTGTAAATCAATCAAAAAAAGTACTGAAAATGTTGAAAAAAATATGTGTTTCTGTTATAAAATTTAGCAAATATATAATCTTTCTTTAGGCCAAAATGTATACTGCTACATTTCTTTGGTAGAAATAACCCAAGTCAGTGTACATTATTTAGTCTGTAGGAAAGTCCACAAACTATGGTATATACAGTATCTCTGAAAATTGATAAATTCTGATGTACTGATGGCTCATATCATTTCTTGAGGCCAGGGACAGTACAAGTATCCCCTTTTTGGAAAGTAGACAGCCCAAGGTATATAGTAAGGGGCATGGTGAGTTTTTTGAAGGTGTCATTTTTTGTCACAATTTTTTTGAAAATGAAGAAATTAAAAATTATTTTTTTTCATTTTTCTTTACATACTGTCATCAGTGCAGTACAGTATCATGATATCATGGAGGTCATCAGGAACACTAACTGGTGACAGTATGAAACAGAAACTTTTTTTATTTATTTATTTTTATATTGTTTTTTTTACAATTTGTGTTTTACATACAGTGACCATAGCAATACAGTGTTACCAGAGTAACAACCAGGTCAAAGAAGGGATGTTTCATTTTTATCACTGTAGAATGCCCCACATGTAAATTTTTTTAGATAATCTATTTCAGGGTACTCAGTGCTTGACAGGTTACCCAGTGCTTGGGTTTACATTGCTGTCCATTTGGAACAACCACATCCTGGCCTTTTAAAATAAAAAAGTTACATACATAGTTACATAAAAAATAAATAAAAAACAATCACACACACATAGAAAACCTTCATAATATGCTATCCTATTCAGTTGATTCAGAGGGAGCCCCCTCCCCCAATAAAGCACCCACCCTTCCTGATCACCCAAGAGGCATTTAGATATTTCCTGAATCAACTTTACATATAAAGATTAGTATCCAGTTGTCTCTAGGAAATAATCCAGGCCTTTTCTTAAACAATCTACTGAGCTGGCCAAAACTAGTTCCTGAGGGGTGTCTATTCCACATTTTCACAGCTCGTACTTTGAAGAAGCCTTTCTGTATTCAGATGTTAAATCTCCTTTCCTTCAGACATAAAGAGTACCCTCTTTTTCTATGTGATGACCTTAAAGTGATTAACTTAACCACAAGTTCACAATATGGACTTCTTATGTATTAATACATGTTGATCAGATCCCCCCAAATCTCTTCTCAAGAGAGAATGAAATTCAGTTCAGCTTATAATTTCTCTCAACTGAGCACCTCCATGCCTCTTATCAATTTAGTTACTCTTCTCTGTGCTATCTCCAGTTCTCCAATATCCTTTTTGTGAACTGGTGCCCAGAACTGAACTACATATTCCAGATGAGGTCTTACTAATGCTTTGTACAGGGGCAAAATGATGTCTCTCTCTCTCTGCATTTCAAACCTCTTTTAATACAAGAAAGGATTGTGCTCGCTTTGGAAACTGCAACTTTACTGTGCCAATACCACAAACAAGCCTGGTTACAATATGCCAAATACAACACCTTCATTCAATCCCTATAACAAAAATGGATGGTGAGAGAGGACATCCTTGTCTATTGCCACTACAAATTGCAATAGGTTGAGAGAAGTGATCATGTAATTTTACTTTCACTTGATATTGGGAGTATAGTGCTTTAAGCATATTAACCACTTCAGCCCGGACCAATTGGCAGCCAAAGAACCAGGCCCCTTTTTGCGATTCGGCACTGCGTCAATTTAACTGACAATTGCGCGGTCGTGCAACGTGGCTCCAAAACAAAATTGGCGTCCTTTTTTTCCCACAAATAGAGCTTTCTTTTGGTGGTATTTGATCGCCCCTGCGGTTTTTATTTTTTGCGCTATAAACAAAAATAGAGCGACAATTTTGAAAACAATGCAATATTTTTTGCTTTTTGCTATAATAAATATCCCCAAAAAATATATAAAAAAACATTTTTTTTCCTCAGTTTAGGCCGATACATATTCTTCTACATATTTTTGGTAAAAAAAATCGCAATTAGCGATTATTGATTGGTTTGCGCAAAAGTTATAGCGTTTACAAAATAGGGGATAGTTTTATAGCATTTTTATTAATATTTTTTTTTACTAGTAATGGCGGCGATCAGCGATTTTTATTGTGACTGTGACATTATGGCGTACACATCGGACAATTTTGACACATTTTTGGGACCATTGTCATTTATACAGCAATCAATGCTATTTAAATGCATTGATTCCTGTATAAATGACAGTTGTAGTGAAAGAGTTAACCACTAGGGGGAGGGGAGGGGTTATGGGCTGTGACGTGTGTGTTTTTTTTAACATTAGGGGGCGGGGCTGACGTCTGACGTCATTGATCAGCTTTTCTGATGACAGGGAACAGCCAATCAATGAGAGGCAGTGTAGGATGCACGGGGAGAGGTTTGTTTACACAGACCTCTCCCCGTTCTTCAGCTCTGTGACCTGATCGCGGGACACCAGCTGGTCCCGCGCCCGGGTCACGGAGCTCCCGACCGGGTCACGAGCGCGCCACTGGCGGCGTGTGCGTGACCCACGGCTAGGCAATTAAAGGGCAACGTACCTGTACGTGCTTTTGCCTAGCCGTGCCATTCTGCCAACGTATATGTGCAGGAGGCGGTCGGGAAGCGGTTAAGAAAATGAGTCCTAAATCCCTAATTTTCAAGGAGCGTGAACAAAGTCTATGAGACCGAGTCAAATGCTTTTTGCAGATCTATAGAGTTAAAAGTCTTCCTGGTGTGGTCCACCATCCTAACCAGAGTGGAGAAGGGAGATAAGATTTATTGCATGCCTTATTTGATCAAGCCCTTGTCTACTGGGGATAAACACTACTTGGCCTTTATGATTATAACTGCTAATGAATGATGAAAGAATGTTTTCTAAGATTTTTGTCAAGAACTTAAGGTCATTGTTGATCAGTTGTTCTTGGATTTAAGTGGAACTTTGTAAATATAAGCATACAGTACAGCAGGGTTTACACTGGGAATGAGGTGGGCATCAGTGCACATTTTCTGATGCAAAACATGCCAACAAAAATCAGAAAACAATTGCACTGCTGCTTCTTTATTGTCCAGTCAGCAGGTCTGGGGTGTTTTTAAGCAAGTTTACGGGTGTGGCTGTGGTTCTTCTATCTGACAAGGGTACCTTATTACAAAGCTGTCTGAATAGAACTACAAATCCTTTGACACATATTTCATACATATGCATTTACATTATACATTTAGCTACTTTCCAAGGCTTCAGAGTTAACAAATAACTCCACTTTTGTGAGAGAAAATCCTCTACTAAAACAATTATATAGAATATACAATTTCTACACAAGTCATATTGTAATTGAACATTATTAAAAACAACCTTTCCTTTTCAATCTGCAATATGGTAACCTGGAGGCATTCTGTACACAGGTGGTGGTGTATGGAACACCCCGCAACAATTCAATTTCCTGCATGTGTATTGGCTTACTGATTTTCCCAGAAGTCTGCACTAAGATTAAAGTTAGATTTTGGGCATCCTCTAAAACACACATTTTATTTTAATGAGATACCCCTAGAGGGAAATCACATTAAAGCCCCATACACACGGTAGGATTTTCCGATGGATTCTGTCCTATCCTACAATGTTGTCGGAAAATCAGACCATGTGTAGGCACCATCGGACAGTTTCCATCAGATTGTCTGACGGACAAAGTCCTATCTCCTGCTGGATAGATTTTTTGACAACAAAGTCCGATCACACCAAATCCGATCGTGTGTAGCGAATTCCGACCGGACAAAGTGCTACGCATGCTCAGATCACATTACAAGACCAAAGCTATTGGCTACTAGCCTCTACGTAGTCCCGTCGTAGGCAACAAACGTCACCACGTTCAGAATGATCGGATTTTCCAACAACTTTGTCCGACCGTGTGTACGCAAAACCAACATCAGACAAAGTATGACGGACATGGTCTGACGGACCTGGTCCTCGGATAATACGCGCGTGTGTATGGGGCTTTAAAGATATTTAGGCATTGCCACTTAACTCATTAGAATCCTGTAAGTGCAGCGGCTGATTGATAATTATAAAGTCACTCCCACTCACATTCACACTTTGCACATAGACACAAACAAACAACTATTTCTTCAGAATAACAAAAGATAGAAATCTACAACAATGTGTGCTAAAATTTTTGCAATGTACATAGATCACCCAGAGTGGTAGATTTTTTTTCTCAATAAAAGTTGCTCCTAAAGTTTAATTTTCTTTCACTTTCAAAATGCTATACATACAATCAACACACCTACTGAAATATAGATAGTTACAACTGTACTGATATGTACTGTTGGTCTCCTTCGAAATATTCAAGGTATCTCGGAACACCCAATAAGAGGATAGTATGCGACCTGTCTAAACTACGTGGCATGTTCACCAATGCCAGGAGCCTGGCAGACAAGACGGGTGAACTAGAGATACTGTTGTAATAGGAGGATTTGGATTTTTGAGGAATTCCAGAGACCTGGTTCAACAGCTCTCATGATTGGCTAGCAACCATTCAAGTGTATACCCTTTATCGCAGGGATAGAGAGGGTAAAAAAAGGGGGAGGGGTATGCCTATATATCAAGAATAATGTACAAGTGAATGTGAGAGATGACATCACTAAGGGATCTAGGGAGGAGGTTGAATCCTTATGGGTAGAGCTCCAGAGGGAGGAAGCTAAGGGGAAAATAATACTGTGAGTATGCTATAGGCCTCCCATTGATGCCAATGACGAGGTACTATTCATTCCACAGACACCAACAGTAGGATATCATTTCTCTCACTACCACTAATAATGGGACACTATTCCTTTCACTTACACCAACAATGGGGCACCATTCCTTCTACTTATAGTAATAGTGGGGCTCTATTCCTTCCACAGACACCAATAATGAGACATAATTCCTCCCACTGATATAAATGATGGAACACTATTCTTCCCACTGGCACCAAAGATAGGGCACTATTCCCCACATTGACACCAATGATGGGACACTATGTCTTACACTGACATCAATGGTGGACACTATTCCTCCCCTACTGCCCCATAGGAGCTATTTACATTTTATTCCCACTGACTACCAAGCCTGAGGCCTTATTTACTCCCACTGATATTGGGGCATTTTCTACATCCACTGGCAACAATCCACCCCTAAAGACTGAAGGACTGCAAGCTGACCCTTTGTTTAGAATGTTTGTAGACCACTGCTTTAGATCATTGTCTCAGAATATATTGACATAATTGGATCTGTGTGATAGCCAGGCAATTTGCAGTACAGCATATTTTTAACCACATGCCAACCGGGCCATAGCCGAAAGACGGCTACAGCGTGGTTGGCTTCTTCTGGGTGGACGTCCGTGGGACGTCCTCACAGAATCGCACTCCCGCGCGCCCCCTGGGGCACGCACCCGGGAACATCCATGATGGATCACGGTAAATGGCCGCTGATAGCGGCCGTTTACCACGTGATCGCTCTGTCAAATGACGGAGCATCACTTGTAAACAAACTGGCATCATGTCATGAAGCTAGTTCCTCCCTCCCCTCTCTGTACCGATCGGTACAGTGTGAGAGGAGAGAGGGAGAGATGGTTTGCAGTGATGTGGGCACTACAGATCCAGCCCACAGTGCTGCTCAGTGCCCGTATTCTGCCAATACTCTGCTATACTATGCAATACTATGCAATACTCTGCAATACTCTGCAACACTCTGCAACACTCTGCCAATACTATGCAATCCTCTGCAATACTCTGCACTACTATGCAAAACTCTGCAATACTATGCAATACTCTGCCAATACTCGCCAATACTCGCCAATACATTTTAACAGAAACAAAAAATGTATTTATTTATTTTTACAGAATTTTCAGTCTTTTTTGATTTATATTGCAAAAAAAAAAAAAAAAACAGTGGTGATTAAATACCCCCAAAAGAAAGCTCTATTTGTGTGGAAAAAAGGACAAACATTTCATATGGGTACAGTGTTGCATGACTGAGTAATTGTCATTCAAAGTGTGAGAGCACCGAAAGCTGAAAATTGGTCTGGTTAGGAAGGGGGTTTAAGTGCCCAGTGGTCAAGTGGTTAAAATTCAGCCAATAACAATCAGTCCTCAGTGCCACAGGTCTTCAAGATGTGACCTTTTATCACCCTGTGCTTTATTTTCTCCATTTCAATAGAAGCACAATCCATACTGCTGAGTGATTCGAAGATCTGTCATGCTTTTAAATGTGTTTAAAAATGAATGAAATGTGAAGGATTTAATTTTATGTGAACAGCATATGGTAAATAAATAGGTTCAGTCCCAAGGTGCAAGGATCAAAACACTGAAACCTTAAAGTTTCATTATTCTGCAAAAAAAGACAGTTTTTTAATTTGTTTGACAGTTTTATAATGATAGAGGTTCACAGCATATTAGCACATGCATGCAATTGTAATATTCATTTGGCTTGGATTGTTCCCATTGCTGGTGATGCAGAACATGCTCCTGCTCATCATCCTCTGTTGTCTGGCTCTGGAATGAAACTGACTACTGAGGCAAGCTTGGCAGTTGTGGGCTCCAGATGCCAAGTTGCAGGATTAATTGATCTTTGCTGTGCCATCAGAGAGTTTCCTGTTTACGTGAATTTGATGGTACACTAATTTAACCTATTTTTGTTCAAGAATGTATTATTTACTACTGTGTTTATTCTGAACAGATTGAAATCGAAATATGTCATTTTGGGGAATAGTTTTACAGCTATATTTAGACTTTAGTTAAAATATTAATTTATGTCAGTGTTTGAAGATTTGTACCCGATAATCTTTTTCATCATAAATTTACAAGTACGTAACTATCTTTATACACACATTATGATGGATTTTTATTTTAGTTATGCTTTTTGAAGGTGAAGATGAAGGTCTGTCTGCTGTAATACCTTACAGTAATGCTCCAGTGCTTGGTATCTGGAGACAGTCAGGACGCAGTAGAACCACTGCTACCAACATATCTTAAAGAGACAGAGGGGTTGATTTAATAAAAGCAAATAGACTGTTCACTTTGCAAGGATATTGTCCTCAGAGTTCCGTAATAAAGTGACACTCTGTTGACTTTCATACACCAATCATGTGCAATCAAAAATGTTTTTTTTTTTTTTTTGTATATGGTAGTGTATTCTTTGGAAAGTGACATTTCACCACATTCACTAAGGTCCGGTGAAATCCCTTGCAAAATGCAATTTCTCTTGCAAAGTAAACAGACTATTTGCCTTTAGTAAATCAACTCCACCATCAACTTGTCCATGTAGGGCAAAATGAGAATGTCTCTGGTGGGGGACTTTCTTATACCTACACCTATACCTATATTGACACTCCACAGATGGTCCTTCCTCCTCAGCTGTCATCATACCTGACATTTCCATGTAAGATGTAGCGTGCAACTTAATCCTTTTTGATAGTGCTCAGGTCTAGAAAACAATGTGTATAGGAGGGTTAGGGGTGAACGTTGCAGAGACACAGGGATTAATTTACCAAAGGCAAATAGGTTGTTCACTTTAGACGTGAATGAGGTGAAGCTCTGATGACTTAAAATCAAATGCAAGCAAAAATTTATTTTTTTATGTTTTCTTTGAACATTAAAGCAGAGTTCCACCCAAAAGTGGAACTTCAGCTCATTGTACTCCTCCCCCCTCTGGTGCCACATCACAGGTATGCTGTTTCCACTTCCGGGAGCCTCAGCCGTGGGTATTGACGTCACCGCAGGGCTCCCTCCTCCACCCTCCTCCTTCTCCGGCCACCAGGCCAGTAAGAGAGAGGAGCAGCGCCTCGCACATGTGCAGTAGGGTTCCCGGCGTTAAGCCATAAGGCTACACTGCTGGGTTCCCTTACTCGCAATGGAGGTGGCAGCACCTGACGGCTGATGGAAACATCAGCTGCGGTGCCCGACATCGCTGGACTCCAGAACAGGTAAGTGTCCGACTATTAAAAGTCAGAAGCTGCAGTATGTGCAGCTGCTGGCTTTTAATTTTTGCAACGGTGGGCGGACCTCCGCTTTAATGGGCATTCTTTGCAATGTGAAACTTCACTGAATTCACTAAGCTTTGAGGCATATGTTATTGCAAAGTGCAACATCCTTTGCAAAGTAATCAGCCTATTTACCTTTAGTAAAGTAACACCCACGTTTGACATAAAAATGTATATTTATCCCCTAGTATTTTTATCAGGTTAAGAGGTGATGACAAATATTTGTATATAAAATGTATATTTAAAATGTATATTTAAATGTATATTTAAAATGTATAAAAATATATATTTATCCTCTAACCAGACAAGTATAGCTTAAAGCCCAACTTCAACCAAAATTCTTTATTTTTTTTTTTGCATAGCATGACAAAGTGCAAGAACTTCTGCTGGATTTTGTTGTCGTCAGTATTTTTATCAGGTTAAGAGGTGATGGCAAATATTTGTAAACAGGCAAAAGATTTGAGCTTCAGACAATAGACCCGATATTCATTTTTTTCTTTTTTCACTTGAGAAAAATAAGTAAACAACATTGCCCAGAAAAAAAAAAAATAATTACATATTTCAACAAACATCGTTGTTTATAATATCATACAGTTCTAATCCCGATATGCTAAATTCTTGCATTATAAAGTTCTATGTGATATAAATAATGAATAAAAACAACACTTAATACATAAATAATACAAATTAACTGCACAAATCTATCTATACAAGTAATAATGCACAATTAAATAAGTATTCATAAATATCATTGAATCAAAAGATTATACTCAACAGTCTTTATACAAAAAAAAAAAAAAATGCTTTAAAACATGAGAAGAATCCTCTTCATACAGCAATGCATGTTCATGCCACTAAATTGTGAATAAGGAGTACTTTCTATATGATATACGCACAGATGGAAACAGACTCATCGGGTAAACCAGACCACTTCATAAAATGAGGTCTAACTGTGCTTGTTTAATGTACAAATCCAGGTCCACTTTCTCCTTACAAACAGTGGATAAACTTTCAATCACAGTCCAACTGCTCCACATACTACAGGAAACCAAAGGATTGAATTATGTTTATGAATATTTATTTTATTGTAATAAAAAGGAAACAGTTTGCCCTCAATTAACAAATGATAAAACAAAAAGAGCAGCTAGCACTAAATAGGTGATCACCCTATCAAACATTAAAACAAACAAGAAAGTAGATATCACAGAGCCTTTGAGAAGGTGGGTTATGATTACAGGCTAATAATCATTAGTCTACTGGTGAGTGCAATGTGTGTGGATGATTTGCACCAGCGGATGAGTGGATTGAATATGCACCTTTCCCCTCTTTCATTGCACTGTTTCACTTTGTGTTTGATAGCTGAGATATTATCCACTTCCAGGGATCATTACAGTTTGAACTACTTTAATGGACTTGTACACCTGGATGGTTTATTTGAGCACTTTTTTATGCTGACTTGATAATATGGTTTTTATTGAAACATTTATAATTCTTTGTCAATGGGTGTAAAGCACATTTTTGACACATCTGTTTCTATAGGTAACATTTCTATGAGATATATAATTTGTTTATTGGCCATACACTTTGTTTGTTTCATTTATTTTATTGTGTTTTAACAGTTATAGTGTTGGATTTATGCACTTTATTTGTTTTTATTTATTTATTAGTTCTTTTATGTATTATTTCTATCATATCAATATCATATATTGTGATGATTTTATACATTCGAATTTGCTCTGTATAAATATGATTTATTTTTAAAATGTTTTGGAGATTTTACTAAAACAGGGGCAGATAAAATCTGAAGCATCTGTGCAAAGTAACAAAGCAGCTTCCATCTTCAGCTTGTTCAGTTAAGTTTTGAAAATGAAAGATAGAATCCCAGGAATTTACAAAACTTGAATCAACAGAATCTGTAGGCGTTGTGCGTGGCAACCGAACAGCTTCTAACTTCAGATTGTTCAGTTAAGTTTTGAAAATGAAAGATAGAAGCTGATTGGTAGCTATGCCCAACACCTCCAGATTCTGGTTTATTCATTCATTATTTAACAACATAGTAGCATGCACACAAGAGACTAAAAAATCACAAATTGGGATTTGTCACAAAAATGTTACAGATTATGTACTCTATTATGTAACCACAGTGCTATTTGGCACAGAAATTAGTCACAGATATCTGCCGGTCTTTCCAGATGCAGATCTACACAGGGGGCTGACTCCCTCTAAAGCCCCATACACACGGTCGGATTTTCGCATGGATTCTGTCCGATCGGACAATGTTGTTGAAAAATCAGACCGTGTGTATGCACCATCGGACAGTGTACGTCGTATTGTCCGACGGACAAAGTCCTATCTCCTGCTGAATAGATTTTCCGACAACACGGTCCGATCACACCAAATCCGATCGTGTGTATGGTAGTCCGACCGGACAAAGTGCTACGCATGCTCAGATCACATTACAAGACCAAAGCTATTGGCTACTAGCCTCTACGTAGTCCCGTCGTAGGCAACAAACGTCACCACGTTCAGAATGATCGGATTTTCCGACAACTTTGTCCGACCGTGTGTACGCAAAACCAACATCAGACAAAGTATGACGGACATGGTCTGACGGACCTTGTCCTTGGATAATCCGCGCGTGTGTATGGGGCTTCAGACTATTACCACTGTGCGTGAGACACTGAGCAGAAAAAAAGCAGAGAAGAAGGGAGGCTGCTGACAGATCCCCTCTGATGAGTGTCCAAAAACAGTAGACACTCACCAAAGGGAACAGGCAATTAGTAGCTCTGTGCCACTCTGCTGCCCGCACCTACTTTCTGATGGCAGGGGAAAGAGGTGGAGAAGAAATACAGTGCAATTTTTTGTGGACAATTTTTTGGGGCAATGGCTTGTGTTGGCACCATGGTTAATATGGTGTCAGGATGATTGAAGTGCATTATTTATATTCATTGTAATATAAAATTAAATAGTTCAACTCACCATAATGCAGAATCAGTGGAACCTACCACCAGATGCAGCTTGTCACTTACCATGTTGCCTGCCACCAGATCCAGATTGTCACTTGCTGTGTCACCTACCACCAGATGCAGCTTGCCACTTGCCACATCACTTGCCATGTCACCTGCCACCATATGCATATTGTCACTTGCCACGTCGCCTGCCACCAGATGTGGATTGTCACTTGCCACATCGCCTGCCATCAGTTGGGGATCTCTGCTGTAGGAGACATCACTTGGAGAGCATGGGAGTTTTGCAGCCAGAGATGTTTTTATTTTTTCATTTTAACAATACTTGGTCATTTATTGGAGGGGTCAGGTTGGGTTGTAGGTGAACCTGCTACTTCAACTTACATGGGCAAAGTACAGGTTTACTTTAATGTCTTTTTTACCTGAGAAAGTACACGATAAGAGCAGAGAAGCAGACATGATGGGGGACCCAAGTACCTGCCTGTGGCTGCACAGTGAGGGTGGAACTGCGGTGATACAGGGAAGACGGTGAGAGATGATGTCATCTTCTCGCACTCATGGCCCGGCTGCAGAGTGGTTGAGGACCCCTGTGCTAAAGCTTACTAGATCACCTCCTGCGGAGTAGTAGCATGGTGGGGGTAAGCAGTAACTTTGCAATATGCAGTTAATAAATTGAGGTCCCTGAAGGATATCTGTTTATTGTGGGCATATTTAAATGCACATGAAAAAATGGACCAATGTTTTTATTGCAGGCCAGGTTTTCTTCTTCTCCTAGTGACAACTGTTCCCTATTTTTTGTAAAAGCATCTAAGACTGGGAAAATATTTTGGTTTGAGCTAGGGATTACACTTTTGCACACTATATTTATTTTTTAACTATTTTAATTAAACCAATTGTACCTTAAAAATGTAATATTATTGGTATATTTATGTGTTGCACAAATATAATTTTATTTTTACTTATACTGTATATGTATACCTTAGCAGATGCACAAATCAGCATTACTTAAGTCTGAATCTTCTGCATCATAGTCTTTGGCTGCTTATGATCTTGACATGCCTGTTGTAAAACATACTTCCTCAGACTCTATTAACAAAAAGGCAGTGTTTTTATTTTCTGTCACCTGCTTTTCAAACAGCAATTTGGTAAGGATTTTTAAGAATCTTTTTGAACGTTTTTAATTATGGAAAGAAAATGTACCTGCAAGTTTATTTTTACTTGCATATCTCCAAGTAGGTAAGGTAGATGATTTACTACAGGCCTAAAGACTGAACGTAATACATAAGATTGAATTGTGAAAACCTAAGGCTCCATTTACACCATGGCGTTCTGGATTGTGGGCAGAATCACCATGATTCTGCCCGCGAATCCCAATCACTGCAAAACACGGGACACGCTTCCGATTCCTGAACTTCTTTTTGGCTTCCCACAATTTTGTTTGTGCAATTTTATCACGATTTGTCAGGCAACAATTGTGGCAAAATTGCGCCACAATTTGGTTGTCATTCAAAGATACGGGTATTGCAAGTGCGTCACGTGTTTTTCGGCGGTTCCACCTGCGACTTGGAACGCCATGGTGTGAACGGAGCCTAAATTAGCGTGTCACATGCAAGCAAAAATATGTATTTTTCCCTCACACATGTGTTGGAGACTACATAAGAAATATAATATTTCACATTATTTTTAATACTGTTGATAATAAAGTAAAAAAAGAAATAATACATATATAAACTTGCACAGAAATATGCACAAACCCACTTTTCCTTTTAAAGGCAATGACCTTGACACTGTCCTTTTATATTAATGTAGAAACTATGAAATGGTTTAACTTAAGCCCCATACACACGGTCGGACAATCCGCGGACCAGGTCAGTCGGACTTTGTCCGACGTACTTTGTCCGATGTTGGCGTTGCGTACACACGGTCGGACAAAGTTGTCGGAATATCCGGTCCGGAAGAACGTCGTGACGTAAGTCGTCGTCCACGAGATTAGAAAAGGGAAGTTCAGCACCACGTCAGGCACCCGTTGGGCTCCTTCTGCTGATCCCGTGTTTATCGAGAGTTAGTGGAAGTTTGGTGACTTCAGATTCGCGCTTCTCAGTTTTCTGACTCAGATCGTTACTGCTCTTCAGTTTGTGCTTGTCGTGCGTATCTGTTTATTAGTGCGTGTAGTCAGTTCGCATTTGTTGGTCATTGCGGCCTATATCTTGATATAGGACGCTTTGATTTGCACTGCTTATTGTCTGCTCGTTGCTGGTATTCACTTCGTTCTTTCAGGCCTTGCTGTTTATCGGTGCTTTCTGTTTGTCCGTTCTGACCAGCTGACCTTTTGTGACCTTCTGAGCGATGTTTCCCGTGCGTACTCGTCGCCGAGTTCGTGCTGTACGCGGAATTGGTGTCGGGCTTTTAGCTTTGAGCCAAGACCCGTCCATGAACAGAGTGACGAGGAGTATGTGGACCAAGAATTGGTTGCTTCAGCGTGACCAGTTCTCGCACATGCCTTTGCTTCGTGAGATCCGGGAGAATAATCCTGATGATTTCAGGAACTTTCTCAGGATGACGGACCCCGATTTTCACCGTCTTTTGGCTTTGCTGACCCCCTTTATCAGCCGGCAGGATACCTGCATGAGACAAGCCATTACTCCGGAGCAGAGGCTTGTTGCCACGTTGAGGTACTTGGCGACAGGGAGAAGTCTTCAGGATTTGAAGTTCTCTTCAGGTATCTCTCCCCAGGCCCTGGGAATCATTATTCCAGAGACCTGTTCTGCCATCATTCAGGTCCTGCAGGAGGACTATATTAAGGTAACATTTCTACTTTACTATTCCCTTCTATGTATGCTCTGTTTGCGAATGACTTGTATTTTTGACCTCCTTCCCTAATTACCATGATTGCAATATGCTCTAATATGCTGTGCCCCTTTTCTCCTTCATGCATTTTTCCCTTCACTTACCTCACCAGCATGCTCTTCTGCCCCAATAGACACCTATGGCCTAGTCACTTAAGCAATGTCTTTTGTCTGCTGCATAGTATTGTTTGCCCCCAAACACCCCCTAAAATATGCACAAATGTTTGCTGTGTGGTTTACTTCATGTAGAGCCCCCTTTTTTTGTTCTTTTGGTGGGGGGGGGGGGGCAAACTCATTAGGAACCCCCTCCCCCAACTGCTCTGTCAGATGGTACCAATCCTTTATCTGCTGGCTTTCCCAAGGTCCATACACACTATATACCTACCTCTTTATAGTGCGCATCTTTAGGGATGAATTCAGCAAAGCATGTAGTGCAAGGGACTGCCTCCATACATTCCATTTCCTATTTTTTTGTCTTCTTTCCCTCCTATTAGCTTGCTTGGTAATTTAATAATGTCACACTGTGCCTGCCTTTTTTGGGGGGGGGGGGGGGGTTGAAATGTTATTTGATCTTTCCTGTGGCCTGCCAATAGTGTTAAGTACAGAGGGTCTGGCCAAACTAGCCCACATTATTGAGCCATTTGCCAATCAATGAAGTGCAGAGGGTTAGCTGTCCACCACCCCCCCCCCCCAAAACCCCTAGTTATTGCCAATGGCCCATCAGAAGTGGGGGGATTGATGGGGGGGTGAGTAATCTGTGAAGGGGAGCCTCTACTTTTCTGTGCAAATACTTTCCAGCCTCCAATTTTAGACAATGCTCTTGTTCCAAGATGTTGATTGTCTAATCTGCTTGCAATGTTTAGGTGCAAAGTGACTAATTTTTTTTTCTTGTTTCACTCCACAGTTCCCTTCCACGCCACAGGAATGGCAGACTGTGGCCTCCCACTTTGCCAGCCGTTGGGACTTTCCTAACTGCGGAGGGGCAATTGATGGGAAACACGTCCGCATCGTCCCACCGCCCAACTCGGGGTCCTACTATTATAATTATAAAGGGTTTAATAGTGTAGTGATGTTGGCGGTGGTGTCGGCAACATACGAGTTTATGTATGTGGACGTGGGGATGAACGGCCGGATATCGGATGGTGGGGCCATTACGCACACGGAGTTCTACTGGCGTCTCCAAAGTGGCAGTCTGTGCTTGCCACCTCCAGAGGAGAATGCCGAAGGACTCCCCTTCGTCTTTGTCGCAGATGAAGCGTTTGCGTTGACTCCCCATGTGATGAGGCCGTTCCCGATGAGGACCCTCACCCCGGACCAGAGGGTCTTCAACTACAGGCTGTCCAGAGCCAGAAGAGTTGTCGAGAACGCTTTTGGCATCCTGGCCAGCCGCTTCCGCCTGTTCCTGACGGCATTTAACTTGGCGGAATACAAACTGAACCACATAGTTCTTGCCTGTTGCATATTGCACAACTTCCTCAAAAGACATAACAGGAACTATGTGGTGCCCGTTGGCCCAGATGTGGAGGGCCCTCCAAATGCCGAACTCACAGCCCTTCGAGTGGCACGTCCAGGCTTGCCCCCTCTAAATGCCCGTGTGGTCCGGGACCAATATATGCAGTACTTTGTGGGTAGGGGGGCCATTGCTCTGCCTGACGATGTGTGAGAGGCATTTTTTAATAAATCTGATATTTTAACCAACCTATGATTTCATGTCATTTCAGTCTTCTTTTTAGCTTATTTTACTTTGACATTTTTTCCCTTTGCCTTCGACAGTGGGAATGCACTTTCTGGGCAAAAGGAGGTAACTGTCTCTTCTTCCCAAAAAGATTATTCTCATGTTGTGTGTTTGCTACCTAATCTTTGGTCTAGAGAAGGTTTGTACTGCATAACTGACACCCAAAATACTCCTTTTCATCACCAGGTCTGACATGTGTGTATTCTCCAAAATGTTGTGCTCCGTGTTTTCGTACAAAGCACTGTGGGTGTCATTTACATAAGTCAAATCCGCTATGCTCTACAAGTGCATTGAAAAAGTTCCCCGGGAAAGAAAATTGGAGTGCAAAGTGGATTTGCCTTTAGTAAATAACACCCATTGCCCCCCATATCCTTTTCATTTTACATACATAATGCATTGTGTTTTTTAAATAAGGAAGCCACACATTTAGAAAAATAAAAGTTTACTAGGAAAACATTCCCAAGTGCGTTTACAATCTTCACGCCAAAACTGACAACATCTTGGTTATTTACAACATTGTTTACAAACATTCCGCAATTGGTAAAACCAGGCATGGAGCAAAACAGAACCTAGGAACTTGGAAAGTTCAACTTTGTAAAGTGAAGACAAGATCAGACATGACTATATGTTCAAAGTGTGTTTGATCTTGCCTTCATCACATGGGGGGGTCACCCCCGAAAAGTGGAAATTTGGAACATGCACACAATTTGGGTCTGAAAATGGTCATTAGATGGGAAAACACATGCCTAGAAGCTTCAAAAGTGCCATTTTCCATCATGGGGATGAATGGTCGTTTTTTGGGGGTGCAACCCCTTCACCACAACCACTTTCGTAGTTCGTAAAGTGTTTGCACCCCCAAAAAAACGTTGCCATTCATCCACCATGGTGGGAGCTAGCACATGTGGACACAATGTGTGCATGTTCCAAATTTCAGACAGTTTTTAAGTTGCAAATGTGTTCAGAAGCAGGCACAAATGTGTGTTAATTACTTGGTGCGTTTTCATATTTTTCCTAAAACATCAATGATGTTCTTCAATTTTTGTTGAACATCATTGATGTTTTGCTTTATGTAATCTAGATCTCTATTGCAGACCATTATCTCCCCGATGAGTACGTGGGCACTCTCTGTGGTAAAGTGCGATTTTTCTTCCACAACATCCACGTCACCTAAAAACCACAAACAAACAAAAATGGGGTGTTGGAAATGAGGCAGCCATACATGGATTAGCTTACCAGTAGCTGTGTTCTCACACACTCACCTGTTGTGGTGACAATTTCTCCAAGTTCGATGATCTCTCCTTCCTCCTCCTCCTCCTCTGCTTCTGCTCTTTCCCCTTTTTTGGGAGGTGTTGGTTTGGGGGTTTCCTCAGACGGCCCAAGTTTTCGCTCCCCTATGAGAATGTCCAAAAGGAAGATTTAGCAACACAAACTATTGAGGGCAGAAATAGGAAATGACAAACATTGCTTGAAAGTGACGGACACTATTTTAGTTTGGCCAGTTACAAATGTCAACTACATGAATGTAGTCACTTTGTAAAGGTGCTAAACTGACTAGCTTTTTGGTAGAAGTTTGTGTGATGGAGACCCCCCTCTAGTATCCACTGGAGCACATGTGTGGAAAAGGCTAATAAAAAGGGGGTTTGGGTGTCCCAGCACTAGTGCTCTCGAGTCCAGATGGGTAAACAGCTACTGGGTGACCTCTCCTTTACATTGAATAAATTGGCTTTACATTCTGGATGACATTTCTAGGGAGAACAAACTTCCTTTCCCCCAAAAAAACACCAAACATCGTATTATAAGTGGCCGCACGATCGAGGTTGCGTACGATCGAATGGACACACACACGACCATGACAGTGGCAGAAAGATCGAGGCTGAGTACGATCGAATGCACAGACGAACATGAAAGTGGCCATTTTGGAATGTACAACTTTGTAAAAATCAAACCACATGGAGCAGTATGCAAGCAAGAAATCAAACACAAAACACAACTACTTACTTTTTTGAAGAATTCTCTTGATCTTTCTGTACTGATCGGCCTCCCTCAGTTTCAGGTCTGACCAGCGTTTCCTGAGTTGCTCCTTGGATCGTTGTACCCCAAAATGATTGTACAGCCTTCTCACAACTTTAGACATGATCTTGGCCTTGCGGACATTGGGGTTGAGGTAAGGCCCATACTTCCCATCATAGTCGCTCCTCTTTAATATGTCCACCATCTCCAACATTTCTCCAAATGACATATTGGAGGCCTTGAATTTCAGGCTCCGGGATCGGGACGTTTCTGCCTCCGGCCTTTCCTCGTCCTCCTCCTCGTTGGGGGGATATTTGGGGCGCACCTGCTGTGTCCCCGCCATGTGCTCTCCCCACTGCGCCGTAAAGAGAAGGGGTGGGGAATAGACGAGAAAGATCGTCAGGGGCGGGCGGAGTTTGACGCATGCGCAGTGTATATAAAACGTCACACGCCTGTGTCGTAGCCACGATCTGGGAGACGAGGGGAGAGAAAGCTCACGCACGAGACGATCGCTACAAACGAAGGTACAATTTGACGTTGGTACATAACTAGCCTAGACTGATTAGAACTTGAGGCTTCTTTATGGAGAAGATTAGGAGAGTTTAGGCTGACATTATTTATATTGTTTTGTGTGGCGTTGTGTCTTGCAGAGGTGATGGAGGCGTTCTACAACGTGAGCTTTCTCCCACACTTCATTGATAAATACCGGCAATTCCCCCTCTTATGGCAGGCAAAACACAGGGATTATAGCAACAGACCAAAGAGGTACGCAGCCCTGCTGAAACTGGTGGCATTTGTAAAGCCTACCCTGCCCATGGCAACCGTCGCAAACTTAAAAGTGAAGATCAACAACATGAAGACTACCTATTTCCGGGAGCGCAATAAGGTCCTGAAGTCCCAAGCATCTGGAGCTGCAGCAGCTGATGTCCATGTCCCCACGCTCTGGTACTATGACAGGCTCCACTTTCTCAAAGACCAGGCTACTGTCAGGAAGTCACTCTCGACTCTTCCTTGCACGCGTCCTTCCACGCACGCCACCCCTGATGAGGCTTCCGAGGACCAACCTGGGCCTTCCAGTCAGGAATATGTGCAGGTGCCCAGCTTGTTCCAGGTATAGTAGTTTTGGAACCAGTTTGTTGAATAATGAATGATGTTCAGTTAATTCAGGATCCCCAATTGCTTATTTCCTAACGTGATTGACATATCAACAGACAGTGGTGTGGGAGACATTTTTGGGAAGAATCTAAACTGCAGGGCTGAGAATTGTATGGTTTTGTATTTGAAAACATTTTGCAACAGTCACTAGATGAGAATTGTGTGTGTTTGATGAACAAATAACTGAAACTATGTCCCTTTTTCATACACAGGAAGACCTCAGCCAGGAGGTGGCTGTGGAAGGTGGCAGTCAGGAGGAGGCAGGGGGTAGTGGCAGCCAAGAGGGGGGTAGGCGTAGGAGCCTGACTGTCTCCCAAGTCTCTCCCCTCCGCCTTCCCTACAGAAGGGCGAAAAACATGGGGGAGGTGGGAGAGTCAGCGCTCCAGCTGATAAAAGATGCCTCAGCCTCCCTCTATGCCACACCCACCTACGAGGAGGCCTTTGCCTCCTTGGTTACAAGTAAATTTACGGGTATGGAGGCGGGGGCAACGCAGCATGTGTGAGGAGGTCATCCTCAAAATACTAAATGAGGGGATGGCTGGGGAGATGACTCCCCTCACACATGTTTGCGAGAGTGACCTTGCTCCGCCTCCTCCTCCTCCTTCTGCCACCCCACCAGCACCAGCACCACGGCGTGGAAGGAAGCGTACAAGGAAGACAAGAGAGTGATGACCTTGATTCAGTCTGGTCTGAGAGAAGATGGAGCCTCTCGTAGTACCAGAGCCTGGGGACCTAGATGGCATCTGCTGCAGTTCCGGATGTTTTGGACTTCAGGACCAGATTGCGCTCCCTTATTATTTAGATAGGTAGTCTTCATGCCCCCAATTGTTTAAGTCTGTAAAATGATGGTTGCCATGGGTGTCCAAGGCTTTGCAAATTCCCCATGTTTCACCATGGCTGCGTTCCTCTTTGGTCTGTTGCTGAGACCTAAATAAAGGTTTTTTTGATTTGAAATAATCATTGACTATTGTGTTTTACTTTTCTACAATGACAGTTTTTCTTGGAGTAGGCAGGTACATTTCACTAATCCTAGAATTAACAAGGGGCACCAACAACCAACAAACTCCTAGTAAATGTAAGCAAGAAATACAAATGTTAATAATGTGGTTTTGCTAAGTTGAGACATACAAACCCCCTCCAAAAAAAAAAAAAACCTCCTTCAAATATGTATTCCCCCAAAAAAAAAAAAACTGGGTAAAAAAATAAGAAAGATTGTATTACGATCTGAGTAAAAATAAACATGTAGTGTATAAATGCTGCAAAGTAATAAAGAAGTAAGTTTGTGAGAAGTGCGGGTGAATAGGAGCAGCTAAAAGATGTCATTCTTGTTGCATTGTAAAGAAAAAGAGAATGCGCTGCATTAAAGACATTTTAACATTGCAGCGTGACGAATGTGCTGTGTCGATTAGGAAAGGTAGTTTTACCTGACCGAGCGCTTCCGTCACAGAATTTCTTCTGAGCATGCGTAGCACTTTGTCCGTCGGACAAGCGTACACACGCTCGGATTTGGTGTGATCGGACCGGGTTGACGGGAAATCTTTCCAGCAGGAGATAAGACTTTGTCCGACGGACAAACCGACGAACACTGTCCGATGGTGCATACACACGGTCTGATTTTTCAACAACCTTGTCCGATCGGACCAAATTGATGAAAAAGTCCGACCGTGTGTATGGGGCTTTACAATACTAGTCACAGCACAAGTCTAGTTCTATTGGCAGGTTCCGTTGTTTAATGGGCACAAAAACTAAGATTGTTTTTCTTTTTTCATTGCTGCAAGACAACAACAAAGTAGACATAATCTGACCTCTAGTAGCATAAGCCCTGCCATCTCCTGGACACAAAAGAACAGAAACAAGGGACATATGGTGTATAGCAAGTGAAGAGAAAAAATGTGGATATAAATAGAATGTATAACGAGGTTTAAAATAGTGCTCTGTATACTTAATTTTTTTAATAATTTTTTTTCAGTAAGCTCCTTTTTGTATAATTCTTCCCATATCATGTACAATTTTAAAACTACTCAAACACACTATCAAACATTTCAAAATGAAATAAAATAAATAAAATGCTACTAAAGTTGTCTACACTTGCATGTACAAAGATGGTGACTTTTTTTCACTAATGTGGTGCATGTACATGACTTTCATTTATATTAATATTGCCTAAAATGATTAAAAAAAACTACAGCATTCTGAAGACTAGTTAAGTTAAGGTTGAAGATGAAAAATAAAGGAATCCTTTATACTGTATATGATAAATATAATCTAAAGTATTTCTATCATAATGCAGTACACATCATCAGAGTAAAAAAAAAAATACAAATTTTAAATAAGAAGTTATTGTAATGATACATAATGCATAAAAAATTAAGTGTTCTAAACCATTGCTTAAAAACCCCAGTAATATGTCTGCACTGACCATCAGTACCTTTTCATTGAAGATAACATTTGTTTTAACTACTTTTCTTTATGTATCTCTGAGTGTTGAATGTCCATAAACAATAAATGCAAAGTTTATACATACTAAATTCTGTATCAAGATTTAAAAAACACACAAACTATAGCTCCTATCCATCTTTTTAAACTCTGGGCCGGGAAGCTGGCCGTCACATCCTTAACAACCGATGAGTCATCAGCTGTCAGCTGGGTTCCCCACTGACAGCTGAATGTAAAAAACAACTGCCTGCAACAAAAAAATTGCAAAAAAAACAACATGGGGTCCCCCCAGGCTCTTAGAGCCCTGTTGATGGGTCATCACAAGAGGCAGGCTCTCCGGATGATGTTATCGGATGGCCATGCCCCATGGCTATATAAGAGATGCCAGACAGCACGCGACAACACAATGAAGGAAGACAGCAATAGAAGAAGTGTGGCTTTTTTTTAGCAGGTAACAGGTGGCGAGGAAGAAGACAGCAGCGGGAGAAGACAGCATTGGGTGAAGATGGCACCGGGAGATACTCAATTTACATAGGGGGGGCGGGATCTGGGGGCTTCCAGATTCCGATAAGCCCCCTGCCCAAAGACCCTGAGAACCACCGGCCCGGGTTGTTTGGAAGAGGCCCTTGTTCCCATTGGCATGCAGCCTGGTATGGTTCAGGAGGGGGGCGCTCGCTCGTTCCCTCCCTCTCCTGACCTGCTGGACTGCATGCTCAGATAAGGGTATGGTAAGGATTTTGGGGGGACTCCACACCATTTTTTTTTTTAAATATGGGGGCCTGATATGGACCTGGGGGGGACCTCACAACATTTTTCGTGATTTTCTTTTGGCCGGCAATTTTTTTTTTTTTACGTTCAACTGTCATCGGGGAACCCTGCTGGTGCTCTTTATAGTGTTGAATTGTGCCGTAGAATCTAGGTGGCTCTTTTCCAGGTTCAGTAGCCAACCAAACTCCAGTAGAGTGGAGATGATCTGGGATCTGTGGATTAGCAACTGCTCCCTGTCCTGAGATAACAACAGCAGGTTGTCCAGATAATAGTACAGACGGATACCTCTGGTCCTGATCCGTGCCACGATAGCCAACAAGAGTTTTGAAAACATACGAGGCGATGTCGTGAGCCTGAAGGGGAGACAGGTGAACTGCAGATGGATTTGATCGATAGCAAAGCGAAAGTATTTCTGGAACTCTGACGCTATCGGGACATTGAAGTAAGCGTCCTTCAGGTCTATAGACATGATCCAATCGCCTGGCTGGATTGCTTGATGTATCGTAAACAGTGTCTCCATCTTGAGCTTCTCCTTCTTGATAAAAAAAAGTACCAGCTGTGGTACTAAGGCAAATTCAAAATCTGCACCAGGGTCATCTACCTCCGCCTCATTGTCTGAGGCTTCAATTGATAAATGGTTCGGCTGTGAAGGGCCTGGAGCCTCGAGATCATTCCCAATAGGGACTGACATGATGTTGCCAGCAGGGTTGTTGGTACGATCAGAATCCACTTTACTCAGGGACTCATGGACTTCTGACCAGTGCTTCCACTAGTGCTTCCACTTGTTGATCTTCACCCTCTTTTGCGGGTTTATAAAAGCATCGCTCACAGGGCGACTTGCCTTCAGGGTCCTGGGCCCCGCATTCCCAGCAGGCTTTCCTCTCAGAGCGGCTGGAGTGGCAGTGAGATCTATGACGTCTTGAGCGATGATGTTGAGACCTAGGACGGTCTTTATATGCGCGTGCCGTGTTTTGGTATTCAGACCTAGAAGGGCTGAGTTGAAAAGAAAGAGTTAAGAGCTCCTGAATGAGTGAACCCAAGCATCACAGGAAGAAAATAATTCAATCCTACCTGCAGCGCAAGGGTTGGCCACAGGGGGGCGGTTACAGATCCATGGCAAGGCAGCTTGAAACTGAAATGAACCATTAAAGCCTCATGAAAAACAGGAGTGACAGCACAAGAGAGCACATTACAAACATAACCAGCAGCCAGTACCCATCACCGCGCCCCACAGCGCGCCTGCGCTGGAAAACATCAACACCCAGCAGCGGCCGTGCGCATGTGCGACCACTGCCATTTTGGCAGAACCGCGCCTGCGCGAACCGCGCCTTGGCTTTGTTCGCGGCTTGCAGATGCGCAGACAGTTCACGGCGACTTCCTGAAATGGCGAGCTGGAACGCAGCTGTGCTCCAGCCGCAAGGAGACAAATAAGGAGACACACAAAACACAGAGAAACAACTGACATAAGAAAATTAATATCTTTGCACATTACCACCACCACGGCATTATCCAGACCAGACCTGGTACTGGGGAGCTGTCGCTTGACCCACCGAATGACCAGGGCATTTACAAGGACTCCCGCTAATAGCTGGGACGTTGGGCCATATTGCCGCTTGCCTGCCAATGGCCAGACTAGTAAGCTCTTCATGGCATCACATCATATCGCCCATGTCCACCTGATAATAGCTAGGATTGCTGGACTTCAGAGAGGATCACCGCTAACCGCTAACACTTCATCTTGGTCCCAGGAGGAGGACAAAAAAGGAACGTGGCCTCTGGCCTGGAGCAAAAATTTATGGGAGAAGGGTCCTATGAGGGGGTGGGATTAACCCACACGTAGGCTGCCAAGGAGTCTGTCAGGAAAGTAGGAAATCTTTCTACGAGGACAGAGACAGAAAAAAAATTTTTTTGCCGTGTGCGGTGTGCCGTGTTACACACACATACAGCATTTGGGACATTTTTGAAACAAAAAAAATACCAAATATGTCCCTTGTTGAATATATGTATGCATTTGTAGAAAATCTTCATGAAAGGTTACAAATTCCGTAATCATAGTCTTTTTAATATTACTTGCACTCAAGCTCAGTTTTGTTAGTCAAGCCAAAATGTTTAATATCACAAATTACATGTTTAAAATTGCCAGTATTCCAGCACTCTATAAAATATATGTGTGAAATAAATAATCTATATAGAATATACCGTATATACTCGAGTATAGGCCGACCCGAATATAAGCCGAGGCACCTAATTATACCACAAACAACTGGGAAAACTTATTGACTCGAGTATAAGCCTAGGGTGAGAAATGCGCAGCTACTGTAAGTGGAAAAGAGGGTCAACGATGCCCATTTGCAGCCTCACTGTGCCCATGCAGATGGACACAGTTGACCGATTTGGGGCCCTGTATCTCAGGGTCACTTAGTGCTAGGAACCCCATCTTTAGATATGTTGTAGTGCTAATTCCACTGGGTTGGAATACAACATTTGGGGTTCCTAGCACCAAGTGTGCCCGAGATATGGGGCCCCAAATTCGGGTCAGAAAATCTCAAGCACTTTTCTGCAGCAGAGAATGACATTTTCTGAACCGACTTTGGGGCCCTGTATCTCGGGGCCACTTAGTGCTAGGAACCCCATCTTTGGATATGTTGTAGTGCTAGTTCAACTGGGTTTGAATGCCAAATTTGGGGTTCCTAGCTCCAAGTGTCCCCGAGATATGGGGCCCCAAATTCGGGTCAGAAAATGTCAAGCACTTTTCTGCAGCAGAGAATGACATTTTCCGAACCGACTTTGGGGCCCCGTATCTCGGGGCCACTTAGGGCTAGGAACCCCACATTTGGATATGTTATAGTGCTATGTTAACTGGGTTGGCACACCAAATTTGGGACTCCTAGACCTAAGTGGCCCCGAGATACGGGGCCCCAAAGTCGGGTCGGAAATTTTTTTTTTTTTTGCTGCAGAAAAGTGCTTGACTCGAGTATAAGCCGAGGGGGGCACTTTCAGCAAAAAAAAATGTGCTGAAAAACTCGGCTTATACTCGAGTATATACGGTATGCTTTTTTTCATAAATGCATTGGTGTTAGCTTTTTTGAAAAGATTGTACATCTCTACTTTAATATTGATTTGTATGCCCTTGGGAACAATTATGCAAATAACAAAATTGCATTTATGTATGTATCCTACTTGTGAGAGTTTTATCCCTATCCTTGTAATATAATAAGCATGTTGGAGAGTCATTATGGTATGATTATATCGTATCTGTGAATCACATGTACATTTCTTTGCACAATGGGTGGGAAATGCATTTTGTCTAAATATCCCCTATTATCTCATATAAATGTCAATTATGCTGACAAAAGTGCACCATCACAGCAATACTTATACTCATGTTGCATATTGTACTGGTAACAAGTGCTTTTACCTAAAATAAATTGCATATCAAGCTGCAGACGTTTCATTACGCCTAGGATTACTCTGCATTAAATAAGCATACATTTGTGTTTTCTTAGCAAGACAATACACCAGGGGGCAAGAAAACTACGGTATTTTCTTCTGTGGTTTAATTTTTAAAATGATAATACTATTAGTTATCAAAGCTTATAGATGGGTGGTTCTTTTAGACCATAACTAGGAATGAGAACCATTAGGAGCTTTCACTTCCCCTAGACTTCTGCAAAAATTGGAACATTTTGGCAAAATATCTCTAATTGGCCAATGAGTAAGGTGAAATTATGGAGGGTTTTGTATGTTTTTAGGGGTGCAATTAGTTTCAAATGGCTCCTGTGGATTAGGATAGTTCCCTAAACTATCCTGAACCTGTTCTTGTATCAACAAATCTTGACTTAGTCAGAAATCCTAACCTTAGTGGCAACCATAACCCTAATGCCATGTACACACGGTTGGAATTTCCGATGGAAACAGTCCGATGGGAGCTTTTCATCAGATTTTCCGACCGTGTGTATGCCCATCAGTCTTTTTCTGTCGGAAAAGACTGGTCCGATGGGAGCTTTTCATCAGATTTTCCGACCGTGTGTATGCCCATCAGTCTTTTTCTGTCGGAATTTCCGATGGACTTTGGATTGAGAACCTGTTCTTAATTTTTCCGACGGAAAACCTTTCTATCGGATTTTCAGATCGCATGTATGCAATTCCGACATGCAAAATTCAGACGAATGCTCAGAAGCATTAAACTTCCCTTTTATAGTGCAGTTGAATGTGTTTTATGCCATGGTGTTATTGACCATCGGAATTTGGTGTGACCGTGTGTAGGCAAGACAGTTTGAGCGAAATTCCGTCGGATTTCTGACGTGAAAACCATCAGAGCTTTTTCCAACGAGAATTCCGACCGTGTGCATGCGGCATAATGCTAGCAATAAAGCAGACATGCACCATTTCACACTACTAGCTACTTTAGTTCTACATTTCTACTCCCTCCTTCTTTAAAAAAGAATTGGATATAAAAAAAATCTCCCACCTACAGTAGGTGAGAATGATGTATTTATTATTTTTTAATAGATGCCAGCAAAGCATTGCAGCCACAATCAGAAGATTGCAGGTGCAATGTAGGACTCCTGTAGACTGTCTGTGTAAGCTGTCTGCTCATACCTAATACAAACAGGCAGTTGTACACTAACAGAGGGCAGAGAAATGTGCTGGCTATAGTCTACAGCTGGTGGTGTGGTGCTGGCAGATGTGCTGCAAGGACCTGGGACACCCTGCGCTATACCATCATCCCTGTCAGTGGAGGCTGCTGAGAGGTCATGAGGTATAGCAGGGACAGAGTGAGGTGAGAAGGGAGGTGGGACAGATTTGTGCCCCTTTTGTGTGGCTTTGAGGTGCTCTTGCCAATGGGTGAGTGATGGGAGGTTAAATGCCTTGTCAAGCATGTGATACCCAAATGGTTGGTGTTTTTGCAAAGCTGGATGCGCTTGAGACAAAGTTTGTAAATAGCAACAGTGTGATCAGCTGCACATGTACTAAAAAAGGCCCAGACAGCTGAGCTGTGGGGAGTGGGTTGGGAGATAACAGTTCCACAATGTGATGGAATAGGGTGGCTTCTCTCTACTCTTCAATGCTGGCTGCCTTGTTGGGGTTGTGCCTCGAGTCATTGACCTCATCAACATCATCTCCTCCATCCTCATTACCACTGGAGACAACTTGGCAATATGCTGCGGCTGGGGGAACATGACGGCCAATTTGTGTACCAGTGTTCTCCCCTCCCTGTAGGCTCATGTTCCTGCCTTCCTCAACCTCAGAGTCAGAACCAACATCTGAATTGAGTAATGGCTGTGCATCTTCAAGGAGCAAGTGGCTGACACTGTGTTCAATAACTCATCTGACTCATCCATGCCTGATGCTGGGGCTATAGCAGGAATAGCTGTGGACAAGGAGGCAGGTTTTGCCACTCTGACAGCTGCAGGGGACTGCACACCACTGTGGGATGGAGGATAAGGAGGATGAGGATGGTTTAGTAAGCCAGTCCACCACCTCCTCTGCATGGTGTGGTTTGATAGCATGGGCAACATCACTAAACTGAGGAAATTATGCCCTGCCTGAGGACTGACCATGTCCACCTTTGCCTGTGGACACATACGCTGCTGGGCCCCTTACAGTGTCATGGGAATGTCTGCCTTTCCTTGCTACCCTCCCAGACATGATGGGGGAGTTGGGGGTGCTTATTAACATGTAATAAGCATGTATAAATGTGTACGTGTATGCAATTTAATCAATGGAAAGTGGTGTTTGGTGCACTTTAATTTTCACGACACAGACACACTCCACAGATACACTATAATATACTGCAATATACTGCATAAAACATACAGTAACGCACATAACTATATGGCGCTAAACTTGCAGTAATGCACAGAACTATATGGTGTAAAACTTGCAGTAATTCAAAGAACTATATGGCGTTAAATTTGCAGTAACACACAGAACTATATGACGTTAAACTTGCAGTAACGCACAGGACTATATGGTGTTAATCTTGCAGTAACGCAATGAAATATATGGCATTAAACTTGCAGTAACGCACAGAACTATATGGCATTAAACTTGCAGTAACATACAGAACTATATGGCATTAAATTTGCAGTAACGCAATGAAATATATGGCATTAAATTTGCAGTAAGTCAATGAAATATATGATGTTAAACTTGCAGTAACACAATGAAATATACAGAGTTAAACTTGCAGTAACGCACAGAACTATATGGAAAACTTGCAGTGACGCACAGAACTATATAGCGTTAAACTTGCAGTAACGCAATAAAATATACTGTGTTAAACGGTCACTACACTCACACTGACTGAACTATCCCTACATTCACACTAATGTGAAGATGAATGGTGGTCACTACACTCACAATGACTGAACTATCCCTACATTGACACTAATGTAAAGATGACTGGTGGTCACACTACAATCACAATGACTGAACTATCCCTACATTCACACTAATATAAAGATGAATGGTTGCACTACACTCACACTGACCTATCCCTAGATGCACACTAAACTGATATTCTACACTGACAATAGAATCAGAATAGCACACTATAGCACACTAATGCCCCGTACACACGGTCAGATTTTCCAACGGAAAATATTCGATGGGAGCTTTTTGTCGGAAATGCCAACCGTTTGTAGGCTCCATCGGACATTTTCCATCGGAATTTCCGTCACACAAAATGTAAGAGCTGGTTCTCAAGTTTTCTGACAACAAAATCCGTTGTTGGAAATTACGACCGTGTGTACACAATTCGGATGCAAAAAGTTCCACACATGCTCGGAATCAAGCAGAAGAGCCGCACTGGCTATTAAACTTAATTTTTCTCGGCTCATCGTACATGTTGTACGTCATTGCGTTCTTGACATTTGCAGTTTCCGACCAACTTTTTGTGACCGTGTGTATGCAAGTCAAGTTTGAGCCAACATCCGTTGGAAAAAAACATGGATTTTGTTGTCGGAATGTCCGATCAATGTCCGATCATGTGTACGGTGTGTTGTATCTCTCTACACACCACTATAACCACAAATGGTCACTATGGATAGAATACTTTTATGGTGTGGGGCAGGATTTAGAGCAATGAGCCATGATTGGATACAGTCATCATGAAAGCATCCAATCATGGCTCTGACAGTGCTCTGTGCCCTGATTTAGCAAAGCTTTCATTGCTTCAGCCAATCAGGGTTTTCAACGCACTGTGCAGCATTGTGGTCTTTTGGCGGGCCAAACAAATGGTCCTTTAATAAAAATAAAAAAAATATTCCAGCGGTGGTAATCCACCCTTGCTATCCAGCAATGGCTGCTCTCTTCTCCGGGGTCCAGCAATGAGTGATCTCTTCCGATGGTCCAGCGCAGCGCATCCTGTCTCCATGGAGACACTGCGGGAATCCCGACAGCCTGATAAGGTCTTAGCTGAGGAGGACAGGGCCACCCATCACCTTTCGCCGTACCCTCATAAATTGTCCTTTCGGTATATTTCTTAACCATTGTGGGTGATGGGAGCTGGTTGTGGGGAGATAGCTGTTCCTATCAGTTTTCTTAAAGAACACCATTGTTTCCAACTTATCATCCTTCTTATATATCTTTACATCCAGGAAGTGAATCTCTTTTTCGCTCCATTCTGAGGTCAATCTGATGTTCTGATTGTTAATGTTTAAAAACTTCATAAAAACGTCTAAGTCACCTTCTGTGCCTGCCCAGATAAAAAAGAGGTCGTCGATAAAACGTTTATAAAAAATGAGCTGAGTTGGTTGATTATTAAAAATCGTCTTGTCCTCCCATTCTGCCATGAAAAGGTTTGCGATGCTTGGGGCAAATTTTGCCCCCATGGCTACGCCGCGTTCCTGAGAATAAAAATCGCCGTTGAACCAAAAATAGTTGTGACTTAGACAAAAGTCTAGACTATTCCTTAAAAACACTTTCTGGTTATGCGCAATGTCGTCTCTTTTGCATAATGCCCAATTCAGGGCCAAAAGCGCATCATCATGTTGGATGATGGAGTATAATGACGACACATCTGCTGTTACCAAGAGTATTTGCGATTTGCTCGTTATGTCCACTTTTTGGAGGTAATTCAAAAAACTTTTAGTGTCTCTTAAATAGGATCTTGTGCTTTGTACACTTTTCTGTAGGAATTTATCGAGGTATTGACCAAGCCTTGCTGAAACTGAGTCTATACTGTTCACTATCGGCCTAGCCGGAGGATTCTGTGAGTCCTTATGTATCTTCGGCAGGGTGTACAAGGTGGGTACTCTGTTACTGGAAGGTAACAAGTATTTACTTTCCTTACTTGTCAGTACTCCTTTGCTCGTGCCCATGTTGATTAGTACCTCCAGATCATCTCTGTAAGGGGAAGTCGGATCTCTCTCCAGTTTCTTATAGGTATTTGTGTCCGAAAGCATTTCCATTATTTGATTTTCATAAAATTCTTTGTCCAGGATCACTACTCCACCTCCTTTGTCCGCCGGCCTGATGATGATATCCTTCCGTTTTTCCAACATTTCAATTCCTTCATTTATGTGTCTAACGCAAATTTCTTTTTTTGGTTTAATGGCTTCCAAATCTTGTAATACAAGTCCCTTAAACACCTCTATCTGGTGGTTGGGATTGTTTGGGGGATTGAACAAGGATTTATTTCTCAAACCACTGTTGATGACCCTATTTTCATAGGTTACCACAGGTTCTATTCTGGGGTTGCTCCCCAGAAAATGCTTTTTTATATTCAGCTTTCTTATGTATTTGTGTATATCGATATACACCTCAAATTTATTTATCGGCTTTTTTATTCCACATTTTAAACCCAAATTTAAAATATTCATTTCTTTATGTGTTAGTGTAGCCTGTGACAGATTAAAAATCCCACCTAATCCGATCCTCTTCTTCTTTTGTTGGGTCCGATACCCTGCCCTGCAACCTCTACTGTTTCCTCTTTTTTCTGTCCTTGTGGTTCTCGGGGGTATTGATCGTTCGCGAAAGCCCCCATCCGGGGTGTCTGTTCGCGAGGGTCTCTGTAGTAGGGTTGGGGAAATGGCTGGGCTGGGGGCTTCCCCCTTCGAGGCGGAGGTCCCCGCCCCCTCCATTGGTGTCCCCTCCCTCTCCCTAAAAAAGGACGCTGTGGGTAGTATGTTGCGTGATTGTCCTGTTGATATAATGGCTGAAATCTGTTGTATGCTGGTACATTATACGGTGTCTTATGTGGTTGACCCCCATAATATGCCATATTACCTCTGCCCCTTGAGCCCTTTTCTCTCCCTCTCCCCCGTTTCATGGGTGTGGAGTAGTGAGCCGGAGAGTATAATACTGATATATCCCCATTTTCATCCAACCAAGGGGGTTCCGGGGCCTGAGTAGGTGCCACATTCCTAATTCGTTGGACTGGCATTTGAGCTGTGGTATGTGAGGGCCCTGGGTGTGTAGGTACTGGGTATACCGGACCCCCTTTCGTGTCTTGCGGATTTTTTATATCCTGTTGTTGCCATGCATAAATCATATTAGTTTTAAAATCATTTAAATCTCTCTGAAATTTCTTTGTTTTCTTTTTTTGCGTATCCTTATCCACTTTTTCTAATTTCTTTTTAGTTCTAATATTAAAATCTACAATCTGCTGACTGTCCTTAATTGGATCTAGTTCTTGTTGAAGATTTTTAATTTTGGTTTCAATATTTGCCATTTTTCTTTTTTTCCGTTGGAGAATGAGTTCCTGTAATCTGAAACCCACTCCGTTGAAAAAGTCCAACCATTCCTGGCTGGAACCCGGGTCGTCTAAACCATCTTGGGGGGACACTTCCCACCTTAAGCTTCTTATTATGATTTTTTCTTTAATGTAATGCTCTAAGGTGCAGATATCCCACCAAGTCCTCACTTGCTTCTCTAGGACATTTCCTAATGCTGACATTGCTCCATTAAAATTGATCTCATTGGGGGTGGGTTCAAAATTGGTAAATATATTATCCAAATCAATTTGACGATTACTTAAAAATTTGAGAATATCCATAGCTGCAGATTAAAAATAGAACAAAAATGTAAAGAATGAGTGTAACCACTAATGCCTGTCCCTAGGTACACCCCTCCGCGCTGATTGGATATATTTCTTCTCAATAAGTTGGATAAATAAAATAAATAAATATACCAATATATAAGAATATATAAAAAATATAAATATATAAAATTAGTATAAATATTAAAACACCACAGTCGGTAATAGCAGCTGCTTAAAATGTGCAAAGTATGAAAATATGTCAATTTTATAAAAACAGTCCTTCCTATATAAAGTCTCTATAATATTGCAGCAGCGCTTATGTCCTTATTCGCACCGAGGACTATACGGTAAATCACAGATGAAAGAAGATGAGTGAATATTTCAATCGCTACTGTAAAAGTTCTTTCCGTGCAAAATAATCAGTATCCACCGAGAATTCCACCAGGTATTCACCACGTGCGATATAAATTCCCCGCATGGGGATGCACTCACCAGACCCAAGTTAAAAATACGCCCATCAAATAGGTTTATCCAGCATCAGCGTTTCTCCACTCCTTATCTCCTTATGCAGCAGACATAGCAGGAACATACACCAATTCCCCTCATATAAAAAGAAGGTTGCATATAGTGTGATACTGTATAAAAGATTTTATTGGGTATAAAACTTCCCCCCCTTAGTACATAAATGCGTACCCTGCATCAATGAATGACTTTTCAATGAATGACTGTTCTCTGTATTACGGGAGCCGACAATTAACATTAGCCGCGAGTGATTTTAAATAGCTTTCTTTTCTGCAAAAATTACACTTTTTGCAGAGACAGTTCTAAACACTGGAAACATGCGCCCCTTTAAATGCATACTATAGACACCCCCCAGGTACGAAATTTAAAGGAATATTACACTTTTATTGTTTCAATTTAATCATTATTATAATCACTGCTCCCGAAAAAACGGCCGTTTTTAAAAGTTTTTTTTTTGCATTGATACATGTCCCCTGGGGCAGGACCCAGGTCCCCAAACACTTTTTATGACTAACTTTTTAAAAATAAATGACTTCAATGACTGTTCTCTGTATTAAAAGCACTCGCGGCTATATGAATATCAATTCATATAGCCGCGAGTGCTTTTAAAAGACATTTTTAAAAGCAACATTAAATCCCCGAACACCGGACCCGAACCCGAACATACAGTCAATTGTTCGGGTTCGGGTTCGGGTCCGGGACCCGAACACCCTAAAGTCCGGTACGGACCTGAACTTTACAGTTCGGGTTCGCTCAACCCTAGTCATAACTTTGTTACTAACAGTTTATGCAGCTCACATAATATAAATCATTTCAGTACAGAAAGTATATTGCACACACATTGTATTTAGGAAAGCATGATGGGGAAATATTTCATGTGTCGCTTGTCCATAAAACAAAAAAAATATCAAATGTATTTTTACATTCAAACAGCATATGTACCTAAACCTCTCTTAATATCAGACTCCTGTCGCAGGGTAACTCATACGAGAAAAGGAAATGCCAGAACTCTGAGCCAATATGGGATTTATTATAATATTTTGGCAAAGTATCAGGCTAACATTGAAAGAGTGGGAAACACAAGGGTGACCTCACTGATGTGTTGCTTCGTCATTGTCCAATCTGCTGATGGGAAAGGAAAGCTAAATAAAGAAGCAGAAATTCAGCGGACATTTCTACTTATAATCATCAGTTAGAAGGATGAGTACCATTACAATGATCTTGTGGAAGGGATGTTGAACATAGAGTTGGCTTGAAGTATTATTGGTAAGGAAGGTAGAATATATACTGTACAGTATATTAGGTAGACATAAGAGCCGTCAATAAATTAGTTTTGTTTAGTTCCATTCCGTTTCGTATTAGAATTAATTCGTATTTCGTAATTCGTGTCCAAAATTTCGTACGAAATACGAATTTTCATTAGGTTCGTTAACATTTAGTAACAATTACGAATGTTTGTTATGATGAATTTATCATTATGAGGGGCTCCCACCATCCCTGTGCTGTGCTGACTTCCTGGGTTTTTCAACTTTTAGGTTCGCTAACTTTTCGTAACAATTAGGAACGTTCTTTAGGAATTTGGATCTGAAATTCGTAAACGAAATTTTGTATTTCGTACAAAATTCGGAAGCATAGCAATTCGTATCTTGGATCCTCCAAAATGTACGAATTTATGAAAATTTGTACGAATTTTCGATTCGTGCAAAACTAATTGCACATGTCTAATATTAGGCAAAGAGAAGTTTAGCAAGAGATGTTTGGCAAGTAAATAGCTGTTAAAACAAATCTAATGTGATAGCAATATAAAAAATATCAAAGCAATCCTTTCTTTACATTTTATTATAGATCTACTTTAATAATACAGTATTTCTTATTTCTTTAAAAGAAGTGAGACAAAATTTAGGATCAGAACTTTCATAATATGTGTGTTTACTTTCATGAATGCTTACAGCTGCAGCCATTTTAAGCATGAACATTTTTTTAGTTTAGGATGTTTTTTGTGAGGTTTCAGAATGATAGAAGCTACATATCATATATTTTTAACAGAATACATTTATGAAAAAATAGTTACAGTTTTTTATCTGCTTTAGTCATGTGACAGTTAGTCTGGAGCTGAACTGCAAATAAAGAAATATTTTGCTATCTTGAAACTTTTTTTATTTGCACTAGCAGTTACATTTTTAGAAAAAGCTTTCAGGGTTTAGTAAAGCTTATTAAGTGGATAAATAGGGGACCCTTTATTTGTAAAAAAAAAACAAAACAACACATAGTACTGCAAAAAAACAAAGCTTTAGTAAAATGTTATAACGGAATCTCCAAGACAAAATCTGAAAAAGACACACGCACAGACACAGGTGTTTAAAAAAAATACAAAGAAAGTTTTCAGTTTGAGGCAAACTCTAGCTATGTTTTATTAGGAATCGTAGTTTTTGGGAATGACACACTTGACTACTGTCTGTGAAACTTTTTTATTTGCACTAACAGTTACATTTTTAGAACAAGCTTTCAGGAGACTACCTCCTTCTTCCAAATAGTACTAATAAACAAAGCTTTAGTAAAATGTTATAACGGAATCTCCAAGACAACAATCTGAAAAAGACACACGCACAGACACAGGTTAATAAAAATAAAATTGGATAAGGAGTAAATAAGAAAGCGAGGCAGGAGAGTCACATAGGTGAATGATCACATTCAGTCCACATTCAGTCTGTTATCTCTTGTGTCAAACAGAATTATCATTCATAGCTTAAAGGTTTTCCTTTCTTTTGTATTTTTAAAATCCCCCTTAGGAATCAAAGCATTCACGTTTTCCATAGAATGGCCTGGTTGTGACAAATGATTCAGTTAACTTTATTAATCCCAAAGGGAAACTATTAAGATACAGTTAGATACAACAAATTAAACACAAAATCGCAATAACGAAACAAGAGACAATAACAACAATACAATTACCAATAACAGCAAAATAATACCAAATACAACTAAATTAATACTATGCTGTAATAAACCATACCATCCTATTAAAGTACTATATAGAAAAATAATACCAATTGAAAAAATAGCAGAAAAAAAAGATGTCCCACAGGTGTGCAGTGATCCTCTTCCTTATGTTCCTTTATGGTCTGTCTAGATGTAGATGAATTTGTTTGTAATTAGAGTTGGACGAACACTTTGAGCTGAGCAACAGTTCAGCATGAACATCGCCTGTTAGCCCATTCAGTGAACACCCAAGTTTGCAGTGCGCAGAACATTTTTGACTGGCTTTTAGTTGCAAGGCTTTGCCCAATAAGGGTACAGAGCACAGTCAGAGCCATGATGACTTTGCCCGATCATGGCTCAGTGTTCATATTTCCACCCCACATTATAAAAGGTTCCTTTCCACAGTTGCTGTAGTGGAGATAGATAGAGCAGGGCTCAGTATGCTATTAGCGAGTTAGTGCTGCATTTTTTTCCCCGTTCCTGCCCCTTTTTCATTGAATAAAGTTTATCCAATTACACATTTTCCAGTCTCTATTAAATTTTGGTAATAAGCACCCCCATCATGTCTGGGAGGCCAACAAGGAGAGGCAGACGTCCCCATGCCACTATGAGGGGGCCAGCAGCATCTGCGTCCACAGGCAAAGGTCATCTCCACCCCCTCCTCCTCCAAGCCCTCCTCTGCTGAATTGTCCTATGAAACACCAGCATCCCCCAAATGTTCAAGGGGCAATTCAATGAGTCAGGCTAAAAGATACCATGCAGTGCTTCAGCTGGTCTGCTTTTTTTAGCTCTGCAGGGGCAGGGGTGGTTCACGCCACAGAAGCTTGAGCCAGGAATGGTTGTGTGCGATAATTGCACTAACCTTCTTTCCACCCTTCGACAGGGACATGTCCTCAATTTGGTGGTGCAGCGTTTCTCAAACAGGTACCCAGGTTTGCAAGATATTCTAAGGCAGGCCAAAAGAGTCGGTAGCCATATCAGGTGGTCATACACAGCCAGTGCTCGGTTGGTTGAAATTCAGCGGGAATTCCACCTTATCATAAACCGCCTCATTTGTGACATGCCCACCAGTTGGAACTCAACTTAGGCAATGCAGCAGCTGCACATGCAACAGAGGGTTATCAACAAGTACTTCTGTGAGTATGGCACAAGGAAAGGCTCACAGCACCTCTGCTTTTTTTCCCCATGCCAATGGCTGCTGATAAAGGATGCATGCACTGTACTGTCACCATTTGAGGAGGTGACAAGGATGGAGAGCACGACAATGCATGCATCAGTGACACTGTCCCTCTAGTCTTCCTGCTGCAGCATACTCTACGTGGCATTATGGACAGGGCACGTGAGGCATAGCAGCGGGAGGAAGAGAATTACTTTCTTTCCTCTCAAGGCCCACTATCATTCTTGTGACGCCACAAAACACACAGGAGGAGGAGGAGTAGGATTCTGGTAGTTTTGGAGGCATTGCAGCAGAATACATACTTCAAACCTTAAGAGATGTTTTTTAGTCCCTAGAAACCTAGGAAGTAGTACATGGCTGGGAGGAGGCAGTTTCAGATACTGTAATCCTCAGTGACCACAAGAACTCTGCTTCTCATGCCTCTGCAAACTTGCGGTGCATGGGCTCCCTTATTCTTCAAAGCCTGTCAAAGGACCCAAGAATTAGTGGCATCAAGGAGAAGGATCATTATTGGTTGGCAACAATCCTTGACCGCCAATACAAGGAGAAAGTTTCAGAACTCATCCTGCCCTTCCAGAGGAAGCACAGGATTAAATATATTGAGGACACCTTAAAAGAGGAGTTTATGTTACACCTTTCCGGTAGACCTGTCCATTCGTTATCACCCGAATGCATTTTTGTCTGATTTTCGTGTTCGTTTTAACATAACGATAACGAAAGTGCAGAATCCGAAATCCGAAAGATCCAAAATAAAAAATGCTTTATATTCCTATCCATTATATTTTCATACTGCTGCGACAACAGTTCGATATAGATAGATAGAAGATTTGACATGATGGTGACAATAGCGATGTCTATCGAACCTGCGGTCGAATGTGCCTAACCTAACCCTATTAGTCCAAGATTATTCGAGATAGAGAGAAATGATTTGACATTATAGAGACAATAGTAAAAGAACTGTTAATGGTCACTGCTGGAATGGGTGGGGGAAGTAAAATGATGATGATGATGATGAATGTTATTGGCTACAACTTAAGTACACACGTACAGCCAACTTAATTTCACTTACGATTGCTAGCAGAGAGAAACACACTGAATCATTTCAGGCAGTCAATCTTAGCTAGTCCGTTTGTTTGTTAACAGAGAACCTGAATTATTAAGCAATAAGCACAGCAGCAGAACAGATAGTGAAGCAAACTATAGTTCAACTTAGATTTTTCATTTCATCTGCTATTAATCTGCTATTGTGTTAGCGTTGTTGAACTTAAAACTGATACTAGTGCTGTGATAGCCTCAGAGGCTGTTCGTGTTTTGAGGGGGATTCATTATTTATTATATATTCTATATACCCTAATTTGTTACCTGCGTGCAAGTAGTGTCAGAAACCATGAAATCAGCCCGAGACAGAAGTACAGTTAAATCACACGTGTTTAATAATAAAAGTAAAATAGAACAAAAGTAGTCAAAACATAGCCAGATTTCAGGAACCGGACCGGGTAGTCAGACAAGCCAAACGTCAGGGAGCCGGAGATGAATGTAGTAAAACAGCAAGCAGGATCTGGAGCCAGAAGGGATGTCAGCCAAGCAAGTCTTTTAACAGGAATGCAGGAAAGCATCTCTGTGATGTTGACTAAGGCAAAGGCAAAGATCCTCTGGGCTGGATGGCTTAAGTAGGCAGGGCTGACAAGCAGGATATCATCAACAGCTGGGTAATTGTGGAGAGATAGGAGCTGGCACTTAGCCGACAGCTGAGTGGCCAGCTCAGAGAAGGAAGGGCTAAGCCCAGCCCTGACAGTACCCCCTCAGAGGACCACCAGGCTTGAGGGAAAATGTCTATGGAAATCACGGAGGACAGGGGCATTTACGTCTGAGGATGAGTCCCCAGAGCGTTCCTCCTGACCGTACCCCTTTTAATGCAGCAGGTACTGTATGCACCCACGGAACCTACAGGAGTCCAATGTACTTCATACTCCTCATGGTTCTCAACCTGTACAGGGTGAGGGTGGGGCACCGAGGTGGTAAAGCAGTTGTAGACAAAAGGTTTTAATAAGGAGACCTTAAATACATTTGTAATACACATGTTAGAAGGAAGGTCTAATGCGTAAGCCACTGGGTTAATCCTGCTAAGAATACAGAAAGGCCCAACTAACCTAAGTGTGAACTTCAGTGATGAAACACAAAGTCAGAGGTTATGAGATGACAGCCAGACCCTGTCCACAACCTGGTAGGAAGGCGGCGCAGGTGTCTGCGGTCAGCATGGAGTCTGTACCTATCATTAGCATGTCGCATATCATATATTTTTAACAGAATACATTTATGAAAAAATAGTTACAGTTTTTTATCTGCTTTAGTCATGTGACAGTTAGTCTGGAGCTGAACTGCAAATAAAGAAATATTTTGCTATCTGATTGTTTTCTCTGAATATTCTCAATAAAGTAAACAGAAATGTGCATTATATTACAACCAGAAAACCCTATGTGTCACAAAATATCAAGCTCAGATGAATACCATACAATTAATGATTGTTAGTGGTCAAATTGATGGAGCTCTAAAAAGCAAATATTTGTCTTTTGTTGTCTGCAACACTACAAAACCGAAGAAATTAAACAAATAAAATAAAAGAGCTTGCATAAGAGCAGTAAAAAAATATAATCAACGAAAAGGAAGTAAAATTAATCGGAGGTGATACAACTAATTGAGGTTTAGTAAAGCTTATTAAGTGGATAAATAGGGGACCCTTTATTTGTAAAAAAAAAACAAAACAACTGTGGGTTAGGTGAATAAAAATACATTTTTTATCTGTTCATTAGAGCTGCAACAAATATATCCAATATTGTTGCAATATATCAATGCATGTAAAGTATTGGCTTTTATATAAACTGACAGCTGGCATTGAGCAATTGCATCCACTAAAGTAAATATGCTAAGAGGGATGGAAAAAAGCTTTTTTTGTTGCTGTTTAGGATGAGAAGATGGAGTATATTTTTATACTAGTGAGTTGCAACAACAACAACAGTATCACTGTTGTTGTTGTTGCAACTCACTATGTTGTTCGCAAATGTGAACTATAGAACGTTACACAGTACGAGTGAAGCACTGGCCTTTCTGCAGCACTTACAAAGAATTACCAAGTTTCATCAGTTTGAGGCAAACTCTAGCTATGTTTTATTAGGAATCGTAGTTTTTGGGAATGACACACTTGACTACTGTCTGTGAAACTTTTTTATTTGCACTAACAGTTACATTTTTAGAACAAGCTTTCAGGAGACTACCTCCTTCTTCCAAATAGTACTAATAAACAAAGCTTTAGTAAAATGTTATAACGGAATCTCCAAGACAACAATCTGAAAAAGACACACGCACAGACACAGGTTAATAAAAATAAGAAAGTTAGTTGGATAAGGAGTAAATAAGAAAGCGAGGCAGGAGAGTCACATAGGTGAATGATCATAAAACTACTTGAAAATTATTTAGAAGACAGGTCCACATTCAGTCTGTTATCTCTTGTGTCAAACAGAATTATCATTCATAGCTTAAAGGTTTTCCTTTCTTTTGTATTTTTAAAATCCCCCTTAGGAATCAAAGCATTCACGTTTTCCATAGAATGGCCTGGTTGTGACAAATGATTCAGTTAACTTTATTAATCCCAAAGGGAAACTATTAAGATACAGTTAGATACAACAAATTAAACACAAAATCGCAATAACGAAACAAGAGACAATAACAACAATACAATTACCAATAACAGCAAAATAATACCAAATACAACTAAATTAATACTATGCTGTAATAAACCATACCATCCTATTAAAGTACTATATAGAAAAATAATACCAATTGAAAAAATAGCAGAAAAAAAAGATGTCCCACAGGTGTGCAGTGATCATCTTCCTTATGTTCCTTTATGGTCTGTCTAGATGTAGATGAATTTGTTTGTAATTAGAGTTGGACGAACACTTTGAGCTGAGCAACAGTTCAGCATGAACATCGCCTGTTAGCCCATTCAGTGAACACCCAAGTTTGCAGTGCGCAGAACATTTTTGACTGGCTTTTAGTTGCAAGGCTTTGCCCAATAAGGGTACAGAGCACAGTCAGAGCCATGATGACTTTGCCCGATCATGGCTCAGTGTTCATATTTCCACCCCACATTATAAAAGGTTCCTTTCCACAGTTGCTGTAGTGGAGATAGATAGAGCAGGGCTCAGTATGCTATTAGCGAGTTAGTGCTGCAATTTTTTCCCCGTTCCTGCCCCTTTTTCATTGAATAAAGTTTATCCAATTACACATTTTCCAGTCTCTATTAAATTTTGGTAATAAGCACCCCCATCATGTCTGGGAGGCCAACAAGGAGAGGCAGACGTCCCCATGCCACTATGAGGGGGCCAGCAGCATCTGCGTCCACAGGCAAAGGTCATCTCCACCCCCTCCTCCTCCAAGCCCTCCTCTACTGAATTGTCCTATGAAACACCAGCATCCCCCAAATGTTCAAGGGGCAATTCAATGAGTCAGGCTAAAAGATACCATGCAGTGCTTCAGCTGGTCTGCTTTTTTTAGCTCTGCAGGGGCAGGGGTGGTTCACGCCACAGAAGCTTGAGCCAGGAATGGTTGTGTGCGATAATTGCACTAACCTTCTTTCCACCCTTCGACAGGGACATGTCCTCAATTTGGTGGTGCAGCGTTTCTCAAACAGGTACCCAGGTTTGCAAGATATTCTAAGGCAGGCCAAAAGAGTCGGTAGCCATATCAGGTGGTCATACACAGCCAGTGCTCGGTTGGTTGAAATTCAGCGGGAATTCCACCTGCTCATAAACCGCCTCATTTGTGACATGCCCACCAGTTGGAACTCAACTTAGGCAATGCAGCAGTTGCACATGCAACAGAGGGTTATCAACAAGTACTTCTGTGAGTATGGCACAAGGAAAGGCTCACAGCACCTCTGCTTTTTTTCCCCATGCCAATGGCTGCTGATAAAGGATGCATGCACTGTACTGTCACCATTTGAGGAGGTGACAAGGATGGAGAGCCACGACAATGCATGCATCAGTGACACTGTCCCTCTAGTCTTCCTGCTGCAGCATACTCTACGTGGCATTATGGACAGGGCACGTGAGGCATAGCAGTGGGAGGAAGAGAATTACTTTCTTTCCTCTCAAGGCCCACTATCATTCTTGTGACGCCACAAAACACACAGGAGGAGGAGGAGTAGGATTCTGGTAGTTTTGGAGGCATTGCAGCAGAATACATACTTCAAACCTTAAGAGATGTTTTTTAGTCCCTAGAAACCTAGGAAGTAGTACATGGCTGGGAGGAGGCAGTTTCAGATACTGTAATCCTCAGTGACCACAAGAACTCTGCTTCTCATGCCTCTGCAAACTTGCGGTGCATGGGCTCCCTTATTCTTCAAAGCCTGTCAAAGGACCCAAGAATTAGTGGCATCAAGGAGAAGGATCATTATTGGTTGGCAACAATCCTTGACCGCCAATACAAGGAGAAAGTTTCAGAACTCATCCTGCCCTTCCAGAGGAAGCACAGGATTAAATATATTGAGGACACCTTAAAGAGGAGTTTATGTTACACCTTTCCGGTAGACCTGTCCATTCGTTATCACCCGAATGCATTTTTGTCTGATTTTCGTGTTCGTTTTAACATAACGATAACGAAAGTGCAGAATCCGAAATCCGAAAGATCCAAAATAAAAAATGCTTTATATTCCTATCCATTATATTTTCATACTGCTGCGACAACAGTTCGATATAGATAGATAGAAGATTTGACATGATGGTGACAATAGCGATGTCTATCGAACCTGCGGTCGAATGTGCCTAACCTAACCCTATTAGTCCAAGATTATTCGAGATAGAGAGAAATGATTTGACATTATAGAGACAATAGTAAAAGAACTGTTAATGGTCACTGCTGGAATGGGTGGGGGAAGTAAAATGATGATGATGATGATGAATGTTATTGGCTACAACTTAAGTACACACGTACAGCCAACTTAATTTCACTTACGATTGCTAGCAGAGAGAAACACACTGAATCATTTCAGGCAGTCAATCTTAGCTAGTCCGTTTGTTTGTTAACAGAGAACCTGAATTATTAAGCAATAAGCACAGCAGCAGAACAGATAGTGAAGCAAACTATAGTTCAACTTAGATTTTTCATTTCATCTGCTATTAATCTGCTATTGTGTTAGCGTTGTTGAACTTAAAACTGATACTAGTGCTGTGATAGCCTCAGAGGCTGTTCGTGTTTTGAGGGGGATTCATTATTTATTATATATTCTATATACCCTAATTTGTTACCTGCGTGCAAGTAGTGTCAGAAACCATGAAATCAGCCCGAGACAGAAGTACAGTTAAATCACACTTGTTTAATAATAAAAGTAAAATAGAACAAATGTAGTCAAAACATAGCCAGATTTCAGGAACCGGACCGGGTAGTCAGACAAGCCAAACGTCAGGGAGCCGGAGATGAGATGTAGTAAAACAGCAAGCAGGATCTGGAGCCAGAAGGGATGTCAGCCAAGCAAGTCTTTTAACAGGAATGCAGGAAAGCATCTCTGTGATGTTGACTAAGGCAAAGGCAAAGATCCTCTGGGCTGGACGGCTTAAGTAGGCAGGACTGACAAGCAGGATATCATCAACAGCTGAGTAATTGTGGAGAGATAGGAGCTGGCACTTAGCCGACAGCTGAGTGGCCAGCTCAGAGAAGGAAGGGCTAAGCCCAGCCCTGACAGTACCCCCTCAGAGGACCACCAGGCTTGAGGGGAAAATGTCTATGGAAATCACGGAGGACAGGGGCATTTACGTCTGAGGATGAGTCCCCAGAGCGTTCCTCCTGACCGTACCCCTTTTAATGCAGCAGGTACTGTATGCACCCACGGAACCTACAGGAGTCCAATGTACTTCATACTCCTCATGGTTCTCAACCTGTACAGGGTGAGGGTGGGGCACCGAGGTGGTAAAGCAGTTGTAGACAAAAGGTTTTAATAAGGAGACCTTAAATACATTTGTAATACACATGTTAGAAGGAAGGTCTAATGCGTAAGCCACTGGGTTAATCCTGCTAAGAATACAGAAAGGCCCAACTAACCTAAGTGTGAACTTCAGTGATGAAACACAAAGTCAGAGGTTATGAGATGACAGCCAGACCCTGTCCACAACCTGGTAGGAAGGCGGCGCAGGTGTCTGCGGTCAGCATGGAGTCTGTACCTATCATTAGCATGTCGCAAAGCCTCCTGGACTTGTGCCCAAGTAAAACGAAGGAATACACTGCGAAACAAAGAGTCAAGCAACACGGAAGGTTGGAAACCATAGTTTGCCATAAATAGGGACAATCGGGAAGCAGAATTCAAGGCACTATTGTGAGAAAACTCTGCCCATGGTAATAGGTCTGACCAGTTGTTATGATGGTCAAAAATATAGCAACGTAGGAATTGCTCCAAGGACTGATTGGCTCATCCTGCGGCCCCATTAGACTGCGAGTGATACACAGAGGAAAAAGCAAGCTGAATTCCCAACTGTGCACAAAAGGCTCACCAGAACCGGGACACAAACTGACTACCCCTGTCTGAGACAATCGCCTTGGGTAGCCTATGTAAGCGAAAGATCTCCCGAGCAAAAAATGGAAGCCAGGTCTTTAGAAGTGGGCAACTTCTTAAGTGGAATACAATGAGACATTTTTGAGAACCAGTCAACCACCATAGGGATAACTGTGTTGCCCTGGGAGTTGGGCAACTCCACAATAAAATCTATAGACAGGTGGGTCCAGGGCCTCTCTCCATTGGGTATGTGTTGTAGGAGGCCCACTGGAAGATGTCGTGGAGTCTTACTCTGAGCACACAATGAACAGGGAGCTACAAAGGTGGTTACATCAGCACATAGACTAGGCCACCAGAATTGTTGGAAAATGGGCCAAAAGAGTTGATTCTTCCCAGGGTGGCCAGCAGCATTGGGAGAATGGTAAGTCTGGAGCACGGCAGTACATAGACTCTCTGGGACAAAGCAGAGGTCACAAGGTTTCTCAGGAGGAGCATGGACCTGAGCAGTAAGAATTTTGTAACCCAAAGGAGAAGTGAGACTGGTGCAAACTGTAGCCAGGATAAGATCAGGAGGAATCACAGGAACTGTAATCAATTCCAACTTGGAGGTGGAGGAAAATTGTTTTGACAAGGCGTCAGCCCTTGCATTCTTAGTACTGGGTAAGAATGAGACAATGTAATTGAAACTTGATAAGAAAAGAGCCCATTGCGCCCTTCTGGGAGAGAGGCGTTTAGCCTCAGACAAGAATGTGAGATTCTTATGGTCAGTAAGAATGAGAACCGGCACAGTAGTACTTTCGAGGAGATGTCTCCATTCTTTCAGGGCTAAAATGATAGCCAAAAGCTCTCTGTCACCAACCTCGTAATTGCACTATGCAGGTGACAATTTCTTGGAAAAGTATCCACAAGGATGCAAAGCACTTTCAGAGGTAGGATGTTGAGACAGAAGGGTGCCAACTCCAGTCTCAGCAACAGCAACCTCAAGGATAAAGGGTAACGTAGTATCAGGATGTGACAACACAGGAGCAGAAACAAAGGCAGCCTTGAGACTCTCAAAGGCCTTAACAGACTCCAGAGACCAACTCTATGGGTTACCGTCCTTTCTAGTCATATCAGTCAGGGGCTTGGCCAGAGATGAGAAGTTACGAATAAACTTCTGATAATAGTTGGCAAAGCCCAGGAAACGCTGCAGAGGACATAAACCCACAGGTCGAGGCCACTGTAGGATTGCAGAAAGTTTCTCTGGGTCCATTGAAAAACCAGCAGTAGAAATGACATAACCCAGGAATTTAACCTGTTCACGATGGAACTCGCACGTCGCTAATTTGCAATAGAGATTGTTCTCACTTAGTTTTGAAGCACACGATAGACATATGTGTGGTGGCTCTCCAGGTACTTGGAAAATATGAGGATATCATCGAGATAAACCACCACACATAACTGCAACAAATCTCGGAGGACATTGTTAATGAATTCCTGGAAAACTGCCGGGACATTACAAAGGCCAAAAGGCATTACGAGGTACTCATAATGACCTGTTCTGGTATTAAACGCAGTTTTCCACTCGTCGCCCTCTTTAATCCTCACAAGATTGTATGCCCCTCTCAAATCAAGCTTCCTGAAAAACGTTGCTCCCTTGAGGCGGTCAAATAACTCCGTAATCAACAGAAACAGATAGGCATTCTTAATCGTGAAACAATTGAGACCCCTATAATCAATACAATAAAAAGGTCTCAGTTCACCACTCTTCTTCTTCACGAAGAAGAAACCAGCACGGTACGAGGATTTGTGGATGAAACCTTGAGTAAGTGCGTCTGCAACATACTCCTCCATGGGCCTTTCCTCCAAGACCAACAAAGGGTAAACCCAGCCAAGAGGGGGTATGGCACCAGGTTGAAGGTCAATTGCACAATCATACAGCTGCTGTGGTGGCAAACTAACGGCTTGACCTTTGTAAAAGACATCACTAAAATCGCGGTACTCAGGGAGGAGAGTGAACAGGTGCACAGGACCTTGGCCACCTTCTGGAAGCATATCTTACTGCATTGTGGCAACCAGGAGAGAACCCCAGCACTGAGACAATCAAAAGAGGGGTTGTGCTTCTGTAACCAAGGATAACCAATAACCAGCAGAGACTTAGGGAAGGAAATAACTTGGAATTGGATTATCTCAACCTGGTTGAGAAACAGTCTGCATTGAACTGGATTGCCCCCAAATCGCTGGGGAAGTGGAGTGAAAACAGACATACCTCTTATAGAGGTAATACAGATTTGAGGGAAAGATGGATGGTGCTAAATACTAACACTTAAATGAAGATTCTTATTCATGCATAATATTTATTTACCTGTATTAATATATATGTTTGCAAATACCCTTAGTAAGATCACATTTTTGCTTATGATATATATTTTTGATATATATATATATACATATATATATATATATATATATATATATATATATATATATATATATATATATATATATATATGGTACTGAATACAAATCCGCGAGAGAAACCATTACAGTTCATATGAATATCCACCATTAACCTGGGAGATCTGTGCTGACATTCTCAATGCGCTTCGTGAGGAAAACCTTGCTTCTTCAGGAGAAGCACAGAAACATTATCTGGAGATCAACAACACGTATAAATGCCCGACCAAACGAACCATAAAAAATAGGGGGTGAGAGAAGAAATATGTACATGCATAACAATACATATACAGTATATATATCAAAATCAATGCATGTCAAACCTCAGAAGGTCAACTTACAATTGTTAAAAGTAGTGGAAAGCTTTCACCTCAATGATGGTGTAGCCAGCGAATGGTTTAAGAACACATGTTTTTCCAATGTAATTCGAGTATATGCGGTAACGGAGGCCAAAAAAACAAGAATAACCACAGGGTCCACTATTCTCCAACCGAGAGATGAGAAGGGGGATGAGAGAAAGGTGACTCCACTCTCAGTGTGAAACCCCACAGGTAGATGTCAGATCCGAAATGATAAAATAAATCACCCCAAACATAAAAAATGACATTATACTGGTGAAACAAAAAATATGAACTAAATATAGGTGCTGAAAAACAGTAAATATGAGCAATGATGCAAATAAGAATAAACAGAGAACATGAAAGTAATGTGTAGGACATGAAAAGAATGCTATACTAGTTGGCCACAAATGGTAAAGGTGCAATAAAAACACCTGTGGCTGAAAACCACAGCTAAGAAGAATTTGAGGAAAAAATCTGTAGTTGATGCATAAAAATACCCATTGAGTGATGGGATAGAACCCTCCAATATGCATTACAATTGAGTGTGTGTATATGTTGGTATGCCTGAATAGGTAGGCCAAAAAAGTTAAATCATGAGTGCCAATAAAAAATGAATCCATGAATGACAGAGGCATTACTAGAAAATGTGTTGGATATCAAACAGAAAAAAGAATCATAAATGCTAACTGCGATACATAATGGTGCATAAAACAAGACTAATTTATTAAAAATGTAGAAGTGGATGATAAGTGAGCTAAAGTAATCAAGTTAATTGATGACTAACAAAAGTGCAGGGTGTGAAGCAGTATTATAGTGAAATGGCAGTATAATCCATCAACGGCCATGTTTGATAAGACTACTTAAATTATTTAGTAGCTGATAATCATGACTGTTATTTTCACTCCATATACAGCTGTGGCTACCAGCTGGAAATACAATTTTCATTCTGGGAGTGTGTAAAAGCCAGTTACGAAATATGCCAGTTACGGCCTATGGAATGCTATGCAAAAAAACCTATGGGGGACACCACATGTTATATAAGCTAAAAACAGAAAATATAACATAAAAGAATCACAAAAATACATTAAAATACATAAACAAATGCAGAAATGCATACATACAAAACTTCCCAAAATGTTTTTAAAATCGTACATAAGAAATATAAAATCTATATGTGTATATATATATATATATATATATATATATATATATATATATATATATATGTGTGTGTGTAAAGTGAATTTGGTGAGTAAATTTGTTGGTTGAAGTGAGAGGAAATAAAATAAATGAGTGTTACTGCCCTGGGGGTTGTTTATAATATTTCAGAAGGCTCTCCTTAAAAATGACAGACCACCAAGACCCCAAGGAGGGTGGGGTCCCCCAAGAAATCAGAATTGGGGCCCCCGAATAAATCACTACTGGGCCGCCCAAGAAACAGAGGATGGCACACAACCTCTGAGACCTATGCATACAAGCCACAGAGAAGTCAATTGGGGACAAGGAAGGAACCAGTGGGAAGAAGACAGAAGGGAACTCCCGAGACCCCAAAGATAGGAAAGAACAAACGCACTAGAGACAAATGAGGGGTAACAAAGAAAAAGAAGGCGAGAACAATAGGAGCAGGTATATTTAATTTGAGTGACATGAGTATCAGTGAGGAGGAAATGAAAATCTTGGACTTAGGACTTAAATATGCACCCAGTAAAGAATAATAAAAATTTGAGGCTTATATAGACTTACAAAAATTCATCAGAAAACTGAATATTAAAAAAGTCTTTGCGTTGAAAAAGGGGGAGCAAGTAAAAATGGAAAAAAATGGATTTCAAACATACAGCGTTAAGGAACAGATCAATACTCAACTTAAAACCCACACACAATGATACTCTAGAAGTTTTTAAGAAAATGGTGAAAGATAATATCAAGAAATTAAAAGTGGGGGGGCCAGAAAAGGCAATATCTAGATGACAATTAAGAAAATAGAAAAGATGAAAGGGGGGATATCACATCCAGCAGACAAAGAAGGGGGTCTGGTAATTATTATTATTATTATACACGATTTATATAGCGCCAACAGTTTACGCAGCGCTTTACAATGTATAGGGGGGAAAACACAATTACAGTACAGTTCAATAAAGGTACAGGAGGGCCCTGCTTGTAGAGCTTACATTCTAAAGGGACAGGGTGGTGGTACAAAAGGTAATAGCTGCAGAGAATGATTTGAAGGATTACAAAGCAGACATGAAAAATCTACTAAAGTTGGAAGGCACATACAAAAAACTTAAGACAAATCTGAAAAAAGGGGTATGAGAAGAAACTGAAAACATATCTAGTGAATGGAAAGGACAGAGGAATTCTAAACAAAAAAGAAGCAAGATACCTAGCACCCAAGACAGTAAAAACGCCTGTCATTTCTTACATCTCCAAAATTCATAAGAACCAAGAAAACATCCCCGGGAGACCTATTATTAGTAGAATTGATTCACTATTCTCAATGTTTGGAGAATACCTGCACCAGTATCTGCAACCACTAGTATTAGACGGGAGATCACACTTAAAAGATAGCAGACAACTGATATCAGAGTTAAAATACTTTAAGGAAGAGGAAGGAGAACTTTTGGTGACAATTGACGTCAATTCACTTTACACAAATATAGTACAAAAATATGGCCTAAGTAGTGCAGAATGGGCTTTGCAAAAAAATACTGACATGAAACAGGAACAAATAAATTATATTTTGGAAGGTCTGGAGATGGCTATGAGTAGTAACTGTTTTTGGTATAAAGGAAACCACTATACACAAACAGAGTAGCCATGGGGGCCAAATATGCACCAAGTGTGGCAAACATATTTATGAACAGGTGGGAAAAAAACACGTTTACAGTGTAGAAAGACCAAACCTGAAATTATACCATAGATATATAGACGATGGGGTTTATTTACTAAAGGCAAATCCACTTTGCACTACAAGTGCACTGCAAGTAGATCCAAGGGGGACATGCAAGGAAAAAAAAAAACAGCATTTTTGCTTGTACATGATTGGATGATAAAATCAGCAGAGCTTCCCCTGATTTCAGATCTTCTCCTCAGATTTACAGCGTCTGCACTTCCAAGTGCACTTGTAGTGCAGAGTGGATTTGCCTTCAGTAAATCAACCCCAATGTTTTAATAATATGGAAAGGCACGGAGGAATTATTACAGGAATGTTTTTATAAAATCAACCAGAATATATACGGATCACTTTTTCTGATAACTGGAGTAAACACAGCATAGATTATTTAGACTTACAAATTTACAAAGAAAATGGAAAACTGCATATTAGAACATATTTTAAACAAACAGACAGAAAAGGGTACATACCCACAAGAAGTTGCCATCATCCAAAATGGATAAGAAATATACCCTAAGGGCAATTTATGAGGATATATAGAAATTGCAGTGACCAAAAGAACTATGAAAAACAATCTAAAAAATGAATGCAGAGATTTGTCAAAAAGGTTCCAAAAAAGGAAAACTGGAAACAATTAGGAATGAAGTAAAAAAGTTGGATAGAGAAACCATGTTAAATAGTAAGAGGAAAAAGACAAATAATAAAAACATGGAAACAGCCTTCCTCACAGGTTTTAATAGACAATATAAACAACTAGAAAAAGTTGTGAAAAAGCACTGGCCAATTTTAAAATCAGATAAAATACTAAGAAAACTTCTTCCATCACAACCCACCTTTATCTATAGAAGAGTCCCTACCTTAACCACTTAAGGACCGAGCATCTTTCTGAGATTTGGTGTTTACAAGTTAAAAACAGATTTTTTTTTCTAGAAAATTACCTAAGAACCCCCAAACATTATATATTTTTTTCTAACACCCTAGAGAATAAAATGGCAGTCGTTGCAATAATTTCTGTCACACCGTATTTTCCGCAGCAGTCTTACAAGTTCAAATACAACAGTAAAGTTAGCCCATTTCTTTTATATTGTGAAAGATAATGTTACGCCGAGTAAATTGATACCCAACATGTCACGCTTCAAAATTGCATCTGCTCGTGGAATGGTGACAAACTTTTACCCTTAAAAATCTCCATAGGCGACGTTTAGAAAATTCTACAGGTTGCATGTTTTTAGTTACAGAGGAGGTCTAGGGCTAGAATTATTGCTCATGCTCAAACAATCACGGCGATACCTCACATGTGTGGTTTGAACACAGTTTTCGTATGCAGGCGCTACTCACGTATGCGTTCCCTTCTGCACGCAAGCTCTTTTTTAATTTTTACACTGTTCTTTTTTTAAAAAGTGTTAGTTTTATTCCTATTACAAGAAATGTAAACATCCCTTTAAAAAAAAGCATGACAGGACCTCTTAAATATGAGATCTGGGGTCAAAAAGACATCAGATCTCATATTTGCACTAAAATGCAATAAAAAAAATTATTAAATGTAATTTAAAAAAAAAAATGTCCCTTTAAGTGACGTTTTGATGTCGATTCTGCCCTGCAATGATATGGAGATGGGTGGGGGCCATCTTCCCCTCACTTGTCTCTATCTCTAACAGCGGCTCCGGCAAGTGGCGGAGTGCTCCGGAGTGCGGCGGGAGGGGGGCCCCTCTCCTGCCACCAATAAAAGTCATCTTGCTGCAAATCCACCGCATAAGACCACTTTTATCTGAAAGCAGACCACCCGCTGAAGAAGAAAATACCGGGGTTATGGTAGCTAGCTCCCGCCATAACAATGATATTCCTCTTCAAAGTAGCGACATAAAACGATGGCAGGCGGTCCGTAAGTGGTTAAGAAATAAACTTGTTCATAATACTCTAGACCCTTCAAAACAAATCAGGGTACTTCCCAACCTGAAAGGCTTTTTTAAATGTAACAAATATCTACTGAGCAGAGCTAGTCAAATAAAAAGCAAAAAGAAAGAATCTTTTAGATCTATATCCGCAGGAAAAGAATACAAAATTAAAGCATTAATCACCTGCAATAGCACACATGTGACATATGTTTTGGAATGTCCATGTCATCTACAGTATGTTGGGAGAACAACTAGGCCACTATATGTCAGAATTTGGGAACACATTTGCAACATTAAAAATTTATTTATGAAACATAGGGGGTCATTCACTAAGAAGAAGGCACTGCACTAGTTCATACATTAATTGGTGCGCCGAAAAAGTAATTAATCGAACATGCGAACCGTCGCACATTAAAGAGCAAATAGCAAAAATAAATACTCGCATATGTAAACTGCAACTGGCGCTAGGGTAACTGAGGTTTTCGAATTGATAATAGTGCACGCCCAATACAATTGGTTACTTTCATCTACTTGGATGTGTCTTGTTAGGAAATTAGCAGGTGTTCTCAGTTAATTAACCCTTTTGATGCTAATCTCTTTCCTATTACTTATAATATATCTTTGAAATGTGTTTTTTAATTTTTTTACCCAAATCTTTCAATACATTATGTAGCACTGACCCCTGAAGGAGCTGCTGGTTTGATTTGGGCCTGCACACTGCTGGTAAACCCCACTAACTTAGCTCACTCCCCATGACACAGTTGCGGTGCAATACAATACAGTACAATATAATATAATACAATATACCTGTATTGTAACCTCAGGATCCACTGGCTCCACCTGCTGGGAGAAAACAACACTCCACACAACTGGTACTTAACCAAAATATATTTTACTGTAAATATGTTCAGACAGGTGATTACAGTAATTGTGTTGTCATCCCAACATAGAATGACAGCACAATGGATATTAGTATAACAATTTCAAACAACATAAATACATGGGAGCTCCCCTACTTTTTTAGCTATGCGTGAGATCTCACTTGAAGTACTTAGTCTTTAGTCTTCTGATCTTCGCTAGCTAGAATAATTTCTTATGATTTGTAATCCAAGGGATAAAGTAAATCAAGTTGATGTTAAAGATGCTCCTGGTATAACTTCAGTAACTATATTACAAGACTTGAGATGCAAAGCAGATAGGCCTCATGCCTGCCTAGTGTCAGTTGTTATACTCCTCCTCCGTAGGACTATAGATCCCAGCAAGGCCTGTATATGAGTCTGATTATGTGCATTTAGTAAACTATGGGCCGCAACCCGCTCACCAACTGGATCTGAGCTCTGTAGAGTAGCCTTGGTCCGGTGATTACAACTTGCATCTCCGCCAGCTGGCTCCGTCACTCCGTTCCGCTCTGCTGGGTGAGCCCGGTCCTCCGATATGCAAATGAGTGTTTTTGGATCTATTCTATCTGGTCACTGTATCTCTGGCACCGTCAGGTCACTCGAACAAACAAGCAGGGTGGCGTTCCGCAATGGCTGTAGGCCACTTTCTCCAGGAGGCCCCCTCACAGCTCCTCACAGGCAGGCCATGCAATCCCAAGAGACCTAAAATGGCTGCTCGGGCTCCTTTTATGTCCTACCCAGCATGCACTGTTAGAGAGGGTGTACATTAATATTTTCAGATCTTGACCTTTAAAGGTGACCATACACTGCAATATTCCTATAACCTATTTTGCCAAAATATAGAGTTGTACAGAGATTGGCCAGTCAGATTGCATAGTGCATGACCATCTTAAGTGCCAAATTTGGAATGTAGATGTGCCATGACCCACTTGTATTTTCCGAACAATATTTCTTGGCCATTATACAAGGCACATGAGAACACACCTTTTTTCAAGACATGCTAGAGTGGTCAGGAAACTTCAAACTACGGCTCTCCAGCTGTTGCAGAACTACACGTCTGATATTCACAGACATGACTAGCATGATGGGAATTGTAGTTTCTGAACAACTGGAGGTCCAAAGTTTGAAGACCCCTGTGCTAGACCATTATTATACCTCCAGAATTGGGAGTGTAGCATCTACCCAACTTCTCTCTGCTGGTGGACACAAGACTCTACATCTATAGCTATATCTATATCTAGTACCCCCAACGGGCCATGTTTACATGTTTACCTTCATCTTGCACAATCAATTTACATTTTAAATCAGAGTCAATGGCTTGGTATTTTGGACAGCTATTTACTGCGCCTCTACTGACGGAGCACTGCTTTATTAAATCAACCCCATAGTGTGTCAAGACACTTTAGAGAATACCATCAAAGAGATCCATCCGTCATGACAATCTTCTATGGTATACAGTAGGTGGTTTAACTATATTTGGCACTTTTATTTTTGATACAAACATTGGCAGGCATTTAAATGTTAGTTGGCAGTGCTAATTATCCCTAATTTATTTTAACACATCTTATTTTTTTTAGTGGATCAGACTTTCTTTGCCATTGTCACATAGATGGATGAAGAGTTAGGCAGATTTAGAGTTGTTTGTAACTGACAGAGTAAAAATGGGAGTGAAAATGGAGGTGTGAAGATAGAGTTAGGAGATTTGGAATCCTGGTACTCTAAAATCACTACTTTTTAATTTGTATTTTTAATTTGCTGCTCCATTAGAGACAGATCTCTGATATGTTGTATCTGTATGTGCTATTAAAACAGAACAGAGTGAAGAAGTGTTCTTAATCAAATTCAAGCATTTGTCAGCTAAAAAGTAAAGAAATCGTTTTCTGCTGTTTGGGTAAAAAATAACATCTATTCAACACTCTATGAATGAATGAATGAATGAATAACTTGTATAGCGCTACAATGCGAACTGAATCGCCTCAAGGCGCTGTATTGGCATTTGGTTGTCGAGCTTCTAGAAGAGGTGGGTCTTGAGTTTCTTCCTGAAGGCCTGATAGTTTTCTTCCATGCGAATGTCGGTTGGTAAAGCGTTCCATAGCCGTGGACCTTGGACAGCGAATCTCCGTTCCCCCTTTGATTTGTAGCGGGATTTGGGAATGAGGAGAAGATTTTGATTAGCCGATCGAAGACTGCGATTCGGTGTGTAGTGTTTTATTTTCTCGCGAAGGTATTGCGGGGCGTTTCCATGTGCGCATTTGTGGGTGAGGCAGAGGGTCTTGAATGCGACCCGACTCCTTACATTTAGCCAATGTAGGTTCCTCAGGGAAGGGGAGATGGATTCCCAGGGTTTTTTTCCTGTTATCAGCCTTGCCGCTGTGTTTTGGATAAGTTGTAAGCGCGCAAGTTGATATTGGGGTAATCCTATGTAAAGGGAGTTAGCATAGTCGAGTCGAGAATTGATGATCGTTCCAACTACCACTGCTTTGTCCTCTTTTGGAATGAAGGGGAGGAGTCTGCGTAGCAGGCGGAGCAGATGGTGAGAACCACTGACCACTGCTCCTATTTGGGCATCCATTGACATTTCTGAGTCAAAAATGACTCCGAGACTCTTAGCCTTGGTCCTTGGGGCGATGGTCTGTCCAAAGATGGTAGGAGGTGTCCAAGGGATCTTGGTTCGGGGGTTATGATTTGCATGTAGGATAAGAAGTTCTGTTTTTGATTCATTAAGTTTGAGGGAGCTAGTAGTCATCCAGTCGTCTATCGTACAGCTTACCATGTCCTTGTCTGGGTCTGCCAAATCATTACCAGGCAATTTTGTGATAGTTTGACCAACAATTACTTTGTCATGCAAATCAGAATCCAAATTAATTTAATATCTTTTTTTTTTACACAGATAGAGCTGCCTTTTGGTGCTTTTTAATAGAAAAAAAAAAACATTTGGAAAATAAAAATTCCCTTACTTTCTGTTAAAATAAAAAAATTTCAGAATAGTACAAAAAAATAAAATTACCCTTCTTTTGGAAAGCAGAAAGATGGGGGTGAGGGGAAGGATAAGAAGAGGGGAGGGAGAAAAGGGGGAGGGAAAGGGTTAAGGAGAGAGCCATGCTAAGCAGTGCTAGCAGAGTAAGGAATGCAATGCCAAAATCTAAAATACTCACTGTGTCAGAGAGTCTGTATGCCTAGTATGAAGGTTGATGGCGGTCCGCCATGCTAAGCCATGGTAGTGTCTCCATCTTTTTATATGAACAGCGGCTCCACCCCATACCTGGACATACCAAGGAGAGAGAAAAGGAAGGGGGAGAGAAAAGAGGGGGAAAGGAGGAAAGAGGATAGAAGAAAATGAGAGCAAAAGAGGGTGAGGAAGAGGCAAGAAAAAGCAGAGAAGAAGAAAGTGCAGAAGAAGAATCATCGCTGGTCAGCACGGGGCCCACAGCACTGTATGGAATCCACAGAGCCTTGGAACCCCAAGGAAGGATGGTTCCCCTAGGGACATCATCGCAAACCCTCCCTTCCAAATTCGGTCAAGGAGGAGATAATGAAGCAATCCAGAGCGATGAGACAGATTACATGTCAAGGCCACCCAATACTAATTTTCACGGACTTATCCCCCTCTGCAATCCAGCGGAGACAGGTCTTGAAACTCCTACTCTCAGTCCTCGCCCAAAAAGACGTTAAATACTGGTGGACCTTCCCATTTGCTGTTAAATTTTACTTCAAAAGCAAGCATTACTCCTTCTCCAATCTCCAGGAAAGGGGAGAAATTCCTCCTATCCCTGAAGCTCATCTTGCTGGAAGCAGATATGGACACGTCTAACTCCATTCTCAAACATCCATCTCCCACAATCCCTCTGACCCCCCTGTGGAATAAGCCGAGAACCAAGAGAATGAAGGATAGCTGCCTGACCTGAGGCAAAGTATCAACCAGTGCAACTCACACTTTTTTCCTCGACTATTTATTTATCTATTTATTTTTTACCAAAAAGTTTTTATTGAGACTTATAAAAGCAGTACAATTCAGTAGTGATTTCTGTAAGAACATTTTTACAGTATAAAGTAAATTTATGATAAATCAGTTACAAATAAGATATAACAAGGGGTTGTATATATGCTTCACCAGGATAAATAGCTCAATCAGTGAAGCTATAAGACACATCATGTTCTGTCAGCATTGAACAATTAACTTACTTATTCTAACACAAAACAGTTGATTCTTAATTAAGTACCGATATATTGCAGTCTGTGGTGTATACTGTCAAGCACTTATTGTATAGTTGCCAAGCTTACGACTCAGTGCATGTGTATATTGTGAGAGCAGGAACAGGTAGTCCATTTCCTACCCCTCTCACCCCAATGGGGTTCAAACTGTGAGAGGGATGGGAATTTCGTCTCCCTATGGTAAGCATACGTTTACCTTGACCCTATGTTGAGTTTTTGCGTAAGCTCATATTTCTCTGTGGTGTAGCTTGTGTTTAAACCAATTCCGCCTTCATAAGGTGCCGAGTAGTGGAGTGAGGGGGGTATCATTGAGTTCCTAAGGTACGGAGGATACAGGAGTGGAGGGGGCTATGGAGTGTAAGGGTGGTATATGGGAAAGCCATTTAAGTTTAGTTTCCCGGTTCGGGAGTGCAGGTGTGGGTGCTTCCCCCCAGGTCAAGCTAAAGGTTGCGTAGGAGTGAAATTTTCCTTGACTATTTAAAGCTGAGGTGGACATCCAACCGCTCCAAAGGTTCTGTTCTTGTTATTTTCGTCAGAAATATTTCTGTTTTTAGTTTTTCCCTTTTTAGTTCCAGGTTGGACTGGACTTTCCCAGGTTCTGTTTTTTGGGAGGACTGTTATCTCCGCAAAATTTAGTGCATGGGCTATTAGCAAGCCCTCTGTACATGATAGCTTTAGAAAGCGGATGAGACTTGCTGGACAGTGAGCCCTATTTTGACTCCAAAACAGGCTAAGTAACACCTCTGGAATCCCTCCTCCCTACCTACTGGAGAGGAAGGAAAAGGAGATCCGCTACAAAGGAACTCCCGTGGGTACGAAACAAATCCTATCAATAGAAAGTATTTTCTCTGTGTTACATTTTTCAGTTTTCTTTATTGTTATAAAGGGAGCCTTGGCTCAGGGTGCTGTGCATGTGCCTCCACCTATTCCTCAGACTCTTATTGACTTCCTTCCCCCTGCCCCCCCACACTCTACTCTATCCTCTTTCCCACTCAGGGATCCTCACCAACATCTACTGTGATCTTACCAGGGCTCTTCCCTAGCAATCAAATGTTTTGTGAGGAGACCTTCCCTGGGGGGGGGGGGGAGTGAGGTAAGCGAGTGTCCCAACATCCGGCACAGTAAGTTCCCAAGGTGCCGGGGGTCGGATGCCCCTTCACTCCTCCCACACTCCCGGAGGGGGGGCCTACGCCTTTACGTTTAAGAGCCTCCAACCTCTAGCAATAATTACCACTGGATGCGGTTAGCCTACAAGTCTATTACAGATCTTCAGAGACTGGTGATTAATAATGTTTATTTTTGGGTTTATACATATATTTCCATCTCTTGCTAATGCTTTGTTTTACCATGACTTGTAGTCCACATATGCTAACTGTACCATTGATGTTCTTCTCTTTTCTGTAAAAGATCTCCTCCTTTTTTTTCCAAGAGAATAAAAACCTTTTGAAAGCAAAAATACCTAAGCAAATGTTATTTGAAGAAACAGCATGTCAAAATGATCAGTCGATTCAGGGGTATAGCAAGTTTTAGCTATACATCTTGACTTTTCTTGTACATTTGAGACTTGATCTACTCATTGCACCAAAGGTGCATATTGACAATTAAGGCTCACATTAAAGGACCAATAACATCTATGTACAGTATTATTTTACTATATGCTCAGTTAGTTTTGCCAAGATTTATGACTGGCTCCTTTTTATATATATATATATATATATATATATATATATATATATATATATATATATATATATATATATATATATATTTTATATATATATATATATATATTTTTTATATATATATATATATCTTTGTTCTGCTCCCCTAGGTTGAGTACACAGTGGCTCTCATTTTAAAGCCCAAAAGATGCAGGGTTGTAAGTGTGGTGAGTTCTGGGGCAGAAGAAAGATCAAGGTCAGTGAGTTTGACTTTTTTCTGCTCTTATTCATTTGTAATGTGCTCTGTTGGCTTTGGACCCCCAAAGCTAGCAGAGCACAATGCACTTTCTTATAGCACACTGCTATACTTTATAACTGTGTGGTAATAGTATTTTTTATTTTTTTTGTACAGCTAAATTGACCACTTACACTTTTCAGTTTTATCCAATTTTCAATTAGAAAAACAGTTCCATGTAGGATTTTTAATACAAATTAGGGAATCTATAGATAGCTACAACATTTTCTGTATTATCTTTGCTAGAAAGACATTTAACCAGAAGATGCAAAATAATAATTGCCATTACAGACATACAATGTCAACACCCAATAGCATTTCACAAACACGTCTGTATATTTTAGAATGCCAATAGAAAGTATAACATGTATTAAATCTGTATTAAAAATAATGTTCAAGCTTTGCTAGCAGAGCAGACTATATTTAAAATTAGCCATGAAAATGACAAATGAGCACATTTGACTCAAAACATGTTATCAATGAATTATTATGGAAGTGGAAACACAAAGATAATTTATATTCATGAACTCTATTACTTTCTAATGTGCTTTTTAGTGACAGAAATGAATGATAAAATGTATGTCTCAGTAAGTTTAGAGTCATATAGAAGTGGGTTTCTACTCCTTGATCGAATTGGATTAGAAATACATTACACAGACAAAAGCGTAAAGTGCAATTGGTACTTGACAGTATTTGGACCATTATATCCATGTTTAGTTTTTTTTTTTTTTAGTGCACAGAAATACTAAAACATATTATGGATTATTTGAAACACAACATGTGTTTCAAATGCCAATTAATATCATATTGAAACATTTTAGGAAGCTCAAAAATCACAAGTCTTCTAAATTGTTTTAACAGGAATGCTCATTTCTTATTTAAATGTATAAACACAATGGCTAAGCTTTAACCTGTTAATGTAATTTTAAAAGTCATGTTTATTATTTTTTTTTCTTATCCAGGGTCTTCATTATTGTAATATTTCATGATACTTCAATGAATATCCTTGTTCAGTGCTATAGAGTGATAATGTTCGGTCCCCGCATTAAGCAGGGGGGCCCCGATGGAACAGTGCAAAGTGCCATCTGATGCTTACAAGTAACTGTTGGCTACAGTAAAAGGGAATCTCCTCCAGCAACAAGCTGCCTATTGGGCTGTTTTGGGGGGTTAACCGTTTGCGCCTCTGGTTCGCCTATTTAAGCCGCATCCTGCTGTGCTTGTGACAAGCCACCTGAGGAGAAACCACCTGCGTTCCCCACCCACCACCCTTTTTTACTGCTGCTCAGTTATTTGTATGTCTCAGTGTTATTTAGTGGGGGCTTGTCGTCCAGTCTAAATCTGGTTGGCTATAGAAAATTTTGGAGAGGGGGGCGCATGCGCGGCGCGAAGCAGAGCAGCAGCTAAAGGAAGGAGCTCCGGCCCCGTCAGAGACTAAAAGCACTCCCCGGGACGTTTAAACCTACTCTGCAGCAACGAAAGGTACCTCTCCCTCCCGAGGGACTAATTGTGCATGCCGACAGGCAAAAAATCCAAGCCTAAAACCGCTCAGCGGTCGCTCACAAACTACCTCCTGAGAGCCCGCGAACAGACCGGGATGTCGCAAAATGGCGCCCAGCCAAGAACCCTGCCACGTGAGCCGAACGCTGCGGCTCTATCCCAGCCACAACAAGGGGTACTCCTGGCACAATCGGCACAACTTACTAAGGCGGATCTGGAGGACAGCCTGGCAGCCATGTATGACCGATTGGCCAGAAAATTTCAAGCCGAACTACACAAGTCCACCACCTCCCTCTCCCAGGAGATCTCAGCGCTAGGGAATCGCACGACCTCCTCGAGGTGAAACATGATGAACTCCACCTGGCATATACGGACCTTAGGAGGGACCATGGAACGCTGGCTGACACTGTTGTCCAACTCCAGAACCACATGGAGGATTTGGACAACAGGAACAGGAGGAACAACATCAGGGTCCGCGGAGTTCCGGAGACGGTGACGGATCTAACGGATGCCATTAACAGACTGTTTCACTCCCTTCTGCCGGAGCTCCCCGAGGATTCGTTTACCTGCGATCGCTTGCACCGGGCTCTCAGACCTAAGCCCCCTCCTGAGAAACCGCCTAGAGATATCATTATGTGTCTCAAGGACTACCTCACCAAAGAAGAAATTCTTAAAGCATCCCGAAAAAAAACCCGCGGATCTTACTGGACGGTCTCCCCCTGCAAATTTACCCAGATATATCCCCGGCCACCCTGGAGAAACGCAGACGTATGAAGGAAGTCACATCGGTCCTACAAGCAGCCCATATAAGATACAGATGGGGCTTCCCCTTCAAACTTATTATCCCGCACAACGGCACCACATACCTCGCCACTACGATCAGAGAAGGGAAAGAAATCTTGATCAAGCTCAGCCTTCTGGAACCACAGCACGCTGTTCGGATACCCACCACCCCTCGCCTCTCACCAATCTGGGCTACTCCTTCACCGCACAGGGACCGGAGACCCCTCAGGCCTCTCCCTCAACCCGAATATTGAGCTGGACGGCTCCCACGGATGACACCATTGTCCCCTTCTCAGTTCTGAGAGGATTGTCGGCGAACTGTCTGAGAACTTTTTGGCTCCCCGGTATGTACTTTCTCCCTGACTTTGCTTTCTCCCCCCCGCCCCCCCCCCTCCTGTTAAGCTCTCTCCCCCCTCCTCTGTTTTAGTGAATAGGGATATTTTTCTATCCCCCTCCCCGGCTCCCACTCCCAATCCGTTTCATTCCACCTGTCGGCTCAAGGACTTCCACTGGTCAAATGATGTCTCTGACCACCCGGAGCCTCTAAGATGGCCCGTTCGTGCCCTACCCCCTTCACACTCGCTCGGTACGGACTCTTTCCCCTCACTGCTACGAGAACCTGGACGTGTTCTCCACCCTGTACTCACCCTTCGCACCCCACTCCTCCTTGGGAGGCTTCCGTGTGGAGCGAGTGTGTTTTTGGACCAAGTGTTGGTCCACAGGAAGGTATTCAGGTAGTCTGGATGGAGTTTTCCTCCAGACCCCATTCTGGTTATAATGTTTTTTTCGTTTTGTTTACTGTTATTTTAGTCATGATACTGAGCTTTTCTTATACCACTACTGACCAAAAAACCATCTTTCTCAGAATGTTTAATTGTGTTTGCAATGCTTCAAAGGACTATACTCATTGTGTGCCTAGATTTAAAAGTAGAACGGTTGCTATCTGGCTTTGGACTCAGAACGGTGATTTATATGCCCCTTATGCACATACTCTGCTTTCCACCTCCCTAGTGTGATGGGTCTTCACATTATCTCCCATAATGTGCAAGGATTTAACTCCCCCACGAAAAGAAGGAAAGCCTTTAAATTCTACAAACAAATGGGGGCGGATATTATCCTGTTACAGGAGACCCATTTCTCTACTACATCCCATCCTTGCTTTTTTGACAAGGCGTATAGGCTTAACTTTTTTACCACTTTTGAGTCCAAGGCCAGAGGAGTAGCTATCTTTGTGAAAAATAATGTTTCATTTGAAGTCTCACGCTCCTACAAAGACCCGAACAGAAGATTTCTAATACTACAAGGACAAATTAAGGGTAAAGCAATTACCATTGCTAATATTTACGCCCCGAATTCTGCCCACAGTAGGTTTTTTAACGAATTCCTACAGGTCCTGGATAAGTACACTTCCCCTCACCTAGTTTTGGGCGGGGACTTTAACTCAGTAGCTCACCCCCATTTGGATAGAAGCAGGCCCTCACATTACGCCATCTCTTTTCCAAAGACACTAACCAAAGCCCTGAACACACTACAACTTTTAGACACCTGGAGAGCCCTGAATATTGGAGCCAGAGAATACACACACTATTCTAACCCTCACGACAGCTATGCAAGGCTTGACTATATCCTCACCTCCCCCATTCTACTAGCCAATTCGGCTAAAGCTGAAATTAAAGTATGCCCTTGGTCAGACCACCAGGTGGTCTCCTTTCATACTTCACATGTTGGCATATCTCCCTCAGTGGCCTCATGGAGAATGAATGATTCCCTGCTGTCTGACCCGGCAATCTTTGCACAGATAGCTACATATATACAGGAATACTTCCACCTTAACAACACGGAAGACATAACCCCTCACACCTTGTGGGCAGCCCACAAGGCAGTCCTTAGAGGCCAAATAATTGACTTAGCGGTCAGAAATAAAAAGCAGAAATTGTCCCAAATAGTATCTCTCACCCAAGACCTACACGATTTGTACCATACCCATGCCCGAGATCAATCCCCTCAAACCCTAGCACAAATTAATCAAAAAAGGCTGGAATTGGACACCATCTTATCTGACAAAACAGAAAATCCCTTCGGTGGTCCAAAGCAAAATTCCTGCTACACGGTAACTCAGCTTCAAGTATGTTCTCCCGCAAACTACACCAATCCCTCCAACCCACTCATGTCTACAAACTTAGGAATAGTACTGGCCAGACAGTATCCCACCCCAAAGATGTCTTGCAAATCTTCACCACATTCTATAAAACCTTATTGTCCCCTCCAGACACCCCTCAGGCCTTTGATCTTCCTCAATGGCTAGACTCCTTGAACCTTCCCAAACTATCAGAAGACCAGATTTCCACCCTTAATGCCCCCTGCACAGAACAAGAAGTGGCCCTAATAATTAAATCCTTTAAAACCTCCACAGCACCTGGCCCAGATGGATTCACTTCCATGTACTACAAGAAATTTGCCCAATTGTTAGCCCCCCAGTTGTCCAAAATGATAAACTTCACGTTTCAAGGTCACCCACCCCCCGCAGAGATGCTCTTTGCAAATATGACTCTTATCCCAAAACCGAATAAAGACCACACTCTCCCACAGAACTATAGGCCCATCTCGGTATTGAATAATGATACTAAAATCTTAGGTAAACTCCTAGCCAATAGACTCGCCCCCATAGTCTCATCCCTGATTGGCCCCGAACAAACTGGTTTTATTCCCAATAGACAAATTACCGATAACATCAGGCTAGCGACGAATATAATCCAAGACGCAGAAATCTCCTCCCGAAAAGTCTTGATCCTAGGCCTTGACATTCACAAGGCCTTCGACAGTGTCCTCTGGCCATATATTGACCACGTCCTAAGGAAGTTTGGCTTCTCTGGGGAATTTGTACAGGGCTTCAAGGCACTTTACCACGAGCCCCGCACAAAGATTAAGCTCCCAGGTTGCTCCTCTGAGTACTTTGCCCTCGGCAGAGGCACCAGACAGGGCTGTCCCCTTTCCCCTTTGGTGTTTGCCCTTGTGATTGAGCCCCTGGCCAGAGCGATTATTAACAACCCCAACATCAAAGGTTATACCAAGGGCGAAGGCGAATACAAGATAAGCCTATATGCTGATGATGTCCTCGCTTTTCTCCAGGATCCCCTAGTCTCCCTGCCCAACCTCCTTCACACCATTCAGACATTCCAAAGATACTCAGGCCTGGGTATTAATCTCTCTAAATGCTCCGCTCTCCCCATCAACATCCCACAACACACCAAAGACACACTCACACAATCATTCGGCCTTTCCCTAACAAAGACCACCCTTTCATACCTAGGAATTCAATTAGCCCCCTCCCTCACGGAAATTTATAACGCCAACTACCCAAAGGCATTTACCATGACCAGACGATGGATCAGACTATGGTCCACCTTCAATATCTCTCTGCTAGGCAGAGTAGTAGCGATAAAAATGTCCATATTACCAAAGCTATTATACTTCTTCAGGGCGCTCCCCATCTACGTTACCCGCCGGTCACTACTCTCTATTCAAAGAGATGTCAACACTTTCATATGGCGTAACAAGAAGCCCAGGTTCGGCAAATTATTAGCTCACAGACCTATGTCACGTGGGGGTCTAGGCCTACCTGACATCTGGCTATACTACATCTCCGCCAGGCTGGCCCAATTGGCCCAATGGCACTCCTCCTTAAGTGGTACCCCCTGGCTTCAATTTGAGACACAATCTATCCATCCCTTTTTTTTACCAGGCCTTCTATGGCAAACCAACCTGAAACCCAGTGAAGTAAACCCCCTGAATAGGTTAGTGGGACAATCCTTGCAGATTTGGTCGTTGTACCAATCCAAGCTGAAACTTCGATCCCCTTCCCCACCCCAAACGTCGTTCCTCGGCGACAAGAGCTTCCCTCTGGCCTACCACTCCCCAGCAACATTCTCATGGTGGATACACCACTCATTAGTCACCCTGAAATCACTCACAAACCGCTTAGGATTCCTTCCCTTCACTGACCTACAATCCAGATTCCAGATCCCCAGAGAAGAATTCTATAAATACCTACAAATCAGACATTTCTTTCAGTCTCTATTTAAACAGGCAGGCAACACTCCTCCCAACTTTTATGAACAAATATGCTTGACACAGTCTAGAGACAAGGGTACGTTATCCTCAATCTACAAAAATATACTAGATCTTAACCTCCCCGAAAAGTCCACCGCCATGCTCAAATGGGAGTCAGAATTAGACATCGTCTTCTCAAGTGAAGACTGGTCTGGCATGCTAACTAATCTACACAAATGCTCAAAATCCATTGCAGTCAAAGAAACAATTCTGAAAGTTCATTCTAGATGGTACCTTACCCCTGACAGAGTACACAAATTTTACCCTTCGGTTCCCGCTACCTGCTTTAGGGGCTGCCAGGAGCTGGGCACTTTGTTGCACACCTTCTGGAGCTGCCCCCATTTACAGCATATCTGGAACCAAGCATCTATTAAAGTGGAGGCCCTCTCAGGCTCAAATACTGCACTGACAGCGCCTATTTGCCTTTTATTCGCCCCCATCCCAGGTATCCCCCCTCACACGCTTAACCTGATCAACACATTGTTTTCTGCAATACAGTGGACGATAGCCCTCAATTGGAAATCTCAGTCGATCCCCTGGGCCCAAGTCCTGCAAAGAATGGAAACCATTCGCCTTATGGAAAGATTGTTCCACTCCATAATGGACACTATGCACGTTTTCGATAAAAAATGGTCAGCCTGGCACTTAGATCAACTGCTGGCTGCACTGGACCCTCTCACGACTCCGCAATGATGGCGCTAAACACACTACTGGCAATCTAGTGCCCCACCCCACTACCCTCTTAAGTAAATGGAAAGTCCTTAATATATCGGATTTTTCTTGGCAGTAATTATATAGCCTTATTTTTTATTTTTCTAGCTCTTCTCATGACTACAGTTATGGTTTTGTTTGTTAATAAGTTTTCTATAAAACACTTTCTTTTTGGAAAAGACTTGATGAGGAATCTTATCACTGGCTAGCACTTCTCTGACAGCGCCCTCCATCTGGAGACTCATACTCCCTCACTGTTCACCAGTAGTCACCAGGTTGGAGCTACGAGCTGAGGTAATAAGTTGCATAGTAACAATAAGCTATAACATCTCGATGTAAAGCTACAAGAATGATTATTTATGTTCTTATGTTTGTATTTTTGCACTTCTCATCAATAAAAACGTTTGTAATAAAGAAAATTTTGGAGAGAAGGGAAGGGCCGACAGCACAGACAGGTTTCTTCAAAGAGGAACAAACATTTTTTTTTAGCATAAAATAATAATTACTTTATTATAAATAATTCAACCATAGAAAAACATTTTTTAAAAAGATACCTCCACCACATGGTTTAATAGACTGATAAGGTTATAAGAACATGGATAGCAACAACAGACTCATATTCATTCAAACCCAAATAAACAAATGTCAGCTTGGTAGCAGTTAGGTCCTAGTAGGAGCGAAGATATGTCCACCAATAATTTGAGTGTAATAAAGCTCAAAAATTAGCCAATTTAATCAGCACTTTGGATAGTCATAATTTTTTGTAAAATATCTGCAGCTAAAAACTTCTGTGTAAAAAAGAAGAATTCCGTTTATCGAAAGGAAACGTATCAGCATGATGCCTCGGGACTAGCTGCATCTTACAAACCAAACACGGAATAAAAGCAACAAGCTTACCCCTCACCTTCCTTCCTCCCCCCTTCCCATATTTGGACACCACAGAGACAGGTCTCTGTAACTGAGTGAAAAAGCTCTATCTGGTACCTGTGTCTCTTTGGATTGAACGGAGACCGCTGTGGGATTTTACTGGATCAGCTGACAGACTCGGAGGCTGACAGCCATACAGCAATGGACATTCCTTTCTCCTACACAATGGACAGCAAGACGTCTGTCAGCACATAATCTGCTGAGTGAGTTGTCTTCTCTCCTCCCCCACCCCCATGTGTAATATCACACGGGTCTGGTGACTGACACCTTGAATTTTTCCTCAAAGGACTATAAGCCGCCAACAAAACTTCCCTCTTCCCAGCGTATATCCATATCGGTCAGGCTAAGGAAAGTGAATTCACTCCCTCATATTTTCGTTTCTGTATGTCCTGTTATACTGCTCTGTTTCTGGCTGCAGCCATACATATGTTGTCGGTACCAATTTCTACATGGAGAAATAACACCCAGATAACTCTACATGAGACATGAACTCCCTCTGAAATCCTGTGGTCTCCATTACAGATTGTTGGAAACTGGCAATTATTTTTATTACACAGAAGTTTTCAGCTGCAGATATCCTATTAAAATTTATGACTATCCAAAGTGCTGATAAATTGGCTAATTTTTGAGCTTTATTACACTCAAATTATTGGTGGACATATCTTCGCTCCTACTAGGATCTAACTGCTACCAAGCTGGCATCTGTTTGATTGGGTTTGAATGAATGTGAGTCTGTTGTTGTTATCCGTGTTCTGATAACGTTATCAGTCTATTTAACCATGTGGTGGAGGTATCTCTTCTTTTAAAAATAAAATTCTATAGTGGAATTATTTATAATAAATTAATTATTCATTTTTGCTAAAAAACTGTTTTTGTTCCTCTTTGAAAAATCCTGTCTGGGCTGCCGGTCTCTAAATTTTTCTATATGCATTAAACCTGATTCAGAGGAACGCACCTAACTTTATCTAATTAACATAATTTAGGTGAATGGTCTGTATTTGGGTATTTTTTTCACCAACTATCTACTCTTCCTTGCCCAAGTTTATATATTAGGTTGATACTTCATGACAGCCCTCTTTGGTTTTTTTTGCACTTAAATCTGGTTGGACATTGTCATTGAGTCATTCTGCTGAGTTTGATTTCAAGAAATAATTTTGAATTTTGGTTATTGGAATTGTTAAACATTGGGGTACCCTTTAAATAAACACTGTGGCCATATTTTGACAATTTAAACTGAGATTTGATGTCTGTCTCACAAGAACTAAAATCCATATTAAGTATATCATTACCGATATCTGATAGATGTACCTGGTCAGAACGATACAAGCCAGGCAAACCACCTTCCAGTTCAAAGTGACGGAAGGATAGTCCATCAATCAAAGGCATAAATTTAGCCATAAACCTATTAACCCTCTTACGTACTTTTTCGAGAAAGGAATGCGTTGGATCATCCAACCATTTTAACCTGGGCACTATTTCAGAGAAAATTAAAACAACAGAAGGATAAACAGTATGTAAATGAGTGAGATCAGATTTCATTTGGGCAACCAAATCCAAAGTCTTATAATTGCCCAAATCATTTCCTGCTAAATGAAAAATAATAACAGATGGTAGAGGCCTAGAAGCAAGCAGACCATTCAACGATGAATGAAGGTCAAACCAGGACATGCCTCTTCTGCCGAACCAGCATACCTCATAGGATGATGCTTCAAGGCCCAGGTTGAGGCCATAACAACGTATTGAAGCTCTTTGTTCAGCCCAGAAAACGAACGAATGCCCTAATATCCATACACAATAGGGCGGCCCTGCAAAGCAGAAAAACACAAATTAGGCCTAACATATGACTTGAAACAGTTAGATTGCCAACCACCCAAACTTTTTATTGCAGTAGAAGACAAACCCAAACTAGCAGCAGCAGTGGCTGCACCTATGCGAAAAGAATGGGAAGTAATATGCAAATGGGACAAACCTAGATGGTGTAGGCATTTCTGTAAAACCATTTTAAATTGATATTGCGTAAGAGGGAGACCAGAAAAATGAATCAAAAATTGACCATTGCATGTAGGGCGCGACACGAAAAAAATTTTCAGCAAAGAAAAAACACATAGTGGAGAATTGGGTATGTCATGAATGACAACCCAGCGCCCTTTACCCAACTGGTCAGTTTTACTGAATCTCAATAAAATCCGCACGTGGTCCAAATGCATGAAAACATCGGAAACTAAAAGACCACCAGAGGCTGAGGAAGATTTTGGCAACAATTCAGAAATGCGAAAAGCGCCGAAAAAACAAAGACAAAAAGACACTTGCAAAAGCAAAGATTCATAATCAGAATAGCAAACGGCAGGTGTAACAGCCAGAATCCGATGCAAGATATCAGGAGTAATAGGAGCTCTATTGTCAATACGAAAATGCACCTTGCGATAACCTTTAAGAGCCTGGGTAACTGAAAAGAAATGAGAACAAGGAGGTCGACCTTTCAGTTTACTAAAAAAGGAAATGCCAGCCAACACCTTCACAATATGTGAATATGAATAACAATTTCCCATCATAGCCTCCACAAATGCCAAAACCAAAGGTTCCGAAAAATGTTCTAAAGGAAGACGTGCAGACTGTAAAAAGGAGCACCACATTGACCACGCGGCGTTGTATTGCGCCCACGTGGAAGGGGCCAAAGAGTTGGTGATAGATGAAATCACGGAGGGCAAACCACCGACCACAATGCTGCTGGGCAAGGACAACCCACGAGATCCGCTTCTGGCACCAATTTCCGGAACCGATCGAGCTGAAAACGTGACAAAGAATCAGCGATATTGTTAACCTTGCCCGGAATATACTTAACTTTGATCCATAAATTTAATTTTAAACAAATGAAAACTAATCTCCGCAACACAGCTAAAACAGGCAACGACCTAGAAGTCAAACAATTCACCGCAAAAACCACACCCTTATTATCCGAATGAAAAAGAATACGAGAATCCTTGAAATGGTCACCCCAAAGCTCCAGAGCCACCAAAATAGGGAAAATCTCCAACAACACCACATTCTTGGTAAGGCCTTGTACAACCCAAGACACAGGCCAGAAATCCATAGACCAACATCCGTTCCAAAAAGCACCGTAACCAACAGAGCCCGAAGCGTCGGTAAATAAAGAGAAAGACGACGAGTCACGAAACGGAGCTTGCCACAAGGTACGCCCGTTATAAGATGCTAAAAATTCATCCCACACTAGGAGATCCGAAACCAGGTCGGCCGAAACACGAACATAATGGAAAGGTGATCGAAAACCAGCTAAAGCCTTGTACAGCCTTTTGGAAAAAACTCGACCCATAGGTATAACACGAGTGGCGAAAGCCAGCATACCCAACAAGGACTGTAAGGTTCGTACCGTAACCTTCCTTTTAGCAATAACCAAAGCAACTAATGCACGTAAACATTCAACTTTAGCAGAAGGAAGACGACATTCCATTAAAGCAGTGTCTATAGTGATACCTAAAAATTCCAGGCAGGTGGTAGGCCAAACCGTTTTCTCAACAGCTAGTGGGATGCCAAAACGCTCACACATAACATGAAACTCACCAAACAAAAGAAAACAAAGAAAAGAATCCGCCGGACCGATAAACAAAAAATCGTCCAAATAATGTATCACATTAGTGGAATTTGTGCGCCATGAGACTGCCCATTCAAGGAAGGTCGCAAAAGCCTCAAAATATTTACAAGATAATGAACAGCCCATCGGAAGGCACTTATCAAAATAAAAGGCACCAGCAAAGGAAAAACCTAAAGAACTAAACGCGGAATGATGTATAGGAAGTAGACGAAAGGCAGATTTTATATCCACTTTAGCCAATAAAGCCGATTTACCGAGGAGACGGATTTTTGAGATCGCATCATCAATAGAAGAATAATAAACCGAACATTCGTCAGGATCAATACTGTCATTTAGAGAAGCACCCAAAGGATAAGACAAATGATGAATCAAACGAAAACTATTTTTATCTTTTTTATGGACCAAACCAAGCGGTGAAACTCTAAAATCCTTAAAAGGAGGAGTAAGAAAAGGCCCAGCAACTCTGCCTTCTTGAACCTCCTTAGCGATTTTTCCAGCGACAATCGCACTAAAGCGATTAACGGAAGGAAGGTTATCGTGACATAAACAACCCTTGCCAGAAAAAATTGGCAAGCGAAAGCCTGCAGAAAAACCATCAATTATGAGAGCCGCCGTCCGACGATCTGGCCAAATTTGAAGGAACGGCAGCATTTCGTCCAACTTCACCGGAGTTACTTTGAGGACGAAAATTATCCCTGGAATGAGACACAGTTGCAGAGGATAACTTCTTAAAACAGCGAAAAGCCGGGTGATTGCCTGCACATGTGGCGCATTCGTGTTTGTAGCGACATGAATTAGGCCACTTACACTGACTTTCATTAAATCCGAAACACAAGCCTTTTTTGAATGGAGCCGGCTGTGAAGACTGGGAAGGAAGCGACTGTTTTTTAGGAATCAGCAGATTCAGCCACAGTCCCACGTCTTTTGTACCCCATTTTAGATTTTTATGAATCGCCAATTTCTGGCGAAAGGACTCGTCATAGAAAAACCATGCGAGCCCGGAAAAATTTTTGAATGCTTCAAGAATGATCTCGACATGTTGGAACATACCACAACACAATTCCGGGTGTTTTTCACCCATAACACTTGCATAGATACAGAAGGCCTGAAGCCAATTGTTAAAAGAACGAGGCGCAGATTTTCCTTTGTTATCCTCAAATTTATCAAAATCGCGTTTATCCGACCTGTTCTCTTTAAACGAAGGAAGGAGAGAAAGAATATCTATGAAGTCACCTCTCCAAATTTTTTCTTTGATAGAAGTCGGCAAATGAAAACCGAGTGGTGAAACTTCGCAAACTAAAGCTTCTTTAAAACAATATTCTGGGACCGAAGGATTTGCCACACGATCCGAAACTTGCACCTCCAGTACCGAAGGCACCATATTAGGAGACACAAAAGGCGGATCGGGCCTAGCGACATCCTTCCAAGCTTGTAAAAGGGGATTTTCAGGTGTAACAGGCAAATTGTCGACACAACGTTTAAATTGTTCAGTAAAAGAAGCAAACGAAGATAACAAGGAATGCAGTCGAATGGACTCACCGCTCCCGTTGTTTAATATAGGAGCCTGAGAAGAAACATCCTGTGCAATGGAAACCTGTGAGGACACCGTAGCAGGAGAAGACGTGGCATTTGCACCTGCAGAACGAACAAAAGGAAAAGAGACGGCAGGCAAAACATTTGAAACAGAACCAGTCGCGGACTGGCAATCAGCATTTAAATTAATCAAATTATTTGCATCAGCAACATTTAATGCATTAGTATTAAAAGCAACAGATTTAGGATGTACAGCAACATCATGCATAGCCAATGAATTTGTATGTGACCTATGCAATGATCTTGCATTCTTGGAAATATCAGGGATATTTACAGCATTATTACCAGTATATTTTGTCTTTTTTGACACTGGCTGGCTCCTGGATTCGATCCAGCGAACAGGCTTCTTCTTTTTCCTTTGAGGACGTGCGGATGGCACTGCGCATGCTCCTGCAATGCCTTCGTCGACCTGTGTATCGAAAGACGTCTGATGAGGGGAGGAAAGAAAAGACACAGGCGGAACTGAAGCACAGGCAGTCGAAGTCTGGGAGGAGGACATATGCGGCTGCACAATAGGAGGAGCCGGAACGGAGAGGAAATCAGCAGGGGGGATAGAAGAAAGGGCCGGGATGGAAAGAGAAGGAGCCGATGAGAATACTGAGGGAAAAGAGGGAAATGCTGAAGCCCCAGCCGTCAACAGAGAAGGCACCAGAGGCGCTGACACCGCGGATGGATCGTAGGACAAGCAAGACCTCATCCAGGCATCGCCATCCGGAGCAGAGGCCCTCTCTAACAGCTGACGCAGCAGGGAATCCATAGCAGGTAAGAGAACGACACAGAGGCTGCCTTTTCTTTTGCTGCAACCGTCGTTCTGAGAAAAAACCGTTGGATAGATTGTATTTATAACCTCTGTTTAATTTTTATTTGCTCCCCCTACCCTCATTTAAACTGAGATTTGATGTCTGTCTCTTTATTGGTATCTATTTTGCTGCTTCGTGCTGTCCCATGCTCTGTTCTTATCTTCCAATTGTCACCCTCTCCCTCAATCGAGACTACAGATGGTAGTTTAAAAATGCATTACACAAGCATAGCCCACTGTTTTCATTGTCAGGCATCGTACCCAGAGACATTCCATGCAGTCATCATAGAAGTGCATGCCTGTAGCAGGATGTGGCAGCAAATGGGCTGCAGGAAGTAATCATGCAGCCAAGATGAAACATAGGATAACAAATTGTGTAAATGGATTTTTTACTTTAAAAAAAAAGTGTTTTTTAAAAGACACCAGGGTAACAAATACTGTCCCAGACAGTGAAGAACTAAAGCCCAATTCTTACCAACTGTTTTTACCTGTCAGGTTTTTACTATGGTCATTGGAGAGATATAGCTGCATTTCTGTCAGATAAGGAATTAATGGGAAATGTCTCTTGTCAGAAACAAACAAAACATTTCAGTAAAATGAGAAAGGGTTAGGATCCCTTTCATGTTATTATTGCCATGTGCCCTGGGGGTGGGCCCCTTTAGGGAGACAAATTAAAAATAGTTTAATGATTTATGATTTTTGACTGCTGGCTAACTTCATTTGTATTTGTTATCCTTTGATATGTACGCATCATATGCCATTATTCATTTCTCAGCTTTGATGTTTTGTGCAAAATGTGAATAAAAATTCTTAAAAAGAAAAATAGTTTAACAGTCTGTGCCCATGTGAAGATAACACTGGTCCAGTACTGTATCATTAAAATGTGGAGAGGATGCTGATAATGCTGACTGTTACTGCCTGTAAATCTTTAGAGGAACAATCATCAGATACACAAGAGAAATCATCAGAATCCTCACTAGTTAAACATTGTCCTATAGCAATAAGTATATTCTGTGAAGAAAAATTTGTTTAGCCGTCTTAGCAATGTATATGTAGTGCCCTCAAAACTTCTGGTACAGCTCCTAGAGTGCATTTCCACATTTGCAGCCAAATTGAAATAACACCTACTTTATATTTGTTACATGTTCTCATTCACATATCCTAACTAGAGATGTGCCAAACATTCCCCTGTTCGGTTCACAGCAGAACTCCCAAATAGGAGAAAAGTTCTAACCCAAATGGCGAACTCCATTGAAGTCTATGGGAGCTGAACAGGAAAAATCTAAAGTGACCAGTTTTAAGGCTTATATGTAAATAATTGGCCATAAATGGGGTACTGGGGTCTGGGTGCTGCCCTAGGGTACATGTATCAATGCAATTTTTTAAATTGCTTTTTCAGGAGCAGTGATTTTAATGATGCTTAAAGTGCAACAATAAAAATGTAAAATTCCTACAAATACAGTGCCTGGGGAGGGGGGGGGGGTCCCCTTAGTCTGCCTGTAAAGTGGCACATCTGCAGCATATATAGAACATTTAAAATGACTCACAGTTGCAATTGACGGCACATGGCTATTGAAAAATAAAAATAAAGAAAAAATGGTGCGGGGTCCTCCCCAAAATCCATACCAGACCCTTATCCAGACATGCAGCCAGGTAGGTCAGGAAAAAGGGGGATGAGTGAGCAACCCCCTGAACCTCACCAGGCCACATGCCCTCAACATGTGGGGGTGGGTGATGACCCCCCACCCCAAAGCACCTTGTCCCCATGTTGATGGGAACAAGGGCCTCATCCCTACAACCGTGGCCGGTGGTTGTAAGGGTTTGCAGGCAGGGGGCTTATTTGAATATGGAGGCCCCCTTTAACAAGGGGGGCCCAGATCCTTCTCCCCCATGTGAATGAGTATTGGGTACATAGTACCTCTACTCATTCACCAAAAAAGTGTCAAAAAGTAATTAAAAAACACACATAGTTTTTGACAATTCCTTTATTAAAAAATAAAATAACAATGTCTCCCGATTTAAACCCATTGTCAATCACACCGTATGCCGCACCCAAAAAATAAAAAAATAAAAAACGCACCTGCCAACATAAAAGCTGTCTGCTTACTGCAGGCTCTGCCGTTTGACAGTTCTTATGTAGGTAAGAGGCAAGGTAACCTTGCTACTTCACATGGTGGCACCACCCCTTCTGACATTATGGACTGGTGCATGCTGGGTGGGCAATGTTATAAGGGGCCAAACTCATGCTCGGACTGAACCGTTCTCCCAATACTAACCATAACCTACAAACATATTTACAAATTGCAGCTGGCCTTTTTACTTGTTTTTTCTTGAAACTCCAGGGCTGTAAAATCCTTCTAATTATTTTTGCTTATGAAGGGGTTGGGCATTTGTGTTTGACATAATTAACCCTGTTTGTATCATGAGGGCAGATCTTCATTACCAGCTGTAAGCAAGGTTTGAAGGGTTAAAGGTTTAAAAGATGGACTTCTTAATTTTATGTTAATGAGAGAAGACTCAACCTGTTCTTAGGGCATAGGTCTAGAGACCTCTTGTAGAACATCTAAAAGGTAAAAATATGTATTTATTTAATGTATTTATGCATTTATTTTAGGTGTGTTGTGTGACTGGAAACACATAGCAAACATACAGTGGTGTTTTCTCAAATTTGACGGCAAAACTGAAATACGCTTTACATTTTATCTAATCTTAAACTCTTACTTTGTATGCCTAATACAGTCTTCCTGAGGCTGTGGGAATTGGTAAATATTATTTATTGCTGTTTATTGCTGTTCTTGTTTCCTTCTGCCAGTAAAAAAATATTAATTATTTACTGTGGTCAATGAAAAATAACAATAGTTTCTAATTTCCAAGGTTAGAATGTAGATGCAATTTTGACTACAGAAGAGTTTCTCAATGTTTTTTGGCATGTAGTATGACATTCAAATAATTCTACATTAGAGAGTTGAAAATGGACATTTTATTGTCAAGTTTATTCAAAACTCTTCATGTTTGTTTAAAGTTTATTTTTTCAGAAAATACACTATGTAGCGCCGACACTTTTCTAAAGTGTGCGCTATATGTGTAAATTTAGTTTTTCCAGAACTGTAACTGAGTTATGGGGGGTTAATTGTTTAGGTCATTTACTTTGGCGTCAGTTTGACTGGGCTGTACTGGAGTTCTGCCTGGTCATAGGTGAAGTGAGCACCTGTGACAGGCTGAGAACGCAGTCTGGTTGGATGTGTTCGGTACCCATTTTCTCGGAGCCAATCAGCGGGCGCATCTGGCCCCGCTGTGCATTCTGGGGAGGGGTACTTAAGAGGCTGAAGTCACATGTTCAGGGTTCGCCTTGCTCTTTGATTCCTTGTTCCGGTCCGGACCAACCCCGTGAGGGGTCCTGGACCCAGGAGTGTCTGCTTCCTCCGTAAGCATGGTCACCTTGACCAGCCCCAGAGGCCCTCATGGTCTGGGGTGGGGATCCATCCGTTCCCGAGCCTCGGAACTGGCTAGTTTGAGGCCCAGTAACGGAAGGAGGATTCTGAAGTGTCCCGGGGGGTGCTCTCGGCATTGGAGAGGCACGGCAACTCGTACAAGCAACCAGGGGAGGACTCTTCGGAGGAGGGCCAAGAAGCTGGCTGCTCGGTAAGAGCCTGGGAGCTGAGATTGTATGGACACTGACTGAATCCACATTTCCTACGGTATCGCCAAAACGGCTGGAAGATTCAGGTACCATAGGAAAAGTTCCTAAACCCATCCTTCGGTTACAACATAGTCTGTGGCAGAGACTTTTACATCGTTCACTTGAAGTTACGACATAGTCTGTGGCAGAGACTTTGCAAATCTTTGAATCACTTGTTGGCTGCTAGATCCACAGACAAGGGTTTATCCAACAGTGAAGTGCCCAGTTGCGGGTGGTTACTCTCTGGGCTATCTAAAGAGACATTCATTTGACAACGAACGACGAGCTACAAGGAGGAGGTAATTGGTAAGCCCAGAAAATACATAGCCGCCCCGCAAGGGTTATGGCGCTACAACTATATATATATATTTTTTTTTTTTGAGGGGGGATTATGAGAAAGGCTCTCCCTAACATGATATTGCCCTAAACCTGTAGGTAAATAAGAGAAGCAGAACCTTTGCTAAGTGGAAGTGAAATTTGCCAGTGCCTTCACCCAGGACTGAATGAATCCGTAATCAAAACAAAGTGATTGGGAGCAGAAGAACTATTGTATCCAGCATAAAATGTTACCTATGAACCTACTGTATAGAGGCACATCAGTATTGAAATAATACACACTTTATATAATAAGAGGGTAATAGTACATACATACACTATACAAAATTTACAAACAGGTATTATCAGCAAAGGGCCGAATGGTGTTGTGCACATACAGTAAATATGGGTATATATAGTTATTAACAGAGATATCTCCAGATGTATGTTGTAATACAGTTCAGTTGCAGGAGCCCCTGAGGATGATGCAGTGTCTGTCTTTGTGTCAGCAGTTATGGGGAAATCCTCCAACTGTTGTCCAACCAGTCTAGAACAGAGCTTCTCATGGCAGGAACTGTGGTGTGGCACTGGAACTGTGGCACTGGAACTCATAGTCAGGCTATCTATTCTGTGCTTTAATCTCCCCTAATAGTTGTTTATCTGCTATCGACTGGACCTCTAAGCCTATGATCCCATCGTGGTGGCCAGAATCCTAATGCTGGTTATTGAGCCCTGAGCTAAAACTAGCTATAGAATCTAAAACCAGAAGGGACAGGGTTAACTAGAATAGTAGGAGCTGTATATAGACTTTATAGCAATAAGCAGATTCATCAACCAATACACTGGATGGTGAGCACTAGACTTGCAGTAGCACTGACCTAGCTATCTGACACTGTGCATGTGAAATGATAACAAAGACAGGACAAAGATACTCAGTCTGTCACAAAGATTTAGATATGCTTTTATCGGTTAAACTAGTAGATTATAGCAATACTTGCGTAATAGTCTCTTCTGGTCTAGGATTTAGCAGCATGGACTGAACATGTGGCTGAGGCTTTCTCTCTCTTTCCACATCTTTCTTTTAGGGTTTAAAAGCCAACAACCCAAGGAAAGGAAGTGTATGCTTAATAACAATAATAATAATATGCTTATTATATGTATATTGACAGGCATTTATAGGTTCAGACATCAGAGGGCAGCTGAACCCTACAATTGCAAGTTTATTATAGTTACATAGTTAGGTTGAAAAAAGATACAAGTCCATCTAGTTAAAAAAAAAAAATAAAATAATATATATATATATATATATATATATATATATATATATATACAATCCCATATACACAATCCTTCAACCACAGTTGATCCAGATGAAGGTGAAAAACCGCAGCAAAGCATGCTCCAATTTGCTACAGCAGGGGAAAAAATTCCTTCCTGATCCCCCAAGAGGCAATTGGATTTTTCCTGGATTAACTTTACCTATACATGTTAGTACCCAGTAATATTTAGGAAAGAATCCAGGCCTTTTTTAAAGCAATCTACTGAGCTTGCCAGAACCACCTCTGGAGGGAGTCTATTCCACATTTTCATAGCTCTTACTGTGAAGAAACCTTTCCATATTTGGAGATTAAATATTTTTTCCTCTAGACATAAAGAGTGCCCCCTTGTCCTCTGTGAAGAGCTTAAAGTGAATAACTCAACACCAAGTTCACTATATTGACCACTTACCGGTATGTATTTGTACATATCCCCACTTAATCTCCTCTAAATTCAGTTAATTGAATCTTTCCTCAAACATTAAACATACACAAATACTTTAAATAACAGGCTTGTTGGCTGCCTTAAACCCCCTCCATGCCTCTTATCAGTTTGGTCACCCTTCTCTGCACCTTTTATATTTCCCTGATATCCTTTTTTGGAACTGGTGCCCAAAACTGAGCGGCATATTCCAGAAGCGGTTTTACTAATGATTTGTACAGGGACAAAATTATATCTCTCTCTCTGGAGTCCATACTACCTCTCTCAATACAAGAAAGGACTTTGCTTGCTATTATTGAGCTTATGATCTACCAAAACCCCCAGATTCTTCTCCATTATGGATTCCCCCCAGTTGTACTCCCCTCCCTAGTATGTATGATGCATGCATTTTCTTAGCCCCCAAGTAGTGCATAACTTTACATCTATCAACATTAAACCTCATTTTCCACTTAGTTGCACGATTAGATATGTGCAGTGCATTGAGGTTGGCTTGCAAATTGGAGACATCCTGTAAGGACGTTATTCCACCTCTGTGGTTTTTATTTGTTGCGCTATAAAAAAAATCGCAATAAGCTTATATTGATTGGTTTGCGCAAAAGTTATAGCGTATACAAAATAGGGGATAGATTTATAGCATTTTTTTTTTTTTTTTTAACTAGTAATGGCGGCGATCTGCGATTTTTATCGTGACTGCGATATTGCGGCGGACATATCGGACACTTTTGACACATTTTTGGGACCATTCAAATTTATACAGCGATCCGTGCTATAAAAATGCATTGATTACTGTATAAATGTGAATGGCAGGGAAGGGGTTAACCACTAGGGGCGATGAAGGGGTTAATATGTTCCCTGGGAGTGATTCTTACTGTGGGGGGAGGGGACTCACAAGGGGAGGAGACCGATCAGTGTTTCTCTGTACAGAGAACACACCATCGGCTCCTCTCCTCTGACAGGACCGTTGATCTGTGTGTTTACCGCTGTGTTACCATGCAATCGTGGGTGCCTGGCGGACATTGCGGCCGCTGGGCACGCGCATCGGGTGCCCAGTGACACGGCACCACCGCGCGCACTCCCCGGAGGGCCGGGGAGGACATCATATGACGCCCTCCCGCCCTGAGAGCTGCGCCGCCTGGCTGTCAATAGACAGCTAGTGGTTAAACATTACTGTATTTGAGTTGTGTTCACACTTGTTTATCATCCTTACACTGTTATTATATTTACAATAAGATATCTGATTTCCCTCATATAATGAATCTTCCCAGATAGCAAGGATAACTTGCCACAAATTTGTGCAGGGTCGAATTATAGGTGTGTTAACTTGCTGCACATTTTTACTGGAAAATTGTACACTTGCAGAGCACTTGAAGCACAAGTTCTAGTTGACATTTTTCCAATTTGTAGCAAATTTGCGTGGCAAGTGTCTAGCAAGAGCAAAGTTGCAGCGGTGAGTCTACAGCAAGATCTCTGCTAGTCTACAGCATGGAAATTCTGCCACAGTGACCCCTGTGGTGGGATGACTATTGTACAACATAACTGAACCAGAACTTGCAGCAGACTTGCAGAATGTTTGCAAAGAAAGTAGATCTGGAATCATGCAATGCGGACTTGCTGCAATTGTTCAACAAACCCGTGTAGCCTGGCAAGTGCAGCAATAGTTTAGCAAGCCATTTCACAAACTTGCAGCACACTTCCTTGCTATATGGGTTTAAAAGCTATCTTAAATGTTAAAATTAGTTAATTTTGGATCAGAAGAAACTTTGACTAACAATTTTTGTTCAGCTTGAATATTTGGATGCAGATTGTACTAAATAGTGCAGGAATTGAATTAATCTTAGTTAATGAATTGTATGACTCTCTGCTGACTGAAACATTCTGTTTGCATTATTTCAGGTAAATCCTACATTTGAAAATCACCCATTTAGCAAATCATTGTATAGATCATATTTTGCCCCATTCTTCTTTACCTTTTTGAAATAATTATTTTCTATTTTCAATGGTGACATGTTTTCTGTTATACACATTGTTGCACACTTACATTTTATAAATATTGTTGTTTGCCTTGTTGTTTTCATTAAAAAAACTATTAAACATTAAAAAAATATGAAACCTCCTAAAAGTATGACTTTACATATCAGTTTTAATGGAATCATACATTTTCTTGAGATTGTTACTACCAAAAGTAATTATTATGTTGTAAAATTATCTGATGAAGCAAACCTGGCGTGGAGGAAACTTTTGAACTCATACTGTAGTAGTTTCAAGAACAAATATCAGCTTGCACTCTGCAGAAAACTATGATTTATGTATAAAATGGATGTTTGCCTCAGGACAAAAGACACAGTAACTATCTGATAAAAAGTCAGTGAGGTACAAAATCTTGTCATCTGAAATTATATGTTAGTGCTATGAAATGTCATACTACCTTCCCTGTGTCCCTGCTTTCATATCTGACTTTATATTTCATTTACCAGTTGAAAGGCATATCCTCTTTAGTTCCTTGCAATCTAGATTAATTATTCAGATTAGTAGAAAAATGTAGATTTAAGGGGAAACCTGTCAGAGTTTTTTATTTTATCCTGAAAAACCAAGGTTCTCATCATGTGCTGAACGCACTCTTTTTCATCTCTTAAAAGCAATGCTAATGGTCAGTACTGCAGTCATGTACTGTTCTGTCTCAGAACTTAAAGAGTAACTCCACATTTGTTAAGAAACAACAGTCCCCTCTGAATGATCATGCTGCAGAGTCCTACTTGTTTCCTCTCTGAAGGAACAGCTCTTTGTTTTATATGTCTTTTGGATACTGATTCTGAAGGGTAGTGATTTTCTTTATCAGTTGATGCACTTCCAGGGTTCTAATGAGGAGAGTGGCAGGGTCTGCATTACTTTAGAAGTGAATAACCCTTTAGAAACATCTCACAAATACTGACATTTTTCTTGCAGAGGATGCCTAAAATCTGATATATACCTTAGTTCAGACCCATGTTAATTGTGACATCAAATTTCAATTTAGTCTTTTGACTAAAATGCCATTTTAGTTTTAGTCATATTTTAGTCATATGAATTGTTTTAATTTTAGTTGTATTTTATTCTACTAAAATCTCAAGTACATTTTAATCAACTAACATCTAATGGGTTTAGTGAAATTGTAATGCATTATGTAAGCATTTCTCTAGCATTGCCAATCTCATTATATACTCCTGGAGTAAAAATTGAATAACATGTTATTATGTATGGTATTAAGGTTTGAACACGCACTACAAACACAGACTTAGCCATTGTGATATATAATGTTTTTGTTTATAAAACTTTGTTTTATTTATAAACAAAAATATTGCTTTTTGATTTTAAAATAATAAAAACATACTGTAAACTCTATTGGCTGTAATGCCATTGCACATATTACCAGAATATATTACCAGCATTTAATATTGAGAAAAAAAAATTAAAAAAGCTGTTTTCTTTTTTTCTTTCAGCAGTTTAGTAGATGCCCCTACTTATTCTTATGTGGTAGCAGTGGCAGCTGGTGCTCAACATTTTTGGGGGGCGCAAAAAAACAGAAAAATGTAACTGTTAGTAATGCAGGGCTGTAAATAGCCATTTATCAAGTGATTATGTATCATTACTGCTAGATAAAACTGTGCCCATCATATGCAGCCTCACTGTGCCCATCATATGCAGCATCACTGTGCCCATCATATGCAACATCACTGTGCCCGTCAATTGCAGCCTCTCTGTGCCCGTCAACTGCAGCCTCTCTGTGCCCGTCAATTGCAGCCTCACTGTGCCTGTCAATTGCAGCCTCACTGTGCCTGTCAAATGCAGCCTCACTGTGCTCGTCAAATGCAGCCTCACTGTGCCCATCAATTGCAGCCTCTCTGTACCTGACAAATGCAGCCTCACTGTTGCCATCAATTGCAGCCTTACTGTGCCCATCAAATGCAGCCTCACTGTGCCTGTCAAATGCAGCCTCAATGTGCCCATCAAATGCAACCTCACTGTGCACATCAATGGCAGCCTCACTGTGCAAGTCAATTGCAGCCTTACTGTGCCTGTAAAATGCAGCCTCACTGTTCCCATCAATTGCAGCCTCACAGTGTCCATCAATTGCATCCTCACTGTTCCCATCAAATGCAGCCTCCCTGTGCCCATCAAATGCCTCGCTGTGCACATCAATTGCAGCCTCACTGTGCCCATCAATTGCAGCCTCACTGTGCCCATCAATTGCAGCCTCACTGTGCTCATCAATTGCAGCCTCACTGTGCCAATCAAATGCAGCTTCACTGTGCCCATTATATGCAGACCCACAATGCCCCAGCCATGTTCATTGCACAGACTTACAGGGTAGTTGTGGTGCACCCTATTTGTGGTGACATGCCATTTCATTTTTGCGATTGAACAGCACTGAGTGGCTGCATCTCTTTTCAGGTGGGGAGGTCGAGAATGGTAAAACTTCAGCTCAACTGCCTGCTTGTACTGCCCCTCAGCTGTGTAAGCTGTGTAAATTAGTCATTAAGGTCTTCTTTACAAGTATGATCTCAGATCTGGGCATTCCTCTCTAGGGGTCCACATACTGACTGTCTGACTGACACCCTTTCCATCCCAGATTACTTTTTATCTCTTTTACTTGTTAAGCAGCTACTCAGTACATTCTCTGCAGTCATTTAAAGTGGCTGAAGAATAGATGATTCCTTTGTATTTAATTTCTAGTATGGCCACCTTAAATGAGTGAAGTGAATGTACTGAGCTGCTGAACAGGTAAAAGGGATATAGAATAATCTGGGATGCAAAGGGTGTCAGTCAGTTATTGTAATGGTCAGATCTGACACTGGAGGCTGTAGGATGTGAGCAGTGAAGATATATGCCAGAAGAGAGCAAACAGCAGTAAGTGAAGGGGGGAGGATTGGCGTGATTGGGAAGCTCTACAGACTTGCATTACATGGAGAGAGGAGGAAGTAAAGTTGGAGGTGAAAGGTGCTGCTGTAGCAGGAGTCAGGACAGTGAAAATAGCATAGCAGGTGCTCCCCCCCCCAGTCCTGGCCCGGCATGTACTGTACCTTCTCTGTGTGTTTCCAGGGATCCCTCTGTGTGCACTGCTGGCTGCCAAGTTTGTCACAGGGAGATAGATGCCACTCCTCCGCCAGCAGCACAGGAACTGAGAGAGCTGGGACTTTAATCTTACTATCGGCAAATGCAGCCAATCCAGTATAAGTCCGCATAGGAGCCGAAATAAAAAATTGTCCCTCTAGTTACAGTCTCCTGGCTCTCCAGATTAACTGATGCCCCCCCCCCCCCCCAGCCCAGGGGTCCCTTATCAGCAGCCCTGGATAGAGCACTGGATGTATGGCCAGTTGGCCACCTACCTGTATGCAGGCTGGACAGCAATTGCCCTGGGCACTCCACTGTCCAATCTGTGTGTTCTCTGGGCTAAGTAGCAGCAAAAGGGGAGGTGTACAGGATTGTCTGATGGCTGGCCAGCCCACTCAGGGAGGCTTAATCCTTGTGTTTCACCACCATGGGATCAGGAAAAGTTGACCAGTGAGACTAGAAGTTAAGCAGTTCAGCTAAAAGCACCGCCCAATGTCCTCCATGGCTCCATCAATCTCAAAGAATAATTGTATAGTGGGACTGTTGGGGCACACGGCTCTGCGCCCTGAGGAAATGTTAAAGGAAGCCAATCAAGCTTCCCAGCTGCAATCACATGATTGCAGAAACATCATGCTTCCCATAGACAGCTGTGTGTCTGGCGCCCGCAGGCACTGAAATAATTTTTTTCCTTTAATGTGCTATTATTATAGGCTGGGGGTGGAATTGTGTTGCCAATTTAGAAAAGGCCAGCAGAGGGTGCCAAAGAGATAGTGTTAATGGATGTAATGTGTGAAACTGAATAGGAAAGGGAAAGGATTGATGGGAGCCTGCATCTCTCAGCCAATAAAGCTTGCCGATAGAGTCAGGGGGCTGGGGTTTTTAACAGACAGGCGAAGCTCAAAGGAAAGCAGAAGTTCAGGTGGGTAAACCCTCACAATTTCAGTACATTTTCATTTGTTGCCAAAAATTGGTACTGATTTTCATCATAGTTTTCCTCATTTGACTTAATTCGAATTTGACTTTCCTTTAGTTTTTGTCACTGAAATTATGCAGCTGACGAAAATGATGAAGAAAATATTTTCGTTGATGAAATTAACACTGGTTCAGACTTCTGATAAAAACAGTGAGCCAATCACACAAGCAGAAAACAAAATTTCTAAGGGCACTCCATTCACCATTTGTGTACAAAATGCCACCAAGTTGCCATATTGCATTGAATTTTACAGAAAATTACAGCGCTGCAGATTAAAAAGCAAAGGTAATGCTTAATAATATTACATTACAATATGGCTTATCACAATTGTATATTGTATATTCTTTTTTTTTTCTTATTTTACCATGAATGTGGAGCTACCCTATAAAGCTGTGCTTCAGGACCCAGGAAACATTGCACTTATAGCTATCTGCCCCATGCGCATAAAAAAAACAATACATTTTTTTTTATTTAACTTTTTTTTTTAAAGTTGTGCAATTTACCCTCTTTGTGATGTTATCGCTTGCTTATTCTAGTATGTCCAAGCACTTGGAAAAGTAGAAGTATTGAAAATTAAATAGCGTTTACTCCTTTATCAAAGTTGATAATGTTCACTTAAAGAGTGAAGATTCAATTCAATTATCCAATCATGTAAAAAAGCAAATCCTTGTTTATTTTTTTCATCTGCACATGATTGGATAATTGAAGTTTTTTTTTATATATATATATATATATATATATATATATATATATATATATAACTTTCATTATGAAAATGTACGATAAAGAATTACAAACAATATTAAATCATAAAGTATAACAAGGGGAGACACCATGGGTTGATTTACTGAAACTGGGGAGTGTAACATATCGTGCAGATGTGAATGGTAGCTTCTAAATTCAGCTTGTTCAATTAAAGGGGTTGTAAAGGCTTGTGTTTTTTCACCTTAATGTATTAAGGTGAAAAAACACCTTGCGGTGTCTGGCCCACCAGCCCCCCCCCCCCTCTTACTTACCTGAGCCCCAAATTTCTGTGGGCACGATCCTGCGTCGCTCTCTCCACGGCTTCTCGGCTCTTCATTGAATAGATTGATAGCGCAGCCATTGGCTCCCGCTGCTGTCAATCAAATCTAATGACATGGGGGTGGGGCCAAGTCATACACTCAGCGGCTATGAGTATAATCCAGGAGGGCACCCGCAAGATAAACCCCTCAGGAGAGAGCTTCCCAGGGGGGTTACCTATTGCGGGGAGGAGCAGCGAGAGCCGCCATGGGACCCCAGAACAGGTGAATCGGGGCCACTCTGTGCAAAATGAACCGCACAGTGGAGGTAAGTATGACATGTTTGTTATTTAAAAAAAAAAAACTGAACCTTTGGTGTCACTTTAAGCTTTGACAAAAAAAAAAACTGGAAGCTGATTTATTTCAGCAGCAGAGCTGCATAGAATTTGACATAGATTTTGACTCTCCAGTTTTTGTAAACTAACCCCAATATGTTCATAGATAAGCACATAACACAAAATAGATGAACATGTATAGTGTTCAACGAAAACAGATATATATTATCCCAATATAGCTCAATATTGAGTGCATGTCGTGAATTTTTTTTAGCAAGGTTGTGGTAGAACCCCCAATTAGTAATAAGTGATGGACTGCTCTATTATGCGAAGGTCCTGATAGCCATATCAGAAACAAATGTCATTGTGCTTAACCATGAAATTATAAGAGGTAATTGTTTCTTTAAATAATTTGAATGGAAGTTACAGAGAGAAACAAGTAACTAGGGAGTGGAACTAGAGATAGGAGAAATAGAACCAGAGATAAATAAGAAGAACCTGAAGAGAAAAAAAAGATAGGGGTAGAAGGTGGGGTGGTGTGGGGAGGAGGAAGGCGTGTTGGGTAGGAGGAGAAAAGGGAATAGATGGCGGGGAGGAATGAATAGTGAAGGAAGGGGGAGATCGCAGGAATTAAATATGATACAACTTCACAAATGTGTAGGGTATAAAGCCATAGGAAAAAGATGAAGCAAGTTATGATAAATATTATCTATAGTGGGTTGAAAGTGTACAGGTCTGCTTAGATACATTTATGCTATGCAATCTATCATATTTTTACATTCATTAACTGTTGGAAGTGTATGGGATTTATAGTGCACGGGAATGAGAGATTTCATTGTACTAAGAAAATTAATTAAACAAGAGTTTTTCTTGTTCATGGTAGACACTGATGTTGCTTAAAGAAGATTATTCCCCAGTTCTAAGGGGTAAATGTCTCCTGTTATCTGTGTTTCATGCAGATTGAGTTTACTCCAGAATGGTTGTATGGTCCACCAAATCTGAAAAACTGTACCCCTCTCTGGTAACCACAATGTTAACACTTCTTGGGAGGCTCCAAAAAATCTGATGGGGTCATTCCAATGTTTGATACCACCAGGACAGCAGCCTATAAGCTGATTCTTGCATCAATGAACTCACTATTCATTTATGCATCAATAGTTACATACAGTAGTAACATAGTTAATCTGGTTGAAAAAGTCCATCCAGTTCAACCAACAGAAAAAATAAAAAAACTCCATATACTGTACACAAATCTATACCCACAGTTGATCCAGAGGAAGACCAAAAAAAACAATATAATATGATACAATTTGCTCCAGCGTGGGGGTGGGGGATTGCTTCCTGATCTCCCAAGAGGCAATCCGATATTCCCTGGATAAACTTTACATATAAATATTAGCATGCAGTTATAGAATGTGTATTTAGGAAAGAATCCATACCTTTTTAAAAAAAATAATCTACTAAGCTAGCCAGAACCAGCTCTTCAGGAGTCTATTGCACATTTCCACAGCTCTTACTGCAAAGAAACCTTTCTATATTTGGAGATTAAATGTATGGTTTAGGAGATATTCACCTTGCATGCAGCCACTGACATCAGCGGCGCATGCGCTCTGAAGGTTTGGCGGATGCTGCCGGAAAATCAGAGATCCTTGCCAGAAAGAAGACTCTCACGCGGATGTCATTGTGGCCTCGGTCACTCACAGCACCGGAGCATGTCATCTCCCTCAGCGGTGACCGGGAGGTGATGCCGGTGCTTCGTTCTAAGGTAAGTAATTCATAAAGAGCTAGGAGGCGGTACATACTAGCTCATTATGCCTTTGCCTTGCATATTTTTTTTGCGGGTATACAACCGCTTTAAGCTTATGATCTACCAGAGCACCCAGATACTTCTTAATCATTGATTCCCCCAGTTGTACTCCCCTAGCATGTATGATTTTGTCAGGATCATTTAGTGAGCCTGTTCCTCATTCCAGCTTCTGGGGTTTTGGCTATGGCACTCTCCTTGTCTGTCTGTCCATCTGCAGGCAGATTGATGTGGTCAGTCTTTGGGTGGAAACTCAAACCTGTTATAAGCAGGGCCGGATTCCTCACAAGGCCACCGAGGCCAGGCCTCGGGGCGGCAGTGGTGCAGGGGCGGCGTCGCTTCTGCGACGACTTCCCTGCTTTAGCTGGAAACTCCCACGGGGACCGATCGGGCTTGTGCATTCCCACTTCCTGGTGACTGGAACGCACCATAGGGCGGACGTGATGTCATCAGCCGGAAATGATGATTTATTTTATATAACAATGTAATAATAGAAATATTGCACTTCAATAATTTTTTTTGCGATACGGCACTGCGTCGATTTAACTGACAATTGCGCAAATGTGATCTATTGTAGCAGTCATCGATAAAGGACAAGAATGGTGGGTGTGTGTGTATGTAGGGGGGGGCCGCATTGAAGGACCCGGCCTTGGGGCGGAAAAGGGAGTAAATCCGGGCCTTGTTATAAGCCAGCTAAACCCTAATTTAGATGCTTGTGATAGAGAGTGGTACGTGTGTTGTTCCTGATCAAGCTCCCTGTCTGCCCTGCTCTGCTTGTTTAGATTTCCCTGTGTATGACTTTGGACCAGTATTTTTGACTATTCCCTGAACTCATGCTATCTGTCTGCTAGTCGCAAGTATCTGTTTGCTTTGCTCAGTTCACATCTTCCCTGGCATGGTGGCCAGGTACTATAGCATTGTGTATAAATCCTGGGGGCAACTGAGTACCAGTTGCCTTATGAAAAGGTGCTGCTATAGGTAAAGAAACACAGTAGCCAGCTATAGTGTCTGACTACCTGCGTTGGGGGTAGACGTGATAGATTTGTACATACTTTTAACCCCTCAATTGCATAACTTTCCCTTTATCAACATTAAACCTCATTTGCCACATAGTTGCTAAATTAAACAGTGCATTGAGGTAGGCTTGTAAGTTGGAGACATCCTGTAGTGATGTTATTCATTAGCACTACTATCAGCCCTTCCCTGCATGCCAAAGTTCCAGGTGTAACCCTGGACTCCAAAATACGCCCCTTCCTAACCAATGACACCACAAAACTCCTAGTTCACTCCCTGGTCATCTCCCATCTTGACTACTGCAACTCCCTCCTCACAGGATTACCTTTACATAGGCTGTCCCCCCTTCAGTCTATCATGAATGCTGCTGCCAGACTCATCCACCTTACCAACCGCTCAGTGTCTCCTACCCCTCTCTGTCAATCCCTCCACTGGCTTCCACTCACCCAACAAATTAAATTCTAATAAAGACTTATCTTCTGCACCAGTGGACCCAGAGAACGCAAATGCCTCTCAGCTTAACCATTCTTCTTCATCACCGTCCATCATTCTGCTTTGCATGAGTGATCTTGGGGTGGGGTGCCCCCTAAAAAAAAATTAAAAGTCAGCAGCTACAAATACTGCAGCTGCTGACTTTTATTAATCGGACACTTACCTGTCCCAGGGTCCAGCGATCCGGGGGAACGAAGCCCCCCCTCGTTTCCGCTCCCGCCGTGCGCCGTGATACGCCGCGCAGTCATCTGGGACACGTGACAGGTCCCAGATGACTGTGCGGTGCCGAGGGGAAGTGATGTCAGTGCCTGGGCACTGAAGGTGGCAGACTACGAGGGACCCCCTAGCAACATGCATTTAGAGGTGAGTAAAACATTTTTTTTTCCAATTATTTTTATTTTATTTTTTTATGATTTTTAAGCAATTTTTTTTTTTTTTTGGTGGAAACACCACTTTAACTTGTACCTGCATCCCAATCTCAGTGACTGATTCCTCCTAGATCGAATCTCTCTTTTGCCTGCAGACTTTGTTTGGTGTTGCCCCCCCTTTCTTTTTCCTTTTTCCTTTTCTCCCCCCCTTCTTCACCCCCCCCCCCCCATTACACCCCTCCAGTACCCCCCCTCCTCAGGGACCTTCAGTATTCAATTCATCCAGTTACCCAAGTTATTTCTCCCATTTATATCCGATATCTTTCGGACCACTGTGATATACAAAATGCTCAAAAATGATTGTAAAACGATTGTACAATCGCTGTTATGTCTCTTCGTACTGCCTTTCTTTCAATAAAATCTATTAAAAAAAAAAAAAAAGACTTACAAAGCCATCCACAACTCGGCCCCCACCTACATCACAAACCTAGTCTCAAAACACCAACCTACTCTTTCCCTTAGTTGCTCCCTCCTGCTCTCTAATTCCCTTGTCACCTCCTCCCATGCTTGCCTCCATGACTTTTCCCAAGCCTCTCCCATCCTCTGGAACTTCCTACCCCAATCTATCTGACTTTCTCCTACTCTGCTTGCTTTTAGAAAATCCCTGAAAACCCTTCTCGTCAAGGAAGTTTATCCGGCCCCCACCTAACAACTGTACTTTTACTTTCTCCATCAGATCATCCCCCACAGTTATTACCTTTTGTATTACTTGACCCTCCCTCCTCGATCATAAGCTCTAACGAGCAAGGCCCTCTGATTCCCCCTGTATTGAATTGTATTGTAACTGTACTGTCTGCCCTCATGTTGTAAAGCCTTGCACAAACTGTATAAATCCTGTATAATAATAAACAAAATAATAATAATACATAGCTTGGTATTGTCTACACAGACTGAAATGTTACTTTTAATCCCACACTCTAAATCATTTATAAATATATAAAAAAATAAGGGCCCCACGGGGTACACCACTGAAAACCTTAGATCATTTAGAGTATGAATCGTTAACCACTACTTTCTGAATATGGGCTTTTAGACAGTTTTCAATCCATTTACAAACTGATTTTTCTAAGTCTGTAGACCTTACTTACACATTAGCCATATGTGGGGAACTACTGTATGTTAAATGCTTTTGCAAAATCCAAGTATACTATATTCACAGCCACCTCTTTTGTCGAAGGTTTTGCTTACCTCCTCATAAAAATAAATCAGCATTGCTTGACAACGTCTGTCTTTCACAAATCCATGCTGTCTACTGCTTGAAATATTTCTTTCTAGAAAAAAATGAATCTATGTGGCCTTTTGTTAAACTATACAGTATCTTCCCAACTATAGAAGTTAAACTAATGCCGCGTACACACGTACGGACTTTTCCCGGCGGACCTAAGTCCAGCGGACAATCCGCTGGACTTTCCAGCTGGGTACGCTGGACTAAAAAGCGAACGGACTAGACCACACACGATCACGCAAAAAGTCCGACGGTTCACGCGATGACGTACAGCACGTACGACGGGACTAGAAAACGAAAAATACTAGAAAAATACTTGCTACTGAGCATGCGTCCTTTTTGGTACGCCGGACCATACTACACACGACCGGATTATCCGCTGGACTGCCAAGTCCAGCGGATAATTTGAAAACAAAACCTGAAACTTTAGTCCGCCGTACTTTGGCCAAAAAAAGTCCGCCGGCGCCCACACACGAGGGGATTATCCGCTGGACTTCGGTCCAGCGGATAATCCCGCGGGATAGTCCCTTTGTGTGTACGCGGCATAACAGGTCTATAATTACTTGGTAAAGACTTTGATCCCTCTTTAAATATAGGCACCACATTGGCCTTATGCCAATCCAGGGGTACAACATTGGGGCACCACAATTATGAGAGATTAGATATGCCAGGAATATACTTTAGAGATCACAGATGCAACAGAGTGAACTTTTACACACATGAGTAAGGTCACCAAGAAAAGTTTTTGTCTGCTTATGATTCATAATAAACTCCTGCAGTTGATGGCAGGACCAAGTGGGGATAGGGTGCATGTCGATAAACAGGTTCTTAAGCAATATACTGTATATTGCTGTCTGGGAAGTCTTTGACTCTCAGTGCACAACCTGCAATCCAAATCTTAAAAATGGCAATTGGCCTTGTGGAAGATTAGGGTTTCCATTACTTGGAGTCAGGTGACACAATGATTTCATTAGACCATACTTCACTGCCATTTTAGAAAAATATTTTAAAAATAAAATATTAAAAAGCAGATACTGCTGGAGCTGCACCTCAAGCTCTCCACAGCATCAGTATGACAGACACCAGTTCTAGTGTTGTGTCACAGACCCCTCGCTTGTGTTTTGTTTTCAGAAAGCAAAACCTGTGATTATGTTGTGACTGGTGGAGGAAGAGACATTTTTCCTCTTTTAACATACAGAAATAAAGATATTAATGGAAGCTCTGGTATCACACTCAAGGGTATCGCTCTTGCAAAAAAAGATATTTTCAGGGAACTGTGTTTATTTTCAGTTTTAACTTCTTCTACAGTATAACTTGAATTTACACATTTTACTTTCAGATGGCACAAAAAACATAGTATTTACAAATAAGTATTTGACTAAGTAATTATATATATTTTTTTCTACACCAACTGATTGGCAGAGAATAGTAGGGTTCTGCTAATTTGGCAAATAGTTCATTTATATTTTTTTTATGATCTTCAGATTTTATATGAACCTACAGGAAATGTGGGAAATAATTCCCAAAAAAGAGTAGGCATAAAGTGACCCCAGATGGTATGCAAACTTATGAAAATAGGATTCAAATTCTATTGGACTTATGAAATAATATATATTACTATATAAAAATATCAGACCCTCCACCTATCACTGCAATAACAATGTTGTTATCAGTTTAAGATCAACAAACAAAAAATAATGAGGGATTTTAATTACCCAGACATAGACTGGGTGGAAGGAACTGCGCACTTATCTAAGGCTCGCCAGTTCCAAAATGTCTTGCAGGACAATTTAACCGCTTCCCGACCACCTCACGCAGATATACTGAGGCAGAAGGGCACGTACAGGCAGATTAACATACCTGTACGTTGCCCTTTAAGAGGTGGCTTGTGGGCGCACACCTGAGGGTCCTTTAGGAACTCAGTCAAGTAATTGCCAGATCATTGTTCCTAATTTTTACGAACAGTCTACTGACTGAAAAGGTACCAGCTGATTGGAAAAAAGCCAATGTAGCACCAATATTTAAAAAAAGGCCAAGATACATTCCTGTCAATTACAGACCAGTTAACCTAACATCAATAGTATGCAAGCTCTTGGAGAGGATGACAAAGGACTATATACAAGATTTTAGCAATGACAACTGTATCATTAGCAGTAATCAGCATGGATTCATGAAGAATCGTTCTTGACAAACCAATCTATTAACCTTCTATGAGTATGTGAGGTGCCATCTGAATAAAGGAAGGCCCGTAGACGTGGTGTATTTGTATTTTGCAAAAGCATTTGATACAGTGAGTATTCGGAATGGGCAGGGGTGGAGAGTGGGGTCCCCCAGGGTTCTGTCTTTGAACCAATCCTATTTAATTCATTCATAAACGACCTGGAGGATGGGATGAACAGCTCAGTCTCAGTATTTGCAGATTATACTAAGCTAAGCAGTGCAATAACTTCTCCACAGGAAAACCTTGCAAGAAGATCTGAACAAATTAAAGGGGCGGGCAACTACATGGCAAATAAGGTTTAATGTGGAAAAATAATGCATTTGGGTGGCAAAAATATTAATGCAATCTACTCCCTGGAGGGAGAACCTCTGGGGGAATCTAGGATGAAAAGGGACCTGGGGGTCCTAGTATATCACAGACTCAGCAATGGCATACAATGCCAAGCAGCTGCAAGCAAAGCAAACAGAATATTGGCATGCAAAAAAAAGGGGGTTGACTCCAGAGATAAAACGATAATTCTCCAACTCTACAAGACTCTGGTCTGGCCGCACATGGAGTATGCTGTCCAGTTCTGGGCACCAGTCCTCAGGAAGGATGTGCTAGACCTGGAGAGAGAACAGAGAAGGGCAAAAAACTAATGGGTCTGGAGGACCTTAGTTATGAGGAAAGGTTACGAGCACTGAACTTGTTCTCTCTGGAGAATAGACACTTGAGTGGGGATATGATTTCAATTTACAAATACCATACTGGTGACCCCATGATAGGGATAAAACGTTTCCGTATAAGGGAATTTAATAAGACATGCGGCCATTCACTAAAATGAAAAGAAAAGCGGTTTAACCTTAAACTGCGTAGAGGGATCTTTACTGTAAAGCCCCATACACACGGTCGAACTTTTTCATCAATTTGGTCCGATCGGACAAGGTTGTTGAAAAATCAGACCGTGTGTATGCACCATCGGACAGTGTTCGTCGGTTTGTCCGTCGGACAAAGTCTTATCTCCTGCTGGAAAGATTTGCCGTCAACCCGGTCCGATCACACCAAATCCGAGCGTGTGTACGCTTGTCCGACGGACAAAGTGCTACGCATGCTCAGAAGAAATTCTGTGACGGAAGCGCTCGGTCAGGTAAAACTACCTTTCCTAATCGACACAGCACATTCGTCACGCTGCAATGTTAAAATGTCTTTAATGCAGCGCATTCTCTTTTTCTTTACAATGCAACAAGAATGACATCTTTTAGCTGCTCCTATTCACCCGCACTTCTCACAAACTTACTTCTTTATTACTTTGCAGCATTTATACACTACATGTTTATTTTTACTCTGAACGGAAAAGAATCTTTGTTATTTTTTTACCATGATTTGTCTTTTTTTTTTTTTTTTTGGGGAATACATATTTGAATGTTTTTTTTTTTTTTTTTTTTGGAGGGGGGTTGTGTGTCTCAAATTACCAAAAACACATTATTTACATTTGTATTTCTTGCTTAAATTTACTAGGAGGTTGTTTGTTGTTGTTGCCCCTTGTTAATTCTACTTTAGGATTAGTGAAATGTACCAGCCTACTCAAAGAAAAACTGTCATTGTAGCAAAGTAAAACACAATAGTCAATGATTATTTCAAATCAAAAAAACCTTTATTTAGGTCACACCAACAAACCAAAGAGGAACGCAGCCATGGTGAAACTTGGGGAATTTGCAAAGTCTTGGCCCCCCACGGCAACCATCATTGTCCAAGCGTAGAAAATTGGGGGCCTGAGGAGTACGTATATTAAGGGGAGTGCAATCTGGTCGTGAAGTCCAAAGTATCCGGAACTGCAGCAGATGCCATCTAGGTCCCCAGGCTCTGGTACTACAAGAGGCTCCATCTTCTCTCACACCAGACTGATTGCAGGTCGTCACTCTCAGGTCTTCCTTCCACGTTTCCTTCCACGCTGTGGCTGTCGTGCTGGTGGGGTGGCAGAAGGAGGAGGAGGAGGAGGCGGAGCATGGTAACTATGGCAAACATGTGTGACTGGGGTCATCTCCCCAGCCCTACCCTTATTTAGGACATGGAGGATGAGCCCCTCACACATGTTGCGTTGCCCCACCTCCATACCCATCATTTTTGTGACAACCACCGAGCCAAAGGTCTCCTCGTCGGCGGGTGTGGCATGTAGGGAGTCTGAAGCCTCTCTGATCATCCGGAGCGCTGACTGTGCCGCATAACCCCCCCCCCCCTTCTCGCCCTTTTGTACGGAGGGCGGAGGGGAGGGGTTTGGGTGTCAGTCAGGCTCCGAGGCCTAGCCCCCTCTTGGCTGCCACTACCCAGCTGGTGGCTGCCACTAACCCCTGCCTCCTCCTGACTGCCACCTTCCACAGCCACCTCCTGGCTGAGGTCTTCCTGTGTAGGAAAAAGGGACATAGTTTCAGTTATTTGTTCATCAAACACACACAATTCTCATCTAGTGACTGGTGCAAAATGTTTACAAATAGAAAACCATACAATTCTCAGCCCTGCAGTTTAGATTCTGGCCCCAAATGTCTCCCACACCACTGTCTGTTGATATGTCAAACACGTTAGGAACTAAGCAATTGGCGATCCTGAATTAAGTGAACATCATTCATTATTCCCATAAATGGTAACAAAACTACTATACCTGGAACAAGCTGGGCTCCTCCACCTCTTCCAGACTGGAAGGCCCAGGTTGCTCCTCGGAAGCCTCATCAGGGGTGGGCTGCGCGCAAGGAAGCGTGGAAGGAGGAGTTGAGGTTGGCTCCGTGACATCAGCCTGGTCCTTCAGAAAATGGAGACTCTGATAGTACCAGAGCTTGGGGACATAGACCTCATCTGCTGAAGTTGCAGTTTCCTCAGACTTCATGACCTTCTTCCGCTCCCTGATATACGCACTCCTCAGGCTGCCAATTTTCTTTCTAATATCATCAACAGTTGCCGTGGGGAACCTTGGCTTGACAAATTCCACAAGTTCCTCCAGGGCTGCGTGCCTCTTTGGTTTGTTGGTGTAATGTGGGTGTATACCCTGCCACAATATGGGAAAATCCCTGTATTTGGCAATGAAGAGGGGGAGAAAACTCATGTCGTTGAATCCCTTCATATCAATCTCTGCAAGACACAACAACACACCAAACCCTATAAATTATGTCAGGCTAAACTCTCCTAATCTTCTCCATAAAGAAGCCTCAAGTTCAAATCAGTCTAGGCTAGTTATGTACCAACGTTAAATTGTACCTTCGTTTGTAGCGATCGTCTCGTGTGAGTTTTCTCTCCCCTCGTCTCCCAGATCGTGGCTACGACACAGGCGTGTGACGTTTTATATACACTGCGCATGCTTCAAACTCCGCCCGCCCCTGACGATCTTTCTCGTCTATTCCCCACCCCTTCTCTTTACGGCGTAGTGGGGAGAGCACATGGCGGGGACACAGCAGGTGCGCCACAAATATCCCACCAACGAGGAGGAGGACGAGGAAAGTCCGGAGGCAGAAACGTCCCGATCCCGGAACCTGAAATTCAAGGCCTCCAATATGTCATTTGGAGAAATGTTGGAGATGGTGGACATATTAAAGAGGAGCGACTATGATGGGAAGTATGGGCCTTACCTCAACCCCAATGTCCGCAAGGCCAAGATCATGTCTAAAGTTGTGAGAAGGCTGTACAATAATTTTGGGGTACAACGATCCAAGGAGCAACTCAGGAAACGCTGGTCAGACCTGAAACTGAGGGAGGCCGATCAGTACAGAAAGATCAAGAGAATTCTTCAAAAAAGTAAGTAGTTGTGTTTTGTGTTTGATTTCTTGCTTGCATACTGCTCCATTGTGTTTTGATTTTTACCAAGTTGTACATTCCAAAATGGCCACTTTCAGGTTCGTCTGTGCATTCGATCGTACTCAGCCTCGATCTTTCTGCCACTGTCATGGTCGTGTGTGTGTGCATTCGATCGTACGCAACCTCGATCGTTCGGCCACTTATAATACGATGTTTGGTGTTTTTTTGGGGGAAAGGAAGTTTGTTCTCACTAGAAATGTCATCAAGAATGTAAAGCCAATTTATTCAATGTAAAGGAGAGGTCACTCAGTAGCTGTTTACCCATCTGGACTCTAGAGCACTAGTGCTGGGACACCCAAACCCCCTTTTTATTATGCTTTTCCACACATGTGCTCCAGTGGATACTAGAGGGGGGTCTCCATCACACAAACTTCTACCAAAAAGCTAGTCAGTTTAGCACCTTTACAAAGTGACTTCATTCATGTAGTTGACATTTGTAACTGGCCAAACTAAAATAGTGTCCGTCACTTTCAAGCAATGTTTGTCATTTCCTATTTCTGCCCTCAATAGCTTGTGTTGCTAAATCTTCCTTTTGGACATTCTCATAGGGGAGCGAAAACTTGGGCCGTCTGAGGAAACCCCCAAACCAACACCTCCCAAAAAAGGGGAAAGAGCAGAAGCAGAGGAGGAGGAGGAGGAGGAAGGAGAGATCATCGAACTTGGAGAAATTGTCACCACAACAGGTGAGTGTGGGAGAACACAGCTACTGGTAAGCTAATCCATGTATGGCTGCCTCATTTCCAACACCCCATTTTTGTTTGTTTGTGGTTTTTAGGTGACGTGGATGTTGTGGAAGAAAAATCGCACTTTACCACAGAGAGTGCCCACGTACTCATCGGAGAGATAATGGTCTGCAATAGAGATCTAGATTACATAAAGCAAAACATCAATGATGTTCAACAAAAATTGAAGAACATCATTGATGTTTTAGGAAAAATATGAAAACGCACCAAGTAATTAACACACATTTGTGCCAGCTTCAGAACACATTTGCAACTTAAAAACTGTCTGAAATTTGGAACATGCACACATTGTGTCCACATGTGCTAGCTCCCACCATGGTGGATGAATGGCAACGTTTTTTTGGGGGTGCAAACACTTTACGAACTACGAAAGTGGTTGTGGTGAAGGGGTTGCACCCCCAAAAAACGTCCATTCATCCCCATGATGGAAAATGGCACTTTTGAAGCTTCTAGGCATGTGTTTTACCATCTAATGACCATTTTCAGTCCCAAATTGTGTGCATGTTCCAAATTTCCACTTTTCGGGGGTGACCCCCCCATGTGATGAAGGCAAGATCAAACACACTTTGAACATATAGTCATGTCTGATCTTGTCTTCACTTTACAAAGTTGAACTTTCCAAGTTCCTAGGTTCTGTTTTGCTCCATGCCTGGTTTTACCAATTGCGGAATGTTTGTAAACAATGTTGTAAATAACCAAGATGTTGTCAGTTTTGGCGTGAAGATTGTAAACGCACTTGTGAATGTTTTCCTAGTAAACTTTTATTTTTCTAAATGTGTGGCTTCCTTATTTAAAAAACACAATGCATTATGTATGTAAAATGAAAAGGATATGGGGGGCAATGGGTGTTATTTACTAAAGGCAAATCCACTTTGCACTCCAATTTTCTTTCCCGGGGAACTTTTTCAATGCACTTGTAGAGCATAGCGGATTTGACTTATGTAAATGACACCCACAGTGCTTTGTACGAAAACACGGAGCACAGCATTTTGGAGAATACACACATGTCAGACCTGGTGATGAAAAGGAGTATTTTGGGTGTCAGTTATGCAGTACAAACCTTCTCTAGACCAAAGATTAGGTAGCAAACACACAACATGAGAATAATCTTTTTGGGAAGAAGAGACTGTTACCTCCTTTTGCCCAGAAAGTGCATTCCCACTGTCGAAGGCAAAGGGAAAAAATGTCAAAGTAAAATAAGCTAAAAAGAAGACTGAAATGACATGAAATCATAGGTTGGTTAAAATATCAGATTTATTAAAAAATGCCTCTCACACATCGTCAGGCAGAGCAATGGCCCCCCTACCCACAAAGTACTGCATATATTGGTCCCGGACCACACGGGCATTTAGAGGGGGCAAGCCTGGACGTGCCACTCGAAGGGCTGTGAGTTCGGCATTTGGAGGGCCCTCCACATCTGGGCCAACGGGCACCACATAGTTCCTGTTATGTCTTTTGAGGAAGTTGTGCAATATGCAACAGGCAAGAACTATGTGGTTCAGTTTGTATTCCGCCAAGTTAAATGCCGTCAGGAACAGGCGGAAGCGGCTGGCCAGGATGCCAAAAGCGTTCTCCACAACTCTTCTGGCTCTGGACAGCCTGTAGTTGAAGACCCTCTGGTCCGGGGTGAGGGTCCTCATCGGGAACGGCCTCATCACATGGGGAGTCAACGCAAACGCTTCATCTGCGACAAAGACGAAGGGGAGTCCTTCGGCATTCTCCTCTGGAGGTGGCAAGCACAGACTGCCACTTTGGAGACGCCAGTAGAACTCCGTGTGCGTAATGGCCCCACCATCCGATATCCGGCCGTTCATCCCCACGTCCACATACATAAACTCGTATGTTGCCGACACCACCGCCAACATCACTACACTATTAAACCCTTTATAATTATAATAGTAGGACCCTGAGTTGGGCGGTGGGACGATGCGGACGTGTTTCCCATCAATTGCCCCTCCGCAGTTAGGAAAGTCCCAACAGCTGGCAAAGTGGGAGGCCACAGTCTGCCATTCCTGTGGCGTGGAAGGGAACTGTGGAGTGAAACAAGAAAAAAAAATTAGTCACTTTGCACCTAAACATTGCAAGCAGATTAGACAATCAACATCTTGGAACAAGAGCATTGTATAAAATTGGAGGCTGGAAAGTATTTGCACAGAAAAGTAGAGGCTCCCCTTCACAGATTACTCACCCCCCCATCAATCCCCCCACTTCTGATGGGCCATTGGCAATAACTAGGGGTTTTGGGGGGGGGGGTGGTGGACAGCTAACCCTCTGCACTTCATTGATTGGCAAATGGCTCAATAATGTGGGCTAGTTTGGCCAGACCCTCTGTACTTAACACTATTGGCAGGCCACAGGAAAGATCAAATAACATTTCAACCCCCCCCCCCCCAAAAAAAGGCAGGCACAGTGTGACATTATTAAATTACCAAGCAAGCTAATAGGAGGGAAAGAAGACAAAAAAATAGGAAATGGAATGTATGGAGGCAGCCCCTTGCACTACATGCTTTGCTGAATTCATCCCTAAAGATGCGCACTATAAAGAGGTAGGTATATAGTGTGTATGGACCTTGGGAAAGCCAGCAGATAAAGGATTGGTACCATCTGACAGAGCAGTTGGGGGAGGGGGTTCCTAATGAGTTTGCCCCCCCCCCCACCAAAAGAACAAAAAAAGGGGGCTCTACATGAAGTAAACCACACAGCAAACATTTGTGCATATTTTAGGGGGTGTTTTGGGGCAAACAATACTATGCAGCAGACAAAAGACATTGCTTAAGTGACTAGGCCATAGGTGTCTATTGGGGCAGAAGAGCATGCTGGTGAGGTAAGTGAGGGGAAAAATGCATGAAGGAGAAAAGGGGCACAGCATATTAGAACATATTGCAATCATGGTAATTAGGGAAGGAGGTAAAAAATACAAGTCATTAGCAAACAGAGCATACATAGAAGGGAATAGTAAAGTATAAATGTTACTTTAATATAGTCCTCCTGCAGGACCTGAATGATGGCAGAACAGGTCTCTGGAATAATGATTCCCAGGGCCTGGGGAGAGATACCTGAAGAGAACTTCAAATCCTGAAGACTTCTCCCTGTCGCCAAGTACCTCAACGTGGCAACAAGCCTCTGCTCCGGAGTAATGGCTTGTCTCATGCAGGTATCCTGCCGGCTGATAAAGGGGGTCAGCAAAGCCAAAAGACGGTGAAAATCGGGGTCCGTCATCCTGAGAAAGTTCCTGAAATCATCAGGATTATTCTCCCGGATCTCACGAAGCAAAGGCATGTGCGAGAACTGGTCACGCTGAAGCAACCAATTCTTGGTCCACATACTCCTCGTCACTCTGTTCATGGACGGGTCTTGGGTCAAAGCTAAAAGCCCGACACCAATTCCGCGTACAGCACGAACTCGGCGACGAGTACGCACGGGAAACATCGCTCAGAAGGTCACAAAAGGTCGGCTGGTCAGAACGGACAAACAGAAAGCACCGATAAACAGCAAGGCCTGAAAGAACGAAGTGAATACCAGCAACGAGCAGACAATAAGCAGTGCAAATCAAAGCGTCCTATATCAAGATATAGGCCGCAATGACCAACAAATGCGAACTGACTACACACACTAATAAACAGATACGCACGACAAGCACAAACTGAAGAGCAGTAACGATCTGAGTCAGAAAACTGAGAAGCGCGAATCTTAAGTCACCAAACTTCCACTAACTCTCGATAAACACGGGATCAGCAGAAGGAGCCCACCGGGTGCCTGACGTGGTGCTGAACTTCCCTTTTGTAATCTCGTGGACGACGACTTACGTCACGACGTTCTTCCGGACCGGATATTCCGACAACGTAGTCCGACCGTGTGTACGCAACGCCAACATCGGACAAAGTACGTCGGACAAAGTCCGACCGACCTGGTCCGCGGATTGTCCGAGCGTGTGTATGGGGCTTAAGAGCGGTTAGGATGTGGAATCCCCTTCCACATGTAGTGGTTTCAGCGGGGAGCATAGATAATGACAAAACATTATTAGATAAGCACCTGAATTACCACAACATACAGGGATATACAATGTAATACTAACATAAAATCACACACATAGGTTGGACTTGATGGCCTTGTGTCTTTTTTTTCAACCTCGCCTACTATGTAACTATGTAACCACACATCAAATCCGTACAAATAAGGGCATGTGGTCGTCTACCCAGAATCAGGCAACTATCATGTCAAGAGCTCAGCTGAGCATAATGAGAAAATAAATTAAGAACTACTGTATATGGCATGTTAGGGCCTATTAGGGTGGCAACATCAACCTCAATCTGTATATAAACAGTAGATATGGGGTTGCTACATTGATCACTCCAAAGGTGGATGTGTGTATTTCTACTAAGTAGAGCTAAGGTATTACCCTCATGATAATAAGGAACATAGATGTAGTCTCAATCCACTGAACAGTTATCAGTTCCTAGGGATTCCTTATTAAAGTACTCCATAGGAGTTTGTAAATGAGTGAAACGTAGTATAATTATAGTCAGCCGTGGATGTTCATCGGATCACTGAGCTTCATATATAAATGAGCAGATATGCCAGAAACATTTATCCAGTTTATGGGTAGATAAGGTGCTTGGTAACCTAATGTAAGATATGCAGTCACTGGAAGTCCGCAGTGTATGCAGGTAGGTCACTGAAAGTGACTCTTATACAATCTCAAAAGGACTCACGGTTAGTTGGTTCTTGACACATGCAGGATCACATCCATCCACGTGCCCTGGTGTGCATCAATAGCCGATTTACCGACTCTGGCCTTTTCTGTCTCAGTACTCTGTGTGGACTTTCGCATATACGCAGTGAATGATGCACTCGGAGGCTCAGCCAGGAAGATCCCTGGATCTGGTAACACACAAACTATTCATCATATATTTTGATGCATGGTCTTGTAAACCAATAAGCACGCATAATTATTACACTGAATATCTCAATATTGTTGTGGGCCAAATGGTTCCCTTACCATCTTGTGGCCTTCAGTCAGCTCTGCATGCCTCTAATTTCTCACTATTAAATCCTTTACTAGAATAAAAAGTCTCAGTAACTAATACTATGATCAGGAAGACCAGATACATATCTGCGGGTAACTGTTGACATACTATGCTGACTAAAACAGTTACATTTTTATATTGCCATAACAGTTTACTTTCTTCTTGCAGTGTGCAGCAGACCCCAACGATCTTGCTCTCTACTAGACTGACACTATTAAGCAAACAGGTAAAGAGGTTCTTTATACCCATTGCCAATTAACTTATGCCTCCTGATTTACTTTCATAAAACAGGTGACTCCTTACACATTTGCTCTGGACAAGTGCAGGTACTTTATCCAGTATAACTGACCATTGGTCATTTTTATTCTTAATTTAAGTCCAAATTAGGTATCACCTTGTTTGATGTAAGCAAACATGAATAGTAACAATTCAATGCAAATGGAAATGTTCATTTTTTTTCTTGTTATAGAACTAGTAATAAAATAATCAGTCAGTCTGATCTACAGATTCATTATTTTATGCAAATTTGCATTAAAAAAAGTTGTTATGCATCTGTTTATTATTTGTTTATTTACTAATTAATAGGCAATTAATCATTTTTTTTAGTATAAACAATGGTGAAATGCACACACTCTTTCCTTTGTGGTTGTAAACATAATAGAAAAAAGGACAGCTCTGTATAGGCTCTCCATACACCATACACAGCATAATATGTGTTTTAGCTGTTGCCATCTTCATTTCACAAATGTACTTTTTCTGCTTCAAAACATTTTAGTGAATTGCAATTTGTGAGATAATGTGTGTATTTTTTCTGTCTGAGAAGATTATGTCAAAACATCCTCTGTTTGCCTGTATTTAAAATCACAGTTGCCTTGACTACATTTTTCTTGAATGGCTGCTTCTTTTCTTATAGTGACAAGCTACCTCTCCGTTTCATCTATGTGCTCACTAATCACTTAGCAGAAGTCGCACCGATGACTGCTTAGCAGTGGCCCCTACTGGTCAACTGTAGTTTTATTTGTCTTTTAACACAATATACTTTCTGTCTATATTTTCAGTCGTTAAAGTGTAAGTTCACCTTACAATAACATGACCACACGTTGTAAAGCAGACACCATGGGCTGTATTTAAAAAAAATAGCTTTAAGAATGTGCAACCTTTGTGCAAGCCTAATGAATAATACCTGTGATGTATGAAATATTTGTGTAATAGTTTGTGTGTTACCTTTCGATTGGTGTATATAATATTCAATGCTAAGAGAAAAATAGCAATAAAAATATATAACCAAGAGTGAACATTCACCAATAGAGATTATAGTCAGAATTATTACCACTGCTAAATATAACAGCTTCCTCTTTGTTTTCTTGGAGCCGGTATCCTCTGGAGTCCTAACTGACTGATTCTAAACTGACAGGAACATGTAAATAAAAAAAAATCTGTGGTGGTAACAAAAAAATAAAACGGCAAGGATCGGCAAACTTCTAATGCCTTGTACACACGGTCGGACATTCCGATCACAAAATCTGTCTGATTTTTTCCGACGGATTTTGGCCAAAACTTGTCTTGCATACACACGGTCGCACAAAGTTGTCGGAAAATGCGATAGTTCCGAACGAGGTGACGTACCACACGTACGACGGGCCTACGTAGAGACCAGTAGCCAATACCTTTCTTCTCCAAATTTCTACTAAACATGCTTGGCACTTTGTGCGTCGGAATTCTCTACATACGATCAGAAAACGTCAGATCGGATTTTGTTGTCGGAAAATTTTAGATCTTGCTCTCAAAAAGTCCGCTAGAGCTCACACACAATCCGACAACATAATCCGATCAGACTCTTTCCATCAGAATATCTGACCGTGTGTACGGGGTATAAGAAGTTTGGATGCCGAACCTGAACCCCATCAAAATCAATGGGTGCCAAATCTATTAAATTAAAATGTGAATTTCTGGGATAATAGGCAAGGGGGTGTCAAAAATATAGCATTGTGAATTTGGGAATCCATCTTACAATCTCATTATCTTCCTTATACTATCCTCCATTATATAAGAAATCAGAAGAGGACTTTCAGGTGTGGGTGACTTTGGCAAAATCGATTGGATTAAAATGACATTGCCCCGCCCCTTGTCCCTATATAACTGGCAGTGCAACACGTCTGCGCCATTAGAAGAGGAGACAGCGACGAGTCAACATCGGAAGAAGAAAGAAGAACAAGAAGCAGAAGAAGAAGAAGCAGAAGCAGAAGGCAGCGACAGCGACGGCGACAGAAGCCCGGGCCACCGTTAGTAAAAGGGATGGAAGAAGAAACCATAGGCCTGGCAAGAAGAACAGAAGAGTGGGACAAGACCCCCGAAGTCGGAACAAGACCCCCAGGCGACGACGGCTGTGTTCCTCCACTAGTAAAAGAGCTAGCAGAAGATAGCGGAGGAGTCCGGCGAGAAGACAAACTGCAAACTGGACTTCTTAAGGCTTTCTTTCAACAATAGGTTTCTTCTTGCCACTCTTCCATAAAGGCCAGATTTGTGGAGTGCACAACTAATAGTTGTCCTGTGGACAGATTCTCCCACCTGAGCTGTGGATCTCTGCAGCTCCTCCAGTGTTAACATGGGCCTCTTGTCTTCTCCGATTAATGCTCGCCTTGGCATGGCCTGTCAGTTTAGGTGGATGGCCATGTCTTGATAGGTTTGCAGTTGTGCCATACTCTTTCCATTTTCAGTCCTCCGTGAGATGTTCAAAGCTTGGGATATTTTTTATAACCTAACCCTGCTTTAAAATTCTCCACAACTTTATCCCTGACTGGTCTGGTGTGTTCCTTTGGCTTCAGGGTGCTGTTTGTTCACTAAGGCTCTCTAACAAACCGTTGAGGGCTTCACAGAACAGCTGTATTTAAACTGAGATTAAATTACACACAGATGGACTCTATTTACTAATTAGATGACTTCTGAAGGCAATTAGTTCCACTAGATTTTGTTAGGGCTATCAGAGTAAAGAGTAAAGGGAGCTGAATACAAATGCACGCCACACTTTTCAGATATTTATTTGTAAAAAAAAATTAAAACCATTTATAATTTTCCTTCCACTTCACAATTATGTGCCACTTTGAGTTGGTCTATTACATAAAATCCCAATAAAATACATTTACTTGTTTGGTTGTAACATGGCAAAAAAGGTTTATGAATACTTTTTCAATGCACTGTATTAAATGAACCAATAGAAAACCCGCCTCTGTTTAAGCAAAGGTTGATTTTCCTTATGCTTTTAGCTGCTAAACTTACCATAGCTCCCTCTTGTAAGAAACCCTCAGTATGTTCAGTATCTCAAAGTATCTTTACAAAGAGTGCAACAAGAAATGTAATGGTGCAATCGAGGTAGCTAAGATAGAACACGAAAGGCACATAGTGGAGAAGAGTAAAAAAAAAAATCCCAAGAAATACTTTAAGTACATAAATAGAAAGGGAGGTCAGATCATATTGGTCCCATAAAGAATGATGAAGAGAACCTGGTTACTAAGGATGGAGAGCTGGCGAAGGTATTGAATTTATTCTTCTCCTCAGTCTTCACAAGGAAATCGGGTGGCTTTAGTAGCCAAAACTGCAATGTTTATCCTCTAGACACGTCACAGGAAGCATCCTCATGGCTAACAGAGGACAGAATTAGAAACAGACTTTATTTTTATTTAAAAAAGGGCCAAGATACATCCCTGAGAATTACAGATCAGTTAGCCTAACATTAATAGTATGCAAGCTCTTGGAGGGGATGATAAGGGACTATATACAAGATTTTAGTAATGACAACGGTATCATTAGCAGTAATCAGCATGGATTCATGCAGAATTTTTCTTGCCACTCACTAGGGGAGAACCTCTGTGGGAATCTAGGATGGAAAAGGACCTAGGGGTCCTAGTAGATGACAGGCTCAGCAATGGCATGCAATGCCAAGCTGCTGCAAGCAAAGCAAACAGAATATTGGCATGCATTAAAAAGGGGATTAACTCCAGAGATAACATTTCAGTGGGGAGCATCGATAATTTCAAAAAACTATTAGATAATCACCTGAACGACCACAACATACAAGGATATACAATGTAATACTGACATAAAAGCACACACATAGGTTGGACTTGATGGACTTGTGCCTTTTTTTAACCTTGCCTACTATGTAACTATGAGTACACCCCTCACATTTCTGTAAATATTTTATTATTTATTTATGTATTATTTTCATGTGACAACACTGAAGAAATTACACTTTGCTACAATGTAAAGTAGGGAGTATACAGCTTGTATGTCAGTGTAAATTTGCTATACCCTCAAAATAACTCAACACACAGCCAATAATGTCTAAACCGCTGGCAACAAAACTGAGTACACCCCTAAGTGAAAATGTCCAAATTGGTCCCAATTAGCCATTAATTGGCTGGTGTCATGTAACTCGTTAGTGTTACAAGACCTCAGGTGTGAATGGGGAGCAGGTGTGTTAAATTTAGTGTTATCGCTCTCACTCTCTCATACTGGTCACTGGAAGTTCAACATGGCACCTCATTGCAAAGATCTCTCTGAGGATCTGAAAAAAAGAATTGTTTTGAACTACATAAAGATGGCCTAGGCTATAAAAAGAATGCCAATACCCTGAAATTGAGCTGGAGTACGGTGGCCAAAACCATTCAGCAATTTAAAAGGACAGGTTCCACTCAGAACAGGCCTCGCCATGGTCGACTAAAGAAATTGAGTGCAAGTGCTCAGTGCTCAGCGTCATATCCAGAGGTTGACTTTGGGAAATGGATGTATGAGTGCTGTCAGCATTGCTGCAGAGGTTGAAAGGATGGGGGATCAGCCTGTCAGTGCTCAGACCATACCCCTCAAATTGGATCAAATTGGTCTGCATGGCTGCCATCCCAGAAGGAAGCCTCTTCTAAAGATGATGCACAAGAAAGCCTGCAAACAGTTTGCTGAAGACAAGCAGACTAAGGACATGGATTACTGGAACCATGTCCTGTGGTCTGATGAGACCAAGATAAACTTAGTTGGTTCAGATGGTGTCAAGCGTGTGTGACGGCAACCAGGTGAGGAGTACAAAGACAAGTGTGTCTTGCCTACAGTCAAGCACGGTGGTGGAAGTGTCGTGGTCTGGGGCTGCATGAGTGCTACCGACACTGGGGAGCTATTCATTGAGGGAACCATAAATTCCAACATGTACTGTGACATACTGAAGCAGAGCATGCTTCCCTCCCTTCGGAGACTGGGCAGCAGGGCAGTATTCCAACATGATAATGAACCCAAACACACCTCCAACACGACCATTGCCTTGCTAAAGAAGTTGAGGATAAAGGTGATGGACTGACCAAGCATGTCTCCAGACCTAAACCCTATTGAGCATCTGTGGGGCATATACAGTGGTGTGAAAAAGTGTTTGCCCCCTTCCTCATTTCCTGTTCCTTTGCATGTTTGTCACATTTAAGTGTTTCGGAACATCAAACCAATTTAAACAATAGTCAAGGACCACACAAGTAAACACAAAATGCAATTTGTAAATGAAGGTGTTTATTATTAAAGGTGAAAAAAAATCCAAACCATCATGGCCCTGTGTGAAAAAGTGATTGCCCCCTAAACCTAATAACTGGTTGGGCCACCCTTAGCAGCAACAACTGCAACCAAGCGTTTGCGATAACGTGCAATGAGGCTTTTACAGCGTCCTGGAGGAATTTTGGCCCACTCATCTTTGCAGAATTGTCCTAATTCAGTTACATTAGAGGGTTTTCGAGCATGAACGGCCTTTTTAAGGTCATACCACAACATCTCAATAGGATTCAGGTCAGGACTTTGGCTAGGCCACTCCAAAGTCTTCATTTTGTTTTTCTTCAGCCATTCGGTGGTGGACTTGCTGGTGTGTTTAGGATCATTGTCCTGCTGCAGAACCCAAGTTCGTTTCAGCTTGAGTACACGAACAGATGGTCGGACATTCTCCTTCAGGATCTCTTGGTAGACAGCAGAATTCATAGTTCCTTTTATCACGGCAAGTCTTCCAGGTCCTGAAGCAGCAAAACAGCCCCAGACCATCACACTACCACCACCATATTTTACTGTTGGTATAATGTTCTTTTTCTGAAATGCAGTGTTCCTTCTACGCCAGATATACTTGGACACACACCTTCCAAAGAGTTCCACTTTTGTCTCATCGGTCCACAGAATGTTGTCCCAAAAGTCTTGGGGATCATCAAGATGTGTTGTGGAGAAATTTAGACAAGCTTTGATGTTCTTTTTGCTCAGCAGTGGTTTTCTCCTTGGAACTCTGCCATGCAGGCCATTTTTGCCCAGTCTTTTCCTGATGGTGGAGGCATGAACGCTGACCTTAACTGAGGCAAGTGAGGCCTGCAGTTCCTTGGACGTTGTTGTGGGGTCTTTTGTGACCTCTTGGATGAGTCGTCGCTGCGCTCTTGGGGTAATTTTGGGCGGCCGGCCACTCCTGGGAAGGTTCACCACTGTTCCATGTCTTCGCCATTTGTGGATAATGGCTCTCACTGTGGTTCGCTGGATTCCCAAAGCTTTGGAAATGGCTTTATAACCCTTTCCAGACTGATAGATCTCAATTACTTTCTTTCTCAATTGTTCCTGAATTTCTTTGGGTCTCGGCATGATGTGTAGCTTTTAAGGATCTTCTGGTGGACCTTACTGTGTCAAGCAGCTCCTATTTAAGTGATGCCTTGATTGTGAACAGGTGTGGCAATAATCAGGCCTGGGTGTGGCTAGAGAAATTGAACTCAGGTGTGGACAACCACAGTTATAGTATGTTTTAACAAGGGGGGCAATCACTTTTTCACACAGGGCCATGATGGTTTGGATTTTTTTTCACCTTTAATAATAAACACCTTCATTTACAAATTGCATTTTGTGTTTACTTGAGTTGTCCTTGACTATTGTTTAAATTGGTTTGATGTTCCGAAACACTTAAGTGTGACAAACATGCAAAGGAACAGGAAATGAGGAAAGGGGCAAACACTTTTTCACACCACTGTAGTAAGTATTTCATAATGAGCTCATTATGCCTTTGTCTTGCAGGTTTTTTTTTGGAGGTTTACAACCTCTTTAATAAATGCTGTTTTTATTTAACTTCTTGTAAGTGCAGATTTATGGGGGCATTTTAATAAATGATTTAAATAGAGCACTATGCAGTTGCCTTTCTATTTCATGTGGTCCACGTGAATAAAAGCTTTTGAGAGAGGAGAACCATATCCAAGGATAAGAGAGGACACATCCATCCCTGAGGGATTGACTGGAGTTGTAAGAAAGATAAGCCTGTGATTAATAGGAGTGAGGTGAGAGCACAATTCACCTGGTGGTGGAAACACTTGCTTGCTTTATATGAGAAGATTGTTGAGGAGCACAGTGATCGATTAATACACATTACACAGACTTTCATTTTTTTTGATTTTATTGTACTTTTCAATTTTCATTTTTTCATTAAATCACAGATTCTTTTAGTGTGATACATTGTATATGAGAATAGCGCTGCACCATTTATATATGCATTTTTCTATTTGTTTGGTGTAGTGAATCATGATACTGTAGGTGTACAGCAGCTATTTCATATTTCTAGATTTCATATAGATTTCATATTTAATTATTATTATTCATTAACATTACATTAATATTATTGAGATTTATGTACAGTATGTTTTAATATACAGGTCACTCATTTAGTTTGTTTGTGCTTTAGGATACCAGGTAGCACTGATTGTTTCACTTTAATTATTTTCAGGTTTTGCTTGTTGTTATCTTTTCATTGGTTGTGACAATCTGTGTCAGAGTCCTGGCTGCTGTACTTTCTGGTGTCTTGTAATATGATGCATATTTCTTCAATAAAAATGATTGAAAGCAAAATATAGCATGGGGGTGGCAATTCCCCGGGAAACATATACCAGTGCAAATAAAAATGTAAAAAATTCCACTTGGCCAGGGGCAGTGCTTTTTTTTTTAGCACTGATATTTACAAAGAAAAAAATAGTTGTTAATTTCTGGCAAATGTCATCTCCTTCTTGTTTTTTTTTTTTATAAAAGACCACAAAGGTCCCTCAACGTATATTGTAGACCCCTAAGTATCCATTATTTTGCAGTTTTACTTAACAACAAATTTAAACAATATATTTTTTTCTCTGTAACTGTCACTTGTCACATCCTACAGCAAGGAAGAAAATGCCATAGCGTTCCCCTGAAAAATGCATACCAGACCCTTGTGGAGTGTGGATTTTAAGAGGGGACAGCATGCAAAAAAAAGTTGTGAGGTCCCCCAGGAAATCCATACCTGACCTTTAGGGTTTGGTATAGGTTTTAAGGGGGACTCTGCAAAAAAAGAGAGACCCCCTAAAATTCGATACCAGACCCTTAATCCAAGCATGCAGTCTGGTTGACCCCCCCTCCTGAACCATACCAGGCCACAGTCACTTAACATAGGGGGTTTCTTGCCAGGGAGTAAGGAGTACAAAATACCCCTAACCATTAACACAAAAAAAATCAATAAAAAATAAACACACGCTTTTTGACAGGTCCTTTAATTAGAAAAATTGTATCCCACAATGCACATCCATGTCAATCATGATGTCTGACTCCTGTCGACCCACCAGATAAAATCCATCACTAGACTCCAACTGAATGTCATCTCTCAAAACTTGGTCAATGACGTAACTGGTATACAAGTCATATCATTGATCAAGTATGGTCATGTCCATATATGATCAAGGATGTCACCTGGAGACCCCACCCCTTTGGGAAGATTAAGATGTGGGTTTGGACATATTGGTAGGTGGTAGGGCTTCTGTTGGTGGGTTGGAGGGTGTCGGACATTGTAAGGGCATACATATACTATATATGTATGTATATTTTTGTACTGTATATATATATACAGTATCTCACAAAAGTGAGTACACCCATCACATTTTTGTAAATATTTTATTCTATCTTTTCATGTGACAACACTAAAGAAATGACACTTTGCTACAATGTAAAGGAGTGTACAGCTTGTATAACAGTGTAAATTTGCTGTCCCCTTAAAATAACTCAACAGTGAAAAGTGAAAATGTCCAAATTGGGCCCAAAATGTCAATATTTTCTGTGGCCACCATTATTTTCCAGCACTGCCTTAACACTCTTGGCCATAGAGTTCACCAGATTTTCACAGGTTGCCACGGGAGTCCTCTTCCACTCCTTCATGATAACATCATAGTGCTGGTGGATGTTAGAGACCTTGTGCTCCTCCACCTTTCATTTGAGGATGCCCCACTGATGCTCAATAGGGTTTAGTTCTGGAGACATGCTTGGCCAGTCTGTCACCTTTACACTCAGCTTCTTTAGCAAGGCAGTGGTCGTCTTGGAGGTGTGTTTGGGGTCATTATCATGTTGGAATATTGCCCTGCGGCCCAGTCACCGAAGGGAGGGGTTCATGCTCTGCTTCAGTATGCCACAGTACATTGCATTCATGGTTCCCTCAATGAACTGTAGCTTCCCAGTGCCGGCAGCACTCATGCAGGCCCAGACCATGACAGTCCCACCACCGGGCTTGACTATAGGCAAGACATAATTGTACTCCTCACCTGGTTGCCGCCACACACGCTTGATGAACCAAATAAGTTTATCTTGGTCTCATCAAACCACAGGACATGGTTCCAGTAATCCATGTCCTTAGTCTGCTTGTCTTCAGCAAACTGTTTGCAGGCTTTCTTGTGCATCATCTTTATAAGAGGCTTCCTTCTGGGATGACAGCCATGCAGGCCAATTTGATGCAGTGTGCGGCGTATAGTTTGAGCACTGACAGGCTGACCCCCCCACCCCTTCAACCTTTGCAGCAATGCTGGCAGCACTCATACATCTTTTTTCCAAAGACAACCCCTGGATATGATGCTGAGCATGTGCATTTAACTTCTTTGGTCGACCATGGCAAGGCCTGTTCTGAGTGCAACTTGTCCTGTTAAACCGCTGTATGGTCTTGGCTACCATGCTGCAGCTCAGTTTCAGAGTCTTGGTTATCTTCTTATAGTCTAGGCCATCTTTATGTAGAGCAACAATTCTTTTTTTCAGATCCTCAGAAAGTTCTTTGCCATGAGGTGCCATGTTGAACTTCCAGTGACCAGTATGAGAGAGTGAGAGCAATAACACCAAATTTACCACACCTGCTCCCCATTCACACCTGAGACCTTGTAAAACGAATGAGCCACATGACACCGGGGAGGCAAAATGGCTAATTGGGCCCAATTTGGGCATTTTCACTTAGGGGTGTACTCAGTTTTGTTGCCAGTGGTTTAGACATGAATGGGTGTGTGTTGAGTTATTTTGAGGGGACAGGAAATTTACACTGTTATACAAGCTGTACACTCACTACTTTACATTGTAGCAAAGTGTCATTTCTTCAGTGTTGTCACATGAAAAGATAAAGATCTCACTGGGTCTGCTTCAGACCTGCAGACATGTTACCTAATATATACATGGGGTTGGTACCAGTAGCTAATTACAAGATGTTTCTTTCTGTTCACTATGTGAAATAAATATAATTTTTTTATAAAAGTACCAAGAAAAACAATAAAATAAATATATTGAGCATGTTTCTCCAATGTAATGTCTTTATCGGGAAAATTGTGAAAAATATAAAAATAAAGTAATTAAAACAGAAAATAAGTTTCAGCACTTAGGAGAGCATGTTTACATGCAGCAAAGCTCTGAAACTTAGCTGTAGAGGAAGACCTGCTTCAGTCTCACAAACTTTGAGTCGCACCTTGAATATATATAATTGAATACATGTTGGAATATTTCCACTTTTGAGATACTAAATACATCTCTTTATAGCAAACCTACCCCCTGAAGAAGACCACATGGGTTGAAACGTGTCAGCGCATCGTCACAACAGACCAATGATATGTGATTCTGTAACTTTGTGTTTGCTTTCTGTAAATGTGAAATGTGTTTGTTATCCCCTGACCAGATTATCCTACATGTTTCCAATAAAATACTTTTATATAATCCATTTCTGAATTGCCTGCATTGCTGTTTTAAAGCCCCCTGAGGAAACCTTCCTATGCTACAGTCTCACATACTATCCTCAAATAGAAAATATTTTACAAATGGTTATCTATCTTTTTTTTAATTTCTTGTATGTCAAATGTGCTCCATAACTAAAATAGCAAGTGGGAGGAATTAAAGTGATGCTAAATGATATCCTTATTCTTCATAAATAATCCATAAACATCTACTACTTCATGGCCCAGGTCATCTATTTTTAGTGCATTGCACTTTCGATTGCAGTCATGTAATATGCCCTAAGCATACTACTTACTATGTTGCTTTAAGGAAACATCATGAAATTAAAGGTAACATCCTAAAAGAAACATAAAGACATCCATTTTCCTTCACTGGAGCTAAGGGGTCAAGCCCAACCTCTGAAAAACAACCATTACATTACAAAAACGACCATTGCATTACATTGGCTTTAACACAATTGGTTAATTTATGTGATACACAAGATGGGCCAAGCCCAACCTCTGAAAAACAACCCCACACCCTATTCCACCGTCCACCAAATGATTTGAACAGTGCACAAAACAGGGTTCATAAAGACATGGATAAGTGAGTTTGGGGTGGAGGAACTTGACTGGCCTGCACCTCACCCCGATAGAATACCTGTGGGATAAATTAGAGCAGAGACTGCGAGCTAGGCCTTCTTGTCCACATCAATGCCTGACCTCACAAATGCGCTTCTGGAAGAATGGTCAAACATTCCCATAGACATACTCTTAAAGCGGTTCTGCACTCTGTAAAAAAAAATTTTTTTTTAGGACGCTATATAAAGTATGCTTACCTTTATTATGGGACTCACCTGTTCCATCTTCCATCTCGATCGCCGCCGGTTTTCGTCCGATGAAGTTCCTCGTCTTCTTCTTTAGTGCTGGGGGCCATCTTGCCTGTGGGCATGTGAAACACCCACAGGACCTTTAGATGGCCCAGCATGCACCGCCGTTACTCGCGCGTGCGCAGTAACGGCACATCTGCCGACATCTCACGAGATTTCGGCAGATGCGGCCGAAATCTCGGGAGATTTCGGAAGATGTGGCCGAAATCTCGCGAGATTTCGGAAGATGCCCGCACTGACTCCTGGGATCAATGACACCAGATCCCAGGAGACAGTGCGGCGTGACGACGATCGACGCAGAGACCCCGCCCGCCGCCGCAGAGGGAGAAGACCGGAAGTCTTCAATTACAAGGTAAGTAAAAAAAAAAAAAAAAAAAAAAACATTTAATTTAGTACTCTTTGCCTGATTTGGAAGGCAAAGAGATTTACTAAATGAATTGGGTGCCGAACCGCTTTAAACCCTGTGGACAGCCTTCCCAGAATAGTTAAAGCTGTTATAGCTGTAAACTCAATATTGAACTCTACGGACTAAGACTGGATGCCATTAAAAGTCATGTACGTGTAAAGGCAGGCATCCCAATACTTTTGGTAATATAGTATATATATATATATATATATATATATATATATATATATATATATATATATATATATATATATATATATATATAAGCTGTATTTGTTAAAACAATAAATGTTCAATGAGTTCTTAAGAAACCTTTAGTCTTTATTATACGCAAATTGAGTGAGAAGAACCCTGTAAAATAATAGCCTAATTACTTAGATGTTTATCAGGCAATGAGGGATATCTTCTGTCTTTTAAGAGCTGCACCACTGCAATCCAGCACATCAGTTAGCATGGTCCTGGCCACATGCAGTGGCTCTCCACATCATGTGGTGGGAGAAGCACTATCCAACACACCCAGAAGTGCCAGAAAATAACAAAACTTGTAGCTCTTGAATGGAGCAATGAGTATTCTAATATTATTTTGCAGGGTGCCTCTCCCTAAGGCCCCTTTCACACTGGAGCGGTGTGCTAGCAGGGCGGTCAAAAAAGTTGTGCTAGCAGCATCTTTGGAGCAGTGAAGGAGCAGTGTATTCACCGCTCCTAAACTGCTCCTACCCATTGAAATCAATGGGACAGCGCGGCTATACCGCCGGCAAAGCGCAGCTACATCTGCGTTTTGCGGGTGGTTTTAACCCTTTTCTGGCCGTTAGCTGGGGTTAAAACCGCACCGCTAGAAGCCGAAAACCGCTGCTAAAACGACGGTAAAGCAGCGCTAATATATTTACCGCCAACGCCACTCCCGCCCCAGTGTGAAAGGGGCCTAAGTGTGTTTGCAAAACTGCAAATTTTTCTAATATCTTATTGTTATCTATTATCATCCTGTGTTATCACAGCAGAACAAAGCAGATTGTGGGGCAGAGTGCCAACAATGACTGCTAGATAAGACTCAGTTGCTTTGTACAGTGTTTTCAAACTAACATTGTAAATTTGTTTACAGAAGTACCTCATTATTTTACCCATTCACTGTCCAATCAGTAGGCTGGGGATGTTTTACTATGATGTCGCCATCCTGGGTATGCAGTGTTACTAGAGTTTTGAACAAAAAATAAGTGGCTAAATAAAACTATAAGTATTTGGGCATAATGTTGAGTAAAACAGTTTAGACATGTAATTTACTGTAACTGTATGTATTTAGTTGTCTGGCCACAATTCTGCTTTATATAAAGGGCCATTGTCAAAAGCAATGCACAAAATAGATTTTTTAGTTGACCAAGCATTCTGATGAATTGCAATGTCTTATTTGTTTGAAAATATATTTAAGGGGGGAGAAGGAAAGAGGCCACATGCCTCAGGGATTTTTGTTGACGGTATCTGGGTTTGAATGGGATACACAGTAATTAAGAAGATGTATATAAAACAATTTGAATTTTTATTTTCCAAAAAAGATAAAGATATAGAAAAGGACACAAATATTACATCCATACATTACAGACATATGTGTTATATCAGACGAAAAGTTGCGTAGAGCTTCGCCATACTCGACATGTTTCACTCAATGGAGTTTCTTCAGGAGATTGATAGGTTTAGCTCAAAAGTATGCTGAAATAACAGAGTTTCATAAACAAGCATCCTTTTAAACAATTTTACACAGCTAAAGTGTGCATGTTTATACATCATATATAGGTGAATTGGCTCAAATATATACATCTGGGGGTATGAGCAATTTCTATAAACTTGGGGGTTGCGCAGCATTACATAATTTTAGGACATGGAAAGCAGATAAGGGCATGAAAGCATGGAATAAGGCAGGACTTACCACATATGCTTGGAAAGTTTTATAGATGAAAGGTACATGTATAAAAGTCGATTTCTTGTTTAAAAACAAATATCGAAGTGAGAGATGATTCACTCCCAGGGTGCCAGCGCCGACTATATGTCACTTGCAGAGAGACAACACTAAATGGATTTAAATGGATAGGGCCATTAGAGGAGTTATTGAAAGGTAGGGTTCGAATGGTAAACAAGGTTAATTGTCGTGCAGATACAGTAATGATAAAGTGCTGTACCTTTTTGGAGGTCATGTAGTACGCTAAACAAGGTTCAGGTTAGATAAGGTGCAGGTGTATACTGCACCAGGGTCCAAAAGTTGATGTTTGAAGCATTCCAGTTGTTATCTGAAATGTTTAGGGTGAGTATGTTAGTATCTAATAGAAATAGCGATGTCCATATCAGTCCTGAGAGGACTTTTTTTAAATTTTTATTCTCATATGCCCTTTTCACATATACAGTCCTCTTAGGACTGATATGGACATCGCTATTTCTATTAGATACTAACATACTCACCCTAAACATTTCAGATAACAACTGGAATGCTTCAAACATCAACTTTTGGACCCTGGTGCAGTATACACCTGCACCTTATCTAACCTGAACCTTGTTTAGCGTACTACATGACCTCCAAAAAGGTACAGCACTTTATCATTACTGTATCTGCACGACAATTAACCTTGTTTACCATTCGAACCCTACCTTTCAATAACTCCTCTAATGGCCCTATCCATTTAAAACCATTTAGTGTTGTCTCTCTGCAAGTGACATATAGTCGGCGCTGGCACCCTGGGAGTGAATCATCTCTCACTTCGATATTTGTTTTTAAACAAGAAATCGACTTTTATACATGTACCTTTCATCTATAAAACTTTCCAAGCATATGTGGTAAGTCCTGCCTTATTCCATGCTTTCATGCCCTTATCTGCTTTCCATGTCCTAAAATTATGTAATGCTGCGCAACCCCCAAGTTTATAGAAATTGGTCATACCCCCAGATGTATATATTTGAGCCAATTCACCTATATATGATGTATAAACATGCACACTTTAGCTGTGTAAAATTGTTTAAAAGGATGCTTGTTTATGAAACTCTGTTATTTCAGCATACTTTTGAGCTAAACCTATCAATCTCCTGAAGAAACTCCATTGAGTGAAACATGTCGAGTATGGCGAAGCTCTACGCAACTTTTCGTCTGATATAACACATATGTCTGTAATGTATGGATGTAATATTTGTGTCCTTTTCTATATCTTTATCTTTTTTGGAAAATAAAAATTCAAATTGTTTTATATACATCTTCTTAATTACTGTGTATCCCATTCAAACCCAGATACCGTCAACAAAAATCCCTGAGGCATGTGGCCTCTTTCCTTCTCCCCCCTTAAATATATTTTCATAGATTTATTGGGATTTTGGTATCACTGTCTGTTCAACTACTTCATCTAGTTTACTATATAGTCTTATTTGTTTGGACCAAACACTTTGCAAAAGTTTGCTCACTTCTAATTTGCATGAGGTGAAAAAGGCCAAGTACATTTTAAAATGAAAAAGAACAGTGTAACTTATGCATAGAATATATAGAAGCTTAAATTATAAATAGTCAACAACTGATTTAGACTAGCAAACTGCATCAGAGGCAAAAGCTGTCTGAATAAGCTTCTCAAATAATGTGGAGGGCCTTGGAAACAAAATGCCAGTTTGTGAAAGGACTTTGAAGAAATAATGAGTTCCAAAAATGCACAAAAACTGTTGTTTTTGAATGATATAGCTAAAGAGATTTTCCAGTTTAAGCTGATGATGCTGTTTCCCTTGTTTTTCTTGGATAAAAAAATAGAAAACTTGAAAAAAATAAATGTACTGAGCTTTTGATAAGCCTCGTACAAGTGTTAAATTGTTCAAGTACTCCAGTGCATGCTTTTCTTTCTTTCTTTCTTTCTTTCTTTGTGAATAACTAAAGAGGCATTCCAGGCAATGTGTAAAATCATTAAGTAAAATCATTCTCTAAACTATTAATGGCAATGTAAACAACACAGTTGAATCCTTTGTAATCAGAATCAACACACAATGCTCCATTGAGGTTCTTATAGACTGAATAGTGATAAGCAGATGACTTCACTGACCTTAAAGAGGAAGTAAACTCATTGCATACTAGCACATTATATGGCAGTTACCTACAAACAAAGTCCTTGTTGTCCCCGCTGGAGGGCACATCTATCTTGACCTGTCTTCCTTCTGGGTCCGCAGACTATGGCTCTGTGACCCGCCAAAGCCATCGCATGTGCGCAGGAACCAGTGGTCACGGCACAGGCCCTGAAGAAACGGCACCGGGGCGGCTGTTCCTTCAGAGCGCATTTGCAGATGGCGTAATCACCGCAGTATACAGTAAATATCTCCTAAGTGGTCCAAGTTTAGGAGATATTTACAGTATTTATTGGTAAGCCTTATTATAGGTTTACCTATAGGTACAAACATTAGAGGGAAGTTTACTTCCTATTTAATTTTGTGGCAACATTTCTGCAAAATAGATGTAAAATTTCATCCTGTGGACTATCTAGGCAAAATTTGCTTTAAAAATAAATATTATTATTAATAATAATAATAATAATACTGACCCTTACCTTAATAACAACTTTAATGCTAACCATAAGCCTAACAGTAGTCCAAACCCTAGTGCTAATCCAAACTCTAACTTTAACCCTAACTTTAAAGATAACCCTAAGGCCCCTTTCACACCGGGGCGTTTTTCATGCGGTGCAGCGCTAAAAATAGCGCCTGTTCACCGCATGAAAAAATCCTGCCCCTTTAACTCCAGTGTGAAAGCCGGCGGGCTTTCACACTGGAGCGGTGCGCTAGCAGGATGACAAAAAAAGTCCTGCTAGCAGCATCTTTGGAGCGGGATAGGAGCGGTGTGTTCACCGCTCCTATACCGCTCCTTCCCATTGAAAAGAATGGGAGACCGCGGTAAAACCGCGGCAATACCGCCGCAAAACGCCGCTACGGCGGCGCTCTGCGGGGGGTGTTTAACCCTTTTTCGGCCGCTCGCGGGGGGTAAAACCGCACCGCGAGCGGCCGAAAACCGCGGTAAAAACGACGGTAAAGCAGCGCTAAATATAGCGCTGCTTTACCGTCACCGCGGCTCACCGCCCCAGTGTGAAAGGGGCCTTAGTCTAATGTAATGCTTATTTTCGTAACAAAGCAATAGATCACCATGTCAGTATTGACTTGATGATGAATAGATTTACCCCTTTCTTTCTACATAATTGTATTCATTAATTATTTAAAAAAATATTCATTTCAAGATGACCATGATAAAGTGGGCATGTATGTTCTTGAAAATTTGTATTTTGGTATAGATTTGTAAGAAAAGGATATGTAGTGGCCAGTGACACTCAGAATATATTGGTGTTTTAGAAGTTTGTGTGCGGGATGGTTACACGCATAGGGGGTGATTTACTAAAGGCAAAATAAGGCTTTTCAATTTGAAAGAGATTTTTCTTTTAGTTTAGTGAATATGGTATAAATTTACTTTGCATAAAATACCCAATCATGTGTATGTAAAATTTAGTTTTTGCTTGCATGTAATTGGATCATGGAAGTCAGTAGAACTTCATCTTTTTCCAAAAGGAATTGAAAATGAATTTGAAAAATGAACAGTACCAATAATGTGAACCTAAAAATAAATATTATAAGAGAATTAGTAAAAAATAAAAAAAATCACGTAAAAGGAATTTCTTGGGGGTGTGTTTTCAGCATGGCACTGTGATGATGCATCTAGAGCAGTGTTCTCAAACTGGCGGCCCTCCAGCTGTTGCAAAACTACAAGGCCCATGAGGCATTGCAAGGCTGACAGTTACAAGCATGGCTTTCACAGGCAGAGGCATGATGGGACTTGTAGTTTTGCAACAGCTGGAGGGCCGTCAGTTTGAGACACCTGATCTAGAGAATGCTCCTCTGGAGGTACCATTGGAGCTCCACTTTCATTGCCGGAATATCCTCCAGACACAGCAGAATAGCATGGGAAAAAAGTTGGGGAGATCACAAACATCCAATCCTTTAGTACTTTTAAGTGCTATCTAATGATCGAACCGCAGGATTCCCAAAATGTCAGAGACCATTCCATTCCCTCTCATTGCAGCCGCTCGGCCTCTCCAGATAGAACCTCACCCAGAAACAGCCCTCTGGCATCTTCATACAGCTCTAATCTACTGAAGTAGACCAGATCCCCCACACTTATTCGATGTGGCTGATCTAGTAAGTGGTTTGCCTACAAAATGTGAACTGGCTAATATGCTGCATTGCTTAGGCCCCTTTCACACTGGGGCGTTTTTCAGGTGGTACAGCGCTATAAATAGCGCCTGTATACAGCCTGAAAAAATCCGGCCCCATTCACTCCAGTGTGAAAGCCGGCGGGCTTTCACACTGGAGCGGTGCGCTAGCAGGACGGCAAAAAAAGTCCTCCTAGCAGCATCTTTGGAGCGGTACAGGAGCGGTGTGTTCACCGCTCCTATACTGCTCCTTCCCATTGATTTGAATGGGAAACCGCGGTAATACCGCAGCAATACCGCCGCAAAGCGCCGCTAAGGCGGCGCTCTGTGGGGGATATTAACCCTTTTTCGGCCGGTCGTGGGGGGTAAAACCGCACCGCGAGCGACCGAAACCCGCGGGCAAAACGACGGTAAAGCAGCGCTAAATATAGCGCTGCTTTACCGTCACCGCGGCTCCCCGCCCCAGTGTGAAAGGGGCCTTAGAGCGCACCATTAAGAAAGAACTGTCACCCATGCGCTCTGATATTTTTCACATTCTGCAACAGGTGGTAGTTAATATCATATAAAAAGTGTAACTGCGCTGATCATAAAGTGCTTATACAATGTTACCACTAAGAACAATATCGGTGAAATGTGCACAAACATCAAAACTGTATAGCTCTATTGTGCAAAGGTTATAGTGCAAATTATTAAATTATCAAGTGCAGAATTGCAAAAGTATCAAAAACTGCAGAACACAGGTTTTTAACAATATTTCCCAAAGTCCACTTCACAATTCTATCTCATGTGCGTAGTGTGGTCAAAATCAAATACATGCTATTTTAGAAGCCTTTTCACCACTTCGTGCATCACCACCTTTTGAAATGGTCACTCATTTCTCAGCCTAGAATTTTTTTTGCCTTTGGTTCATATTGGGATAACCACTCCACTTTCCTGGCGTTTCTCCAACTAGATTGCCACTAGTTACTCCTCAAATCTTGGTATCTCATAAGAAGTAAATAGCCATCATTGCTCAATATGCTTTTGTAAAATGTATTTAAACCAACAAGGTAAACATCCCCAATTTTAACCACTTGCCGCCCGCCATATAGCAGAATGATGGCGGCAATGTGGTTTCAATATCCTGACCGGGGCGTCATATGACGTCCTCATAATATTGAGCCACTGCGTGCCCCCAGGGGCAGCATCGCGGCGATCGTTGTTGCGGTGTGTCAGTCTGACACCCCGCAACTACGATCTCGGTAAAGAGTCTCCGACGGAGACTCTTTACCACGTGATCAGCTGTGTCCAATCACGGCTGATCACAGTGTAAATAGGAAGAGCCGTTGATTGGCTTTTCCTCACTCGCGTCTGTCATACGCGAGTAGAGGAGAGCCGATTGCCTGCTCCTCTGACAGGGGGGGTCTGATCGATTTTAAGCGCAGCCCCCCCCCCCAGAATGCCCACACTGGACCACCAGGGATGCCACCAGACCACCAGGGATGCCAATCAGTGCTCACAGTGGATGCAAACCAGTGCCCACAATGGGCATTACTGATTGGCATGCATTATTGTTTGGCACTGATTGGCATCCATCAGTACAATACATTACACTACAATGCCGCCTATCAGTGCCCATCCGTGCCACCTATCAGTGCCCACCTGTGCCGCCTATCAGTGCCCATCCATGCCGCCTATCAGTGCCCATCCATGCTCATCAGTGCCCATCCATGCTCATCAGTGCTGCCTATACATGCCCATCTGTGCCGCCTATCCATGCCAATCCGTGCCACCTATCTGTGCCAATTTGTGCCACCAATCGTCGCCCATCCGTGTCGCCCATCAGTGCCACCTATCAGTGCCCATCAGTGCCGCCTATCAGTGCCACATATCAGTGCCCATCAATGCCACTTCATTGGTGCCATCTCATCGGTGCCCATCAGTGCCGCCTTATCAGTGCCCGTCAGTGCAGCCCCATCAGTGCCCATCAGTGAAGGAGAAAACTTACTTATTTACAAAGTTTTAAAACTGAAACAAAAAAAAATTTTTTTTCAAAATTTGCGGTATTTTTTTATTTGTTTAGCAGAAAATAAAAATCCCAGAGGTGATCAAATACCACCAAAAGAAAGCTCTATTTGTGGGAACAAAATTATAACAATTTTGTTTGGGTACAGTGTAGCATGACCGTGCAATTGTCATTAAAACTGTGACAGCGCTGAAAGCTGAAAATTGGTCTGGGCAGGAAGGTGTTTAAGTTCCCTGTATTGAAGTGGTTAAAAATGTGCACTCACGATTTCAAGGGTCTTTGGACCGGCAGTGTGTTTTTTAGATTTGTTCCACCGCTTCGTCTCCCGGGATCGGCGTGCGTTCCAAGCCTCGATCTGGTATGGGTTGGGACAGGAAGGGACTTGATAGATTCCTGCGTGTAATCCTGTTTTGTTCTAATAACAAGTCCCCCCCTGTCAGCGGGGCTCACTACTATATCCTTGTGTTTCTCTAGTTTTTTAAGACATTGCCATACTTTATCCTTTCTATTAGTCTGTTTTGGTTTAATACACTTAATTTCTTTTTCTACCATTTAAAAAAAAAACTTCTATATACTGGTTAGAATTTGATTTTGGGTTAAACGTGGATCTGTTTTTCAACTGACTGTGCGTGTGCTCAAAGCTAGTTTGCTGCTTGGTTGTTTCTCCCCTTTCAATTAAATGTTTTTTCAAATTCAATTTCCGCACAAATTTTTGTAGGTCTATAAAAGCTTCAAATTGGTTAAAGAGTTTACTTGGCGCATATTTTATTCCCTTATCCAATGCTATTAATTCTTCCTGTGTGAAAACAATTTACGTTAAGTTATAGATTCCCTCATCCAGTTCTCTCTTTTTCTGTTTGCTTCCCCCTCTGCACCCTCTCCTTCTTGTGGATTTCTGTTCTATCCCCCCCTGTTTGCTTGGTAGGTAGGTGTGGGTGGCTTGTAGGGTTCCCTCCAGTCCCTCCATTCCCCTTGCCATTGTGGTGGCCCATAAATCTGGGGAGGGTCCATAATTTTGGTTGTCATAACCTCTACCCCTACCTCTGGGTCCGCCTCTCCATGGTCTGGAATATTGGCCCATCGGTGGGTGATATGGGTAATAATTTGTCCCATTTCCCCCAACTGTTGGTTTGTTTGTTGTGCCCTCATTTTGTGCCATTGCTGTGTTGGTACTTGTGCTAGGTGTGGGTGTTTTATTCCTATTGCCATTAGATGTATTTTCATTTACAATATTGGCTGCCTCTAAGGTTGTTGCTCTTGCTTCTGTTTCTTCATTCAAAGAGGTGTTGTTTGAATGAATCATAATGTCATCTTCCTGGCATTTATATACTTTTCCCGACAGATAGTCTTTTTTGTCTCTCTGGTATTTTTTTACTTTTAAATTTTTTACCTCATTGTCCAATTTTACTAAATATTCCTGTAGCTTACTGGCTCTGGCTTTGTAGTCAATGGTTTCCACATGTGGAACCATGTTCTCCTTTATGTTGTTGATGTTACTCTCTATTTTAGTTAGTTTTACCCTTCTTCTTTGTATAAAAATATCCAATAGTCTGTTCTCACAACCATTGAAAACATTATACCAGGTTTTGGTTCCTCATCTACTAATCTACTCATCTACTAATCCACTATTAGGACCTACATCCCACCTTATGTATAAAAACCAGAGAGAGGGGGATAAGAATGGGACTTTAAATGAGGCCTGTTGGTGTGTATAATAATATGTATATATTGCATGAAAGGAACCTGAGTGTCACAGTCCCCTAGCGGTGGTTCATGGTAGTGATATTAAGAGAACATAATTAAGCAATATAAGCAAGCATTTATGATGTAAAAATAAAATCATAAAAATTCAACATACGTTGATATAGTCATAAAATATTTAATAATCAAGGATTAATCACTAGTACATGATTTGTGACAGACAGTAACATTCATGACAGCAAAAGAATACAGTTCAAACAGAAATAATATATATAAAATTAACATGATTAGTACAAACAAAGAACATGATACATTGGGGTTGATTGGGACAAGCATAGCTGGGCATCACTGGACGCATTTCATGGCCTTTTGCCAATCGTCAGGAGTTGGATGCATGCATTGTACTATAAAGTAATGAGATATGGAATTGTTTTTAACGGTTAGCTAGGTGTTAGGCCCTAAAGATGAAAGATAGAGAAATGATTACTTTGTTACTTACAAAGTGGCCCATAGATGGAAGGCAGTTCCAGGGTTGGAGTGAGGCGGGGGTTTGGTAAAAGTACTCTTTGCCGGGACTGAGCAGGGGAATAACCAGATGGAGTCCAAAGGGGGTTCAGCTACAGGGGCGGGACGACAGTCACTAAATATGTGTATATAGTGCATGCTGGATGCAGGGTTGACATTGGGTAATATCTGTAAAACAAGAGGGAGAAAAAAAACATTAAAGAAAAAAGATGAAGGTATAAATGAGGATGTATGTGTAAGGGAAAATCTATGTTGAATGGATGTGTAAAATGGACAAATTAATAAAGGGTCTGAGTGAGTGTGTGCGGTGAATATAACGATGTAATTGAATACAATTGTATATACACCTATGAATAGGTGTAGATTAGCAGGAATATCCTGGTAGTAGTATTGGTTATAAATAAAAAGTAATAAGAATGGGGGGCGTGTCCGGACGTTGTGCTGGGAAGACGTGTGGCAGCAGTGCTCCGCACAAACGAGCACCATCCATCGCCATCCGCAGCAAAAAATACCCCACAACAACTTCATCCACCCCGGAGAACCTGCGGAATATCTTACCTTACCCCGCAGGCACGATATCGGCGGATTGGCAGCGGCACGAGTCCGGTATCAGCCTAACAGCAGGCTCCACACACGAGGCGTCCGACGCCATCTTGCGGCCTACAGTCCTGACGATCCTGACGGCCATCTACTGCTCTCATCCCGGTCCCACCACACCACTATACCTCAGCCAGCCATCCACTGCAGCACCGGAGGACATCCGTGGAGGACACAAGCAACCGGAACCCACCCCCAGCACCCAGACGCCTCCTCTCAGGCCTGCAGGCCCAGGCCCCACTACCTCCAAGGACGCTGTGAGTACAGGCCACCGGCCCTCGGACGCAATTCCGAACCCCCCCTGGAAGCATCAGCCCCAGAGCTGGCCAGCAGTCCCCCACTCTGTCATCTAGCGGGGGGAGTCACAAGGCAGTGAGGCGCACCACTCGGCGCACTGCAAAACTAATAGAGCCCCCGGCTCCGGTCTATCTTCCGGCGGCCATCTTGCTACACCCAGCGCTCTCTACACCAGCTATTTGGATCTGTACAGAACTAATCTGGGCCTGATATCTCCAGCTAGCTCCTCCAGCTCTAAGCCTTCCGTCCCCAATCACTGTTTGCCACATATCACTAAAATTTTTTTTTTTTGCAGTGCCCCTGCCATTGTGTCTGCTGAGATAGGGGGAGCTAATGATACCCACACTTTCACTATCCACAGCATGCATGCACCGCATGGCTTAATAATGATAGGGTGAGGGGGTGCATGTGCGGCATGGGACGGAGCGGTATCATCTAAAAAGAGCTCCTGCACACACAGAGCTTTCAGCCACTCTCCCGGGGCTATCAACCATTAAATACGGCACCAAATATAAGCACCCCCGCCAGCAACTCCTGTGCATGCCTAATCAGCAAAAGAAGCGCTGTGGGAGCCAACAGAAATCCCGATCCCAGTATACCCTGAGGTCAAAGACACCAAGCAGCATGTCAAAAAATAACGCAGGCAACGGGCCCTCTTCCTCTGACTCCTCCTCTCCTGTTACAGCCCAACAGCAGCAGATTTCATCCACTCCACAGAACTGTGAGTACATCCCATTATCAAAAGCAGACCTAGATGTCAGTCTAGAAGCTTTATATACCAAGCTGCACACCAAATTTCAGGTTGAAATTCAAAAATCCACAAACACACTGTCCCAGGAGATAGCAGCAATAGGGACACGCACAGACCTGCTAGAAAATAAACATGATGAGCTTGCAATTGCTTTTAACGATCTCTCAAGAGATCATGAGTCATTATCTTCTGCTTTTACACAATTGCAAGCGCACGTGGAAGATTTAGACAATAGAAACAGGAGGAACAATCTTAGAATAAGAGGTGCCCCTGAATCGATCACGGATTTGATCGCCTACTCCACCAAACTATTTCAATCCCTGCTCCCAGACCAAGATCCTCTCTCATTCAAATGTGATCGTATACACCGAGCATTGAGGGCTAAACCCCCACCAGACAAACCTCCTAGAGACATCGTATTGTGTATGAAAGATTTTCTGATCAAAGAGGAAATAATGCGAGCTGCACGAGGCGTCAGAAACATCACATTAGAAGGAATCCAACTGCAAATCTTTCCAGATATCTCCCAGGCTACACTGGACAGACGAAGAAATATGAAGGAGATCACAACAGTTCTTTCTAATGCAAGGATCCGTTACAGATGGGGATTCCCCTTTAAATTGATAATCCCCCATAATGGCTCCACATACATTGCTACCTCCATCCCAGAAGGTCGAGACATTCTAATTAAACTGGGACTTCTAGACCCCAATAACGCCCCTCGCACCCCAAATACACCACGTCCTGCTCCTATCTGGAACACACCTGCCTCTAGAAGAGATGGTCAAAGAGCAAGACACGAAATTGCTCATTGGAACTGAAAAGACAACTAGTCCTGATGAAAAGCGGACCAGACAATCTACCATCTTCCCCTTCCAATCTTTGTGATTGAGTGGAGAGGAAAAGAGAAAATGTAGACATTTCCCCTCTTTTTTTCTCTTTTTTTTTCTTTTTTTTTTTTTTTTTTACTTTATACACTGCTGGAAGCTCTCACAATCCTAAACAAACCAACACTGCCATCTTGTGTCTTTCATCGGTACTACATTCCATTTGTTTACTATACAGGCTCAGGTACTTTTAGCATGTCTTACAGTACTTACACCTTCTCTCTAATGCCACACAAAGCTATGGTGATCATTTTTTCTTTAATTTTCCTTTATCCCCCCTTTTTTTTATATTTTTTTTGTATTTATTTATTTATCTTTATTTTTTTTATTGCCTGTTTTCTTTTTATTTAATTTTTTTATTTATTTTTTTTTTCTTTTATTTTTTTTTATTTATTTATTTATGTATGTTTTTAATAATTTTTTTTTATTTTATTATTTGGATTATTCAGATAGCATCACTATCAAATAATTCACATCAAGTGACCCCCCTGGTTACTAAACTATACATCCCAGCGGAATATTCCAAAAACCCTTGACAATGACAATGTCCCCCTCCCTTGACGATATTTACAGCACTTCATAGATGGTAGATCATTTTTCTCCTAGTAGTCTAATCTCTGTTTAACTGTTTTTTCCTTCATATATGGATATTTTACTCAATTTGTGGCTACCCACCTTTCCACAGAAATTTACACATTTATTGCGCAGACCTACAAGGTAAACCATTCAGCACTGCTGCCCCCCCCTGTGCCGCCATGACCTTCTCCCACTCAGATACTATGCTTCCTCATTTCAGGGGGATTTCCCACATCCCACTGAATTGTGAATTCATCTTTTTCCTTACTAGCCTTTTTTGGCTATTTATTGTTAAACACAATAAACTAGATGATAAAGCATTAAAACTGAGTTTTAGACCGGCCGGTCTAATTAAAGTTCACTGTCGGTTGGGAAACTTTTTTTTTCCCATCCCCAAATTTCCAAACCTTTTTCTATATTACAATGTTATATCAATCCAAAGTTTTGATGATTTCTTTTCAATTGTTACAAACACACACAAATATGGTACAATTCTCTTACTATATCTTGAACCGCATATGTTTATAAAAATGTTATGTTTTACTATATCCCTGCACACCTGCCTATCCTCATATATTCATAGAACATCAGTATATGGGCCTCACTTCCCCCATTTATGGCCATCACTTCCTGTTGTCACACAGATATTTAATATGACACCATGACAATCACCGTAGTTTCACACAATGTCCAAGGATTCAACTCCCCAAACAAAAGGAAAAAAAGCCTTTATACATTATAAAAAACTAAATGCAAAAGTAATAATGTTGCAAGAAACTCATTTCATTAAAGATGGTCACCCCACTTTTTTCCACAAAGCTTTCAATCAATCATATTACACTACTACCTCCTCTAAGACCAAAGGAGTTGCAGTCTTTTTCCATCAATCTTTTCCTATAGAGGTTCAACAGGTTTGTAAAGACCCTGACAGCAGGTACATTATAATTAAGGGCACCCTTTCTGGTAGAGACATTACAATTGCCAATGTTTACGCACCAAATGAGACACAATCCACCTTCTTTATACAATTTTTTAACAAACTTCAACAATTCCACTCTCCACATATCATTTTAGGAGGGGACTTTAATTCAGTCCTCCAACCCAACTTAGACCGTAGTAAACAAAATCAGAATTCTAAAACTTTCGCTAAAACAACTATTTCACACATAAACGATTTACAACTGATTGACTCCTGGAGAGCACTGAACGTGGGCGCACGGGAATACACATTCTACTCACACCCACACGACTCATATTCACGCATTGATCATATATTCTGCACCCCTATAATCTTAGCAAACTCGCGAGATGCCGCTATACACCCTTGCTCCTGGTCAGACCACCACATAGTCTCCCTTAACACGCAATTTATTGGTCTTAACCCGACTCCATACTCATGGAGAATTAATGAAGCACTCCTAACAAATCCCATTCACCAACAAGAGATAGCATCAGAAATTAAAGAATATTTTTCCCTTAACTCAACCCCTGATATCTCCCCATCCTCGCTATGGCTAGCCCATAAGGCAGTATTAAGAGGCCACCTCATCAAACGTGCAGCACAAAGTAACAAATTAAAATGGGAAAAAATCCATTCCCTTACTAAAGACCTTAATAACCTATATAAAATCCACACGAACACACATGATCCCGCGGTCTTTAAATCAATTTCCCAAAAGCGTACCGAGTTAGACTCATTACTGACATTCAAAGCAGAGAAAGCACTCAGATGGTCAAAAGCAAAATTCTTTTTATCCAGTAATACATACTCCACAATGTTTGCACGAAAGCTTAATCAATCCATAAAACCCACACATGTCTATAAACTTAGGAATGACTCCAATCAATTAGTTACTCACCCCCAAGACATTATATCTATCTTCAAAAATTTTTATTCAAACCTACTCTCCGCACCTTCCACACCGATCCCGCCCTCAACACTCTCCTGGCTAGATAAAATTCCTTTACCCAAACTAACCCAAACACAACTAGACAAATTAAATGACCCTTGCACAGAAGATGAATTACTCCTAATAATTAAATCTCTTAAGAAAAACTCCGCTCCCGGCCCTGATGGTTTCTCCTCCTTTTATTACAAACAATACCACCAACTTTTAATACCAAACCTTGCAAAACTATATAACAGTATTCTAAAAGGAGGCCAATTCCCAGAAGAAATGTTGCTAGCAAATATGTCCCTTATCCCAAAACCAAACAAAGATCACACGTTACCCCAAAATTATAGACCAATTTCAGTAATAAACAATGACCTCAAAATTTTCAGCAGACTCTTAGCTAACAGATTAGCCTCAATAATCCCTTCCCTGATTTCCCCCTACCAATCAGGATTCATACCAGGCAGACAAATCACTGATAATATAAGATTAGTCACCAACATAATTCAAGACGCAAACATCAACTCTAAACCAGTTCTATTATTAAGCTTAGACATCAACAAAGCCTTTGATAGCGTCTCCTGGAACTTCCTAGACACAATACTAAATAAATATGGCTTTAAGGGAGAATTTACACATGCATTTCACGCCCTTTATCACAACCCCTCCACCAGAATAAGATTACCAGGTTGCAATTCTGACTTCTTCAGTCTTGGCAGAGGCACAAGACAAGGCTGCCCCCTTTCTCCACTGCTTTTTGCCCTCGCAATAGAACCCCTAGCAACAGCAATCCTCCTAAACCCAGATATTAAAGGCTACTCAACAAACACTGCCACATATAAACTTAGTATGTACGCTGATGATATGATTCTCTTCCTTACACAACCAAATATTTCCCTACCAAACCTCTTACAAACCCTTAATACTTTTGCTTCATTATCAGGCCTTACGATAAATGTCTCCAAATCTATTGGTTTACCAATCAACATTCCGCCCCCCCAATTAGATTCCCTTCGCTCCTCCTTTAGTTTCTCCTGGTCATTCGAATCACTCTCATATCTAGGTATCTTCCTTACCCCCAATATCAATGATCTCTCTTCCAAAAACTATATTCCCCTAATGCAAAAATTGAGATCAACACTAAAAATGTGGAAATCCTTCAAAATATCATTCTTAGGCAGAATCACAGCAGTTAAAATGCCCATCTTACCCAAAATACTATACCTCTTCAGGGCACTCCCAATTAGACTAAATAAAGTATTGATTACCAAATTCCAATCAGATATTAATAAATTCATATGGCTAGACTCTCACCCTCGCTTACCAAAAACGGTACTTTTCAAACCACAAAGATGCGGAGGTCTTGGCCTCCCAGATTTTTGGCTATACTACCTATCAGCTAGGTGGTCTCAAATGGCACAATGGCATATTCTCAATCCCAAAATTCCATGGGTCAGATTTGAAAGAGATTCCATCAAACCCTTTTCCATCTCAGGCATATTATGGGGTAACAAGATAGCGAACCACACCATTGATGCCCTCAATCAAATAGTCTCACAATCATACCATTTATGGAAACTATATAGTAAAAAATTCAACCTTATATCTAATTCTCCCCCACACGCCTCGTTCATTGGAGACCCAAAATTTCCCTATAATAATGATATAGATAACTTTTCATGGTGGACTAACAATAACCTGACATCCCTCACAAATTTCATAGATAATAATAACTTCACCTCATTCTCTTCTCTAAAAAGCAAACACCAAATTCCTAACACTGAGTTTCATAAATTCCTGCAGATCAGACATTTTTTTAACACATATTTTCAAACAACAAACTCTTCCTCACCATCATTCTTCGAAAATATATGTCTAAAATCCCCTAGAAAATCTGGCCTTTTATCAGAGATTTACTCGAACTTAATCAATAACACAGAAACAAACAAGCTACCATACATGCTCAAATGGGAACAAGAATTAAATATCTCTTTCTCAGTCCAAAACTGGGATACATGTATTAACAACCTACATAAATGCACTAGATCTATTACAGTTAAGGAGACAGCATTGAAACTCTTCACCAGATGGTACTATACCCCAGTCAAACTACACTCCATATTCCCCACAGCACCACCAACATGCTTCAGAGGCTGTGATTCCCCTGGTTCATACATCCATATATTCTGGGACTGTAATAAGACCACACATATATGGAAACAGTTAGAAAGGTTCGCCTGTATAATATCAAAGAACAACATTGTCCTAACCCCACACTGCTGTCTCTTATTTGCACCTGTCATAGGCCTCTCTACACACAACACCAGATTGGTACATACAATCTGTGTTGCAATTCACTGGTTAATTGCATATCATTGGAAATCCCAATCAATTCCTTTAGAACATCTGAAAACCAGAATTAAAAACATCAATCTCATGGAAAAGATATTTCACACACTTCAGAACACTGTTCATGTATAGAATAAAAAATGGGATCCTTGGTTTCAACACTCCTTATCATTTTTTAATCCAATCTGAGAATGTCTACACACAAAGCGTCAGTCTACCCTTTATATTGTACTATAAACCATAATCAAAACTTTTGTACCACAACTAGATATTCATACCTAATTATTTGTATCATACAATGTTACATATGTAAAACGTTTTATTACTGTTAAAGTTTCAACATACTTTTGTACTCTTTTTGTACCATTTTTAGCACCCAATAAAAAAGTTTGTAAACAAAAAAAAAAAAAAAGTAATAAGAATAATAAAAATAAATATAAAAAATAAAGATGAATAAAAGTGAATATAGGAGTGAATGAGAAAATGTATGTGTGTGATTAAGAATAGAAATGGTATATAATAGTGAATAAATAAACAGATGGGGAATATATTAGACTATAAATGTGTGAATGAGTGTATGTTGAATATGTATGTGTGTATGTGTATGCGTTGGGTTAAGATCGGTATGTTGAGGAAAAGATAAAAGTAAATGTAAGTGTATGTGTACATGTGTGTATGTTAATACAGGGAGGGAAGTGAAGTAGAGGACAGATGATGAAGGTCCTCAATTACCTATATGGATGAATGAAAGGCAAATAGTCTGCTCCTCAGATGGAATAGGAGCAGAGTGAAGCTGTTGGTCTGCTCCTGGCTGTAAAGACCACAACTCTGGGGGTATATCCCCACCAGCATCAAATATACCACATGTATCTGGCATGTGGGAGTGGCGACAGGGCTCCACAGGTGTTGGCAAACACACCAGCGGACGCCCGCCTCCCTCCGCCAGAATGGGAGACGATTGCAGCGTATTCCCATCCACAGGTGTCCATGACACGAGGGCGGGATATGTGTATATGATGCCGATGCACTGAGATCAGGCTCCACCCCACCCCTCCGTGATGTTGGGTGGGTGGAGAGAGAGCTGGATGCATCGCAGTCCCGGAATTGAGAACAAAACCACACACGACCCGCCCCCCATGGACTGAATAGGTAGCCAGATATGAAAATTGGGCATGAGAGGAAAAAACGTATTCAATAATGAATCTCAAGCATAACCATTAAACCAAGATTGGATGCTGATTAGAGTAATGGTGGTTTAAAATAATAAAACATAAGCAGTTGGATGGTGTATTAATAAGAAAATGTAAATACACATTCTCGGCGTAAGTTGGATTGATTAATGGATTGTAAAACCACTTAAAGGAGCCGATAAGTACAAGGTGGGGCAGGTCATTGGCGGAAAGCGGGTGTCTACCACCCATAAGTAAATTTATACATACATCCCACCTTAGTCTCCTTGGTGTGATATTAGCATCCCTCTATCTTTCCAGTGTGGTGATGTCCCACCACACTCGAACCTGTTTGTCCATAGCATTCTTTAAATGTTTAAAACCTTGTTCTAAGTTCACCGCTGTGGTATTATCACAATTTTCAAATAATTCATATGTTGACCTTTTGCCTTGGTCAACATATCTGTCTGCTGCACAACTACGCTGATTCCCGGCTTCCTAATTTCTGGCTTGTTCTCAACTACGCTGATTACCAGCTTCCTGATTTCCTGGCTTGTTCTGACTAACCGATTTGGTTACCAGTCCTTGGCTATGTTTTGACTACGTTTACTATTTGTACCATATTTACCACCATATTAAAAGGTGTGATTTTACGGAATTTTCTGTCTCCATCTGATTCATGGTTCCTGGCAGAAGGTGAAGACCATGAATTCAGAAGATGCAGTCAATCCACTTGCTGGTAATATTTTTCCAGGTTGGATGAGCAGGATTACCACATGGATCAGTTTGCCATGGCGTTACATACGCTTCTTATTCGCACTGGGTTATGTCATTTCTGGGGTTGAGCGAACCCGAACTGTAAAGTTCGGTTCCGTACCGGACTTTAGGGTGTTCGGGTCCCAGACCCGAACCCGAACAATTGACTGTATGTTCGGGTTCGGGTCCGGTGTTCGGGGATTTAATGGTGCTTTTTAAAATGTCTTTTAAAAGCACTCGCGGCTATAAGAATTAATATTCATATAGCTGCGAGTGCTTTTAATACAGAGAACAGTCATTTAAGTCATTTATTTTTAAAAAGTTAGTCATAAAAAGTGTTTGGGGACCCGGGCCCTGCCCCAGGGGACATGTATCAATGCATAAAAAACGTTTAAAAACGGCAGTTTTTTCGGTAGCAGTGATTTTAATAATGCTTAAAGTGAAACAATAAAAGTGTAATATTCCTTTAAATTTCGTACCTGGGGGTGTCTATAGTATGCATGTAAAGGGGCGCATGTTTCCAGTGCTTAGAACTGTCTCTGCAAAAAGTGTCATTTTTGCAAGAAAAAAAGCTATTTAAAATCACTTGCGGCTAATGTGTATTGTGGGCTCCCGTAACACAGAGAACAGTCATTCATTGAAAGCCATTCATAAAAAAAAAGTCATTGATAAAAAATAAAAAAAATAAAAAGCGTAGGGGTCCCCCCAAATTCAATAACCGGGCCCTTAAGGTCTGGGATGGATATTAAGGGGGACCCCAGCCAAAAAAAATAAAAAAAAGGCGTAGGGTCCCCCTCAAAATCCATACCAGACCCTTGAGGTCTGGGATGGATTTTAAGGGGAAACCCAGCCAAAAAAAATGGCGTGGGGTCCCCCTCAAAATCCATACCAGACCCTCATCCGAGCACGCAACCTTGCAGGCCACAGGAAAAGAGGGGGGACGAGAGCGGCCCCCCTCCTGCCTGAACCGTACCAGGCCACATGCTCTCAACATTGGGAGGATGCTTTGGGGGTCTGAGACCCCCAAAGCACCTTGTCCCCATGTTGATGAGGACAAGGGCCTCATCCCCACAACCATGCCCGGTGGTTGTGGGGGTCTGCGGATGGGGGGCTTATCGGAATCTGGAAGCCCCATTTAACAAGGGGACCCCCAGATCCCGCCCCCCCCCTGTGTGAAATGGTAAGGGGGTACAAAGGTACCCCTACCATTTAACCAAAAAAGTGTCAAAAATGGTAAAAATGACAGGAGACGGTCTTTGACAATTCCTTTATTAAAATCTTCTTTCTTCTTTCTTCTGGTCTTCCTTTCTTCATCTTCTCCTTCTGGCATCTTCTTCTTCCATCTTCTTCTTCCTCCGATCTGCTTCTTCTTGGCCTTCTCGTCCAGCATCGTTGTCTCTTCTGGGCCGCTCCGCGCAATGGGAGGCTCCCGCTGTGTGAGGCTTCTCTCGGTATCTTCTTCCACGGCGTCGGTCTCTGAGGCTTCTCTCCGGTATCTTCTTCCAGGGCGTCGGTCTCTTCTTGGGCCACTCCTCGCAATGGGAGGCTCCCGGTGTGCGAGGCTTCGCTTCGGCTGACAGTTCTTTTATAACGGAGGGCGGGGCCACCTGGTAACCCCGCCCCCCTCTGACGCATGGGGATGTCATGGGGACTTCCCTATGGCTTTCCCCTCTGACGTCACGGGGAAAGCCATAGGGAACGCAGTGGAAGAAGATACAGAGAGAAGCCTCACACAGCGGGAGCCTCCCATTGCGCGGAGCGGCCCAGAAGAGACACCGATGCTGGACGAGAAGGCCAAGAAGGAGCGGATCGGAGGAAGAAGAAGATGGAAGAAGAAGATGCCAGAAGGAGAAGATGAAGAAAGGAAGACCAGAAGAAAGAAGATTTTAATAAAGGAATTGTCAAAGACCGTCTCCTGTCATGTTTACCATTTTTGACAATTTTTTGGTGAAATGGTAGGGGTACTTTTGTACCCCCTTACCATTTCACACAGGGGGGGCCGGCATCTGGGGGTCCCCTTGTTGGTCTCAGACCCCCAAAGCATCCTTCCAATGTTGAGGGCATGTGGCCTGGTACGGTTCAGGCAGGAGGGGGGCGCTCTCGTCCCCCCTCTTTTCCTGCGGCCTGCCAGGTTGCGTGCTCGGATAAGGGTCTGGTATGGATTTTGAGGGGGACCCCACGCCATTTTTTTTGGCTGGGTTTCCCCTTAAAATCCATCCCAGACCTCAAGGGTCTGGTATGGATTTTGAGGGGGACCCTACGCCATTTTTTATTTTTTTTGGCTGGGGTCCCCCTTAATATCCATCCCAGACCTGAAGGCCTGGTTATTGAATTTGGGGGGACCCCTACGCTTTTTTTTTTTTTTTTTTTTTTTTATCAATGACTTTTTTTTTATGAATGGCTTTCAATGAATGACTGTTCTCTGTGTTACGGGAGCCGTCAATTCACATTAGCCGCGAGTGATTTTAAATAGCTTTCTTTCCTGCAAAAATGACAATTTTTGCAGAGACAGTTCTAAGCACTGGAAATATGCGCCCCTTTACATGCATACTATAGACACCCCCCCAGGTACGAAATTTAAAGGAATATTACACTTTTATTGTTTCACTTTAAGCATTATTAAAATCACTGCTCCTGAAAAAACGGCCGTTTTTAAAAGTTTTTTTTGCATTGATACATGTCCCCTGGGGCAGGGCCTAGGTCCCCAAACACTTTTTATGACTAACTTTTTAAAAATAAATGACTTCAATGACTGTTCTCTGTATTAAGGGGGACGGGAGCCGACACTTTATTATAGCCGTTCGGGTCCCCATTGACTTCAATGGGGTTCGGTGTTCGGGGTCAAGTTCGGTCCCGAACCCGAACTTTTTTCTGAAGTTCGGCCGAACCTGCTGAACCCGAACATCCAGGTGTCCGCTCAACTCTAGTCATTTCCACTACTGCTTTTTTCGATGGACCCAGAGAAACTTTCAGCAGTCCTTCAGTGGCCCCGACCCATGGGTTTATGTCCACTCCAATGTTTTCTTGGCTTTGCCAATTATTATCGAAAGTTTATTTGTAACTTCTCATCTCTGGTCAAACCCCTGACTGATATGAACAAAAAGACAATAAACCTCAGGATTGGTCTTTCGGATTCCATTAATGCCTTTGAGAGTCTCAAGGCTGCCTTTGTTTCTGCTCCTGTGTTGGCACATCCAGATCCTAAATTACCTTTTATCCTTGAGGTTGATGCTTCTGAGACTGGAGTTGGCGCTCTTCTGTCTCAACATTTTACCTCTGAGTTTTTTTTAAAGCAATCTACTGAGCTGGCCATAACCACCTCTGGAGGGAGTCTATTCCACATTTTCACAGCTCTTACTGTGAAGAAACCTTTCCGTATTTGAAGATTAAATATTTTTTCCTCTAGATGTAAAGAGTGCCCCCTTGTCCTCTGTGATGACCTTAACCACTTGCCGACTGCCTGCCATCGATTGACGGCGGCAGAATTGCCATAGCTGTACAGCGTGTGCTTTAAGGAGTATAGGGCGGTGCGCGCGCCCACCACGTTACATGGGAGCCCATGCGCGATGGCCATCGGCTACCCGCAATTGCTCCTGAGAAGGAGAGAATGGAGATCTGCCAATGTAAACAGACAGATATTCGTTCTTTTCAGGGGTGAGGAGAGCAATGTTGTTCCTACTGCTTAGGCAGTCCCATCCCCTACAGTTAGAATCACTCCCTAGGACACACATTTAACCCCTTGATCGCCCCCTAGTGTTAACCCCTTCCCTGCCAGTGACATTTATACAGTAATCAATGGCTATGTATAGCAGTTGGATGGTGTATTAATAAGAAAATGTAAATACACATTCTGGGCGTAAGTTGGATTGATTAATGGATTGTAAAACCACTTAAAGGAGCCGATAAGTACAAGGTGGGGCAGGTCATTGGCGGAAAGCGGGTGTCTACCACCCATAAGTAAATTTATACATACATCCCACCTTAGTCTCCTTGGTGTGATATTAGCATCCCTCTATCTTTCCAGTGTGGTGATGTCCCACCACACTCGAACCTGTTTGTCCATAGCATTCTTTAAATGTTTAAAACCTTGTTCTAAGTTCACCGCTGTGGTATTATCACAATTTTCAAATAATTCATATGTTGACCTTTTGCCTTGGTCAACATATCTGTCTGCTGCACAACTACGCTGATTCCCGGCTTCCTAATTTCTGGCTTGTACTCAACTACGCTGATTACCAGCTTCCTGATTTCCTGGCTTGTTCTGACTAACCGATTTGGTTACCAGACCTTGGCTATGTTTTGACTACGTTTACTATTTGTACCATATTTACCACCATATTAAAAGGTGTGATTTTACGGAATTTTCTGTCTCCATCTGATTCATGGTTCCTGGCAGAAGGTGAAGACCATGCCTCTGACGTCACGGGGAAAGCCATAGGGAACGCAGTGGAAGAAGATACAGAGAGAAGCCTCACACAGCGGGAGCCTCCCATTGCGCGGAGCGGCCCAGAAGAGACACCGATGCTGGACGAGAAGGCCAAGAAGGAGCGGATCGGAGGAAGAAGAAGATGGAAGAAGAAGATGCCAGAAGAAGATGAAGAAAGGAAGACCAGAAGAAAGAAGATTTTAATAAAGGAATTGTCAAAGACCGTCTCCTGTCATGTTTACCATTTTTGAAAATTTTTTGGTGAAATGGTAGGGGTACTTTTGTACCCCCTTACCATTTCACACAGGGGGGGCCGGCATCTGGGGGTCCCCTTGTTGGTCTCAGACCCCCAAAGCATCCTCCCAATGTTGAGGGCATGTGGCCTGGTACGGTTCAGGCAGGAGGGAGGCGCTCTCGTCCCCCCTCTTTTCCTGCGGCCTGCCAGGTTGCGTGCTCGGATAAGGGTCTGGTATGGATTTTGAGGGGGACCCCACGCCATTTTTTTTGGCTGGGTTTCCCCTTAAAATCCATCCCAGACCTCAAGGGTCTGGTATGGATTTTGAGGGGGACCCTACGCCATTTTTTATTTTTTTTGGCTGGGGTCCCCCTTAATATCCATCCCAGACCTGAAGGGCCTGGTTATTGAATTTGGGGGGACCCCTACGCTTTTTTTTTTTTTTTTTTTTTTTTTATTATCAATGACTTTTTTTTTATGAATGGCTTTCAATGAATGACTGTTCTCTGTGTTACGGGAGCCGTCAATTCACATTAGCCGCGAGTGATTTTAAATAGCTTTCTTTCCTGCAAAAATGACAATTTTTGCAGAGACAGTTCTAAGCACTGGAAACATGCGCCCCTTTACATGCATACTATAGACACCCCCCCAGGTACGAAATTTAAAGGAATATTACACTTTTATTGTTTCACTTTAAGCATTATTAAAATCACTGCTCCTGAAAAAACGTCCGTTTTTAAAAGTTTTTTTTGCATTGATACATGTCCCCTGGGGCAGGGCCTAGGTCCCCAAACACTTTTTATGACTAACTTTTTAAAAATAAATGACTTCAATGACTGTTCTCTGTATTAAGGGGGACGGGAGCCGACACTTTATTATAGCCGTTCGGGTCCCCATTGACTTCAATGGGGTTCGGTGTTCGGGGTCAAGTTCGGTCCCAAACCCGAACTTTTTTCTGAAGTTCGGCCGAACCTGCTGAACCCGAACATCCAGGTGTCCGCTCAACTCTAGTCATTTCCACTACTGCTTTTTTTCGATGGACCCAGAGAAACTTTCAGCAGTCCTTCAGTGGCCCCGACCCATGGGTTTATGTCCACTCCAATGTTTTCTTGGCTTTGCCAATTATTATCGAAAGTTTATTTGTAACTTCTCATCTCTGGTCAAACCCCTGACTGATATGAACAAAAAGACAATAAACCTCAGGATTGGTCTTTCGGATTCCATTAATGCCTTTGAGAGTCTCAAGGCTGCCTTTGTTTCTGCTCCTGTGTTGGCACATCCAGATCCTAAATTACCTTTTATCCTTGAGGTTGATGCTTCTGAGACTGGAGTTGGCGCTCTTCTGTCTCAACATTTTACCTCTGAGTTTTTTTTAAAGCAATCTACTGAGCTGGCCATAACCACCTCTGGAGGGAGTCTATTCCACATTTTCACAGCTCTTACTGTGAAGAAACCTTTCCGTATTTGAAGATTAAATATTTTTTCCTCTAGATGTAAAGAGTGCCCCCTTGTCCTCTGTGATGACCTTAACCACTTGCCGACTGCCTGCCATCGATTGACGGCGGCAGAATTGCCATAGCTGTACAGCGTGTGCTTTAAGGAGTATAGGGCGGTGCGCGCGCCCACCACGTTACATGGGAGCCCATGCGCGATGGCCATCGGCTACCCGCAATTGCTCCTGAGAAGGAGAGAATGGAGATCTGCCAATGTAAACAGACAGATATTCGTTCTTTTCAGGGGTGAGGAGAGCAATGTTGTTCCTACTGCTTAGGCAGTCCCATCCCCTACAGTTAGAATCACTCCCTAGGACACACATTTAACCCCTTGATCGCCCCCTAGTGTTAACCCCTTCCCTGCCAGTGACATTTATACAGTAATCAATGGCTATGTATAGCTCTGATAGCTGTGTAAATGTCAATGGTCCCAAAATAGTGTGAAAAGTGTTCAATCTGTCCGCTGCAATGTCACAGTCCTAATAAAAATCACAGATAGCCGTCATTACTAGTAAAAAAAAAATAATAATAATAAAAATGCCATACAGTAATACTATCCCCTATTTTGTAGATGCCATAACTTTGTGCAAACCAATCAATATTTGCTTATTGCATTTTTTTTACCAAAAATATGTAGAAGAATAATAAACTGATGAATACATTTTTTTTATATATATATTTTTTTGGGATATTTATTATAGCAAAAAGTTAAAAATATTGCTTTTTTTCAAAATAGTCTTTTTTTGTTTAAAGCGCAAAAAATAAAAACCACACAGGTGGTCAAATACCACCAAAAGAAATCTCTATTTGTGGGAAAAAAAGTACGTAAATTTTGTTTGGGTATAGCATTGCACGACCGCGCAATTGTCAGTTAAATCGGCGCAGTGCCGTATCACAAAAAATGGCCAAGGGAGTAAATCCTTCCAGGGCTGAAGGGGTTAAAGTACTCATATGGACTGACAGGTACTCAGATGAACTGTGACAGGTACTTTGATGGGTGGTGGCAGGTTCTCTTTATTGAAGGGCAATCAGTGTGTTTGGTGTGTACTGTAAGCAGTAACGAGATATTACCGCAAACTCCTTCTCACACACGATCAGTGTGTGAGGAGGAGAACCGCCGGCCAATGGCTGTTTACCAGCATCGGTGATGAGCAGTGTTCCCAGGAACACGCCACCGATGCGCAGCGCATTCGAGATCGCACGCAGTGCGCTCGAGAATGTGCGCATGCGCCGTGCAAAGTGGAGCAGTACCACCTGTGATCGGCCATGACTTCATCACGTCCGATCACATGGTAAACAGCCATGCCCAATGGCTGTTGACCCCCCTCGGTGGCGAGCGGTGTCTCCGTGAAACGCCACCACCGAAGTAACAGGGATGAGCGCACATGATCGCGCGCATTTTCTGTTTAAAAGGACGGACGTCATATGACGCCCACCCTGAACGAGAGCTGCGCCGCCTGGCCATCATATGACAGCCGGTGGCACGCACGTGACCACACGGTGGCAAATTCAAAGGGACGTACCTGTACACCCTTTTGCCCAGCCGTGCCATTCTGCTGACGTAAGTGTACACATGGCGGTTGACAAGTGGTTAAATGCACACAAAAAAACGTCAAATGACGATACAACTAGAATTATTACAACTTATTCGACACAGCACAAACAAGTCAGGCGTATGTTCAACAAGTACTGGCATTTACTAACCATGGACTCATTACTTGCTCCATTTGTTTCCATCCTGCCAGCCATCGCCTGGCAGGATGACAAATTGGTAGCTCTGTGGGTGACAAATTGGTAGCTAGCAAACACAAATCAATCAAGGGTCACATATGTAAAACCTTGGCAACCTTTGTGTGTGGATGATGTGGCTACTGCCAATACATGGACAAGCATAAACATATCGATCTACCCAATGGATGCAATTTTCGTCCGAAACACATATCTAAATTGCAGGACTCCCGACATAGTGTACCTACTCACTTGTGAATTTATGGGAATACCATAAATTATTTTGGAAACTAATATATCAACATCTATCCACCATACGCAAACGAGACCTTGATGTCCCATTGGTCGCCACATGGCATCAGTTCCCCCAGAATCTATCCCTAAGGTATACCTCCCGGCACTTGACCGTATACATTTTAACTCCAGAGGTGGCGACTTTAATAAGCGTCTTCTCCAATGTGAGTTAAGATGGATATTTAATTTACAGGCCACTTCACCACCTGGCCTAAATGAGGCATTCAACTGTAAATCTTTACTTCTGGGCTTTGTTTCAGGGGGCTGTGAATTCAATTTATAGCTCCCCCTTCAATATTCCGGCTTTAATTACATCTCAACTCTCCCGTTCTATGCTATATCATTTATACCATGGCTTCACAGATCCATCAGTTATATAAATGTCCCTTTTGATACTATGGGGACACTATGATTAATGACATTATGGTCTTCCTATACTGTGATGTATCTCTCACAATATAATCTTGTGAGCATATCATTGTCCTCATAATTGCATGTATACAATATGGATGAATCATTTTTGCTAATTGTGTTCATTTGACAATTCAACCGCCATGTCCTTTTATCCCTCCTTTTCCAATCTTATCCTCATTTTCTTTTTTTATTATTTTTCATTCATTTAATTATTCATTTATTTATTTATTTTCTATTTTTTGGTTATTGTTTTGTTCTTTGTGATCACGATGTTTCTGCATTGTAAACACCTTGGCTGTCATTTTCCATTTAGTCCACTGGGTGGCGCCTGATGTGCTCTCTGGACTGCCTTGTTCTTTCACACCACCCGGTAGGCTCCACCTGCGCATGGCTGATGGATGACAGGGATTATTTCTGTCACCATGCAGGCCATATGTGCGGGGAGGAGCTCCTACCTGTCCCCGCTGTGCCTTTGAAACAGACGGAGACTTTCTTTGACCGGTGTCCTCATGTCATCACGCCCCCGAGGGGTGGTGCTATGCCGCCCACCTCCACGTCAGGAAGATACTCTGAGTCCGGCATCAGCTGTTTTCCATACAACAAATGAGGCTGGACAACCAGCACCACCCCCTGTGAGGATTGGCTCCCTCATCAGGTGATTCCCCTTATAACAGTACTCACACACAGCTGGCATGTCTCAGTCTGAGCACGGCGCTCTGATGTCTGCACTTCCACCATTATACTGAAAGGTAATGTACTATTCAATTACAGGCCATTCTGGCAATATATCCCTCTGCTTTGCCGCCACATTCACACTGGATGTGTCTGTGTACTAATCTTAAAACCCTGATTGACTTCTTTTCACTTTTATGGTCTTTTAGACAGTATTATCTTCTGGGGTAGCCATCAGAGTGTCTCTTGTGGATGTGAATCAGTGGCTGGCCTGGAGTTGCATGCCTATCCGACCATGCTGACCGTGCGGTCTCTCTCATCCAACATGGAATTTTAACAATTGTTTTTACCATTTACATATGTCCTTCAATGAACCCTGTATACCTTTAAGCCTAAAAAAACATTTAGTCCACTATGCAAAACTATTTGCCTTTTATGCATTACAGTATTATTACGATGTAACTGTATCTATGTTGCAGATAACGATAAAGTCACCCAAATGTAAACCTCCCCTGATGAAGGAAAAAATATATACCAATACATTTCCGAAACATGTCGGGATGTATGCTACAAATCTTCATGGGCTGACCTCAGCTTCACTCTTGCATTGCCTGGATTATTAGGCTTGGGTTTGATATATGTATCTATGTATTAACTGCTTCATTGGTATACCTTGTATATTTCAATGTCACTGTTCATGTCTATAAAATGTATTACATATTGTGTACTCAATAAAAGTGTCACGCTGCTGCCTTTTACCTACTCCATTACTCCTTTTTCTGCATTAAAAGTCCAAGGGGGCGGCCCCAGTTGCACTTGTTGCATGTTTCCTTTTTTCATGTTTTAAGGATGTTGGCAGTCCCATACACTCAATTCCCATAAACAAATTTCTTCTCTGCTATTATTGAGCTTGTGATCAAAACCCCCAGATCATTCTCCACCATGGATTTCCCCAGTTGTACTCCCCCTAGTATATATGCATATTCTTAGCCCCAAAGTGCATAACTTTACATTTGTATTAGTGCAGTTGGTATAGTATATATAATACAGTTCAGAGTATATAGTGCAGTCCGTATAGTATATATAATACAGTTTAGAGTATATAGTGCAGTCAGTGTAGTGTATATATATATATATATATATATATATATATATATATATATATATAATACAGTTCAGTGTATATAGTGCAGTCTGTTTAGTATATATAATACAGTTTAGAGTATATAGTGCAGTCAGTGTAGTATATATAATACAGTGGAGAATATATAGTGCAGTCAGTGTAGTATATATAATACAGTGCAGGGTATATAGTGCAGTGCATAATATATAATACAGTGTATTGAAGTTGTTAAGGGAAATCCTATGACAGAATTAAGAAAATGAACGACGGGAGGTCCCCCCAAAATCCATACCAGGCCCTATGGGTCTGGTATAGATTTTAAGGTGAACTCCACGGCAAAAGGAAAAGAAATTGGAGTGGGGTCCCCCAAAATCCATTCCAGACCCTTATCCGAGCAAACAACCTGGCAGGCCAGAAAAGTGAGCGCCCCCACCCCTCCTGAACCATACCAGGCCATTTGCCCTTAACATGGGGAGGGTGCTTTAGGTTGCCCCGCAAAGCACCTTGTCCCTGTGTTGATGGGGACAAGGGCCTCTTCCGGACAGCCCTGCACAGTGGTTGTTGTGGCCTGTGGGCGGGGGGCTTATCGGAATCTGAAAGCCCCCTTTAACAAGGGATAGCGAACATATTACAGCGCACACATTCAAGAATGACGTTTCCTGCAAGGCTAGTTAAAAACACCTGAACATATCCAAAAAATACAGGGGTTTGGTCACACTATATGGTTATATAGTGCTAAGCCCACTTACTGCAACAAAGTACCCCGAATTAGTGGGTCCTACCCTAGTAATAGAATGAAAGATCCTGCGTCTCAACCATGGGAGCCAAACTCCTCTATGTGGGAGAACTGAAAGGATTCCTCCTATATACTGGTGGTCACTAAATAAGAGGTAATGAAGAGGGGGAGGGGTGCTCTAACCCAAAAAAACCTGGTCAGGGTTTATTACAACATACAAGAACATATTTGGGAAGCACTCACCAATGCGTTTAAATTCAAGATGGTGCTGCCATAAGACCAACAAGCACTAGCGAACATATTACAGCGCACACATTCAATAATTACGTTTCCTGCAAGGCTAGTTAAAAACACCTGAACATATTCAAAAAATATGGGGGTTTGGTCACATTATATGGTTATATTGTGCTAAGCCCACTTACTGCGACAAAGTACCCCGAATTAGTGGGTCCTACCCTAGTAATAGAATGAAAGATCCTGCGTCTCAACCATGGGAGCCAAACTCCTCTATGTGGGAGAACTGTGGTCCCATGGTTGAGACGCAGGATCTTTCATTCCATTACTAGGGTAGGACCCACTAATTCGGGGTACTTTGTCGCAGTAAGTGGGCTTAGCACTATATAACCATATAGTGTGACCAAACCCCCGTATTTTTTGAATATGTTCAGGTGTTTTTAACTAACCTTGCAAGAAACGTCATTCTTGAATGTGTGCGCTGTAATATGTTCGCTATTGCTTGTTGGTCTTATGGCAGCACCATCTTGAATTTAAACAAATTGGTGAGTGCTTCCCAAATATGTTTTTGTACCCTTTAACAAGGGGACCGCAGATCCCGCCCCCCCCATTGTGAATGGATGTCAGAACTGGATGACCCCACCCCTCTGATGCCACATGATGTCAGAAGGGGGCTGGGTCACTCAGTTATGTCACTGGGTGGCCCTGCCCCTGCCTATATAACAGCTGTCAAACCAAGAAACAGCAGTCTCCGGGAGGGCTCCCATCGAGACGTGATTGAAGATAGATGGACATTGCAACCCTTTTTTTTTCTTTTTTAATAAAGGAATTGTCAAAAACTGTCTGTTGTGGTTTCTACTTTTTGACACTTTTTTTGGTGAATGGGTAGGGGTACAATGTACCTGATACCCATTCACAATGGGGGGGGGGGGATCTGGGGTCCTCTTGTTAAAGGGTGTTTCCCAATTCCGATAAGCCCCCCACCTGCAGACTCTGACAACCACAGCCCAGGGTTGTCGGGAAGAGGCTATTGTTCCCATCAACATCGCAGAGACCCCCTGCCCCAGAGCACCCACCCCCCCCCCCATGTTGAGGGCATATGGCCTAGTATGGTTCAGGATGGGGGGGTGTTCGCTCTTCCCACCCTATCCTGACCTCCAGGCTGCATGCTCGGACAAGGGACTGGTATGGATTTTGGGGGGACCCCATGCCAATTTATTTTTACATTTTGACATGGAGCTCCCCTTAATATCCATACTAGACCCAAAGGGCCTGGTTTGGACTGGGGGGGACCCCACATCATTTTTTTCCTTGATTTTTTAAATCTATATTGCTGGGAGCCGGCAATACATTACAGCCATGAGCAAGTTTAAATTACAATTTTACCTTTAGAAATGTCATTATTGCTGCGGCATGTTCTACACATCGCACATATGTGCCACTTTACAGGCAGACTAAGGGGATCCCCCAGGCACAATATTTAAAGGAATATTTCATTTTTATTGTTTTACATTAAGCATTATTAAAATCACTGGTTCTGAAAAAAATTATTTTTTGTGCATAGGTACATGTCCCTGGGTCCCCGTACACTTTTTATGGCAATAACTTGCATACAAGCCTTTAAAATTAGGACTTTTGGTTTTTCATGTTCGTGTCCCATAGACTTTAATAGGGTTTGCATGTTCGCTAGAACTTTTAGCCTGTTCAAGGTGTTCTGGTGCAATCCAAACCGGGGGGGGGGGGGGGGCTAGTACATCCCTATACACAATCCTTCACCCACAGTTGATCCAGAGGAAGGCAAAAAAAAAAACAGAAAAGCATGCTTCAATTTGCTACAGCAGGAGAAAAAAACAATTTGTTGTTTACCAGTGTTCTCCCCTGTCTGTAGGCTCATGTTCCTGCCTTCCTCAACCTCAGAACCAATATCTGAATCAAGTAATGGCTGTGTATTATTAAGGAGTAAGTGACTGACACTGTGTTCAAATAACTCAGCTGACTTCTCCATGTATGATGCTGGGGCTACAGCAGGAGTAGCTGTGGACAAGGAAGAAGAATAAGTCACTCTGGCAGCTGCAGTGGACTGGACACTAGTCTCTGCTTGGGAGATAAAGGATGAGAAGGATGAGGATGGGTTAGTAAGCCAGTCCACCACCACCTCTGCATGCTCTAGCTGAATAGCACGAGCAACATCACTAAACAGAGGAAATGGTACCCTACCTGAGGAAGGACCACGTCCTCATGTATCACATACCTGACAAATGGGTCCTGCATGACTCCGAAATGTTGCACTCTTCTTGTGTTGTGATCATGCAGTAAATTATCCGTTAGGACGCTACTTTATGTCGATCCATGGTGTTCTGGCAAATATTTACTTTGTGACTTGAACCAGTATCCAGCTGGTTATTGCTGCAGCACCCAAACTTTGAGAGCAGTGCCATAGGAATGTTTGCATCTCTTTGTTGGCCTCTCAAACCGAAATGTATTAGAGACAGGGAAATGTTTGCTTGGATGCACTTTAATCAATAGATAGTGGTGTTTGTTGCATCTTAACTGGAGGACTTACTACACAAACACACTCCACTGATACACTACAATATACTTCATAACAAACTTCAAAATACTGCAGTAAAAGTGCACTAATGCACTTCAATATATTGCACTAAAAGTGCCTTGACGCACTTCAATATATTGCCGTAAAAGTTCTCTGATGCACTTCAATATACTGCAGTAAAAGTGCACTAACTCACTTCAATATACTGCAGTAAAAGCGCCACGATGATGAACTTCAATATACTGCAGTAAAAGTGCACTAAAGCACCTCAATATATTGTAGTAAAAGTGCCCTGACACACTTCAATATGCTGCAGTAAAAGTGCTCTGACGCACTTCAATATACTGCAGTAAATGTGCATTAATGCACTTCAAAATATTGCAGTAAAGGTGCACTAACGCACTTCAATATCTTGTAGTAAAAGTGCCCTGATGCACTTCAATATACTGCAGTAAAAGTGTGTAAGGGCACTTCAATATACTGCAGTAAAATGCACTATTGCAATTGAATATACTGCAGTAAAAGTGCCCTGACGCTCTACACTGACACACTTCAATATACTGCAGTAAACCTGCCCTGACACACTAAACTGATACTCTTAAAAATACTGCAGTAAACCTGCCCTTCACACTAAATTGACACTTTAATAATGGCTCTGATAGTGTTCTGTGCCCTGACTGGCAAACCCTTCATTGCTTCTGCCAATCAGGGCTTCTAATAAACTGTGCAGCGCAGAGTGCATTGTGGGGCATTTGACGGGCCGAAAAAATGGTCTAACGCTTCAACAATTCATGTTCATCAAATGGGCGAACAGCCAATGTTCAGGCTGAACTTATGCTCGGCTATTCGCAAACTATTCGCCCAACACTTTTCATCACTGTCTAGTAAAAAACTACTGCTAGAAGAGGTAGAATACTGTTTGCTTTACATTCAAACTACTTTTCAATTGCACAAACCTCCAAACAAGAGGAAGAGATGGCTTGTGTTTGCCAAATCATTTAGCTACAAATGTCCAGAGATGGATGGAAAAAAGAAACAGAATGAGAGAAAAAATAACCATTTGTAAATTATTAAAGGCTTGGTGTTGCCCTTCCTAAACCTCTGGCTTAGGCACTGGCTCATGAGTGCCATTATGCTAAAAATACAGCCCTAGGTGGCCTATTACTTTCTCTTTTTCCGTTTCCTGAATTACCATTCACATTCAAATGCCTTGAATGAGTAATATCTTAGTAGAAGAAATAGCTGCATGCCAAAAAGTGCTGTTTGATTATATAAATAAATAAATGTTATTCTACAAGGAGTACATTTAAATATGTTAGAAAAATCTTTTACAGCATTTAAACCTACCAAACATTCTAATCCTTGCCAATGTAGATTTTGGTACTGTTCATTTTATTATTATTTACAGTGATTCCACAGACACTGTAAATAATCTTGACATGGACAGTGCCAAGCTCTACACCTACTCTAAACAAAACTGAAAAAGGGTTTTAGTTGGAATTGAGTATTAATATATCCAGTTTATCTCTGGTGCTATTTACACAAGATGCGTTGACTGTCAAGCACATTTGTTCCCCTCTAATAATGAGGGGATGAAACCTATGCTACACTCTTCAATGCGGTACCAAGATATGTCAAGCAGCAAACTCTCTATCACTCAAAAAAATACATATTCCAGAAGGTTTTTGCTGACATTGCATAATTTTACTGCTTTCTTTTTAGGAATTCAGAATGTTAGCACAATTGATCAAAGCTTTTCCACTGTTTGTCTGAGGCGAGCCATACCTGTACAGTCAATGGACTGCAGCTCATTTGTGTCTTTTATAAACCTTATCAATGTCAACCAAAGAGATGAAAGGACTAAAGCTGGTCAAACATGAGTCAAAATTCAGCTGGTTCGAACAGAACCGGATGACTTTCTATTCATCTATGACTGTTCATGTTCATGAGAAATGGATCTATTGACCAACTTCTCATGAACGGTCCAGCTGAAAATTTTCCAGTTGATCAATGCTTGCAGTCAATTGGTTGTAGTGCTCATCAGTGTATTCTAACTGCAGGGTATTCTCCCCACTGTCAGAAAACAATGGCACAGTGGGGAGGATTTCTGCATCCAAATTTATTGTGTGGATGGGGGAAATGTTCAGTTTTTTCATTCAGCCTGCCGAAAAACTAAACCGTGTATGTCCAGCTTCAGGCTGCTACCTTGCCTAGACTTTCATTTTGTTCTAATCCATCTCTGGTTTGCAGTTTTACAAATAGGAAGAGCCAAGTATATGGGACTGAGATTATGATTTTTTTCTTGTATTTCACTTTAAAAACATGGCATTCTTTTAGTGAATTAGCAGATTAGCATACACAGTTTACTAAATGTTGATGTGAATGTAAAGTCTCTTATTTTCTCCCTTGTGATCTGTTAAATATACCATAAGCATTTTCCCTGTTATTTCAATGGACTACAAAACACCTCCCTCTATTATTGACAAGCGGTTTGAGGTGTTATGTAATCCTAACTCACTTTCTCTTCTAGGGTGACAAGGCTGCTCATTATGGTTGTCACTGTATGACAAGAAGTGTGATCATAAAGGATTAAAAGGTTAAAATAATGGAAAAAGTGTGAAAAAATAAAACTAATGCAGCCACCACATCTAAGGACCCGTAACTTGTAATTTTATTAGTTTTTGTCCTCTGGTTTAGATATGCTTCAAATGAATACCTAAGGTAAAAACAATGACAGAGTTAATTAAGAATTATCTAGCATATAGTCTCTTAGGGCCGTTTCCCACAGGGGCGACACGACTTGCAGGCCGACTCTGTGAGGCGACCTGCACTCGACTTCAGCGGCGACTTGCAAAATGACTTCTATATAGAAGTCAATGCAAGTCGCCTCAAGTCGCCCCCAAAGTAGTACAGGAACCTTTTTCTAAGTCCGAGCGACTTGACTCGCTCCTATTAGAACGGTTCCATTGTACAGAACGGAGCACGACTTGTCAGGCGGCTAAGTCGCCCCTGTGTCAACCGGCTCTTAGTTTTCATTGTGATCTGATGTCTACTACCTCTGTGAAGATTAAAACATCAAACTACATCCAGCTCAAGATGTAAACTTTTCACCCGTGGAGATGCTAGCAATTCTTTTAAAAATTGTAAACCAAATTTGTACACCATGGCAATTCTTTCTTCTGTTCGCAACTTTTCCCTGCACACATAGGGGTTGATTTGCTAAAACAGGAGAGTGCAACATTTGGTGCAACTGTGCACGGTAGCCAATCAGCTTCTAGATTCAGCCTGTTCAATTAAGCTTTGGAAAAAAATTATATACATTTGATGATGTTATCACCAGCGGTGCATGTCCTTTGTAAGTGTATGGTAAATCTCCTATAGCAGGGGTCTCCAAACGATTGACCCTCTAGCTGTTCAGGAACTACAATTCCCATCATGCCTAGTCATATCTGTGAATGTCAGAGTTTTATATTTGCCTCATGGGCCATGTAGTTCCGCAACAGCTGGAGGGTCGTAGTTTGGAGTTCCATGTCCTATAGCAAGGCTATGTTCCATTGATTTGAGGATATTACTAGGATTCAGTGCAGGTAAAAGTAACACTACAGCTGGCCATAGATGGGTAGGACTTCAAACAAAAATTCCTGGGAAAAGAAGGTTTTAGGAAAGTTTCTTCCTTTTTCTAATCATTAGAGGGTCAAATTAACATTTCTTTTTGACTATTATGATGAGAAAATTTGAAGGAGTAGGTTGGAAAATCTTTCTCAAATTAACACATCTCTAACAGTGTATGTGGTTTTCATTCAAAAGTCCATTCATTCCTAAATCAAATGTTAAAAGCAAACAAAATCTTTTGAACAACAAACGCATGTTCTGAGAATTCTCATACAAATTTTCCTAATGCCCTATACACACGATAGGATTTTCCGACAACAAAATCCATGTTTTTTTTTACACACGGTCACACAAATCTTGTCGGAAATTCCGAACGTCAAGAACGCGGTGACGAACAACACGTATGACGAGCCGAGAAAAATGAAGTTCAATAGCCAGTGCGGCTCTTCTGCTTGATTCCGAGCATGCGTGGAATTTCCTGCATCGGAATTGTGTACACACGATCGGAATTTCCGACAATGGATTTTGTTGTCGGAAAATTTGAGATCCAAATCTCAAATTTTGTTTGTCGGAAATTCCGACGGAAAATGTCCGATGGAGCCTACACACGGTCGGAATTTCCGACAACAAGCTCCCATCGAACATTTGTTTTCAGAATCCTATCGTGTGTACCGGGCATTAGACATTTCCTAAGAATTTTCTTAAAAAATGCTATCCATCCATGACCAGCTTCAGAATGAACTGCTAGTTTACTGTTTATTGCTTTGGAATCACCTTTTCCACCTACCTATTTCTGTGGACTAAATATACTTAGTATACTTTACAAAAATATAGCCTTGTTACTGAATATCCATCATCTGAGACACAAATAATTCTGAGAAAATTCTCTAATGTTCCAGACCATTTCAGAAAGTAAATTCCCTCTGTATTCATTGTTGTTCAAGCTTTTAAAGCTAAACAATTAGGTAATTATGAAAAGTATGCACTCTGTTGAAGAAACCAAAATCTAAACCAACTGCCAGATTCTAATATATTGATAAAACATATTGCTACTTTTTGAAAACAAAAAAAAATAATTCCTGTTATTAAGTGGGACCTCTTCCTGAAATATTTAATCAATATTCTAGGATACCAAAATGTCACCAAAATCCCTTATGCTGGAGGATTTAGGATGGCAGACTTAATGGGCCACTTTTTCTGCTATAAAGCTTTAATCTATGTAATGAAAACTTCTGTTTTAACCACTTGCCTACCAGGCACGAACACCCCCTTCCTGACCAAGCCATTTTTCAGCTTTCATCACTGTCCCATTTTGAATGACAATTGCGTGGTCATGCAACGATGTACCCAAATAACATTTTTATAATTTTTTCCCCACAAATAGAGCTTTCTTTTGGTGGTATTTGATCACCTCTGCGTTTTTTATTTCTTGCGCTATGAACAAAAGAAGAGGGACAAGTTTGAAAAAACGCAATATTTTTTACTTTTTACTATAATAAATATCTTTTTTTTTTTTTTTAAACAAATTTTTTTCTCAGTTTAGGCCGATACGTATTCTTCTACATATTTTTGGTAAAGAAATCGCAATAAGTGTATATTGATTGGTTTGCGCAAAAGTTATAGCGTCTACAAAATAGGGGATAGATTTATAGCATTTATTTTTTTTTTACTTGTAATGGCGGCGATCTGCGATTTTTATCATGATTGCGATATTGCGGCGGACATATCGGACACTTTTGACACATTTTTGGGACCATTCACATTTATACAGCGATCCGTGCTATAAAAATGCATTGATTACTGTATAAATGTGACTGGCAAGGAAGGGGTTAACACCAGGGGGTGATCAAGGGGTTAATATGTTCCCTATGTGAGTGATTCTAACTGTGGGGGGAGGGGACTGACTGGGGGAGGAGACCGATCGGTGTCCCTATGTACAATTGACACACCATCGGTCTCCTCTCCTCTGACAGGACGTGGATCTGTGTGTTTCCACACACAGATCCACGTCCTGCTCAGTTACTGGGCAATCGCGGGTGCCCGGCGGACATCGCGGCCGCCGGGCACGCGCATCAGGTCCCCAGCAACGCGGCGGGCGCGCGCCTCCCGCGGTGCGCGCCTCCCACAGTGCGCGTGCGCCCCCTAGTGGCCGCAAAGTTAGTGCCGTCATATGGCGGCGGCCCGGAACAAGAGATGTTTCTTGCCACCGTCATATGACAGTGGGCGGTCGGAAACTGGTTAAACTACAAATTGAAACATTTTAATTAAGTATTTTTGCACTGGCTAGTTGGTGTATTTTGTATAGCTCTTCAGATCAACTTGTTTTTTTTTAAATTGACAGAGTAACTTTAAAACTTCAGTGATAGAAAAATATGTGGGGTACTTGTATATCATAGACTTAGCAATGGCATGCAATTCCAAGCCACAGCTAATGCCACGTACACACGATCGGATTTTCCATTGGAAAAAACTTGGATGTTTTTTCCGATGGAAAAAACTTGGATGTTTTTTCCGATGGAATTCCGCTCAAGCTTGGCTTGCATACACACGGTCACATAAAAGTTCTCTGAATTTTCGACCATCAAGAACGCGGTGACGTACAACACTACGACGAGCCGGGAAAATGAAGTTCAATGCTTCTGAGCATGCGTCGATTTGTTTCCAAGAATGCGTAGTTATTTTGTGCATCGGAATTGGTACAGACAATCATAAATTTCTGATCAGAACTTTTTCTGACCAAACAATTGAGAACCTGCTCTCAATCTTTTGCTGGTGGTAATTCCGCCAGCAAAAGTCCGATAAGGGCAAGGAGAGCCACAGCTATGAGGATCAATTACTGTACATAGATTACAATTATTCACTCTGGAGATTTGGAGTTTAGGAGAGGATATCATTACAATTTACAGATATCTCAAAAGTGAGTTCAATAACTGTAATAAACGGTTTACTGTAAGGTCCCAGAGTGGACATGTGGGCATGATTTGGAAGAAAGTAGGTTTAACCTTAGATTACAAAAAGGATTTTTTACTGTTAGGACAGTCAAAATGTGGCACTCTCTTCCCTAGGAAGTTGTACTAGCTGTGAGTCCCAAAACAGCAAATAACTTTTAGATGTCTTCTTCAGGAAGCAGAATATAGGGTATAGAATAGGGTTATAGGAAATGTTACAGAATAAAAATCACACACACGTACATATATTAATATGGATAAACCTGTGTCTTTTTAACCTTATAAACTATGTAACTTTGTGTCACAGAGTTAATGCCTTAATGGAAATTAATAAAAACATGGTACCCATTACAACAGATTATTATACAGCAAAATAAAAATATGGTAAATTTAGTGGGTGGCATCCTGTTGGGTGTAAAAAAATCCTTGACTTGTTGTTGAAAACGTGATTTGTGTAACAGATAATCTAAAACAGTAAGCAATAGGCAGCAAGAAAATTAGAAAGGCTGTACTGTATGAGCAACTGAAGACAGTAAACAGGACACAGATGACAACTTGATTTAAGGCATTGGAAATGTTATCATACTTCATACCAGAAAGCTGTCTTGAAGAGGAAAAATATTAAGTACAAACAATGACATTAAAAAAAATTCTCAACATGCACAGCAGAAGCTAAAAGCAGACAGTGCCTTGAGGTTACTTGGTGACTTGTTTTCTGTGCCAGATAGCTTACACAAGTCTGTTTCTGCATTTTCATTATTTCATATAATCTGTTGGGACATATCAATTCATCCAATATAAAAGTCAAGCATAAAAAATCTGACTTTGTTTACATCTCGGAAATATAAAAAAGTACCAAAAGAAACAGCAGGTTATGTTTTTACAAAAAAAAACAAGAAGCATGTGTTATGGAATTATTTCTGATTGGGACTTAACAGAAGTTAATAGACATGTGCACACTGAAATATTTTGTTTCGGAATTTAGTTTTCGTCCAAAAAATGTATTTATTTAGTTACTCCAGAAATTTGTTTTTATTTATTTTGTTTCATTAAAAAATGCATTTGTCTGAAAATTTGAAATAATTAAGGTCGAATCTGTCATTGAAGGCTTATGGTGTCTGTCGAATGTTTTAAGAAGATTTGACGGAGCAGCTAAACTGTACGACGCCGCAATCTTACATTTCTGGTCAAATGTTCCGCTTACAAGCTATAGTAGAATTCTAATGTTGTATGACACTAGTAATAATTATATTTATTAATTATTATTACTAGTCAACCAACATTAGAATTCTTCTATAGCTTATGGGCAGAGCATTTGACCATAAATGTCCGCTCGATGTGACTGCTTCGTCGAATCTTCATGTCTAATCTTTTCTCTCTATGTCAAATAATCTTGGACTAATAGAGTTAGGTTAGGCACATTCAACCTTTTTTGCTATTGTCTCTATAATGTCGAATCTTTTCTATCTATGTCAAATCTTTTCTCTCTATGTAGTATAATCTTGAACTAATAGAGCTAAGGTTAGGCACATTCGACCACATGTTCGATGGACACAGATCGCTATTGTCAGCGTCATGTCGAATCTCCTATCTATATCGAACAGTTGCAACGAAAATGAAAATAAAGCATTTGTTACATATATATAGATCAGCTCAAGGTGAGATACACACACAAAGTAAAAAATTGGATCAGAAGGAGCTGCGCTAAATAAAAAAAAATAATAAATAGTGATAAACAATAATCAGTCCTTAAAGCACAGATGAATGTGAATAATCTTGGTGATCTTAAAACAGCTTTTAACACCGATACAGACTCGTAAACCTCCACCACATAAAGTGTGTGCTTACCGGAAGGCAAGCTATCATAAGCTTGCGGCTATTAACCCAGCCAGGGCCTTTATCGAGGAGGTATTGGGATGGCAGCTCACAGACAGATACTTGATATGATAGGGCAGCAACACTCGCCAATCGACCAGAAAGACTCAATTACTCACTAGTAATGGACATAGACCAGGCAGTTTACCTAAAAAAAAAGAAAGGAGCTCACCATAGTGTAAATCGTATCACACAGGTTTATTAAAAATAGAAAATTACACTTAGGAGAAGTGAAAAGTAAAACATCAAAGTAAAAAGCCAGCTGGCTAGCGAACACCCGTCCACTCGGGATCACAACGCGATGACGTCAGCATGCCATTCCCCTTGACGTGCATTTCGTCACAATCTGACGTCATCCCGGGGCACGGGTGTTGCACTGACTCATTGCGTTATGTAGTATACAGAGGAAAACCACACCTCAATCTGAGTCTCAGGTGGCAGATCCTAAACTTCCATGCAGGAGATGGGAATCAACTCAACAGTGACCCCTAATGGTAAAAACAGGCACTACTGTGCTGTACGTGTCTATGTACTCCTAATAGGTCATGTAACTATAGGCACTACACCCTGACCACAACAATAAGCCAAAAAAAGGACATACCCCTCACATATCTATACATATTACATCAATGTACTTAATGTATCCAACCCCAAGCTAGTACTATAGTACTCCATCATAAAACCCTAGGCATATAGGAGAGGCCCAAATACAGAGCTTGAAGGTTGAAGAAGGTACTGGAGAGGTGGGGCAGCTATAATCTCTGGATTTTTAGACCAAAAGGATGTCGGTAAATGACATTTCAGAAACAGATGTAAAAAAAACACAGATTTTTACATACTGTCCCTGGTTTTACTTAGGCTGGCAACCCTGATGGGGCCCCCTTGTGGCCCGGGGCCCTCAGGCAGTGCCCGAGTGGTCGAATGGTCAGTCCGCCCCTGCTGCCACCCAAGACTCACATCAAGTTCACATCTTAATATGTTTGATTTTCTCACAAAGATGTAGATCAAGAATTATTAATAAAAGCATTTATGGCTACATCCACATTTAGCCCAAATGGGACATAACACTTAATCCTATGTATCCAAGACATATCAGATCTGGATATTTCTCTCACTAGGGAACTGCCTCTCCAATGGGGCGGTATTTGTCTATTCCCAAAATTATTGTTTTTGAGGGATCTTTATTATAGACCAACAGGTAGTGTTTAGAGACCAAATGCTTTTAAAAACGTTTTTTAAATTTGTAATATGTTCATTCAGTCTGACCTGGAGGGGGTTTTTAGTCCTACCTACATATTTTAGCCCACAAGGACACTGGAGCTGGTAAACAACCCCCCCCCCCCCCCCCCTTAAGGAATATAATAAAAGGCTTTATTTCTAATTCTATTGAAGTACTAGTTGAAGTAAACCTTTGAGTTCTCCTATGTTTGCATCCACTCAAAGGTAAAAACCTGTGAGGTTTTGAAAAAAGCCCCTTCTTATTATTGGATGGTTAAAGAGTATCCCTAATCGAAGGGGCTCCCCTATAGATAACCTGAGGCTCACTAGGCAAAACACTATTTAACACCTGGTCATTATCTAAAATATGGCAGTGTTTCTTTATCAGCTTTTTTACATTCATATGTTGCACAGAATAGGTGGTAATGAAAGGAACTGTCATAAAGGGCACTCTACCCCCCTGTGGGGGCTTTTCCCTCAGTAGGTCCTCCCTCTCCATAGATGTGACCTCCTCAAGGGAATTTTTCAAGGAGTCCCTGAGATAACCTTTCCCCTCAAATCTCCTGGTTAAATCTCTGCCTGCGCCAAAAATTCCTCCATATTTGTGCAATTGCGTTTGAGCCACATATATTGGCTTTTGGGAACAGATCTAAGCCACGGACCATAGTGGCAACTATCAACAGCAATATAAGAATTCCTGTCAGTTTTTTCTAAAATATGTGGAAGTATTAAATCAATCATCCTTAATTGTGATTTTAAGATCTAGAAAGTTAATCTCAGACTGGCTAGCCTCATAATTTAAGAAGATACTAAATAACTGTTATTATTTAGGTTCCTGATAAAAAGATCCAGGTCAGGTCAGTTACTATCCCAAAGGAGAAGGGCGTTGTCTATGTACCTTGCCCACAGTACCAGTTGAGGTTTCTGATGGGCATAGACGACATCTTCCTCCCATAGGGCCATAAAAAGGTTAGCCAAGCTAGGGGCATACTTAGCCCCCATAGCAACCCCTCTATCTTGATGGAAAAATTGGCTATCAAACAAAAAATAGTTGTGTAAAGCAGCAAACTCTAGCAACTCCACGATGAAGGCAATCTGCTCACCAGATAGGCCAGAGTTGCGCTCCAAATAATATTTGTCCGCAAACAATCCTAAATCATGTGGTATATTGGTGTAGAGGAATGTGACATCAGCTGTCACCAGCTACATCCCTTCTTTAGAGGTATAACCTGATAAAAGATTGATCACATGACGTGAATCCTTGATGTGTGAAGGCATCATTTGAACAAAGGGCTGTAAATTAAAATCAATAAACCTGCCCACCAGGGACGTAATGGAATCTATACCACTTACTATCCAGGGGGGGGGCAGGTAGGATGTTTGTGTATCTTTGGTAGATAGTATATGATCAGCGTTCGTGTTGCCTTAGGAACCAAATACAATTTTTCTTTTTTGTTAAGAACTCCCTGCCCAAACCCTCTCTGCACAATTCTTTCCAGTTCGGTCTGGTATTTAACCTTGGGGTCTGAGGGTAATGGGGTGTATGTGTCCCGGTCTCCCATGATCCTGTTCATTTCAATCATGTAATCCTTTCTATCTAGTACCACAATTCCCCCTCCTTTGTCTGCCGGTCTGATTCCTAATTGCTTATTGTTACATAAGGAATACAGACCAGCCACCATATCGTTATTGGTTCTAACCTTTTTGATCGCATCTTGTCTAAGTCCCAGAGTACCACATCTCTGAATACTCTAAGTGAGGGGGCCAAAGCCCCGGGGTTAAACAACGAGGGATTTGAAAGCCCAGAGTGGTGGAATTCGGTAGACGCCAACCTATTTTCTTTGATAGGGTTGGAAATTGTATACCGTTTGATATTCAGTTTGAGTATGAATTTGTGCACATCCATGTAGGTCTGGAATTTATTTAGCCTACGTGGAGCTGCATATTTAAGTCCTTTATCAAGCACACATCTCTCTGCATCCATCAACACCGTAGTACTCAAATGAAATATCCCTGCCCCAACTATGTCCTTTTTCTCTTTTGATCGTACCCGCCTCCCCCTCTAATTCCTCTCTTTGATCGCCTGGTCGCTTGTTACCCTGATTGGGCCTGTGAAAACCCCAATGTTGGTACTCCTGACTGACCGGACCAGCAAAACCTGTAGCATTCTCATTCACCAAATCATGAGGTACGTTCAGAGGATCATTCACTCCCATTAAATGGGATGAAACGTTCCTCTTGTCATAATCAACTGTAGGACCCTCTCTATCACGTAAGGGAAGGAAACTATTCTGTGTGGTAATGTTATAATCATAATCGTTCCTTCCATCTATTGGACATGGTGGGTCAAAATAACTGGGCCTGGGACCATAATTGGAACCATACCCATATACTTGATTATTGACCTGACCTGGACCACAATATGGTGGAGGACCCCCTCCACTACCATTGGCATACTGTCACTGGGCACGTCCCTGGGGAAATCGCCCTTGATTGTATCCTGAATTAAGGTGAGGAGGACCACGACCTCGACCCCCACCTGAGCTCTGGCCTGGTCTTTGGGGACACTGCAGGGGGACCTGAGAATAATTAGGTGGTGGCCCACCTCTCCCCCACCCGACATTCTATATGGGGACTGGTAGGATCCCTGTCTTCCTCTCATGGATGGTCCTTGATTGCCTCCTTGAGGGTTTCTGGGAGTGTACTGTGTACCCACGGGTCCATAACCATTTCCTGTATCAGAGTGCCGCCCTATCATATCAAGCATCTGTCTGTGAGCTGTAATCTCAATACCTCCTGGATAAAGGCCTTGGCTGGGTTGATAGCCGCAAACTTATGATAGCTTGCACGCAATTTATGTGGTGGAGGTTCACGAGTCTGTAGCAGTGTTGAAAGCTGTTTTAAGATTACCAAGATTACTCACATTCATCTGTGCTTATTGTTTGTCACTATTATTTTTTTATTTAGTGCAGCTCCTTCTAATCCAATTTTTTACTTTGAATTTTTGACTTTGTGTGTGTGTTTCACCTTGAGCTGCTGCTTATCTATATATATTTGTTATCACTTAGCGCGGTATTCTCCAATTTTTGTACTGTATTATTTGATACTTATTTACTGCAGATTTGTATATACTAGTCCTAATAGACTACATATGATGTTTTTTGATTTGTTGAGATGGATATTTTTGATTATAGGGCCACCAGAGTGGTCAACGCTGAGGGTGTGTTTAAATCATATAAAGAGGAAGAGGGCGATCTGGGAGGCCTTTTCACAAGAATTAAAAAATCTGACAGTGTCTGAGACCCATACTCAATGGAATATTAAAAATAACATGGTCCCTAGAAGCCTCAGATGGGAGGTCAGTCTCCAAAAAGGTGAAATACAGCTTAAGGACTGGTATAAGTACTTCAATGAGACGGGAGTAAATTTCTTCAAGTTCCTAGTGGAAAGGAAAAGTTTAAAACTTTCACGGTTGGACGAGGAAATGAAGGCTATTAAAGAGAAACTTAGCCCACTTAAAGATAGTAATGAGTATAAGGATAAGTCACAATCCCTTTTAAAACTTTTAGAAAAAGAGGATAAAGAACAAAAGATTAAGAAAAAGATAAATATAATAAGGATTTGTCTGATTACTGGGAGGGGGGGGGGGGGTTGTCTTTGAATGGTAGAAGAAACTCCTGGCTGAACAGTAAAATGTGGCCAATACAGAAATGGAGGTGGTTCCGCACTCTGATACAGGAAAGGGTTATGGACCCATGGGTACACAATCCACTCCCAGAAACCCTCAAGGAGCCCATCAAGGGCCATCCATGAGAGGATCCTACCAGTCCCCATATAGAATGTTGGGTGGGGGGAGAGGTGGGCTACCATCTAATTATTCTCATGTCCCCCTGCAGCGCCCCCAAAGACTAGGCCAGAGCTCAGGTGGGGGGGGGGGCTCTCGCGCATCCCCCCTTTCCTGACCTGTCTGGCTGCATGCTCGGATAAGGGTTTGATATGGTTTTTGGGGGGGCAGCTGATGAGTCATCGGTTGTTAAGGATGTGGCGACCAGCTTCCGGGCCCGCTCCTTAGCAACCAGCTCAATGCTGTAAATGACTGCATTAACTAATGCAGTAATTACCACTAAATCAATACCGCATTTGGTATTTAACTCTGAATTCTTAGTGAACACTTGCACAATTGTTACCGCATGTAGTATTTTACTGCATATTATTAGCTGTTATTTAACTCTTAGTGAATTGACCCCTTATAATATTTATTAACAGCACTGGAAGTAACAACATAGGAGTTTATTTAGCAGGGAAAAATAGACTGTGCAAGTGCAGTTGCCCTAGAAATTAGTTAATGAGGTGAAGCTTAACTTTGCAAAGAATACCCAATCACATGCAAGAAAAAACAACGGCATGTTTGCCTGCACATGATTGGATGATGGAAGTCAGCAGAGCTTCCCCTTATTTACTAAGCTTTGCAGCAACTGCTCTTGCAAAGTGCACATTCTATTTGTTCTTGGTAAATCAACCCCTATGCTGTTACTTCAAGTGTTGTTGTGTAAATGTGGTGCCAATTTCCATACTTACATTGGTAGGTGGTGGAGCCTAACTTCATGATGTGCTTGCATGTGTTTTAACATGTTTACATTGATTTAAAGTGAAAAAGCATTGAGGAAAACACATAGGTGTGAATCCAGCCTAAAACACATAATTTACCTGCAGCAAATGTTTGGTAAATGTCACATTCACTGCTTTATATTGTACATATACGGTATAGTGGGACCCAACAAAGGAACAATCATATACCTTTATTTTGGAAAGAAAAATCTGAGTTTAAAATATGCTGGTATTTTCCATCACTAAAATTCGGATTAGATAATTGAATGTCTTAATTAGAAACAAAGTGGGAAAATGCTCTTCTCGTGACCATAGATGTAGAATCCCTCTACTGCTCAATCCCCAACAGGATAGGTATTCAGGTGATTTAAAAAACTTCTTTCAGCAGTAAACAGAAGCTCTTTTTGACTTTGTTTTGCAAGATCTGTGTTTCATCTTACATCACAAAGTGTTTGTGTTTGATGATTTCCACTTCCTCCAGGTAAAGGACATAGCAATGGAGACATGTTGTTCCCCATCCTATGCCAATCTGTACCTGGGGGAGTGGCAATGCCTATTTTTGTTGTCAAATGATTTGTCGATTTTAGACCATGTATTAAGATGGCTGCGATTTATCGATATTTTCCTAATTTGGGATGTCCCCATAGAGAAGCTGCCAGATTGTTTAAAATGTATTAATTCTAATCAATATCATTTATCTTTTACTATGTCTTTTGATTGAAAGTTAGCAATGTTTTTGGATGTAGAAGTTGAGGTTACTCATGATGGCATTCTGGTTAGTAATTTATACAGGATAATTGAAAATATGCAATAGGGGCGCTCCGTAACTATATGAGTGATATAAACTGCATTAATATCAGTTGCAAATAATAAATATTGCTACAATAGAAAATATATCTATCAAACCCAACCTAATAGGGATTGGGTATTTTTACCGTAGTGGTGAATACACAATACAATTATGAGTGATCAATCACAATAATCATACATCCATGTGAAAAAAAAAAAAAAAACTTTTTTGCACATGGATGTATGATTATTGTGATTGATCACTCATAATTGTATTGTGTATTCACCACTACGGTAAAAATACCCAATCCCTATTAGGTAGGGTTTGATAGATATATTATCTATCTATCTATTACTATCTATCTATCTATCTATCTATCTATCTATCTATCTATCTATCTATCTATCTATCTATTACTAGCGGTCTGCCTGAGGATCACTGCTGACATGCCTGGTTTTCTTTCCCTACAAGAAAGCACAGGACCTAGCTATCTGCTTGAGGATTATTATTGACATGCCTGATCTCCATGATGATCCTGTAAGTGTTATAATCCCCTTGTGTTTGCGAATACATTTTTAATACTGCACTTAGAGGTGCTTTTTTATTTCCCTTTCTCTAATAGATGGCAATGCAGTATATGCAATTAGCATGTTTTGGTATTGTTATAGATTGTAATGGGATGGATGCTTTTCCCTTTAATAGACAGTCTTATGATTGGCAAATCGACATGTGTGGCCCCTACACCCTTTGAGTTTTTAAATTTTTAGGGGCAGTAGGGGGAACATTTGTTATCCGTTACATAGGCACTTATTTTCTTTCATTTTGCAGCTTATGTAAAAAAAACCGCAATCAATTGTGGTTTTCTTTTGGAGGAAACCATGCGTGCTGGTGCTTTACCCGAGTCCAATATGGCCGACACCTGCCCTTGAAGGCCTGAAATGATGTCATTGTTGCACCAGAAGTGATGCTGGGTGTGCATGACTGGGGACAAGGAAGAGTGGAGGATGCTGAATGGGAGATATTGTTCTCCCTTTCCCACACTATCCCAGCTGTCATTAATTTAGTTTGATGCAAATGGCTTTGGTTTGGAGTCTGGATTGGCTGAGTGCTGTCAACAATTCTCTTCCTTTGGTCTTTATAACCTTAGTGTTTGTTTAGACAGATATTGCTGTTGGATTCTGGATGCCTATCGATGTGGTGATGCGGCTGTGGCTGCAATTACAGGATTTTTTCCTTCTTCTCCTTTTTTTGGTATGTACTTACACAGCTTTTTCCACTTCCATGCAACAATATTTAATTTTACTATCCCTTTTGTGCTATAGGAATTTTGATCCACTCTTGTTGAGCCCATTCGGGTTAACTCCATTGACGCCTTTTATACTACATCTTGCCATTTAGGGAGGATTTTTTTTATTATTACTTTTTGATTGAGACTTTTTAAGGTCAGTGCAAGTACTCATATGCACAGAATTTTTGAAGGGTCTTATTGATTGTTTGATAGACCTTTTTTCATTTATTTATACTATACTATTATATTGCCCATTAGGTGATCAGCTGGGTCATTGTGTAGACAGTTTATTGCATAATTTGTGCTATATTGGATGCCGTCATGTGACTGCCCTGGACAAAGGCAGTCATCCTACATCATGTTATTCTGAGTAATTCTATGTGTAAGCTAACATACATACATACATACATACATACATACATACACATATATACTGTATATGCATTGTAAATCTCTTTTTTTATTATTATTATGTTTTGTGTATTGGTTTGGTTTATTCACATGTGTTTATGTTGCAGATCGTACCACTATACCAACCCTGAAGAAGATTTATAACTGTTGAGTTGAAATGCGTTGGAGTTTTATTTTAAACTTTAAACATTGAAGATGTGCTGTACTATATACAGTATATGGCAGTTTTGGATTTATGTACATTTTCTTTTGGTCTCTTTTAATATGTTGCAGACTATTGTCTCTTTTAAGAAATTGTATTAATACATTTTGCAAATTTTAATTTGGTTGTTTGTATTCTTGGTGCCAATTAAATATCCCAGCCATGAATTCACCTTCTTGAAAATACCGATTAGGACTTGACCTTCTAGCTCCAAAGATCACAGTGAGAATGAGCAGGTGTCGCACATTATATAACAGTCGATAAAAGGCCCTGGAGTATATGGATAATATTATTTTATTTTCTCTCACACAACATTTCTTATTTCAATACATTTAACATTTTCCTATCATTTTGTAATAAATAATTCTATAAAATACTTGAAACATCTTGTATAAACCTCCTGATGATCTTTTTATCCACAACTCTGCCAGTTAAAAAAATCTTGTCATAATATATTTTGGAAATACACACTTATTGACTTGCAGATCTAGAACCCATGTCACTGATAAAGAAGATTTCTGCATCTTACCAATCTTCCCAGTGAGACATTTGGCCAGCAATTATTACAAGAATCTGGTTTTGATTGTGTTATGCTCAATATCATGCAGTGCTCAGAGAGCATAAAAGAAGATAAACAGAAAGTTCTGTACTATCAGCAATAAATACATGTTAAATAACTTTTAGTTACATTTTACCTTGCAATTTAAAAAGCTTTATCACTTATTTAAATAATTTCCTTTATCTAGCACTTCAGATTATTTCAGCAAAAATTGTATTAAACAATAAGTGTGCCTTTTAAGGACATGTTTTATTTTTTTATTTTTTTGAAAGGCACAGTTCTTGATATAAATGCAAAATATGAGTAAACATACAGTATCTCACAAAAATGAGTACACCCCTCACGTTTTTTTAAACATTTTATTATATCTTTTCATGTGACAACACTGAACAAATTACACTTTGCTAAAATGTAAAGTAGTGTACAGCTTGTATAACAGTGTCAATTTGCTGTCCCCTCAAAATAACTCAACACAGTCATTAATGTCTAAACCGCTGGCAAAAAAAGTGAGTACACCCCTAAGTGAAAATGTCCAAATTGGGCCCAAAGTGTCAATTAATCATTATTTTCCAGCACTGCCTTAACCCTCTTGGGCATTGAGTTCACCAGAGCTTCACAGGTTGCCACTGGAGTCCTCTTACACTCCTCTATGATAACATCACAGAGCTAGTGGATGTTAGAGACCTTGCGCTCCTCCACCATCCGTTTGAGGAGACATGCTTGGCCAGTCCATCACCTTTACCCTCAGCTTCTTTAGCTTGTGAGATTCTTTAGCAAGGCAGTGGTCATCTTGGAGGTGTGTTTGGGGTCCTTCGGTTGGAATACTGCCCTGCGGCCCAGCCTCCCTGCATATTATCAAGGAACCTTGCTTGAACTTGTTAATTTTTTTCATCACTTTGTTAAGAAAGTAGATTTGGCATGAGTTTGGAGCGTAAAGGCATACTAATGTATACTTATTTCCTGCAATGGTGCAGATGATGATTAAGTACCTGCCATTGAGGTCAGGTATTTTCTCATGTAGCAGAAAGTCTATTGATTTATTATTGGCCACTACGACTCCCTTTTCTTCTTGACTTGGTTAGATGCTATAAAAATATGTGGAACATTTTTATGGTGGAAGGGAGGGGTATCAGAGTCTTTGAAGTGTGTTTCTTGTAAGCAAATAATGTCACAATGTGATTGCTGTGCTGTCTGCCAAAGCATGCAGGGTGGTTTAGGCCTTTCACGTTCATTGATAGGATTTTAAGCATCATTTGAGGAATGGTGTGGTGATAAAGATAGTGTACTCACGATCAAGTTGGAAAGAGGTGTAGATGATTTGCCAACGTAGGTCCATAGGTAGTGGATCTCAGGATAGGTTCTGTATTTGTTTGTAGGTGTCACTGCGAGACAGTCACTTGAGTAGTTATCGGGGTTCTCATGCATGAAGGGTAAAACAAATGAGGGATTAGCAATTAAAGTAAACAAAATAGCCATATCTGGGCAACCTAAACAAAAACCAGGTAGGTTGCTGCAATGTGGGTGGGGGGAAACAGTACAAGTGAATCTAGCGTGATGGTAGAGTAGCCACAGAGAGAGACTATATGTGTCTAGGTGCAATAGCACCATCTTTATCTGTATTTCAGTGGTTTCTGTTGGAAGATTATGTGTTCCAGTTTGGGGTGCCAGGATGGGTATGATGCCCCATTCCCCCAGCAGTAAGAGACTTTTTTCTAGGGTAGTGATATTTAATGACGCTCTATTGCGTTCTACTATTAATTTGGTGGAGTGCTTCCATTTGTATGTTATGTTGTTGTTGTGCAGCGCCTTGGTGACTGTATTTAGCGGCCTGCGGCCTGTTGGGAGAGGTCTGCATATATCTGGATGCTTGCAAAGGGTTCTGGAAGTTTTCCTAGAGTGCGTGACTTTCGTAGTATTTGTTCTTTTGTGGAGAAAAAGTGTACTCTCATGAGTACATCTCTGGGAACTTCATTAGGCAAAAAAGTAGGTTTAGGTATACGATGAATACGATCTATTGTAAGATCCAGCGGAGAAAGGTCAGGCACTAGTGTGTGAAAGAGATATTTAGCATATTGCGTGAGGTCTTGAGGGGGACAGATTCAGGCACCCCTCTCAATTTTAGGTTGTTTCGCCTAGAGCGATCTTCTAGATCAGCGATTTTGGTGTGCAACCAGTGCCTTTCTTCCTCACTTTCCTCATTTGCATCAATTAAATCATTGACTGTTGTAGTAATGTCAGTTACTGCATGCTCTACTTGGTTGGCTTTCTCCCCCATTAAGGATAATTCAGCTGGGAATTTGTGGGTAAGATTGGAAAACTCAGCATGAAGAGAGTGGTGTAAATAAAGCAGCATGTCATTGAGCTGTATGTCTTGGACAGGCTGGTTGGAAGTGAGGAAGCTTGCTATGGAGGATTGGATCTCAGTGTACTCTGTGGCTGGGGCTATCCCAGGAATCACCCCTGTACTTAAAGCTGGTGTGTCCAATCTCATCCTAGCCTTGGCTGGGCTGGCACACATTGGGCTGTGGAGAGGAACTTCTGGGAGAGGATCTCCCAGTACTTCCATCGGCCCCGGTCTCTGCATCTGGGAGTTCCGAGTAGTGATCATCGCATGGTGTGGAGGAGGGGGCCAGAGATCAGGTGCCATCTTGGCCAGCTCCACATACAGGCCAGAGGAAGTATTCTGTAAGCTTTTTAGGCTTACTGTCTCCCTGCCACTTCCTCTACATATTCCGGAGGTAGAGGGTGCTTGCGGGTGTTGGCGGAGGATGAGGGTGAGGTGAGGCGGTGGTCTGTGTGGATGTCAGACGTGATTGTCTCTCTCTGTTTCAGAGCTCCAGGCTTATGCTGCCATCCGCTGTGTGCGATAGCCATGCCCCCACATGTTTTCATTTTACTTCTGAAATGATTGTATTGATATGTTTTCAGGTAGTCTGGATCTTTTAATCAGTATTAAAAATTGAAGCATGCATATATTTGATGCATTTATTTAATTAAAAATTCTGATGGTTTACTAGTTTCATGACATAATTACAATTTGGACACAGACATAAATTATTATATTAGATGTTGCTCGAAATAAAATTGAACTGCTAATATTAACCAAAGCAATGGTTCTGCACATTCATCCACTGGGCAGTTTCTTGTGTGTATACAAAACCCAATAACGAAAAACAGAAAAAGACTCCCACGCTGACTATATATAGCTATTTCTTCTAACGACCTGCCAGCAAACACTGTTATGTTGTCCCCCATCAAAATAGAAGTAGATGTTAGTGTTGAGTGTTGGATTGCTCAAAATAACCTCCAAACTATAGTGACTCCATCTTACTTCTATATATGACTACATTCACTTATTAACTACTTAGTGACCACCTGCCCACAATATACTGTGGACAAGAGGCTGATGTAGTCAAATCAACATACCCATGTGTTGCTACCTACTTCTGGGTTTAAGACATGAGCAGGCACACTCCCCGCCTGGCCCCCACTGTCATTGTACACAGAAGGAGCCTGTCAAAAAGTCCCGGCCAATGATTCATGGCCAGGACCTGCCGATCGGCTGTGTGCAATCACAGCCCAGAGCTCTTGTGTTGGTAAACAACATAGAGCCCTGTAGAAAGGAAGCAGACTGTCATTTTCTCATTGCTGCAAAGAAGGAATGAGAAACTGAGAGATCCCATGTATAAGCCTACTGATTGATATGTACTTCTCATGAAAAACCTTAATAAAAACATTGAACGAGAAACAGAGATCAGTTAGTAAAAGCAGAAAACTGTGAATACATTACACATAGTTATACACATATTTAACCCCTTGATCATCATAGATGTTAAGCCCTTCCCAGCCAGTGTCATTAGTACAGTGACAGTGTATAGTATTAGCATTGTCCACCGAAATATCACAGTCCCATTGTAACAGGCAGATTGCCCACCAAAATAGATTGCCACCATTAGTAGTATAAAAAAAATTCCATTATATATATACCATAGTTTGTAGGTGCAATAACTTTTACACAAACTAATCAATATACGCTATCTGGGATTTTTTTTTTTTTACCAAAGACATATAGCAGAATACATTTTGGCCAACATTTATGAAGACTATGAAAACAATTATATAACTGTTGTATGGGTACAGAGTTGCATGACTGCGCAATCACCATTTAAAGTAGCAAAGTTCAGAACGGCAAAAAATGGCCTGGTCATGGAGGGGGCGGAATATTCTGGAGCTGAAGTGGTTAAACCACTTCTGAATATGTACGCTTCTATGATATAAAAAAACTGTTGCAAATCAACAATTACTCATGTATCAATAATAACATGTGACAGCACATGAAACTTGCATAAACAGTCTCTTATGCCCCATACACACGATCGGAAATTCCGCCAGCAAAAGTCCGATGGGAGCTTTTGGTCGGAAATTCAGACCATGTGTATGCTCCATCGAACTTTTGCTGGCGGAATTTTCCACCAGGAAAAAATTGAGAGCAGGTTCTCTATTTTTCCGATGGAAAAATCGGAAATTCCGATCGTCTGTTGCAATTCCAATGCGCAAAATTCCTAAGCATGCTCGGAAACTATTTGATGCATGCTCGGAAGCATTAAACTTAATTTTCTTTGCTCGTTGTAGTGTTGTACGTCACTGCGTTCTGTGGGGTTACTATTACTGTCACTGACCGTAACACAATGATGTGGCTAATCTAATTTGACTCCCAGAACACACATTCATTGTGAAGCAACACCCACTGGTCACACAAATTTTCTTCTTGATCCCTTATATATTTTTTTAAATGTTGGTAACTTTACAAGACATAGCATTTCTGGGCTCCTGCACGTCAATCAAATTGATATGTCAAGTTCAATGTATTTGCATAAAGTTGTAACTGTTTTTACATATTCTGCTGTCTGCTCTGCATGCGTTAATTCTGTTCCCACCCCCCATCATGCATCACATTTAATTTCGTGATTATTACTGAAATTAATTTAGATTTATTGGATGGTGTTAGGAAACTTTTCCATCTCGGGTGCCAGATATGCAAGGTATGTTACTGTATACAAGCATGGAGAGATAGCGAGAAAGTTAAGTATATTTCAATCGACAATTATGACCCTCATTCTGTGTACTGAGGTCTCAGGTAGAAAAATGGGCTAATTTTCAAAAGAACTTGAGAATATTCTCCCAAAAAATGTTTTGAATATTAGTTTCAATGATACAGACATGTGAAAAGCAAATTCCTGTTCACTTTGAATACCCAATCATGTGCAGATGCTTTTCATATAATTGGATAATTGAAGTGAATATGCATACACGTTTTTCAGTAAAGAGTCTCAGCTTTTTTAATAAATCAGCCCCAAAGTGTGGCAAAATCTCAAATTTATGTCACAGACAACAATAACTACCACATAGCTCTTCTGAACTTTTCTCTACTTTATCCAAAAGTGTACCAAACTGTATTGAGCAGAATTTGGCCTCAACCAGCTCTGCTGAAAAATTGTATGCACAATTTAACATGTTAGTTCACCTGTAAAAAGGGGGGATAGCGAGATAGGGATTATATCGGTGCAAAGTAACAATTTGAAATGGTCAGGGTTGACTATACAATTCAATGCTCGAGTCTAGGTTTAAAAGTTTAACAAGATAATTTTATTACATACAATAACAAGCATATTATAGACAATACACAATAAAGAAAAATAAGAAATATAGGTGAAGCAAAATTGGCAGAAATAGATTCACTAAGATAATTGGAGGGTCCCCTATAAGGGCAAACCAGTGCTGAAGGGTTAGTTGATCAATTCAAGGGTTTGAAAGTAATTAGCGGGTGTCTACTTAGTTACAATTGATATGATAACCTGAAGTAGACACTGCAGGCCTCAGTGGAATGTTCCGACATGTTTCGCCATATCAATGGCTTCCTCAGGGTAGGCCTAATATGCAAAATCAATGTATCTATATTTAAAAAAACATTCATAATCAATGATAATTTGTAAAAAAACACAGGAGCTCAATCACCCAGTTGGAAAAGGGGCCCAGGGGGGAAATGGCAAAGAAAGAGAGGGGAAGAGGTGGGGAATATCCAAAGTGGCACCCCCATGTCCCACCCCCAACAATTTGCTATTAAAAAGTTCTCATACCCAAAGGCCTAGACTTACCCAATTCGGTGTAGAGTGGTAAATGGGACACTGGGTCGAGATATGGGATGGGGTCGTCCAATGGAGATCCTCTTCAAAGCATAGCAGAAGGCAGGTATAGCCTGGCCAAGAAAATTTTAATCTACGTCACAAAAGTGATTTTTTTAAAAGAGTAATAATTGTATTTGGGGAAAATACACGGTGTGGTTTATTCATGGCAAATATGATCCATGAATATATAGCCTATCACTGTAGGGGACGGACTAATGTCTCGAATACTTACTTAGTTTAGACTATAAAATCAAAAAAGAGAGTAGAAAGGACCTTGCGGTAGTTTTAAGTAGTAATGGAGGAGGGCACCTGGATAGAAACTTAATAATGGAAAACGTTTAAAAAGATAAAGAATCAAAAGGTGAAGAGAGTTTCACTAATTGATAGAAAATGTCGTACCTGATTTTGCATATAGTCATATATAGATGGTATATAGTGGCAAGGTATTGCAGGACGCTATCAAGTTTATAACGATATCAGCAGGAACCAAGGTCCCTGTAGGTACTGAGATAATAAGGATAGTAAATAAAATGGTAGTGAAGTTTGGTATGGCGCAGTTTAAATGGTTTAAATAGCTTACTTGTACCACAGTGAAGAAAGTGCGTCCGGTGCCTCCAAGGTCCAGTAATGGACTGAATAGAGAATGCTGGCTTATATCCTGTCTTCCAGATTGGAGAGGCGTACGTGACGCCCTCCAATCAGCGGACGGGAGAGCCTCTGCGCAGGCGGGCAGGGAGCGCACCGGTCAGGCGGCCTACAAAGGCCATAATGCCTGGCGGTGCGCGCGTGTTGTGACGTGATGACGCATTCGCCACAAGGGCGCGAGTTCGCTGCAGAGGTCTGGATAGGGCGGGCTACGGAAGGAAGCACTGCCCTTGGGTGTCCATACTATGGGTGTCCATACTATAGTTCCATTTCGGATGGCTCGAAAAATTAAATTTTGATACTCTAGAATGAATGATTTAATTTGAGATGAAGGAATTGGTCTGTACCATTCGTTGTTGTCAAGGATGTCATGGCACATGGAAATGTAAGCCGGGACAACCATGACAACCACGTTTCCTCCTTTATCTGACGGTTTAATCACTATGTTGCGATTAGATTGAAGTGATTTTAATGCTAACTGTTGAGCTTTAGTTAGGTTTGTCATGCCTGCCTCACCTAAGTTGAGTTTTTGTAGTTCTTTGGTAGTTTGTTCCACAAACGCCCATATGGTTGGATTGGTCGTTAGGGAAGGAAAGGTCTTGGACTTGGACTAGCGAGAAAGTTAAGTATATTTCAATCGACAATTATGACCCTCATTCTGTGTACTGAAGTCTCAGGTAGAAAAATGGGCTAATTTTCAAAAGAACTTGAGAATATTCTCCCAAAAAATGTTTTGAATATTAGTTTCAATGATACAGACATGTGAAAAGCAAATTCCCGTTCACTTTGAATACCCAATCATGTGCAGATGCTTTTCATATAATTGGATAATTGAAGTGAATATGCATACACGTTTTTCAGTAAAGAGTCTCAGCTTTTTTAATAAATCAGCCCCAAAGTGTGGCAAAATCTCAAATTTATGTCACAGACAACAATAACTACCACATAGCTCTTCTAAACTTTTCTCTACTTTATCCAAAAGTGTACCAAACTGTATTGAGCAGAATTTGGCCTCAACCAGCTCTGCTGAAAAATTGTATGCACAATTTAACATGTTAGTTCACCTCTATAGAAAAAATGAAAAAAAATGAGCTACTGTGTACTACAGTAGCAGGGCAACAGATCAGTCCAAGCGGTAGGCAAAAGCATAGTCCATAAAAACAGGCCAGGGTCAGTTCATGTGTAAGCAGTCCAAGCGGTAGGCAGAAGCGTAGTTGATAAAACAGGCCAGGGTCAGTTCACGTGGAAGCAGTCAAAATGGTAGGCAGAGGCATAGTCAAAAAACAGGCCAGGGTCAGTTCATGTGGAAGGCAGTGGCATGGTTATTTGAGGAAGCATGGGGAAATGGTCAGCACAGATGATGAAAATGGGAAAATGGTTAAGGAATGTGTGATACAGTCGGAAGCATTCACCAATGCAAAGGCCGGGTTCGGTGGGACACTGGGGACAATGGTAGCTGGTATCTCTTCGAAATCCTCTTTTGCTGCATACTCAACATCTTTTTTGGCGTCTTCGGCCTGCTTCAGATAGTGGAGTGTTGTCAAGGAAGTGCCGCTCCTAAAGTCAGCTAACAGCATCAGAGCAAAGGTTTTCTGCGGGGGGGGGGGGGGGTCTTTGTTGGTACGTGACAACTTCTTTGATGAATTTTAGGAAGTGGGCAGGGCTTTCAGTGTATTTGGTGTGAATTCTGTAGGCTTTATAAATGGCCAAGTTAATTAAATAGATTGCTACTTTCTTGTACCAGAAACGAGACCCCCTTATTGACAAATAGAAGCATTTGATCATTGAAATGAAAAGAGATTGTAATCTTGTACACATGTTGGCTTTTCAATGGGACCTCGTCTTTTCTGAACTTCAATTGTAGTGTCATCATGGATGGTGTAAACAGTCATGCACAATGGCTGTTCACCCCTGTAGGTGACGTGTCTCGGGGACACGTCGCCACTGACAGTGCAGGGCTGTGCCCCACTGATCGCGCGCATGCCCTGTATGACGTTGGCCCAGAATGAGAGCCGCACCGTCCCGTCGTCATATGACGGCATCATCAAGTTAAGCTAATACTTTGTTGAAGCATCATTTGATTTTTTTAGAGCACTCAGTCTTTTTAGGTATGAGTCTATCAGCATGGCATATCTTGACTTGGCAATATTTGCCCTCTCTTCTTTGCAAAAACACTCCAAATCGGTCAGATTACGAGGCCATCTCCTGTGCACAGCCCTTTTCAGATCACCCAACAGATTTTAAATCAGATTTAGGTCTGTGCTCTTGCTGGGCCATTCCAAAACTTTAATCTTCTTCTGGTGAAGCCATTCCTTTGTTGATTTGGATGTATGCTTTGGGTCTTTGTCATGCTGAAAGATGAAGTTCCTCTTCATGTTCATGCTCTTGAAGTTGTAGTATGTAGATAGATAGATAGATAGATAGATAGATAGATAGATAGATAGATAGATAGATAGATAGAGAGAGAGAGAGTGTGTTAGTTATCTGGGTGCATAATGGTGATTATTTTTATGTAATTACATGTTCCCCCTTCTACTCAGATCTCAGCCGTTTTCAGAGGAAAAACATCTCCTCTGTTCTCCCTCTGAGAACAGACATTCTCGGATTTTTAAACATGCTGCAGAGGAGATCATTTTTCTCTGAGAACAGCGGAGAACTGATCTGAGATAAAACTCCTCCGTTTAATTAAAGGACTTGTAAAGTCAGAGGGTTTTTTAACTTAATTAATTGTATGCATTAAGATAAAAATCCTTCTGTGTGTAGCAGCCCCCTCAGCCCCCCTAATACTTACCGGAGCCCCATCCCTGTCCAGCGATAACCACGAGTGTCTCGGCCATCCAAGACTCTCCCTCCTAATTAGCTGAGACACAGAAGCTGTCAAAGTCAGTTAGTCAATCAGGAGAGAGAGGAGGTGGGGCTGGGCTGCAGCTCCGTGTCTGACTGGACTCAGGTGCCCCCATCCCAAACTGCTTACTGTGGGGGCACCTAACAGGAGGGAGGGGCCAGAAGCACAGAAGAGGGTCCCGAGAAGAGGAGGATCTGGGCTGCTCTGTGCAAATCCTCTGCAACGGAGCAGGTAAGTATAACATGTTTATTTTTTTTATTGAAAAAAAAACTAGACTTTACAATCACTTTAACGTACACCAGAGAATGAAAACAAAATATACAGTATAAGAAAGTGGGTTTTCTTTTTTTCCTTTATTATACTGAGAGGCATTTATCAAGATTAGAACAGCCAGAATTTGGAGCAGCTGTGCATGGTAACCAATCAACATCTCTCTTTCATTTTTAAAATGTAACAAGTTAAGTTAGAAGCTGACTGCTTGACATGCACAGCTGATCCAGATTCTGTCTGATACAGTTTTGATAAATTCCTCACACTGTACCATTTTAAAGCTGTACTCTATGAACATGTTCCCACCATGCTGCAAGGGTTAAATGTTTTTTTTTTATGGTACTTTTTAAAAATCATCTTCACTTACCCCTTAATCCTCCCAGCAACCAGCACTCACCCCAATGTTTTAGGTTGTGGATGGGCCCTCAATGTCCTCAAGGCCCCCAAAGCCTGCAAGAGGGAAGGATAAGGTGCTTTTCAATGGGGACGCTAGACAAAAATTAGAATTTACCTCTTGTGGTGCGGGGAAGCCCCACTACAAGGGTCGTTTTTTACATTTTCAAGGAGTCCAACTTAAATGTTTCCCTTTCAGCAGAGTAAAAATAAAAGTAAATAATAATAAAAAATGTTTTGAAAACTGTAAATTTAAATACTGACATCATTATCCAACTGCGGTGCAAATTAAGCTTTCTTTTCCCTTTTGTGGTGAAAATAGAAAGGGTTGTAAGGAAAAATAAATATTGCACTGACAAATCTTTAAGCCATAGTAATGTTTTTTTTTTTCCTGTTATATCCAAAAACAAAGGGCATCTGCATGATTGACTTAGTTTTTATTTACCTAGAATTCTTTCACAATAAAAAGAAATGAACGAAATTACACATCTGCTTTTGATGTGTAATCAACAAAGCAGAATAACTCTTCTCTGTAAGTGCTTAAGGCAGTTTTAATAATATCTATCCATTCTGTATCTCATCTCTCTTCAAACAGAAACAATTTTAGCACAATTATATAGTATATTTGAAGGTCATGCTATGTGGATAAATAAAGTAAGTGTGAACTATGCTATATGTATTGCTCATGTACAAACACATACACACCAGTCCATTTATAGTTTAAACACACACCCACACATACCACACACCAGTCCATCTAAAGTTTCAGAGAAAAATTATTTTACAAACAAAGATATATTTTAATTGTTATATAGGTTTTGTGGTATTATTAAACACAATACTAAATCTACCTTCTACACAAGCTAAACTTACCTTTTATACCAATAAAACAACTCAATAAAATTGTTTATATATATAAATAAGTTTTTTCGGTCTTTGAAGAGAAATAAAACAAAAACAGTTATATTAGCAGAAAATATGCATAAATACAGTATTGCTCACTAATCACTAACCTATGTGTTATTTTTCAGTGACAAATATAGTCTAATTAGTTTTCTCCAAAATAATTGTGTGTTATATTCATAATATACTTTTAATGGGTCATAGTTACCAACTTAGAGCAACTGTCCAGTTCAGTTTCTTCTGGCACCATGTTTATTCTAACTTAGAGCTAGCAAAAAGAAGGCTGGCAACCCTTCGAAGCAAGTCAGCAATGACAATTCCCATATCGCTATCCTGACTATGTTTCCTTTCAACAATGTTTTTTTTTTTTTTTTTTTTCAAATTCATATAGCATTGACATATCCCAAAGCAAGTTACAGAGAACATTGAAACATTTAATTCAGTCCAAGCCCACAAAAGAGCAAAATGTTCTCACCCCCTTTCAGTATAAGTTTGGGATAAGATATTTATGGTGGCTTCACATCATTGTATTGCAGTGGCAATGACCCCTCAATGCACTTCCACAATGCTCCTTTTTTGCAAGACACCTCAACATATTGTAGCACTCTACCATGTGTTGTGGTATGCTACATTAAAAAAAAGCTGTAGATACATTGGCTTGTCTGTTCTGGTGTACTCAACTGAAGAGGCTGCTTTAACATAGTGTGCATTAATGTTGGTGCATTAATGCAACACAAGATTGTTTAGACAAGTTTAGACAAGTATAAAGGGACCCCTAAAGTAATGCATGCCATTCTTTTTTAATGCAATCTACTGAGCTGGACAGAACCAGCTCTTGATGGAGACTATTTCACATTTTCATAGCTCCTACTGTGAAGAAGCCCTTCCATATTCGAAGATTAAATCTCTTTTCCTCCAGAAGTAAAGTGTGCCCCCTTGTCCTCTGTGATGACCTTAAAGTGAATAACTCAACACTAAGCTTAGGTGTCTATTGGTACTATTGGCCACTACCACCAGGATTGAAAGTGAAGGAAAATCCTAAAATGTATGTGGTCACAAAACAGGGGGCAGAAATCTATCAATCTATCAATGGGGGGACTTGTTCCAGTGACAGCTGTCTAAGAGGGAATTTTGTACCCATCATTTTTTCCATTTGTGAGAATAAGAAAGTTTAAAACCAGTTTCCCTTCCAATACATAGGCGACAATATAAAATCAACATCATTTAGTTTAAGTATTATACTTTTTCTCGAATCGGCAGGAGGGCACGGTGATTGGCCCTCCTGATCACATGACGGCCGTGACGAATCACGGCTGTCATGTGATGTAAACAAACAGCCGGTTGCTAGCAATCGGCCCTCCTCTCCTCACACGGAAGTCGTCGGTGAGGAGAGGAGAGCGGATCGCTGCAGCCGGCTGGTGATCAGTGAGTATGAGATGTTTTTTTTTACTCACTGATCACCAGTCTAGGGTCCCCCATAGTAAAACACACGTCCCCACAGTAAAACACACATGTCCCCACAGTAAGACACACATGTCCCCACAGTAAAACACACATGTCCCCAAAACACACATGTCCCCAAAACACACATGTCCCTAAATAATAAAAACACATGTCCCTCACATATGTCCCACTAAAATCACATGTGCCAATGATTATCTGCACACATATGTCCGTGATCACCTGCACACCCCTTTTACATGATCATTTGCGTACATATGTCCGTGATCACGCGAACCAATTATTATACACTTAACGGAATTTTTTTTACAAAAAACATGTAGCAGAATACATTTTGGCTTAAATTTATGACAAAATTCGATTTTATTGGATTTCTTTAAAAAAAGAAAAGGAGAAAATATTGTTTTTTTTCAAAAATTTCCGCTATGTTTTCGCTTATATCGCAAAAAATAAAAAACGGAGTCGCGAATAAATACCACCAAACTAAAGCTCTATTGTGCGAACAAAATGATAAAAAATTCATTTGGTTACAGCATTGCATGACCGCGCAATTGTCACTGAAAGTGCGCGAGCGCTGAAAGCTGAAAATTGGTCTGGGCAGGAAGGGTGTTTAAGTGCACAGTAGGCAAGTGGTTAAATATAGGCACCACATTGGCCTTATGCCAATCCAGGGGTACAACATTGGGGCACCACAATTATGAGAGATTAGATATGCCAGGAATATACTTTAGAGATCACAGATGCAACAGAGTGAACTTTTACACACATGAGTAAGGTCACCAAGAAAAGTTTTTGTCTGCTTATGATTCATAATAAACTCCTGCAGTTGATGGCAGGACCAAGTGGGGATAGGGTGCATGTCGATAAACAGGTTCTTAAGTAATATACTGTATATTGCTGTCTGGGAAGTCTTTGACTCTCAGTGCACAACCTGCACTCCAAATCTTAAAAATGGCAATTGGCCTTGTGGAAGATTAGGGTTTCCATTACTTGGAGTCAGGTGACACAATGATTTCATTAGACCATACTTCACTGCCATTTTAGAAAAATATTTTAAAAATAAAATATTAAAAAGCAGATACTGCTGGAGCTGCACCTCAAGCTCTCCACAGCATCAGTATGACAGACACCAGTTCTAGTGTTGTGTCACAGACCCCTCGCTTGTGTTTTGTTTTCAGAAAGCAAAACCTGTGATTATGTTGTGACTGGTGGAGGAAGAGACATTTTTCCTCTTTTAACATACAGAAATAAAGATATTAATGGAAGCTCTGGTATCACACTCAAGGGTATCGCTCTTGCAAAAAAAGATATTTTCAGGGAACTGTGTTTATTTTCAGTTTTAACTTCTTCTACAGTATAACTTGAATTTACACATTTTACTTTCAGATGGCACAAAAAACATAGTATTTACAAATAAGTATTTGACTAAGTAATTATATATATTTTTTTCTACACCAACTGATTGGCAGAGAATAGTAGGGTTCTGCTAATTTGGCAAATAGTTCATTTATATTTTTTTTATGATCTTCAGATTTTATATGAACCTACAGGAAATGTGGGAAATAATTCCCAAAAAAGAGTAGGCATAAAGTGACCCCAGATGGTATGCAAACTTATGAAAATAGGATTCAAATTATATTGGACTTATGAAATAATATATATTACTATATAAAAATATCAGACCCTCCACCTATCACTGCAATAACAATGTTGTTATCAGTTTAAGATCAACAAACAAAAAATAATGAGGGATTTTAATTACCCAGACATAGACTGGGTGTAAGGAACTGCGCACTTATCTAAGGCTTGCCAGTTCCAAAATGTCTTGCAGGACAATTTAACCGCTTCCCGACCACCTCACGCAGATATACTGAGGCAGAAGGGCACGTACAGGCAGATTAACATACCTGTACATTGCCCTTTAAGAGGTGGCTTGTGGGCGCACACCTGAGGGTCCTTTAGGAACTCAGTGAAGTAATTGCCAGATCATTGTTCCTAATTTTTACGAACAGTCTACTGACTGAAAAGGTACCAGCTGATTGGAAAAAAAGCCAATGTAGCACCAATATTTAAAAAAAGGCCAAGATACATTCCTGTCAATTACAGACCAGTTAACCTAACATCAATAGTATGCAAGCTCTTGGAGAGGATGACAAAGGACTATATACAAGATTTTAGCAATGACAACTGTATCATTAGCAGTAATCAGCATGGATTCATGAAGAATCGTTCTTGACAAACCAATCTATTAACCTTCTATGAGTATGTGAGGTGCCATCTGAATAAAGGAAGGCCCGTAGACGTGGTGTATTTGTATTTTGCAAAAGCATTTGATACAGTGAGTATTCGGAATGGGCAGGGGTGGAGAGTGGGGTCCCCCAGGGTTCTGTCTTTGAACCAATCCTATTTAATTCATTCATAAACGACCTGGAGGATGGGATGAACAGCTCAGTCTCAGTATTTGCAGATTATACTAAGCTAAGCAGTGCAATAACTTCTCCACAGGAAAACCTTGCAAGAAGATCTGAACAAATTAAAGGGGCGGGCAACTACATGGCAAATAAGGTTTAATGTGGAAAAATAATGCATTTGGGTGGCAAAAATATTAATGCAATCTACTCCCTGGAGGGAGAAACTCTGGGGGAATCTAGGATGAAAAGGGACCTGGGGGTCCTAGTATATCACAGACTCAGCAATGGCATACAATGCCAAGCAGCTGCAAGCAAAGCAAACAGAATATTGGCATGCAAAAAAAAGGGGGTTAACTCCAGTGATAAAACGATAATTCTCCAACTCTACAAGACTCTGGTCTGGCCGCACATGGAGTATGCTGTCCAGTTCTGGGCACCAGTCCTCAGGAAGGATGTGCTAGACCTGGAGAGAGAACAGAGAAGGGCAAAAAACTAATGGGTCTGGAGGACCTTAGTTATGAGGAAAGGTTACGAGCACTGAACTTGTTCTCTCTGGAGAATAGACACTTGAGTGGGGATATGATTTCAATTTACAAATACCATACTGGTGACCCCATGATAGGGATAAAATGTTTCCGTATAAGGGAATTTAATAAGACATGCGGCCATTCACTAAAATGAAAAGAAAAGCGGTTTAACCTTAAACTGCTTAGAGGGATCTTTACTGTAAGAGCGGTTAGGATGTGGAATCCCCTTCCACATGTAGTGGTTTCAGCGGGGAGCATAGATAATGACAAAACATTATTAGATAAGCACCTGAATTACCACAACATACAGGGATATACAATGTAATACTAACATAAAATCACACACATAGGTTGGACTTGATGGCCTTGTGTCTTTTTTTTCAACCTCGCCTACTATGTAACTATGTAACCACACATCAAATCCGTACAAATAAGGGCATGTGGTCGTCTACCCAGAATCAGGCAACTATCATGTCAAGAGCTCAGCTGAGCATAATGAGAAAATAAATTAAGAACTACTGTATATGGCATGTTAGGGCCTATTAGGGTGGCAACATCAACCTCAATCTGTATATAAACAGTAGATATGGGGTTGCTACATTGATCACTCCAAAGGTGGATGTGTGTATTTCTACTAAGTAGAGCTAAGGTATTACCCTCATGATAATAAGGAACATAGATGTAGTCTCAATCCACTGAACAGTTATCAGTTCCTAGGGATTCCTTATTAAAGTACTCCATAGGAGTTTGTAAATGAGTGAAACGTAGTATAATTATAGTCAGCCGTGGATGTTCATCGGATCACTGAGCTTCATATATAAATGAGCAGATATGCCAGAAACATTTATCCAGTTTATGGGTAGATAAGGTGCTTGGTAACCTAATGTAAGATATGCAGTCACTGGAAGTCCGCAGTGTATGCAGGTAGGTCACTGAAAGTGACTCTTATACAATCTCAAAAGGACTCACATCCATCCACGTGCCCTCGTGTGCATCAATAGCCGATTTACCGACTCTGGCCTTTTCTGTCTCAGTACTCTGTGTGGACTTCCGCATATACGCAGTGAATGATGCACTCGGAGGCTCAGCCAGGAAGATCCCTGGATCTGGTAACACACAAACTATTCATCATATATTTTGATGCATGGTCTTGTAAACCAATAAGCACGCATAATTATTACACTGAATATCTCAATATTGTTGTGGGCCAAATGGTTCCCTTACCATCTTGTGGCCTTCAGTCAGCTCTGCATGCCTCTAATTTCTCACTATTAAATCCTTTACTAGAATAAAAAGTCTCAGTAACTAATACTATGATAAGGAAGACCAGATACATATCTGCGGGTAACTGTTGACATACTATGCTGACTAAAACAGTTACATTTTTATATTGCCAAACAGTTTACTTTCTTCTTGCAGTGTGCAGCAGACCCCAACGATCTTGCTCTCTACTAGACTGACACTATTAAGCAAACAGGTAAAGAGGTTCTTTATACCCATTGCCAATTAACTTATGCCTCCTGATTTACTTTCATAAAACAGGTGACTCCTTACACATTTGCTCTGGACAAGTGCAGGTACTTTATCCAGTATAACTGACCATTGGTCATTTTTATTCTTAATTTAAGTCCAAATTAGGTATCACCTTGTTTGATGTAAGCAAACATGGATAGTAACAATTCAATGCAAATGGAAATGTTCATTTTTTTTCTTGTTATAGAACTAGTAATAAAATAATCAGTCAGTCTGATCTACAGATTCATTATTTTATGCAAATTTGCATTAAAAAAAGTTGTTATGCATCTGTTTATTATTTGTTTCTTTACTAATTAATAGGCAATTAATCATTTTTTTTAGTATAAACAATGGTGAAATGCACACACTCTTTCCTTTGTGGTTGTAAACATAATAGAAAAAAGGACAGCTCTGTATAGGCTCTCCATACACCATACACAGCATAATATGTGTTTTAGCTGTTGCCATCTTCATTTCACAAATGTACTTTTTCTGCTTCAAAACATTTTAGTGAATTGCAATTTGTGAGATAATGTGTGTATTTTTTCTGTCTGAGAAGATTATGTCAAAACATCCTCTGTTTGCCTGTATTTAAAATCACAGTTGCCTTGACTACATTTTTCTTGAATGGCTGCTTCTTTTCTTATAGTGACAAGCTACCTCTCCGTTTCATCTATGTGCTCACTAATCACTTAGCAGAAGTCGCACCGATGACTGCTTAGCAGTGGCCCCTACTGGTCAACTGTAGTTTTATTTGTCTTTTAACACAATATACTTTCTGTCTATATTTTCAGTCGTTAAAGTGTAAGTTCACCTTACAATAACATGACCACACGTTGTAAAGCAGACACCATGGGCTGTATTTAAAAAAAAATAGCTTTAAGAATGTGCAACCTTTGTGCAAGCCTAATGAATAATACCTGTGATGTATGAAATATTTGTGTAATAGTTTGTGTGTTACCTTTCGCTCGGTGTATATAATATTTAATGCTAAGGAAAAATAGCAAAAAAAATATCTAACCAAGAGTGAACATTCACCAATAGAGATTATAGTCAGAATTATTACCACTGCTAAATATAACAGCTTCCTCTTGGTTTTCTTGGAGCTGGAGTCCTAACTGACTGGTTCTAAACTGACAGGAACATGTAAATAAAAAAAAATCTGTGGTGGTAACAAAAAAACAAAACGGCAAGGATTGGCAAACTTCTAATGCCTTGTACACACGGTTGGACATTCCGACCACAAAATCTGTCTGATTTTTTCCGACGGATTTTGGCCGAAACTTGTCTTGCATACACATGGTCGCACAAAGTTGTCGGAAAATGCGATAGTTCCAAATGAAGTGATGTACCGCACGTACGACGGGACTAAGTAGAGACCAGTAGCCAATACCTTTTGTCTCCAAATTTCTACTGAACATGCGTGGCACTTTGTGCGTCGGAATTCTCTACACACGATCGGAAAAAGTCAGATCGGATTTTGTTGTCGGAAAATTTTAGATCTTGCTCTCAAAAAGTCCTCTAGAGCTCACACACAATCCGACAACATAATCCGATCAGACTTTTTCCATCGGAATATCTGACCATGTGTACGGGGCATAAGAAGTTTGGATGCCGAACCTGAACCCCATCAAAATCAATGGGTGCCAAATCTATTAAATTAAAATGTGAATTTCTGGGATAATAGGCAAGGGGGTGTCAAAAATATAGCATTGTGAATTTGGGAATCCATCTTACACTCTCATTATCTTCCTTATACTATCCTCCATTATATAAGAAATCAGAAGAGGACCTTCAGGTGTGGGTGACTTTGGCAAAATCTATTTGATTAAAATGACATTGCCCCGCCCCTTGTCCCTATATAACTGGCAGCGCAACGCGTCTGAGCCATTAGAAAAGGAGACAGCGACGAGTCAACATCGGAAGAAGAAAGAAGAACAAGAAGCAGAAGAACAAGAAGCAGAAGCAGAAGCAGAAGGCAGCGATAGCGACGACGACAGAAGCCCGGGCCACCGTTAGTAAAAGGGCTGGAAGAAGAAAGCGGAGGCCCGGCAAGAAGAACAGAAGAGCGGGGCAAGACCCCCGAAGTCAGAACAAGACCCCCAGGCGACGACGGCGGCGACGAAGGAGAAAGCCACGCTCCTCCGCTAGTAAAAGAGCTAGCAGAAGATAGCGGAGGAGTCCGGCGAGAAGACAAACTGCAAACTGGACTTCTTAAGGATTTCTTGCAACAATAGGTTTCTTCTTGCCACTCTTCCATAAAGGCCAGATTTGTGGAGTGCACAAATAATAGTTGTCCTGTGAACAGATTCTCCCACCTGAGCTGTGGATCTCTGCAGCTCCTCCAGTGTTAACATGGGCCTCTTGTCTTCTCCGATTAATGCTCTCCTTGGCAGGGCCTGTCAGTTTAGGTGGATGTCTTGATAGGTTTGCAGTTGTGCCATACTCTTTCCATTTTCGGATGATGGATTGAACAGTCCTCCATGAGATGTTCAAAGCTTGGGATATTTTTTATAACCTAACCCTGCTTTAAAATTCTCCACAACTTTATCCCTGACTGGTCTGGTGTGTTCCTTTGGCTTCAGGATGCTGTTTGTTCACTAAGGCTCTCTAACAAACCTTTGAGGGCTTCACAGAACAGCTGTATTTAAACTGAGATTAAATTACACACAGATGGACTCTATTTACTAATTAGATGACTTCTGAAGGCAATTAGTTCCACTAGATTTTGTTAGGGCTATCAGAGTAAAGAGTAAAGGGAGCTGAATACAAATGCACGCCACACTTTTCAGATATTTATTTGTAAAAAAAAATGAAAACCATTTATCATTTTCCTTCCACTTCACAATTATGTGCCACTTTGAGTTGGCCTATTACATAAAATCCCAATAAAATACATTTACGTGTTTGGTTGTAACATGGCAAAAAAGTTTTATGAATACTTTTTCAATGCACTGTATTAAAGTGGTTGTAAACCCTTACAAACCACTTTGACCTACAGGTAAGCCTAGATTAAGGCTTACCTGTAGGTCCAATAAATATCTCCTAAACCTACATGGTTTAGGAGATATTTAGAAAAGAAAAGGCACCGCTATCTACGGTGCATGCCGCACTGAGGATGCCGAGATCACGGCGATATGCCGATCTCGTGCGCATGCGCGGGAGTGACGTCATCGCCGCTCCAGCGAATGACAGCGCTGGAGCAGCAAGACCCGGAAGTGACTCCGGGTTTGATGGTGGCGCAGAAGATCGTGGATGAGGGATGCTTCGGGGGCTTCGTTCTCAGGTAAGTCATTCATAATGAGCTAGTATGCTATGCATACTAGCACATTATGCCTTTGCCTTGTAGGTTCCGTTTTTTTTTTTTTTTTAAAAGGCTTTACTTCCTCTTTAAATGAACCAATGGAAAACCTGCCTCTGTTTAAGCAAAGGTTGATTTTCCTTATGCTTTTAGCTGCTAAACTTACCATAGCTCCCTCTTGTAAGAAACCCTCAGTATGTTCACTATCTCAAAGTATCTTTACAAAGAATGCAACAAGAAATGTAACGGTGCAATCAAGGTGGCTAAGATAGAACACGAAAGGCACATAGTATAGAAGAGTAAAAAAAAAAATCCCCAAGAAATACTTTAAGTACATAAATAGTAAGAAAGGGAGGTCAGATCATATTGGTCCCATAAAGAATGATGAAGAGAACCTGGTTACTAAGGATGGAGAGCTGGCGAAGGTATTGAATTTATTCTTCTCCTCAGTCTTCACAAGGAAATCGGGGGGCTTTAGTAACCAAAACTGCAATTTTTATCCTCTAGACACGTCACAGGAAGCATCCTCATGGCTAACAGAGGACAGAATTAGAAACAGACTTTATTTTTATTTAAAAAAGGGCCAAGATACATCCCTGGGAATTACTGATCAGTTAGCCTAACATCACTAGTATGCAAGCTCTTGGAGGGGATGATAAGGGACTATATACAAGATTTTAGTAATGACAACGGTATCATTAGCAGTAATTAGCATGGATTCATGCAGAATTTTTCTTGCCACTCACTAGGGGGAGAACCTCTGGGGGAATCTAGGATGGAAAAGGACCTGGGGGTCCTAGTAGATGACAGGCTCAGCAATGGCATGCAATGCCAAGCTGCTGCAAGCAAAGCAAACAGAATATTGGCATGCATTAAAAAGGGGATTAACTCCAGAGATAACATTTCAGTGGGGAGCATCGATAATTTAAAAAAACTATTAGATAAGCACCCGAACGACCACAACATACAGGGATATACAATGTAATACTGACATAAAAGCACACACATAGGTTGGACTTGATGGACTTGTGCCTTTTTTAACCTTGCCTGCTATGTAACTATGAGTACACCCCTCACATTTCTGTAAATATTTTATTATTTATTTATGTATTATTTTCATGTGACAACACTGAAGAAATTACACTTTGCTACAATGTAAAGTAGGGAGTATACAGCTTGTATAACAGTGTAAATTTGCTGTCCCCTCAAAATAACTCAACACAAAGCCAATAATTTCTAAACCGCTGGCAACAAAACTGAGTACACCCCTAAGTGAAAATGTCCAAATTGGTCCCAATTAGCCATTAATTGGCTGGTGTCATGTAACTCGTTAGTGTTACAAGACCTCAGGTGTGAACGGGGAGCAGGTGTGTTAAATTTGTGTTATCGCTCTCACTCTCTCATACTGGTCACTGGAAGTTCAACATGACACCTCATTGCAAAGATCTCTCTGAGGATCTGAAAAAAATAATTGTTTTGAACTACATAAAGATGGCCTAGGCTATAAAAAGAATGCCAATACCCTGAAATTGAGCTGGAGTATGGTGGCCAAGACCATTCAGCAATTTAACAGGACAGGTTCCCCTCAGAACAGGCCTCGCCATGGTCGACTAAAGAAATTGAGTGCAAGTGCTCAGCGTCATATCCAGAGGGTGACTTTGGGAAATAGATGTATGAGTGCTGTCAGATGCTGTCAGATGGTGTCAAGCGTGTGTGGCGGCAACCAGGTGAGGGTGAGGAGTACAAAGACAAATGTGTCTTGCCTACAGTCAAGCACGGTGGTGGAAGTGTCATGGTCTGGGGCTGCATGAGTGTTACCAACACTGGGGAGCTATTCATTGAGGGAACCATAAATTCCAACATGTACTGTGACATACTGAAGCAGAGCATGCTTCCCTCCCTTCAGAGACTGGGCTGCAGGGCAGTATTCCAACATGATAATGACCCTAAACACACCTCCAAGACGACCATTGCCTTGCTAAAGAAGTTGAGGGTAAAGGTGATGGACTGACCAAGCATGTCTCCAGACCTAAACCCTATTGAGCATCTGTGGGGCATATAGTAAGTATTTCATAATGAGCTCATTATGCCTTTGTCTTGCAGGTTTTTTTTGGAGGTTTACAACCTCTTTAATAAATGCTGTTTTTTATTTAACGTCTTGTAAGTGCAGATTTATGGGGTATTTTAATAAATGATTTAAATAGAGCACTATGCAGTTGCTTTTCTATTTCATGTGGTCCACGTGAATAAAAGCTTTTGAGAGAGGAGAACCATATCCAAGGATAAGAGAGGACACATCCATCCCTGAGGGATTGACTGGAGTTGTAAGAAAGATAAGCCTGTGATTAATAGGAGTGAGGTGAGAGCACAATTCACCTGGTGGTGGAAACACTTGCTTGCTTTATATGAGAAGATTGTTGAGGAGCACAGTGATCGATTAATACACATTACACAGACTTTCATTTTTTTTTGATTTTATTGTACTTTTCAATTTTCATTTTTTCATTAAATCACAGATTCTTTTAGTGTGATACATTGTATATGAGAATAGCGCTGCACCATTTATATATGCATTTTTCTATTTGTTTGGTGTAGTGAACCATGATACTGTAGGTGTACAGCAGCTATTTCATATTTCTAGATTTCATATTTAATTATTATTATTCATTAACATTACATTAATATTATTGAGATTTATGTACAGTACGTTTTAATATACAGATCACTCATTTAGTTTGTTTGTGCTTTAGGATACCAGGTAGCACTGATTGTTTCACTTTAATTATTTTCAGGTTTTGCTTGTTGTTATCTTTTCATTGGTTGTGACAATCTGTGTCAGAGTCCTGGCTGCTGTACTTTCTGGTGTCTTGTAATATGATGCATATTTCTTCAATAAAAATGACTGAAAGCAAAATATAGCATGGGGGTGGCAATTCCCCGGGAAACATATACCAGTGCAAATAAAAATGTAAAAAATGCCACTTGGCCAGGGGCAGTGATTTTTTTTTATAGCACTGATATTTACAAAGAAAAAAATAGTTGTTAATTGCTGGCAAATATATGTAAACAGAAAATGCAGCGCTGGATAATGGAAAATTATAAATTACCAGTTAACGTGACCCAAATTAATTGGTGAAAATAGTAATAATTCAAACAAAATGCATAATCAGTTAATATGAATAACCCAAAATGATTAGTCAAATAAATGTTCAAACAAAGTTCATACTCAATAAATGAAAAAAACCCCCAAATGGAGGAAGTGAATAAATAAATACTCAAACAAAGTTCATATGTGAAAAAATTCAAAAAGTCCAAAGTGATTAAAGGAAATGAACAAATGAATTCATAAAAGTTCCTGTGAAATCAATCCAAAATGTAGCTGTTGGTAGTAGTGCAGCCCATCACCACAGAGATAAAGCAGAAGGGGGGGGGGAGGCTTACCAGAAAGCCAGCGACCGCCCTTATTCAGGGGGGTCAAACTGAGCTTAAGATGAACAGCCTTGGTGCTGTTGGGGATATCCCACGTCCGAGTCGATATCCGACGGCAACGGATCTCCTCACGAATGGCGGCTGTTCGCCGAAAATCCTCGTGCGTCACTGGCAGTACAACGACCGGATGGATGGATGATATAGATAGAAAACAAAAGGGGACTCGAATAGTGTAGACGTTTCCAGTGGGTTTATTGAATTAACCACAATAGCATAACAAAAAAATCGAAAAAACCTTGCAAGGTAATGGCGGCTCCGTTCGGTCTATGGGACAATACTCGCGCATGCGCAGTACGATCGTACGTAACGAACCCTACGGCGTTTCGTCACAACTGACGTCATCAGGGGTACGTACGAACGCAAGCGCACGCGCCTTATATAGCAGTCAGCGTTCGTCAAAACGCTGCGCTATTGGCGGTCACCATAGACACAAGGGAGCAAACAATAACAGGAAGTACTCGCCGGCGGGGGCCTGATACTCCCCCAGCGGTAGAGATTGACACATATGTAGACCACTAGACGGCCTCCAGATTTATCTGGTTAGATTAGAGCCATCTTGTGGTGAAACAATAACAGTACCTCAATGTTTACTAAAGGCTACTGAATATAACATGCATAGGCTAAACATATGTATACAATAAAAATAAATATAAAAATATAGCAATTGAGAAGTTACATACATTCCAATTGAAGCAATATTTTCATAAATGTTTTGTTTAAAAAAAGAGAAAGTCCGGAGAATTAAGTTTGTAAACTTAAGTACAGTAAATTTAAAAATTAAAAATTAAAAAAGTACCCTTCAGAGATGAGCAGAAAAAACATCTGCACATTACTGCTGCCCATACGGCCTCTTGGGCATTTTAATAGCTCTAATGTTAAGCAGTAGATGCTCAATCCCTTACAGTGTTCAAATCAGTAAAATGAAAAGCTGTTAGGTGGATAGGGAGTATGATATTAGGAATGTATATCAACACACTATCATCTCGTCACCTATCCTTTTGAGAGAGATGAACTGGTGGGGTATTGGCATGTTTAAAATGAACAATATATTGTCACCGCGAATGAGAATTAAAACATGTTCCCTGAGGTCCATGTGAAAAAGAATAAAACTCACAGTAGATAAGATAAGGGAGAAATGATGAGGGGGACATCAACTGTTATTGATAAAACAGTTGATGTCCCACTCAACATTGAGGCCATTCGGAATATGGCACCCCAACCTGTATATCCAATTGGTCTCGGAGCGGGAGATCACCCTCTTGCCATTGCTCCCTCGCCAATGGGGGACATACTTTTCCAAAGCAATGAAGGTTGTCCCTTTAGGGTCTCGGTTATGCACAAGGTCATAATGTTTAGAAACATTGTGTTTATCAAAACCCCTACATATATTGGCAATATGTTCTCCCAATCTGATGTGTAACTTTCGAGTCGTTCGGCCCACATATTCCAACCCACAAGGACACCTCAGAAGGTATATCACACATTTTGTGGTGCAGGTAATGAAGGACTTAATGGGGTATGTGACTCCAGTTCCTGTAGAAGTAAACTCCGTGAGTCGCCTATCCCTTAAGGTATTAATCCCACATACCCTGCATTTCCGACAAGGGAAGAAACCCCTGAGGTCCCCAAAGAATATGGGGCGGGTCGGGGGGTCAGGTACATTAGGGGCGATGGAGTGTCTAAGATTAGATGAACCTCTGAATAATACCCGTGGGTTCTCCGACAATAGGGGCCCTAGAAGACGGTCATTTTTTAGCACCGGCCAGTGCCTCTTTATAATTCGCTTGATGGCCCAGTGCTGGCTGGAATATGTCGTAAGGAAGGCTAAGCCAAAATCCTCACGATTTTCAACCTGTGGGGGTCTATCTTGCAAGAGATCTTGACGGTCTCTCAGTCCCACCTCAGTAATCAAACGATCTATGACTTCACCATTGTAGCCCTTATTTAAGAACCTGGATTTTAGAACCAAAGCCTCTTTATGAAACTCCTCAATGTTTGAACAATTCCGTCTCAAACGTAGGAATTGTCCCTTAGGGACCGCTGAGAGCCAGGATTTGTGATGACATGAGTCTAAAGGGATATACCCATTTCTGTCAGTAGATTTAAAGAAGGTAGAGGTGGTAATCCTTCCGTCTACGATGTTGATATTTAGGTCTAGGAAGTGTATCTGAGTGGGACTGCTTTCATGACTGAGTACAATACCCCTGTCATTATTATTAAGAAGAGACAAGAAAGTGGTTACCGACTCAGCATCACCATCCCAGATGCACAAAATGTCGTCGATGAAACGCCTCCATAGAACCAAATGGGGGGACCTATCCTGCAAAACCACCTCCTCTTCCCATTTGGCCATGAAGAGATTGGCCATACTAGGGGCGAACTTCGCCCCCATGGCCACTCCCTTAATCTGCAAATAATGCTTGCCACCATACCAAAAATGATTATGCCCCATCGAGAAGTCGAGTAGCTCCATCACGAAGTTAGACTGCGTGATGGAGATACTCGAGTCCCGATAGAGGAAGTGTCTTACGGCTTCATGACCCAATTTATGGGATATAGCCGTATAGAGCGAAGCGACATCGGCAGTGATTAGCATGTATGTCGGCTTCCACTCTATCCCATCCAACAAGTTAAGGACATGTTTGGTGTCCCTAAGATATGACGGAGTACCCACCACCAGTGGTTGCAAGTAGTGGTCTATGTACTTGCCAATACGCGAAGTAATAGAATCGATACCACTGATGATGGGTCTGCCAGGTGGGTTATCCAAAGTTTTGTGAATTTTAGGCAGAATATACATAACTGGCAGCCTGGGGGCAAGGGGAACTAGATGTTCTTTTTCTTTTTTGTTTAGAATACCTAGGTTATGGCCCTTTTCAACCAAGAGTTTTAGCTCTCGCTTATATGGGACTGTGGGGTCACCATTTAAAGGGGAATAGGTGTTGGTATCTGAAAGGATTCTCAACATCTCTCCCGAGTAGGAGTCCTTGTCTTGAATAACAATGGCTCCCCCCTTGTCGGCCGGTCGTACCACTATATCCTTTCTTTGGCAAAGTGTTTCCATTCCCACCTTAATATCTAATTGGGGTTGTACCGATTTGGTTCTTAGATTGTTTAGATCTTTAATCACCAGGTCACGGAATACACTGATGTTTGGTGCAGAATTGCCCGGAGGATTAAACAGTGAGGCATTAGACATGCCTGAATGTGCAATGACACTTTCTTCCCTGATGGATTGTCTAGTGGGGTTTGATAAAATATACCTTTTGATATTGAGTTTTCGGGTATATTTCTGCAGATCTATGAAGGTCTGGAATTTATTCAAGTTTCGGGGTGGGGCAAACTTAAGGCCTTTATTTAAAGTAATTAGTTCCTCCCTGGAGAGTTCCTTGGTACTAAGGTTTATGATGCCGTTTGTATCTATGTCCTCCTTCTTTTTGGGGTGAAGGTTCCTCCCCCCTCTGCTCCCTCTCTTGCGTCTCCGTTTCTCTTGTGTCTCCCCCTGCTGGCCAACTGAAAATCCCGACCAAATCGGTTTTCCCCTTGTTGGCCATAGGGGGGTTGAGAATAGAGACGACCCTCATTAGGTCCAGAGAAGCTACCCCCGGTACTATCATCAAGGGGAAGGTATCTGTTCCCAATGCTGGCAGGGAAATAGTTATAGTTGCTATTTGAAGGATATGACCCCTCTCCATGATTGTGAGGGGTCTGGCGTGCATCATTATTTCGCCAAGGTGGAGGTGAAGGGTTAGAAGGGCGAGAGATAGAGCCCCTTCTATTGCCCCTTCCTCTTTTAAAACTTGTGGGATGTTGAAAGTCCCTATCGCTGAATTGATTCGGGGCTGGAAGCCGCATATGATTGATTTCAGACGCCGTTGAGTTGTTGCCCTGGTTACCCTGGGCACCCAATCCACGGTGAGAGATGTTTGATGTGGCAGGCGGGGGGTCAGGGGGGGCCACAACCTGCCATTTGAACACTACCTGATCCCTGTAGTCCTTCACATCTCTATTGTACTTTCTTTTTTTCTTAATTTTTTGTTCAGATTCCTCTTTGATTAATAGGGTTTTTAGGGCTTCCGATCTGTTAGTATAATCTTGTTCAGATTTGAAAGGGACCAATTTACTTTTCAAGGCATTGATCTCCAAATCCAACATCGTGAGCTTACGCTTTTTCTTAGCTATTAAAAATTGTAAAAATGACACCCCTGCCTCATTGAAGTATTTGAACCATTCTAATAATTCGGTGTCCTCTTTCTGGGGGTTAACGTCCCATCTGAGGCTCCTGGGGACCATATTGCCTTTCACATACTCCTCCAAGTATGCGATGTCCCACCTTGTGTGAACCTCAGTAATGGTGAGGTTTTTCAATCTTAAAAAACAACCCGCTAGATCATCTCTGGGGTCATCATTGCCATCGAAGACCCCCGCTGTATTAGTAACAACCTGTGATCTATAATCAAAAATATCCATTACGGATACACCAGCAGCAAAAAAAACTGTGTACCAAAAACAAGAAATAGATATAAAAAAAGAATTTGCGCTAGGTGAGAAAAGAAAACTTATTGACAAAAATTGTGTTAATGAGGAAATTGAACCAAAAAAAAACCGTGAAGGTAGATCCTGCAGCTGGACATTAATAACCCCGGTATAGGGCACAAACAAGATATATGTAAACAGAAAATGCAGCGCTGGATAATGGAAAATTATAAATTACCAGTTAACGTGACCCAAATTAATTGGTGAAAATAGTAATAATTCAAACAAAATGCATAATCAGTTAATATGAATAACCCAAAATGATTAGTCAAATAAATGTTCAAACAAAGTTCATACTCAATAAATGAAAAAAAACCCCAAATGGAGGAAGTGAATAAATAAATACTCAAACAAAGTTCATATGTGAAAAAATTCAAAAAGTCCAAAGTGATTAAAGGAAATGAACAAATGAATTCATAAAAGTTCCTGTGAAATCAATCCAAAATGTAGCTGTTGGTAGTAGTGCAGCCCATCACCACAGAGATAAAGCAGAAGGGGGGGGGGAGGCTTACCAGAAAGCCAGCGACCGCCCTTATTCAGGGGGGTCAAACTGAGCTTAAGATGAACAGCCTTGGTGCTGTTGGGGATATCCCACGTCCGAGTCGATATCCGACGGCAACGGATCTCCTCACGAATGGCGGCTGTTCGCCGAAAATCCTCGTGCGTCACTGGCAGTACAACGACCGGATGGATGGATGATATAGATAGAAAACAAAAGGGGACTCGAATAGTGTAGACGTTTCCAGTGGGTTTATTGAATTAACCACAATAGCATAACAAAAAAATCGAAAAAACCTTGCAAGGTAATGGCGGCTCCGTTCGGTCTATGGGACAATACTCGCGCATGCGCAGTACGATCGTACGTAACGAACCCTACGGCGTTTCGTCACAACTGACGTCATCAGGGGTACGTACGAACGCAAGCGCACGCGCCTTATATAGCAGTCAGCGTTCGTCAAAACGCTGCGCTATTGGCGGTCACCATAGACACAAGGGAGCAAACAATAACAGGAAGTACTCGCCGGCGGGGGCCTGATACTCCCCCAGCGGTAGAGATTGACACATATGTAGACCACTAGACGGCCTCCAGATTTATCTGGTTAGATTAGAGCCATCTTGTGGTGAAACAATAACAGTACCTCAATGTTTACTAAAGGCTACTGAATATAACATGCATAGGCTAAACATATGTATACAATAAAAATAAATATAAAAATATAGCAATTGAGAAGTTACATACATTCCAATTGAAGCAATATTTTCATAAATGTTTTGTTTAAAAAAAGAGAAAGTCCGGAGAATTAAGTTTGTAAACTTAAGTACAGTAAATTTAAAAATTAAAAATTAAAAAAGTACCCTTCAGAGATGAGCAGAAAAAACATCTGCACATTACTGCTGCCCATACGGCCTCTTGGGCATTTTAATAGCTCTAATGTTAAGCAGTAGATGCTCAATCCCTTACAGTGTTCAAATCAGTAAAATGAAAAGCTGTTAGGTGGATAGGGAGTATGATATTAGGAATGTATATCAACACACTATCATCTCGTCACCTATCCTTTTGAGAGAGATGAACTGGTGGGGTATTGGCATGTTTAAAATGAACAATATATTGTCACCGCGAATGAGAATTAAAACATGTTCCCTGAGGTCCATGTGAAAAAGAATAAAACTCACAGTAGATAAGATAAGGGAGAAATGATGAGGGGGACATCAACTGTTATTGATAAAACAGTTGATGTCCCACTCAACATTGAGGCCATTCGGAATATGGCACCCCAACCTGTATATCCAATTGGTCTCGGAGCGGGAGATCACCCTCTTGCCATTGCTCCCTCGCCAATGGGGGACATACTTTTCCAAAGCAATGAAGGTTGTCCCTTTAGGGTCTCGGTTATGCACAAGGTCATAATGTTTAGAAACATTGTGTTTATCAAAACCCCTACATATATTGGCAATATGTTCTCCCAATCTGATGTGTAACTTTCGAGTCGTTCGGCCCACATATTCCAACCCACAAGGACACCTCAGAAGGTATATCACACATTTTGTGGTGCAGGTAATGAAGGACTTAATGGGGTATGTGACTCCAGTTCCTGTAGAAGTAAACTCCGTGAGTCGCCTATCCCTTAAGGTATTAATCCCACATACCCTGCATTTCCGACAAGGGAAGAAACCCCTGAGGTCCCCAAAGAATATGGGGCGGGTCGGGGGGTCAGGTACATTAGGGGCGATGGAGTGTCTAAGATTAGATGAACCTCTGAATAATACCCGTGGGTTCTCCGACAATAGGGGCCCTAGAAGACGGTCATTTTTTAGCACCGGCCAGTGCCTCTTTATAATTCGCTTGATGGCCCAGTGCTGGCTGGAATATGTCGTAAGGAAGGCTAAGCCAAAATCCTCACGATTTTCAACCTGTGGGGGTCTATCTTGCAAGAGATCTTGACGGTCTCTCAGTCCCACCTCAGTAATCAAACGATCTATGACTTCACCATTGTAGCCCTTATTTAAGAACCTGGATTTTAGAACCAAAGCCTCTTTATGAAACTCCTCAATGTTTGAACAATTCCGTCTCAAACGTAGGAATTGTCCCTTAGGGACCGCTGAGAGCCAGGATTTGTGATGACATGAGTCTAAAGGGATATACCCATTTCTGTCAGTAGATTTAAAGAAGGTAGAGGTGGTAATCCTTCCGTCTACGATGTTGATATTTAGGTCTAGGAAGTGTATCTGAGTGGGACTGCTTTCATGACTGAGTACAATACCCCTGTCATTATTATTAAGAAGAGACAAGAAAGTGGTTACCGACTCAGCATCACCATCCCAGATGCACAAAATGTCGTCGATGAAACGCCTCCATAGAACCAAATGGGGGGACCTATCCTGCAAAACCACCTCCTCTTCCCATTTGGCCATGAAGAGATTGGCCATACTAGGGGCGAACTTCGCCCCCATGGCCACTCCCTTAATCTGCAAATAATGCTTGCCACCATACCAAAAATGATTATGCCCCATCGAGAAGTCGAGTAGCTCCATCACGAAGTTAGACTGCGTGATGGAGATACTCGAGTCCCGATAGAGGAAGTGTCTTACGGCTTCATGACCCAATTTATGGGATATAGCCGTATAGAGCGAAGCGACATCGGCAGTGATTAGCATATATGTCGGCTTCCACTCTATCCCATCCAACAAGTTAAGGACATGTTTGGTGTCCCTAAGATATGACGGAGTACCCACCACCAGTGGTTGCAAGTAGTGGTCTATGTACTTGCCAATACGCGAAGTAATAGAATCGATACCACTGATGATGGGTCTGCCAGGTGGGTTATCCAAAGTTTTGTGAATTTTAGGCAGAATATACATAACTGGCAGCCTGGGGGCAAGGGGAACTAGATGTTCTTTTTCTTTTTTGTTTAGAATACCTAGGTTATGGCCCTTTTCAACCAAGAGTTTTAGCTCTCGCTTATATGGGACTGTGGGGTCACCATTTAAAGGGGAATAGGTGTTGGTATCTGAAAGGATTCTCAACATCTCTCCCGAGTAGGAGTCCTTGTCTTGAATAACAATGGCTCCCCCCTTGTCGGCCGGTCGTACCACTATATCCTTTCTTTGGCAAAGTGTTTCCATTCCCACCTTAATATCTAATTGGGGTTGTACCGATTTGGTTCTTAGATTGTTTAGATCTTTAATCACCAGGTCACGGAATACACTGATGTTTGGTGCAGAATTGCCCGGAGGATTAAACAGTGAGGCATTAGACATGCCTGAATGTGCAATGACACTTTCTTCCCTGATGGATTGTCTAGTGGGGTTTGATAAAATATACCTTTTGATATTGAGTTTTCGGGTATATTTCTGCAGATCTATGAAGGTCTGGAATTTATTCAAGTTTCGGGGTGGGGCAAACTTAAGGCCTTTATTTAAAGTAATTAGTTCCTCCCTGGAGAGTTCCTTGGTACTAAGGTTTATGATGCCGTTTGTATCTATGTCCTCCTTCTTTTTGGGGTGAAGGTTCCTCCCCCCTCTGCTCCCTCTCTTGCGTCTCCGTTTCTCTTGTGTCTCCCCCTGCTGGCCAACTGAAAATCCCGACCAAATCGGTTTTCCCCTTGTTGGCCATAGGGGGGTTGAGAATAGAGACGACCCTCATTAGGTCCAGAGAAGCTACCCCCGGTACTATCATCAAGGGGAAGGTATCTGTTCCCAATGCTGGCAGGGAAATAGTTATAGTTGCTATTTGAAGGATATGACCCCTCTCCATGATTGTGAGGGGTCTGGCGTGCATCATTATTTCGCCAAGGTGGAGGTGAAGGGTTAGAAGGGCGAGAGATAGAGCCCCTTCTATTGCCCCTTCCTCTTTTAAAACTTGTGGGATGTTGAAAGTCCCTATCGCTGAATTGATTCGGGGCTGGAAGCCGCATATGATTGATTTCAGACGCCGTTGAGTTGTTGCCCTGGTTACCCTGGGCACCCAATCCACGGTGAGAGATGTTTGATGTGGCAATCTATAATCAAAAATATCCATAACGGATACACCAGCAGCAAAAAAAATAAAAAAAGAAAGAGAATTTGCGCTAGGTGAGAAAAGAAAACTTATTGACAAAAATTGTGTTAATGAGGAAATTGAACCAAAAAAAAACCGTGAAGGTAGATCCTGCAGCTGGACATTAATAACCCCGGTATAGGGCACAAACAAGATATATGTAAACAGAAAATGCAGCGCTGGATAATGGAAAATTATAAATTACCAGTTAACGTGACCCAAATTAATTGGTGAAAATAGTAATAATTCAAACAAAATGCATAATCAGTTAATATGAATAACCCAAAATGATTAGTCAAATAAATGTTCAAACAAAGTTCATACTCAATAAATGAAAAAAAACCCCAGATGGAGGAAGTGAATAAATAAATACTCAAACAAAGTTCATATGTGAAAAAATTCAAAAAGTCCAAAGTGATTAAAGGAAATGAACAAATGAATTCATAAAAGTTCCTGTGAAATCAATCCAAAATGTAGCTGTTGGTAGTAGTGCAGCCCATCACCACAGAGATAAAGCAGAAGGGGGGGGGGAGGCTTACCAGAAAGCCAGCGACCGCCCTTATTCAGGGGGGTCAAACTGAGCTTAAGATGAACAGCCTTGGTGCTGTTGGGGATATCCCACGTCCGAGTCGATATCCGACGGCAACGGATCTCCTCACGAATGGCGGCTGTTCGCCGAAAATCCTCGTGCGTCACTGGCAGTATAACGACCGGATGGATGGATGATATAGATAGAAAACAAAAGGGGACTCGAATAGTGTAGACGTTTCCAGTGGGTTTATTGAATTAGCCACAATAGCATAACAAAAAAATCGAAAAAACCTTGCAAGGTAATGGCGGCTCCGTTCGGTCTATGGGACAATACTCGCGCATGCGCAGTACGATCGTACGTAACGAACCCTACGGCGTTTCGTCACAACTGACGTCATCAGGGGTACGTACGAACGCAAGCGCACGCGCCTTATATAGCAGTCAGCGTTCGTCAAAACGCTGCGCTATTGGCGGTCACCATAGACACAAGGGAGCAAACAATAACAGGAAGTACTCGCCGGCGGGGGCCTGATACTCCCCCAGCGGTAGAGATTGACACATATGTAGACCACTAGACGGCCTCCAGATTTATCTGGTTAGATTAGAGCCATCTTGTGGTGAAACAATAGCAGTACCTCAATGTTTACTAAAGGCTACTGAATATAACATGCATAGGCTAAACATATGTATACAATAAAAATAAATATAAAAATATAACAATTGAGAAGTTACATGCATTCCAATTGAAGCAATATTTTCATAAATGTTTTGTTTAAAAAAAGAGAAAGTCCGGAGAATTAAGTTTGTAAACTTAAGTACAGTAAATTAAAAAAAAATTAAAAATTAAAAAAAAAATACCCTTCAGAGATGAGCAGAAAAAAACATCTGCACATTACTGCTGCCCATACGGCCTCTTGGGCATTTTAATAGCTCTAATGTTAAGCAGTAGATGCTCAATCCCTTACAGTGTTCAAATCAGTAAAATGAAAAGCTGTTAGGTGGATAGGGAGTATGATATTAGGAATATATATCAACACACTATCATCTCGTCACCTATCCTTTTGAGAGAGATGAACTGGTGGGGTATTGGCATGTTTAAAATGAACAATATATTGTCACCGCGAATGAGAATTAAAACATGTTCCCTGAGGTCCATGTGAAAAAGAATAAAACTCACAGTAGATAAGATAAGGGAGAAATGATGAGGGGGACATCAACTGTTATTGATAAAACAGTTGATGTCCCACTCAACATTGAGGCCATTCGGAATATGGCACCCCAACCTGTATATCCAATTGGTCTCGGAGCGGGAGATCACCCTCTTGCCATTGCTCCCTCGCCAATGGGGGACATACTTTTCCAAAGCAATGAAGGTTGTCCCTTTAGGGTCTCGGTTATGCACAAGGTCATAATGTTTAGAAACATTGTGTTTATCAAAACCCCTACATATATTGGCAATATGTTCTCCCAATCTGATGTGTAACTTTCGAGTCGTTCGGCCCACATATTCCAACCCACAAGGACACCTCAGAAGGTATATCACACATTTTGTGGTGCAGGTAATGAAGGACTTAATGGGGTATGTGACTCCAGTTCCTGTAGAAGTAAACTCCGTGAGTCGCCTATCCCTTAAGGTATTAATCCCACATACCCTGCATTTCCGACAAGGGAAGAAACCCCTGAGGTCCCCAAAGAATATGGGGCGGGTCGGGGGGTCAGGTACATTAGGGGCGATGGAGTGTCTAAGATTAGATGAACCTCTGAATAATACCCGTGGGTTCTCCGACAATAGGGGCCCTAGAAGACGGTCATTTTTTAGCACCGGCCAGTGCCTCTTTATAATTCGCTTGATGGCCCAGTGCTGGCTGGAATATGTCGTAAGGAAGGCTAAGCCAAAATCCTCACGATTTTCAACCTGTGGGGGTCTATCTTGCAAGAGATCTTGACGGTCTCTCAGTCCCACCTCAGTAATCAAACGATCTATGACTTCACCATTGTAGCCCTTATTTAAGAACCTGGATTTTAGAACCAAAGCCTCTTTATGAAACTCCTCAATGTTTGAACAATTCCGTCTCAAACGTAGGAATTGTCCCTTAGGGACCGCTGAGAGCCAGGATTTGTGATGACATGAGTCTAAAGGGATATACCCATTTCTGTCAGTAGATTTAAAGAAGGTAGAGGTGGTAATCCTTCCGTCTACGATGTTGATATTTAGGTCTAGGAAGTGTATCTGAGTGGGACTGCTTTCATGACTGAGTACAATACCCCTGTCATTATTATTAAGAAGAGACAAGAAAGTGGTTACCGACTCAGCATCACCATCCCAGATGCACAAAATGTCGTCGATGAAACGCCTCCATAGAACCAAATGGGGGGACCTATCCTGCAAAACCACCTCCTCTTCCCATTTGGCCATGAAGAGATTGGCCATACTAGGGGCGAACTTCGCCCCCATGGCCACTCCCTTAATCTGCAAATAATGCTTGCCACCATACCAAAAATGATTATGCCCCATCGAGAAGTCGAGTAGCTCCATCACGAAGTTAGACTGCGTGATGGAGATACTCGAGTCCCGATAGAGGAAGTGTCTTACGGCTTCATGACCCAATTTATGGGATATAGCCGTATAGAGCGAAGCGACATCGGCAGTGATTAGCATATATGTCGGCTTCCACTCTATCCCATCCAACAAGTTAAGGACATGTTTGGTGTCCCTAAGATATGACGGAGTACCCACCACCAGTGGTTGCAAGTAGTGGTCTATGTACTTGCCAATACGCGAAGTAATAGAATCGATACCACTGATGATGGGTCTGCCAGGTGGGTTATCCAAAGTTTTGTGAATTTTAGGCAGAATATACATAACCGGCAGCCTGGGGGCAAGGGGAACTAGATGTTCTTTTTCTTTTTTGTTTAGAATACCTAGGTTATGGCCCTTTTCAACCAAGAGTTTTAGCTCTCGCTTATATGGGACTGTGGGGTCACCATTTAAAGGGGAATAGGTGTTGGTATCTGAAAGGATTCTCAACATCTCTCCCGAGTAGGAGTCCTTGTCTTGAATAACAATGGCTCCCCCCTTGTCGGCCGGTCGTACCACTATATCCTTTCTTTGGCAAAGTGTTTCCATTCCCACCTTAATATCTAATTGGGGTTGTACCGATTTGGTTCTTAGATTGTTTAGATCTTTAATCACCAGGTCACGGAATACACTGATGTTTGGTGCAGAATTGCCCGGAGGATTAAACAGTGAGGCATTAGACATGCCTGAATGTGCAATGACACTTTCTTCCCTGATGGATTGTCTAGTGGGGTTTGATAAAATATACCTTTTGATATTGAGTTTTCGGGTATATTTCTGCAGATCTATGAAGGTCTGGAATTTATTCAAGTTTCGGGGTGGGGCAAACTTAAGGCCTTTATTTAAAGTAATTAGTTCCTCCCTGGAGAGTTCCTTGGTACTAAGGTTTATGATGCCGTTTGTATCTATGTCCTCCTTCTTTTTGGGGTGAAGGTTCCTCCCCCCTCTGCTCCCTCTCTTGCGTCTCCGTTTCTCTTGTGTCTCCCCCTGCTGGCCAACTGAAAATCCCGACCAAATCGGTTTTCCCCTTGTTGGCCATAGGGGGGTTGAGAATAGAGACGACCCTCATTAGGTCCAGAGGAGCTACCCCCGGTATTATCATCAAGGGGAAGGTATCTGTTCCCAATGCTGGCAGGGAAATAGTTATAGTTGCTATTTGAAGGATATGACCCCTCTCCATGATTGTGAGGGGTCTGGCGTGCATCATTATTTCGCCAAGGTGGAGGTGAAGGGTTAGAAGGGCGAGAGATAGAGCCCCTTCTATTGCCCCTTCCTCTTTTAAAACTTGTGGGATGTTGAAAGTCCCTATCGCTGAATTGATTCGGGGCTGGAAGCCGCATATGATTGATTTCAGACGCCGTTGAGTTGTTGCCCTGGTTACCCTGGGCACCCAATCCACGGTGAGAGATGTTTGATGTGGCAGGCGGGGGGTCAGGGGGGGCCACAACCTGCCATTTGAACACTACCTGATCCCTGTAGTCCTTCACATCTCTATTGTACTTTCTTTTTTTCTTAATTTTTTGTTCAGATTCCTCTTTGATTAATAGGGTTTTTAGGGCTTCCGATCTGTTAGTGTAATCTTGTTCAGATTTGAAAGGGACCAATTTACTTTTCAAGGCATTGATCTCCAAATCCAACATCGTGAGCTTACGCTTTTTCTTAGCTATTAAAAATTGTAAAAATGACACCCCTGCCTCATTGAAGTATTTGAACCATTCTAATAATTCGGTGTCCTCTTTCTGGGGGTTAACGTCCCATCTGAGGCTCCTGGGGACCATATTGCCTTTCACATACTCCTCCAAGTATGCGATGTCCCACCTTGTGTGAACCTCAGTAATGGTGAGGTTTTTCAATCTTAAAAAACAACCCGCTAGATCATCTCTGGGGTCATCATTGCCATCGAAGACCCCCGCTGTATTAGTAACAACCTGTGATCTATAATCAAAAATATCCATTACGGATACACCAGCAGCAAAAAAAAACTGTGTACCAAAAACAAGAAATAGATATAAAAAAAGAATTTGCGCTAGGTGAGAAAAGAAAACTTATTGACAAAAATTGTGTTAATGAGGAAATTGAACCAAAAAAAACCGTGAAGGTAGATCCTGCAGCTGGACATTAATAACCCCGGTATAGGGCACAAACAAGATATATGTAAACAGAAAATGCAGCGCTGGATAATGGAAAATTATAAATTACCAGTTAACGTGACCCAAATTAATTGGTGAAAATAGTAATAATTCAAACAAAATGCATAATCAGTTAATATGAATAACCCAAAATGATTAGTCAAATAAATGTTCAAACAAAGTTCATACTCAATAAATGAAAAAAAACCCCAGATGGAGGAAGTGAATAAATAAATACTCAAACAAAGTTCATATGTGAAAAAATTCAAAAAGTCCAAAGTGATTAAAGGAAATGAACAAATGAATTCATAAAAGTTCCTGTGAAATCAATCCAAAATGTAGCTGTTGGTAGTAGTGCAGCCCATCACCACAGAGATAAAGCAGAAGGGGGGGGGGAGGCTTACCAGAAAGCCAGCGACCGCCCTTATTCAGGGGGGTCAAACTGAGCTTAAGATGAACAGCCTTGGTGCTGTTGGGGATATCCCACGTCCGAGTCGATATCCGACGGCAACGGATCTCCTCACGAATGGCGGCTGTTCGCCGAAAATCCTCGTGCGTCACTGGCAGTATAACGACCGGATGGATGGATGATATAGATAGAAAACAAAAGGGGACTCGAATAGTGTAGACGTTTCCAGTGGGTTTATTGAATTAGCCACAATAGCATAACAAAAAAAATCGAAAAAACCTTGCAAGGTAATGGCGGCTCCGTTCGGTCTATGGGACAATACTCGCGCATGCGCAGTACGATCGTACGTAACGAACCCTACGGCGTTTCGTCACAACTGACGTCATCAGGGGTACGTACGAACGCAAGCGCACGCGCCTTATATAGCAGTCAGCGTTCGTCAAAACGCTGCGCTATTGGCGGTCACCATAGACACAAGGGAGCAAACAATAACAGGAAGTACTCGCCGGCGGGGGCCTGATACTCCCCCAGCGGTAGAGATTGACACATATGTAGACCACTAGACGGCCTCCAGATTTATCTGGTTGGATTAGAGCCATCTTGTGGTGAAACAATAGCAGTACCTCAATGTTTACTAAAGGCTACTGAATATAACATGCATAGGCTAAACATATGTATACAATAAAAATAAATATAAAAATATAACAATTGAGAAGTTACATGCATTCCAATTGAAGCAATATTTTCATAAATGTTTTGTTTAAAAAAAGAGAGAAAGTCCGGAGAATTAAGTTTATAAACTTAAGTACAGTAAAATTAAAAATTAAAAATTAAAAATTAAAAAATACCCTTCAGAGATGAGCAGAAAAAAACATCTGCACATTACTGCTGCCCATACGGCCTCTTGGGCATTTTAATAGCTCTAATGTTAAGCAGTAGATGCTCAATCCCTTACAGTGTTCAAATCAGTAAAATGAAAAGCTGTTAGGTGGATAGGGAGTATGATATTAGGAATATATATCAACACACTATCATCTCGTCACCTATCCTTTTGAGAGAGATGAACTGGTGGGGTATTGGCATGTTTAAAATGAACAATATATTGTCACCGCGAATGAGAATTAAAACATGTTCCCTGAGGTCCATGTGAAAAAGAATAAAACTCACAGTAGATAAGATAAGGGAGAAATGACGAGGGGGACATCAACTGTTATTGATAAAACAGTTGATGTCCCACTCAACATTGAGGCCATTCGGAATATGGCACCCCAACCTGTATATCCAATTGGTCTCGGAGCGGGAGATCACCCTCTTGCCATTGCTCCCTCGCCAATGGGGGACATACTTTTCCAAAGCAATGAAGGTTGTCCCTTTAGGGTCTCGGTTATGCACAAGGTCATAATGTTTAGAAACATTGTGTTTATCAAAACCCCTACATATATTGGCAATATGTTCTCCCAATCTGATGTGTAACTTTCGAGTCGTTCGGCCCACATATTCCAACCCACAAGGACACCTCAGAAGGTATATCACACATTTTGTGGTGCAGGTAATGAAGGACTTAATGGGGTATGTGACTCCAGTTCCTGTAGAAGTAAACTCCGTGAGTCGCCTATCCCTTAAGGTATTAATCCCACATACCCTGCATTTCCGACAAGGGAAGAAACCCCTGAGGTCCCCAAAGAATATGGGGCGGGTCGGGGGGTCAGGTACATTAGGGGCGATGGAGTGTCTAAGATTAGATGAACCTCTGAATAATACCCGTGGGTTCTCCGACAATAGGGGCCCTAGAAGACGGTCATTTTTTAGCACCGGCCAGTGCCTCTTTATAATTCGCTTGATGGCCCAGTGCTGGCTGGAATATGTCGTAAGGAAGGCTAAGCCAAAATCCTCACGATTTTCAACCTGTGGGGGTCTATCTTGCAAGAGATCTTGACGGTCTCTCAGTCCCACCTCAGTAATCAAACGATCTATGACTTCACCATTGTAGCCCTTATTTAAGAACCTGGATTTTAGAACCAAAGCCTCTTTATGAAACTCCTCAATGTTTGAACAATTCCGTCTCAAACGTAGGAATTGTCCCTTAGGGACCGCTGAGAGCCAGGATTTGTGATGACATGAGTCTAAAGGGATATACCCATTTCTGTCAGTAGATTTAAAGAAGGTAGAGGTGGTAATCCTTCCGTCTACGATGTTGATATTTAGGTCTAGGAAGTGTATCTGAGTGGGACTGCTTTCATGACTGAGTACAATACCCCTGTCATTATTATTAAGAAGAGACAAGAAAGTGGTTACCGACTCAGCATCACCATCCCAGATGCACAAAATGTCGTCGATGAAACGCCTCCATAGAACCAAATGGGGGGACCTATCCTGCAAAACCACCTCCTCTTCCCATTTGGCCATGAAGAGATTGGCCATACTTGGGGCGAACTTCGCCCCCATGGCCACTCCCTTAATCTGCAAATAATGCTTGCCACCATACCAAAAATGATTATGCCCCATCGAGAAGTCGAGTAGCTCCATCACGAAGTTAGACTGCGTGATGGAGATACTCGAGTCCCGATAGAGGAAGTGTCTTACGGCTTCATGACCCAATTTATGGGATATAGCCGTATAGAGCGAAGCGACATCGGCAGTGATTAGCATATATGTCGGCTTCCACTCTATCCCATCCAACAAGTTAAGGACATGTTTGGTGTCCCTAAGATATGACGGAGTACCCACCACCAGTGGTTGCAAGTAGTGGTCTATGTACTTGCCAATACGCGAAGTAATAGAATCGATACCACTGATGATGGGTCTGCCAGGTGGGTTATCCAAAGTTTTGTGAATTTTAGGCAGAATATACATAACCGGCAGCCTGGGGGCAAGGGGAACTAGATGTTCTTTTTCTTTTTTGTTTAGAATACCTAGGTTATGGCCCTTTTCAACCAAGAGTTTTAGCTCTCGCTTATATGGGACTGTGGGGTCACCATTTAAAGGGGAATAGGTGCTGGTATCTGAAAGGATTCTCAACATCTCTCCCGAGTAGGAGTCCTTGTCTTGAATAACAATGGCTCCCCCCTTGTCGGCCGGTCGTACCACTATATCCTTTCTTTGGCAAAGTGTTTCCATTCCCACCTTAATATCTAATTGGGGTTGTACCGATTTGGTTCTTAGATTGTTTAGATCTTTAATCACCAGGTCACGGAATACACTGATGTTTGGTGCAGAATTGCCCGGAGGATTAAACAGTGAGGCATTAGACATGCCTGAATGTGCAATGACACTTTCTTCCCTGATGGATTGTCTAGTGGGGTTTGATAAAATATACCTTTTGATATTGAGTTTTCGGGTATATTTCTGCAGATCTATGAAGGTCTGGAATTTATTCAAGTTTCGGGGTGGGGCAAACTTAAGGCCTTTATTTAAAGTAATTAGTTCCTCCCTGGAGAGTTCCTTGGTACTAAGGTTTATGATGCCGTTTGTATCTATGTCCTCCTTCTTTTTGGGGTGAAGGTTCCTCCCCCCTCTGCTCCCTCTCTTGCGTCTCCGTTTCTCTTGTGTCTCCCCCTGCTGGCCAACTGAAAATCCCGACCAAATCGGTTTTCCCCTTGTTGGCCATAGGGGGGTTGAGAATAGAGACGACCCTCATTAGGTCCAGAGAAGCTACCCCCGGTACTATCATCAAGGGGAAGGTATCTGTTCCCAATGCTGGCAGGGAAATAGTTATAGTTGCTATTTGAAGGATATGACCCCTCTCCATGATTGTGAGGGGTCTGGCGTGCATCATTATTTCGCCAAGGTGGAGGTGAAGGGTTAGAAGGGCGAGAGATAGAGCCCCTTCTATTGCCCCTTCCTCTTTTAAAACTTGTGGGATGTTGAAAGTCCCTATCGCTGAATTGATTCGGGGCTGGAAGCCGCATATGATTGATTTCAGACGCCGTTGAGTTGTTGCCCTGGTTACCCTGGGCACCCAATCCACGGTGAGAGATGTTTGATGTGGCAGGCGGGGGGTCAGGGGGGGCCACAACCTGCCATTTGAACACTACCTGATCCCTGTAGTCCTTCACATCTCTATTGTACTTTCTTTTTTTCTTAATTTTTTGTTCAGATTCCTCTTTGATTAATAGGGTTTTTAGGGCTTCCGATCTGTTAGTATAATCTTGTTCAGATTTGAAAGGGACCAATTTACTTTTCAAGGCATTGATCTCCAAATCCAACATCGTGAGCTTACGCTTTTTCTTAGCTATTAAAAATTGTAAAAATGACACCCCTGCCTCATTGAAGTATTTGAACCATTCTAATAATTCGGTGTCCTCTTTCTGGGGGTTAACGTCCCATCTGAGGCTCCTGGGGACCATATTGCCTTTCACATACTCCTCCAAGTATGCGATGTCCCACCTTGTGTGAACCTCAGTAATGGTGAGGTTTTTCAATCTTAAAAAACAACCCGCTAGATCATCTCTGGGGTCATCATTGCCATCGAAGACCCCCGCTGTATTAGTAACAACCTGTGATCTATAATCAAAAATATCCATTACGGATACACCAGCAGCAAAAAAACTGTGTACCAAAAACAAGAAATAGATATAAAAAAAGAATTTGCGCTAGGTGAGAAAAGAAAACTTATTGACAAAAATTGTGTTAATAAGGAAATTGAACCAAAAAAAAACCGTGAAGGTAGATCCTGCAGCTGGACATTAATAACCCCGGTATAGGGCACAAACAAGATATATGTAAACAGAAAATGCAGCGCTGGATAATGGAAAATTATAAATTACCAGTTAACGTGACCCAAATTAATTGGTGAAAATAGTAATAATTCAAACAAAATGCATAATCAGTTAATATGAATAACCCAAAATGATTAGTCAAATAAATGTTCAAACAAAGTTCATACTCAATAAATGAAAAAAACCCCCAAATGGAGGAAGTGAATAAATAAATACTCAAACAAAGTTCATATGTGAAAAAATTCAAAAAGTCCAAAGTGATTAAAGGAAATGAACAAATGAATTCATAAAAGTTCCTGTGAAATCAATCCAAAATGTAGCTGTTGGTAGTAGTGCAGCCCATCACCACAGAGATAAAGCAGGGGGGGGGGGAGGCTTACCAGAAAGCCAGCGACCGCCCTTATTCAGGGGGGTCAAACTGAGCTTAAGATGAACAGCCTTGGACCTCAGGGAACATGTTTTAATTCTCATTCGCGGTGACAATATATTGTTCATTTTAAACATGCCAATACCCCACCAGTTCATCTCTCTCAAAAGGATAGGTGACGAGATGATAGTGTGTTGATATACATTCCTAATATCATACTCCCTATCCACCTAACAGCTTTTCATTTTACTGATTTGAACACTGTAAGGGATTGAGCATCTACTGCTTAACATTAGAGCTATTAAAATGCCCAAGAGGCCGTATGGGCAGCAGTAATGTGCAGATGTTTTTTCTGCTCATCTCTGAAGGGTATTTTTAATTTTTTTAATTTTTAATTTTTAAATTTACTGTACTTAAGTTTACAAACTTAATTCTCCGGACTTTCTCTTTTTTTAAACAAAACATTTATGAAAATATTGCTTCAATTGGAATGTATGTAACTTCTCAATTGCTATATTTTTATATTTATTTTTATTGTATACATATGTTTAGCCTATGCATGTTATATTCAGTAGCCTTTAGTAAACATTGAGGTACTGCTATTGTTTCACCACAAGATGGCTCTAATCTAACCAGATAAATCTGGAGGCCGTCTAGTGGTCTACATATGTGTCAATCTCTACCGCTGGGGGAGTATCAGGCCCCCGCCGGCGAGTACTTCCTGTTACTGTTTGCTCCCTTGTGTCTATGGTGACCGCCAATAGCGCAGCGTTTTGACGAACGCTGACTGCTATATAAGGCGCGTGCGCTTGCGTTCGTACGTACCCCTGATGACGTCAGTTGTGACGAAACGCCGTAGGGTTCGTTACGTACGATCGTACTGCGCATGCGCGAGTATTGTCCCATAGACCGAACGGAGCCGCCATTACCTTGCAAGGTTTTTTCGATTTTTTTGTTATGCTATTGTGGTTAATTCAATAAACCCACTGGAAACGTCTACACTATTCGAGTCCCCTTTTGTTTTCTATCTATATCATCCATCCATCCGGTCGTTGTACTGCCAGTGACGCACGAGGATTTTCGGCGAACAGCCGCCATTCGTGAGGAGATCCGTTGCCGTCGGATATCGACTCGGACGTGGGATATCCCCAACAGCACCAAGGCTGTTCATCTTAAGCTCAGTTTGACCCCCCTGAATAAGGGCGGTCGCTGGCTTTCTGGTAAGCCTCCCCCCCCCCCCCTTCTGCTTTATCTCTGTGGTGATGGGCTGCACTACTACCAACAGCTACATTTTGGATTGATTTCACAGGAACTTTTATGAATTCATTTGTTCATTTCCTTTAATCACTTTGGACTTTTTGAATTTTTTCACATATGAACTTTGTTTGAGTATTTATTTATTCACTTCCTCCATCTGGGGGTTTTTTTCATTTATTGAGTATGAACTTTGTTTGAACATTTATTTGACTAATCATTTTGGGTTATTCATATTAACTGATTATGCATTTTGTTTGAATTATTACTATTTTCACCAATTAATTTGGGTCACGTTAACTGGTAATTTATAATTTTCCATTATCCAGCGCTGCATTTTCTGTTTACATATATCTTGTTTGTGCCCTATACCGGGGTTATTAATGTCCAGCTGCAGGATCTACCTTCACGTTTTTTTTTGGTTCAATTTCCTCATTAACACAATTTTTGTCAATAAGTTTTCTTTTCTCACCTAGCGCAAATTCTTTTTTTATATCTATTTCTTGTTTTTGGTACACAGTTTTTTTTGCTGCTGGTGTATCCGTAATGGATATTTTTGATTATAGATCACAGGTTGTTACTAATACAGCGGGGGTCTTCGATGGCAATGATGACCCCAGAGATGATCTAGCGGGTTGTTTTTTAAGATTGAAAAACCTCACCATTACTGAGGTTCACACAAGGTGGGACATCGCATACTTGGAGGAGTATGTGAAAGGCAATATGGTCCCCAGGAGCCTCAGATGGGACGTTAACCCCCAGAAAGAGGACACCGAATTATTAGAATGGTTCAAATACTTCAATGAGGCAGGGGTGTCATTTTTACAATTTTTAATAGCTAAGAAAAAGCGTAAGCTCACGATGTTGGATTTGGAGATCAATGCCTTGAAAAGTAAATTGGTCCCTTTCAAATCTGAACAAGATTACACTAACAGATCGGAAGCCCTAAAAACCCTATTAATCAAAGAGGAATCTGAACAAAAAATTAAGAAAAAAAGAAAGTACAATAGAGATGTGAAGGACTACAGGGATCAGGTAGTGTTCAAATGGCAGGTTGTGGCCCCCCCTGACCCCCCGCCTGCCACATCAAACATCTCTCACCGTGGATTGGGTGCCCAGGGTAACCAGGGCAACAACTCAACGGCGTCTGAAATCAATCATATGCGGCTTCCAGCCCCGAATCAATTCAGCGATAGGGACTTTCAACATCCCACAAGTTTTAAAAGAGGAAGGGGCAATAGAAGGGGCTCTATCTCTCGCCCTTCTAACCCTTCACCTCCACCTTGGCGAAATAATGATGCACGCCAGACCCCTCACAATCATGGAGAGGGGTCATATCCTTCAAATAGCAACTATAACTATTTCCCTGCCAGCATTGGGAACAGATACCTTCCCCTTGATGATAATACCGGGGGTAGCTTCTCTGGACCTAATGAGGGTCGTCTCTATTCTCAACCCCCCTATGGCCAACAAGGGGAAAACCGATTTGGTCGGGATTTTCAGTTGGCCAGCAGGGGGAGACACAAGAGAAACGGAGACGCAAGAGAGGGAGCAGAGGGGGGAGGAACCTTCACCCCAAAAAGAAGGAGGACATAGATACAAACGGCATCATAAACCTTAGTACCAAGGAACTCTCCAGGGAGGAACTAATTACTTTAAATAAAGGCCTTAAGTTTGCCCCACCCCGAAACTTGAATAAATTCCAGACCTTCATAGATCTGCAGAAATATACCCGAAAACTCAATATCAAAAGGTATATTTTATCAAACCCCACTAGACAATCCATCAGGGAAGAAAGTGTCATTGCACATTCAGGCATGTCTAATGCCTCACTGTTTAATCCTCCGGGCAATTCTGCACCAAACATCAGTGTATTCCGTGACCTGGTGATTAAAGATCTAAACAATCTAAGAACCAAATCGGTACAACCCCAATTAGATATTAAGGTGGGAATGGAAACACTTTGCCAAAGAAAGGATATAGTGGTACGACCGGCCGACAAGGGGGGAGCCATTGTTATTCAAGACAAGGACTCCTACTCGGGAGAGATGTTGAGAATCCTTTCAGATACCAACACCTATTCCCCTTTAAATGGTGACCCCACAGTCCCATATAAGCGAGAGCTAAAACTCTTGGTTGAAAAGGGCCATAACCTAGGTATTCTAAACAAAAAAGAAAAAGAACATCTAGTTCCCCTTGCCCCCAGGCTGCCGGTTATGTATATTCTGCCTAAAATTCACAAAACTTTGGATAACCCACCTGGCAGACCCATCATCAGTGGTATCGATTCTATTACTTCGCGTATTGGCAAGTACATAGACCACTACTTGCAACCACTGGTGGTGGGTACTCCGTCATATCTTAGGGACACCAAACATGTCCTTAACTTGTTGGATGGGATAGAGTGGAAGCCGACATATATGCTAATCACTGCCGATGTCGCTTCGCTCTATACGGCTATATCCCATAAATTGGGTCATGAAGCCGTAAGACACTTCCTCTATCGGGACTCGAGTATCTCCATCACGCAGTCTAACTTCGTGATGGAGCTACTCGACTTCTCGATGGGGCATAATCATTTTTGGTATGGTGGCAAGCATTATTTGCAGATTAAGGGAGTGGCCATGGGGGCGAAGTTCGCCCCTAGTATGGCCAATCTCTTCATGGCCAAATGGGAAGAGGAGGTGGTTTTGCAGGATAGGTCCCCCCATTTGGTTCTATGGAGGCGTTTCATCGACGACATTTTGTGCATCTGGGATGGTGATGCTGAGTCGGTAACCACTTTCTTGTCTCTTCTTAATAATAATGACAGGGGTATTGTACTCAGTCATGAAAGCAGTCCCACTCAGATACACTTCCTAGACCTAAATATCAACATCGTAGACGGAAGGATTACCACCTCTACCTTCTTTAAATCTACTGACAGAAATGGGTATATCCCTTTAGACTCATGTCATCACAAATCCTGGCTCTCAGCGGTCCCTAAGGGACAATTCCTACGTTTGAGACGGAATTGTTCAAACATTGAGGAGTTTCATAAAGAGGCTTTGGTTCTAAAATCCAGGTTCTTAAATAAGGGCTACAATGGTGAAGTCATAGATCGTTTGATTACTGAGGTGGGACTGAGAGACCGTCAAGATCTCTTGCAAGATAGACCCCCACAGGTTGAAAATCGTGAGGATTTTGGCTTAGCCTTCCTTACGACATATTCCAGCCAGCACTGGGCCATCAAGCGAATTATAAAGAGGCACTGGCCGGTGCTAAAAAATGACCGTCTTCTAGGGCCCCTATTGTCGGAGAACCCACGGGTATTATTCAGAGGTTCATCTAATCTTAGACACTCCATCGCCCCTAATGTACCTGACCCCCCGACCCGCCCCATATTCTTTGGGGACCTCAGGGGTTTCTTCCCTTGTCGGAAATGCAGGGTATGTGGGATTAATACCTTAAGGGATAGGCGACTCACGGAGTTTACTTCTACAGGAACTGGAGTCACATACCCCATTAAGTCCTTCATTACCTGCACCACAAAATGTGTGATATACCTTCTGAGGTGTCCTTGTGGGTTGGAATATGTGGGCCGAACGACTCGAAAGTTACACATCAGATTGGGAGAACATATTGCCAATATATGTAGGGGTTTTGATAAACACAATGTTTCTAAACATTATGACCTTGTGCATAACCGAGACCCTAAAGGGACAACCTTCATTGCTTTGGAAAAGTATGTCCCCCATTGGCGAGGGAGCAATGGCAAGAGGGTGATCTCCCGCTCCGAGACCAATTGGATATACAGGTTGGGGTGCCATATTCCGAATGGCCTCAATGTTGAGTGGGACATCAACTGTTTTATCAATAACAGTTGATGTCCCCCTCATCATTTCTCCCTTATCTTATCTACTGTGAGTTTTATTCTTTTTCACATGGACCTCAGGGAACATGTTTTAATTCTCATTCGCGGTGACAATATATTGTTCATTTTAAACATGCCAATACCCCACCAGTTCATCTCTCTCAAAAGGATAGGTGACGAGATGATAGTGTGTTGATATATATTCCTAATATCATACTCCCTATCCACCTAACAGCTTTTCATTTTACTGATTTGAACACTGTAAGGGATTGAGCATCTACTGCTTAACATTAGAGCTATTAAAATGCCCAAGAGGCCGTATGGGCAGCAGTAATGTGCAGATGTTTTTTCTGCTCATCTCTGAAGGGTATTTTTTTAATTTTTAATTTTTAAATTTACTGTACTTAAGTTTACAAACTTAATTCTCCGGACTTTCTCTTTTTTTAAACAAAACATTTATGAAAATATTGCTTCAATTGGAATGCATGTAACTTCTCAATTGTTATATTTTTATATTTATTTTTATTGTATACATATGTTTAGCCTATGCATGTTATATTCAGTAGCCTTTAGTAAACATTGAGGTACTGTTATTGTTTCACCACAAGATGGCTCTAATCTAACCAGATAAATCTGGAGGCCGTCTAGTGGTCTACATATGTGTCAATCTCTACCGCTGGGGGAGTATCAGGCCCCCGCCGGCGAGTACTTCCTGTTATTGTTTGCTCCCTTGTGTCTATGGTGACCGCCAATAGCGCAGCGTTTTGACGAACGCTGACTGCTATATAAGGCGCGTGCGCTTGCGTTCGTACGTACCCCTGATGACGTCAGTTGTGACGAAACGCCGTAGGGTTCGTTACGTACGATCGTACTGCGCATGCGCGAGTATTGTCCCATAGACCGAACGGAGCCGCCATTACCTTGCAAGGTTTTTTCGATTTTTTTGTTATGCTATTGTGGCTAATTCAATAAACCCACTGGAAACGTCTACACTATTCGAGTCCCCTTTTGTTTTCTATCTATATCATCCATCCATCCGGTCGTTATACTGCCAGTGACGCACGAGGATTTTCGGCGAACAGCCGCCATTCGTGAGGAGATCCGTTGCCGTCGGATATCGACTCGGACGTGGGATATCCCCAACAGCACCAAGGCTGTTCATCTTAAGCTCAGTTTGACCCCCCTGAATAAGGGCGGTCGCTGGCTTTCTGGTAAGCCTCCCCCCCCCCTTCTGCTTTATCTCTGTGGTGATGGGCTGCACTACTACCAACAGCTACATTTTGGATTGATTTCACAGGAACTTTTATGAATTCATTTGTTCATTTCCTTTAATCACTTTGGACTTTTTGAATTTTTTCACATATGAACTTTGTTTGAGTATTTATTTATTCACTTCCTCCATCTGGGGGTTTTTTTCATTTATTGAGTATGAACTTTGTTTGAACATTTATTTGACTAATCATTTTGGGTTATTCATATTAACTGATTATGCATTTTGTTTGAATTATTACTATTTTCACCAATTAATTTGGGTCACGTTAACTGGTAATTTATAATTTTCCATTATCCAGCGCTGCATTTTCTGTTTACATATATCTTGTTTGTGCCCTATACCGGGGTTATTAATGTCCAGCTGCAGGATCTACCTTCACGGTTTTTTTTTGGTTCAATTTCCTCATTAACACAATTTTTGTCAATAAGTTTTCTTTTCTCACCTAGCGCAAATTCTTTTTTTATATCTATTTCTTGTTTTTGGTACACAGTTTTTTTTTGCTGCTGGTGTATCCGTAATGGATATTTTTGATTATAGATCACAGGTTGTTACTAATACAGCGGGGGTCTTCGATGGCAATGATGACCCCAGAGATGATCTAGCGGGTTGTTTTTTAAGATTGAAAAACCTCACCATTACTGAGGTTCACACAAGGTGGGACATCGCATACTTGGAGGAGTATGTGAAAGGCAATATGGTCCCCAGGAGCCTCAGATGGGACGTTAACCCCCAGAAAGAGGACACCGAATTATTAGAATGGTTCAAATACTTCAATGAGGCAGGGGTGTCATTTTTACAATTTTTAATAGCTAAGAAAAAGCGTAAGCTCACGATGTTGGATTTGGAGATCAATGCCTTGAAAAGTAAATTGGTCCCTTTCAAATCTGAACAAGATTATACTAACAGATCGGAAGCCCTAAAAACCCTATTAATCAAAGAGGAATCTGAACAAAAAATTAAGAAAAAAAAGAAAGTACAATAGAGATGTGAAGGACTACAGGGATCAGGTAGTGTTCAAATGGCAGGTTGTGGCCCCCCCTGACCCCCCGCCTGCCACATCAAACATCTCTCACCGTGGATTGGGTGCCCAGGGTAACCAGGGCAACAACTCAACGGCGTCTGAAATCAATCATATGCGGCTTCCAGCCCCGAATCAATTCAGCGATAGGGACTTTCAACATCCCACAAGTTTTAAAAGAGGAAGGGGCAATAGAAGGGGCTCTATCTCTCGCCCTTCTAACCCTTCACCTCCACCTTGGCGAAATAATGATGCACGCCAGACCCCTCACAATCATGGAGAGGGGTCATATCCTTCAAATAGCAACTATAACTATTTCCCTGCCAGCATTGGGAACAGATACCTTCCCCTTGATGATAGTACCGGGGGTAGCTTCTCTGGACCTAATGAGGGTCGTCTCTATTCTCAACCCCCCTATGGCCAACAAGGGGAAAACCGATTTGGTCGGGATTTTCAGTTGGCCAGCAGGGGGAGACACAAGAGAAACGGAGACGCAAGAGAGGGAGCAGAGGGGGGAGGAACCTTCACCCCAAAAAGAAGGAGGACATAGATACAAACGGCATCATAAACCTTAGTACCAAGGAACTCTCCAGGGAGGAACTAATTACTTTAAATAAAGGCCTTAAGTTTGCCCCACCCCGAAACTTGAATAAATTCCAGACCTTCATAGATCTGCAGAAATATACCCGAAAACTCAATATCAAAAGGTATATTTTATCAAACCCCACTAGACAATCCATCAGGGAAGAAAGTGTCATTGCACATTCAGGCATGTCTAATGCCTCACTGTTTAATCCTCCGGGCAATTCTGCACCAAACATCAGTGTATTCCGTGACCTGGTGATTAAAGATCTAAACAATCTAAGAACCAAATCGGTACAACCCCAATTAGATATTAAGGTGGGAATGGAAACACTTTGCCAAAGAAAGGATATAGTGGTACGACCGGCCGACAAGGGGGGAGCCATTGTTATTCAAGACAAGGACTCCTACTCGGGAGAGATGTTGAGAATCCTTTCAGATACCAACACCTATTCCCCTTTAAATGGTGACCCCACAGTCCCATATAAGCGAGAGCTAAAACTCTTGGTTGAAAAGGGCCATAACCTAGGTATTCTAAACAAAAAAGAAAAAGAACATCTAGTTCCCCTTGCCCCCAGGCTGCCAGTTATGTATATTCTGCCTAAAATTCACAAAACTTTGGATAACCCACCTGGCAGACCCATCATCAGTGGTATCGATTCTATTACTTCGCGTATTGGCAAGTACATAGACCACTACTTGCAACCACTGGTGGTGGGTACTCCGTCATATCTTAGGGACACCAAACATGTCCTTAACTTGTTGGATGGGATAGAGTGGAAGCCGACATATATGCTAATCACTGCCGATGTCGCTTCGCTCTATACGGCTATATCCCATAAATTGGGTCATGAAGCCGTAAGACACTTCCTCTATCGGGACTCGAGTATCTCCATCACGCAGTCTAACTTCGTGATGGAGCTACTCGACTTCTCGATGGGGCATAATCATTTTTGGTATGGTGGCAAGCATTATTTGCAGATTAAGGGAGTGGCCATGGGGGCGAAGTTCGCCCCTAGTATGGCCAATCTCTTCATGGCCAAATGGGAAGAGGAGGTGGTTTTGCAGGATAGGTCCCCCCATTTGGTTCTATGGAGGCGTTTCATCGACGACATTTTGTGCATCTGGGATGGTGATGCTGAGTCGGTAACCACTTTCTTGTCTCTTCTTAATAATAATGACAGGGGTATTGTACTCAGTCATGAAAGCAGTCCCACTCAGATACACTTCCTAGACCTAAATATCAACATCGTAGACGGAAGGATTACCACCTCTACCTTCTTTAAATCTACTGACAGAAATGGGTATATCCCTTTAGACTCATGTCATCACAAATCCTGGCTCTCAGCGGTCCCTAAGGGACAATTCCTACGTTTGAGACGGAATTGTTCAAACATTGAGGAGTTTCATAAAGAGGCTTTGGTTCTAAAATCCAGGTTCTTAAATAAGGGCTACAATGGTGAAGTCATAGATCGTTTGATTACTGAGGTGGGACTGAGAGACCGTCAAGATCTCTTGCAAGATAGACCCCCACAGGTTGAAAATCGTGAGGATTTTGGCTTAGCCTTCCTTACGACATATTCCAGCCAGCACTGGGCCATCAAGCGAATTATAAAGAGGCACTGGCCGGTGCTAAAAAATGACCGTCTTCTAGGGCCCCTATTGTCGGAGAACCCACGGGTATTATTCAGAGGTTCATCTAATCTTAGACACTCCATCGCCCCTAATGTACCTGACCCCCCGACCCGCCCCATATTCTTTGGGGACCTCAGGGGTTTCTTCCCTTGTCGGAAATGCAGGGTATGTGGGATTAATACCTTAAGGGATAGGCGACTCACGGAGTTTACTTCTACAGGAACTGGAGTCACATACCCCATTAAGTCCTTCATTACCTGCACCACAAAATGTGTGATATACCTTCTGAGGTGTCCTTGTGGGTTGGAATATGTGGGCCGAACGACTCGAAAGTTACACATCAGATTGGGAGAACATATTGCCAATATATGTAGGGGTTTTGATAAACACAATGTTTCTAAACATTATGACCTTGTGCATAACCGAGACCCTAAAGGGACAACCTTCATTGCTTTGGAAAAGTATGTCCCCCATTGGCGAGGGAGCAATGGCAAGAGGGTGATCTCCCGCTCCGAGACCAATTGGATATACAGGTTGGGGTGCCATATTCCGAATGGCCTCAATGTTGAGTGGGACATCAACTGTTTTATCAATAACAGTTGATGTCCCCCTCATCATTTCTCCCTTATCTTATCTACTGTGAGTTTTATTCTTTTTCACATGGACCTCAGGGAACATGTTTTAATTCTCATTCGCGGTGACAATATATTGTTCATTTTAAACATGCCAATACCCCACCAGTTCATCTCTCTCAAAAGGATAGGTGACGAGATGATAGTGTGTTGATATACATTCCTAATATCATACTCCCTATCCACCTAACAGCTTTTCATTTTACTGATTTGAACACTGTAAGGGATTGAGCATCTACTGCTTAACATTAGAGCTATTAAAATGCCCAAGAGGCCGTATGGGCAGCAGTAATGTGCAGATGTTTTTTCTGCTCATCTCTGAAGGGTACTTTTTTAATTTTTAATTTTTAAATTTACTGTACTTAAGTTTACAAACTTAATTCTCCGGACTTTCTCTTTTTTTAAACAAAACATTTATGAAAATATTGCTTCAATTGGAATGTATGTAACTTCTCAATTGCTATATTTTTATATTTATTTTTATTGTATACATATGTTTAGCCTATGCATGTTATATTCAGTAGCCTTTAGTAAACATTGAGGTACTGTTATTGTTTCACCACAAGATGGCTCTAATCTAACCAGATAAATCTGGAGGCCGTCTAGTGGTCTACATATGTGTCAATCTCTACCGCTGGGGGAGTATCAGGCCCCCGCCGGCGAGTACTTCCTGTTATTGTTTGCTCCCTTGTGTCTATGGTGACCGCCAATAGCGCAGCGTTTTGACGAACGCTGACTGCTATATAAGGCGCGTGCGCTTGCGTTCGTACGTACCCCTGATGACGTCAGTTGTGACGAAACGCCGTAGGGTTCGTTACGTACGATCGTACTGCGCATGCGCGAGTATTGTCCCATAGACCGAACGGAGCCGCCATTACCTTGCAAGGTTTTTTCGATTTTTTTGTTATGCTATTGTGGTTAATTCAATAAACCCACTGGAAACGTCTACACTATTCGAGTCCCCTTTTGTTTTCTATCTATATCATCCATCCATCCGGTCGTTGTACTGCCAGTGACGCACGAGGATTTTCGGCGAACAGCCGCCATTCGTGAGGAGATCCGTTGCCGTCGGATATCGACTCGGACGTGGGATATCCCCAACAGCACCAAGGCTGTTCATCTTAAGCTCAGTTTGACCCCCCTGAATAAGGGCGGTCGCTGGCTTTCTGGTAAGCCTCCCCCCCCCCTTCTGCTTTATCTCTGTGGTGATGGGCTGCACTACTACCAACAGCTACATTTTGGATTGATTTCACAGGAACTTTTATGAATTCATTTGTTCATTTCCTTTAATCACTTTGGACTTTTTGAATTTTTTCACATATGAACTTTGTTTGAGTATTTATTTATTCACTTCCTCCATTTGGGGTTTTTTTTTTCATTTATTGAGTATGAACTTTGTTTGAACATTTATTTGACTAATCATTTTGGGTTATTCATATTAACTGATTATGCATTTTGTTTGAATTATTACTATTTTCACCAATTAATTTGGGTCACGTTAACTGGTAATTTATAATTTTCCATTATCCAGCGCTGCATTTTCTGTTTACATATATCTTGTTTGTGCCCTATACCGGGGTTATTAATGTCCAGCTGCAGGATCTACCTTCACGGTTTTTTTTGGTTCAATTTCCTCATTAACACAATTTTTGTCAATAAGTTTTCTTTTCTCACCTAGCGCAAATTCTTTTTTTATATCTATTTCTTGTTTTTGGTACACAGTTTTTTTTGCTGCTGGTGTATCCGTAATGGATATTTTTGATTATAGATCACAGGTTGTTACTAATACAGCGGGGGTCTTCGATGGCAATGATGACCCCAGAGATGATCTAGCGGGTTGTTTTTTAAGATTGAAAAACCTCACCATTACTGAGGTTCACACAAGGTGGGACATCGCATACTTGGAGGAGTATGTGAAAGGCAATATGGTCCCCAGGAGCCTCAGATGGGACGTTAACCCCCAGAAAGAGGACACCGAATTATTAGAATGGTTCAAATACTTCAATGAGGCAGGGGTGTCATTTTTACAATTTTTAATAGCTAAGAAAAAGCGTAAGCTCACGATGTTGGATTTGGAGATCAATGCCTTGAAAAGTAAATTGGTCCCTTTCAAATCTGAACAAGATTATACTAACAGATCGGAAGCCCTAAAAACCCTATTAATCAAAGAGGAATCTGAACAAAAAATTAAGAAAAAAAGAAAGTACAATAGAGATGTGAAGGACTACAGGGATCAGGTAGTGTTCAAATGGCAGGTTGTGGCCCCCCCTGACCCCCCGCCTGCCACATCAAACATCTCTCACCGTGGATTGGGTGCCCAGGGTAACCAGGGCAACAACTCAACGGCGTCTGAAATCAATCATATGCGGCTTCCAGCCCCGAATCAATTCAGCGATAGGGACTTTCAACATCCCACAAGTTTTAAAAGAGGAAGGGGCAATAGAAGGGGCTCTATCTCTCGCCCTTCTAACCCTTCACCTCCACCTTGGCGAAATAATGATGCACGCCAGACCCCTCACAATCATGGAGAGGGGTCATATCCTTCAAATAGCAACTATAACTATTTCCCTGCCAGCATTGGGAACAGATACCTTCCCCTTGATGATAGTACCGGGGGTAGCTTCTCTGGACCTAATGAGGGTCGTCTCTATTCTCAACCCCCCTATGGCCAACAAGGGGAAAACCGATTTGGTCGGGATTTTCAGTTGGCCAGCAGGGGGAGACACAAGAGAAACGGAGACGCAAGAGAGGGAGCAGAGGGGGGAGGAACCTTCACCCCAAAAAGAAGGAGGACATAGATACAAACGGCATCATAAACCTTAGTACCAAGGAACTCTCCAGGGAGGAACTAATTACTTTAAATAAAGGCCTTAAGTTTGCCCCACCCCGAAACTTGAATAAATTCCAGACCTTCATAGATCTGCAGAAATATACCCGAAAACTCAATATCAAAAGGTATATTTTATCAAACCCCACTAGACAATCCATCAGGGAAGAAAGTGTCATTGCACATTCAGGCATGTCTAATGCCTCACTGTTTAATCCTCCGGGCAATTCTGCACCAAACATCAGTGTATTCCGTGACCTGGTGATTAAAGATCTAAACAATCTAAGAACCAAATCGGTACAACCCCAATTAGATATTAAGGTGGGAATGGAAACACTTTGCCAAAGAAAGGATATAGTGGTACGACCGGCCGACAAGGGGGGAGCCATTGTTATTCAAGACAAGGACTCCTACTCGGGAGAGATGTTGAGAATCCTTTCAGATACCAACACCTATTCCCCTTTAAATGGTGACCCCACAGTCCCATATAAGCGAGAGCTAAAACTCTTGGTTGAAAAGGGCCATAACCTAGGTATTCTAAACAAAAAAGAAAAAGAACATCTAGTTCCCCTTGCCCCCAGGCTGCCAGTTATGTATATTCTGCCTAAAATTCACAAAACTTTGGATAACCCACCTGGCAGACCCATCATCAGTGGTATCGATTCTATTACTTCGCGTATTGGCAAGTACATAGACCACTACTTGCAACCACTGGTGGTGGGTACTCCGTCATATCTTAGGGACACCAAACATGTCCTTAACTTGTTGGATGGGATAGAGTGGAAGCCGACATATATGCTAATCACTGCCGATGTCGCTTCGCTCTATACGGCTATATCCCATAAATTGGGTCATGAAGCCGTAAGACACTTCCTCTATCGGGACTCGAGTATCTCCATCACGCAGTCTAACTTCGTGATGGAGCTACTCGACTTCTCGATGGGGCATAATCATTTTTGGTATGGTGGCAAGCATTATTTGCAGATTAAGGGAGTGGCCATGGGGGCGAAGTTCGCCCCTAGTATGGCCAATCTCTTCATGGCCAAATGGGAAGAGGAGGTGGTTTTGCAGGATAGGTCCCCCCATTTGGTTCTATGGAGGCGTTTCATCGACGACATTTTGTGCATCTGGGATGGTGATGCTGAGTCGGTAACCACTTTCTTGTCTCTTCTTAATAATAATGACAGGGGTATTGTACTCAGTCATGAAAGCAGTCCCACTCAGATACACTTCCTAGACCTAAATATCAACATCGTAGACGGAAGGATTACCACCTCTACCTTCTTTAAATCTACTGACAGAAATGGGTATATCCCTTTAGACTCATGTCATCACAAATCCTGGCTCTCAGCGGTCCCTAAGGGACAATTCCTACGTTTGAGACGGAATTGTTCAAACATTGAGGAGTTTCATAAAGAGGCTTTGGTTCTAAAATCCAGGTTCTTAAATAAGGGCTACAATGGTGAAGTCATAGATCGTTTGATTACTGAGGTGGGACTGAGAGACCGTCAAGATCTCTTGCAAGATAGACCCCCACAGGTTGAAAATCGTGAGGATTTTGGCTTAGCCTTCCTTACGACATATTCCAGCCAGCACTGGGCCATCAAGCGAATTATAAAGAGGCACTGGCCGGTGCTAAAAAATGACCGTCTTCTAGGGCCCCTATTGTCGGAGAACCCACGGGTATTATTCAGAGGTTCATCTAATCTTAGACACTCCATCGCCCCTAATGTACCTGACCCCCCGACCCGCCCCATATTCTTTGGGGACCTCAGGGGTTTCTTCCCTTGTCGGAAATGCAGGGTATGTGGGATTAATACCTTAAGGGATAGGCGACTCACGGAGTTTACTTCTACAGGAACTGGAGTCACATACCCCATTAAGTCCTTCATTACCTGCACCACAAAATGTGTGATATACCTTCTGAGGTGTCCTTGTGGGTTGGAATATGTGGGCCGAACGACTCGAAAGTTACACATCAGATTGGGAGAACATATTGCCAATATATGTAGGGGTTTTGATAAACACAATGTTTCTAAACATTATGACCTTGTGCATAACCGAGACCCTAAAGGGACAACCTTCATTGCTTTGGAAAAGTATGTCCCCCATTGGCGAGGGAGCAATGGCAAGAGGGTGATCTCCCGCTCCGAGACCAATTGGATATACAGGTTGGGGTGCCATATTCCGAATGGCCTCAATGTTGAGTGGGACATCAACTGTTTTATCAATAACAGTTGATGTCCCCCTCATCATTTCTCCCTTATCTTATCTACTGTGAGTTTTATTCTTTTTCACATGGACCTCAGGGAACATGTTTTAATTCTCATTCGCGGTGACAATATATTGTTCATTTTAAACATGCCAATACCCCACCAGTTCATCTCTCTCAAAAGGATAGGTGACGAGATGATAGTGTGTTGATATACATTCCTAATATCATACTCCCTATCCACCTAACAGCTTTTCATTTTACTGATTTGAACACTGTAAGGGATTGAGCATCTACTGCTTAACATTAGAGCTATTAAAATGCCCAAGAGGCCGTATGGGCAGCAGTAATGTGCAGATGTTTTTTCTGCTCATCTCTGAAGGGTACTTTTTTAATTTTTAATTTTTAAATTTACTGTACTTAAGTTTACAAACTTAATTCTCCGGACTTTCTCTTTTTTTAAACAAAACATTTATGAAAATATTGCTTCAATTGGAATGTATGTAACTTCTCAATTGCTATATTTTTATATTTATTTTTATTGTATACATATGTTTAGCCTATGCATGTTATATTCAGTAGCCTTTAGTAAACATTGAGGTACTGTTATTGTTTCACCACAAGATGGCTCTAATCTAACCAGATAAATCTGGAGGCCGTCTAGTGGTCTACATATGTGTCAATCTCTACCGCTGGGGGAGTATCAGGCCCCCGCCGGCGAGTACTTCCTGTTATTGTTTGCTCCCTTGTGTCTATGGTGACCGCCAATAGCGCAGCGTTTTGACGAACGCTGACTGCTATATAAGGCGCGTGCGCTTGCGTTCGTACGTACCCCTGATGACGTCAGTTGTGACGAAACGCCGTAGGGTTCGTTACGTACGATCGTACTGCGCATGCGCGAGTATTGTCCCATAGACCGAACGGAGCCGCCATTACCTTGCAAGGTTTTTTCGATTTTTTTGTTATGCTATTGTGGTTAATTCAATAAACCCACTGGAAACGTCTACACTATTCGAGTCCCCTTTTGTTTTCTATCTATATCATCCATCCATCCGGTCGTTGTACTGCCAGTGACGCACGAGGATTTTCGGCGAACAGCCGCCATTCGTGAGGAGATCCGTTGCCGTCGGATATCGACTCGGACGTGGGATATCCCCAACAGCACCAAGGCTGTTCATCTTAAGCTCAGTTTGACCCCCCTGAATAAGGGCGGTCGCTGGCTTTCTGGTAAGCCTCCCCCCCCCTTCTGCTTTATCTCTGTGGTGATGGGCTGCACTACTACCAACAGCTACATTTTGGATTGATTTCACAGGAACTTTTATGAATTCATTTGTTCATTTCCTTTAATCACTTTGGACTTTTTGAATTTTTTCACATATGAACTTTGTTTGAGTATTTATTTATTCACTTCCTCCATTTGGGGGTTTTTTTCATTTATTGAGTATGAACTTTGTTTGAACATTTATTTGACTAATCATTTTGGGTTATTCATATTAACTGATTATGCATTTTGTTTGAATTATTACTATTTTCACCAATTAATTTGGGTCACGTTAACTGGTAATTTATAATTTTCCATTATCCAGCGCTGCATTTTCTGTTTACATATATCTTGTTTGTGCCCTATACCGGGGTTATTAATGTCCAGCTGCAGGATCTACCTTCACGGTTTTTTTTGGTTCAATTTCCTCATTAACACAATTTTTGTCAATAAGTTTTCTTTTCTCACCTAGCGCAAATTCTTTTTTTATATCTATTTCTTGTTTTTGGTACACAGTTTTTTTTGCTGCTGGTGTATCCGTAATGGATATTTTTGATTATAGATCACAGGTTGTTACTAATACAGCGGGGGTCTTCGATGGCAATGATGACCCCAGAGATGATCTAGCGGGTTGTTTTTTAAGATTGAAAAACCTCACCATTACTGAGGTTCACACAAGGTGGGACATCGCATACTTGGAGGAGTATGTGAAAGGCAATATGGTCCCCAGGAGCCTCAGATGGGACGTTAACCCCCAGAAAGAGGACACCGAATTATTAGAATGGTTCAAATACTTCAATGAGGCAGGGGTGTCATTTTTACAATTTTTAATAGCTAAGAAAAAGCGTAAGCTCACGATGTTGGATTTGGAGATCAATGCCTTGAAAAGTAAATTGGTCCCTTTCAAATCTGAACAAGATTATACTAACAGATCGGAAGCCCTAAAAACCCTATTAATAAAAGAGAAGAAAAAAAGAAAGCAATAGGGATCAGGTAGTGTTCAAATGGCAGGTTGTGGCCCCCCCTGACCCCCCGCCTGCCACATCAAACATCTCTCACCGTGGATTGGGTGCCCAGGGTAACCAGGGCAACAACTCAACGGCGTCTGAAATCAATCATATGCGGCTTCCAGCCCCGAATCAATTCAGCGATAGGGACTTTCAACATCCCACAAGTTTTAAAAGAGGAAGGGGCAATAGAAGGGGCTCTATCTCTCGCCCTTCTAACCCTTCACCTCCACCTTGGCGAAATAATGATGCACGCCAGACCCCTCACAATCATGGAGAGGGGTCATATCCTTCAAATAGCAACTATAACTATTTCCCTGCCAGCATTGGGAACAGATACCTTCCCCTTGATGATAGTACCGGGGGTAGCTTCTCTGGACCTAATGAGGGTCGTCTCTATTCTCAACCCCACTATGGCCAACAAGGGGAAAACCGATTTGGTCGGGATTTTCAGTTGGCCAGCAGGGGAGACACAAGAGAAACGGAGACGCAAGAGAGGGAGCAGAGGGGGGAGGAACCTTCACCCCAAAAAGAAGGAGGACATAGATACAAACGGCATCATAAACCTTAGTACCAAGGAACTCTCCAGGGAGGAACTAATTACTTTAAATAAAGGCCTTAAGTTTGCCCCACCCCGAAACTTGAATAAATTCCAGACCTTCATAGATCTGCAGAAATATACCCGAAAACTCAATATCAAAAGGTATATTTTATCAAACCCCACTAGACAATCCATCAGGGAAGAAAGTGTCATTGCACATTCAGGCATGTCTAATGCCTCACTGTTTAATCCTCCGGGCAATTCTGCACCAAACATCAGTGTATTCCGTGACCTGGTGATTAAAGATCTAAACAATCTAAGAACCAAATCGGTACAACCCCAATTAGATATTAAGGTGGGAATGGAAACACTTTGCCAAAGAAAGGATATAGTGGTACGACCTGCCGACAAGGGGGGAGCCATTGTTATTCAAGACAAGGACTCCTACTCGGGAGAGATGTTGAGAATCCTTTCAGATACCAACACCTATTCCCCTTTAAATGGTGACCCCACAGTCCATATAAGCGAGAGCTAAAACTCTTGGTTGAAAAGGGCCATAACCTAGGTATTCTAAACAAAAAAGAAAAAGAACATCTAGTTCCCCTTGCCCCCAGGCTGCCAGTTATGTATATTCTGCCTAAAATTCACAAAACTTTGGATAACCCACCTGGCAGACCCATCATCAGTGGTATCGATTCTATTACTTCGCGTATTGGCAAGTACATAGACCACTACTTGCAACCACTGGTGGTGGGTACTCCGTCATATCTTAGGGACACCAAACATGTCCTTAACTTGTTGGATGGGATAGAGTGGAAGCCGACATATATGCTAATCACTGCCGATGTCGCTTCGCTCTATACGGCTATATCCCATAAATTGGGTCATGAAGCCGTAAGACACTTCCTCTATCGGGACTCGAGTATCTCCATCACGCAGTCTAACTTCGTGATGGAGCTACTCGACTTCTCGATGGGGCATAATCATTTTTGGTATGGTGGCAAGCATTATTTGCAGATTAAGGGAGTGGCCATGGGGGCGAAGTTCGCCCCTAGTATGGCCAATCTCTTCATGGCCAAATGGGTAGAGGAGGTGGTTTTGCAGGATAGGTCCCCCCATTTGGTTCTATGGAGGCGTTTCATCGACGACATTTTGTGCATCTGGGATGGTGATGCTGAGTCGGTAACCACTTTCTTGTCTCTTCTTAATAATAATGACAGGGGTATTGTACTCAGTCATGAAAGCAGTCCCACTCAGATACACTTCCTAGACCTAAATATCAACATCGTAGACGGAAGGATTACCACCTCTACCTTCTTTAAATCTACTGACAGAAATGGGTATATCCCTTTAGACTCATGTCATCACAAATCCTGGCTCTCAGCGGTCCCTAAGGACAATTCCTACGTTTGAGACGGAATTGTTCAAACATTGAGGAGTTTCATAAAGAGGCTTTGGTTCTAAAATCCAGGTTCTTAAATAAGGGCTACAATGGTGAAGTCATAGATCGTTTGATTACTGAGGTGGGACTGAGAGACCGTCAAGATCTCTTGCAAGATAGACCCCCACAGGTTGAAAATCGTGAGGATTTTGGCTAGCCTTCCTTACGACATATTCCAGCCAGCACTGGGCCATCAAGCGAATTATAAAGAGGCACTGGCCGGTGCTAAAAAATGACCGTCTTCTAGGGCCCCTATTGTCGGAGAACCCACGGGTATTATTCAGAGGTTCATCTAATCTTAGACACTCCATCGCCCCTAATGTACCTGACCCCCCGACCCGCCCCATATTCTTTGGGGACCTCAGGGGTTTCTTCCCTTGTCGGAAATGCAGGGTATGTGGGATTAATACCTTAAGGGATAGGCGACTCACGGAGTTTACTTCTACAGGAACTGGAGTCACATACCCCATTAAGTCCTTCATTACCTGCACCACAAAATGTGTGATATACCTTCTGAGGTGTCCTTGTGGGTTGGAATATGTGGGCCGAACGACTTGAAAGTTACACATCAGATTGGGAGAACATATTGCCAATATATGTAGGGGTTTTGATAAACACCATGTTTCTAAACATTATGACCTTGTGCATAACCGAGACCCTAAAGGGACAACCTTCATTGCTTTGGAAAAGTATGTCCCCCATTGGCGAGGGAGCAATGGCAAGAGGGTGATCTCCCGCTCCGAGACCAATTGGATATACAGGTTGGGGTGCCATATTCCGAATGGCCTCAATGTTGAGTGGGACATCAACTGTTTTATCAATAACAGTTGATGTACCCCTCATCATTTCTCCCTTATCTTATCTACTGTGAGTTTTATTCTTTTTCACATGGACCTCAGGGAACATGTTTTAATTCTCATTCGCGGTGACAATATATTGTTCATTTTAAACATGCCAATACCCCACCAGTTCATCTCTCTCAAAAGGATAGGTGACGAGATGATAGTGTGTTGATATACATTCCTAATATCATACTCCCTATCCACCTAACAGCTTTTCATTTTACTGATTTGAACACTGTAAGGGATTGAGCATCTACTGCTTAACATTAGAGCTATTAAAATGCCCAAGAGGCCGTATGGGCAGCAGTAATGTGCAGATGTTTTCTGCTCATCTCTGAAGGGTACTTTTTTAATTTTTAATTTTAAATTTACTGTACTTAAGTTTACAAACTTAATTCTCCGGACTTTCTCTTTTTTTAAACAAAACATTTATGAAAATATTGCTTCAATTGGAATGTATGTAACTTCTCAATTGCTATATTTTTATATTTATTTTTATTGTATACATATGTTTAGCCTATGCATGTTATATTCAGTAGCCTTTAGTAAACATTGAGGTACTGTTATTGTTTCACCACATGATGGCTCTAATCTAACCAGATAAATCTGGAGGCCGTCTAGTGGTCTACATATGTGTCAATCTCTACGCTGGGGGAGTATCAGGCCCCCGCCGGCGAGTACTTCCTGTTATTGTTTGCTCCCTTGTGTCTATGGTGACCGCCAATAGCGCAGCGTTTTGACGAACGCTGACTGCTATATAAGGCGCGTGCGCTTGCGTTCGTACGTACCCCTGATGCCGTCAGTTGTGACGAAACGCCGTAGGGTTCGTTACGTACGATCGTACTGCGCATGCGCGAGTATTGTCCCATAGACCGAACGGAGCCGCCATTACCTTGCAAGGTTTTTTCGATTTTTTTGTTATGCTATTGTGGTAATTCAATAAACCCACTGGAAACGTCTACACTATTCGAGTCCCCTTTTGTTTTCTATCTATATCATCCATCCATCCGGTCGTTGTACTGCCAGTGACGCACGAGGATTTTCGGCGAACAGCCGCCATTCTTTTTATTTATCCCCAACAGCACCAAGGCTGTTCATCTTAAGCTCAGTTTGACCCCCCAGAATAAGGGCGGTCGCTGGCTTTCTGGTAAGCCTCCCCCCCCCCTTCTGCTTTATCTCTGTGGTGATGGGCTGCACAACTACCAACAGCTACATTTTGGATTGATTTCCCAGGAACTTTTATGAATTCATTTGTTCATTTCCTTTAATCACTTTGGACTTTTTTGAATTTTTTCACATATGAACTTTGTTTGAGTATTTATTTATTCACTTCCTCCATCTGGGGGTTTTTTCATTTATTGAGTATGAACTTTGTTTTAACATTTATTTGACTAATCATTTTGGGTTATTCATATTAACTGATTATGCATTTTGTTTGGATTATTACTATTTTCACCAATTAATTTGGGTCACGTTAACTGGTAATTTATAATTTTCCATTATCCAGCGCTGCATTTTCTGTTTACATATATCTTGTTTGTGCCCTATACCGGGGTTATTAATGTCCAGCTGCAGGATCTACCTTCACGGTTTTTTTTGGTTCAATTTCCTCATTAACACAATTTTTGTCAATAAGTTTTCTTTTCTCACCTAGCGCAAATTCTTTTTTTATATCTAATTGCTGGCAAATGTCATCTCCTTCTTGTTCTTTTTTTATAAAAGACCACAAAGGTCCCTCAAAGTATATTGTAGACCCCTAAGTATCCATTATTTTGCAGTTTTACTTTACGACAATTTAAACAATATATTTTTTTCTCTGTAACTGTCACTTGTCACATCCTACAGCAAGGAAGAAAATGCCATAGCGTTCCCCTGAAAAATGCATACCAGACCCTTGTGGAGTGTGGATTTTAAGAGGGGACAGCATGCAAAAAAAAGTTGTGAGGTCCCCCAGGTAATCCATACCTGACCTTTAGGGTTTGGTATAGGTTTTAAGGGGGACTCTACAAAAAAGAGAGACCCCCCTAAAATTCGATACCAGACCCTTAATCCAAGCATGCAGTCTGGCTGACCCCCCTCCTGAACCATACCAGGCCACAGTGACTTAACATAGGGGGTTTCTTGCCAGGGAGTTAGGAGTACAAAATACCCCTATCCATTAACACAAAAAAAATCAATAAAAAATAAACACACGCTTTTTGACAGGTCCTTTAATTAGAAAAATTGTATCCCACAATGCAGATCCATGTCAATCATGATGTCTGACTCCTGTCGACCCACCAGATAAAATCCATCACTTGACTCCAACTGAATGTCATCTCTCAAAACTTGGTCAATGACGTAACTGGTATACAAGTCATATCATTGATCAAGTATGGTCATGTCCATATATGATCAATGATGTCACCTGGAGACCCCACCCCTTTGGGAAGATTAGGATGTGGGTTTGGACATATTGGTAGGTGGTAGGGCTTCTGTTGGTGGGTTGGAGGGTGTCGGACATTGTAAGGGCATACATATACTATATATGTATGTATATTTTTGTACTGTATATATATATATATATACAGTATCTCACAAAAGTGAGTACACCCCTCACATTTTTGTAAATATTTTATTCTATCTTTTCATGTGACAACACTAAAGAAATTACACTTTGCTACAATTTAAAGGAGTGTACAGCTTGTATAACAGTGTACATTTTCTGTCCCCTTAAAATAACTCAACAGTGAAAAGTGAAAATGTCCAAATTGGGCCCAAAATGTCAATATTTTTTGTGGCCACCATTATTTTCCAGCACTGCCTTAACACTCTTGGCCATGGAGTTCACCAGATTTTTTCACAGGTTGCCACTGGAGTCCTCTTCCACTCCTTCATGATGACATCATAGTGCTGGTGGATGTTAGAGACCTTGTGCTCCTCCACCTTTCATTTGAGGATGCCCCACTGATGCTCAATAGGGTTTAGTTCTGGAGACATGCTTGGCCAGTCTGTCACCTTTACACTCAGCTTCTTTAGCAAGGCAGTGGTCGTCTTGGAGGTGTGTTTGGGGTCATTATCATGTTGAAATATTGCCCTGCGGCCCAGTCTCCGAAGGGAGGGGTTCATGCTCTGCTTCAGTATGCCACAGTACATTGCATTCATGATTCCCTCAATGAACTGTAGCTTCCCAGTGCTGGCAGCACTCATGCAGCCCCAGACCATGACAGTCCCACCACCGGGCTTGACTGTAGGCAAGACATAATTGTATTCCTCACCTGGTTGCCGCCACACACGCTTAATGAACCAAATAAGTTTATCTTGGTCTCATCAAACCATAGGACATAGTTCCAGTAAACCATGTCCTTAGTCTGCTTGTCTTCAGCAAACTGTTTGCAGGCTTTCTTGTGCATCATCTTTATAAGAGGCTTCCTTCTGGGATGACAGCCATGCAGGCCAATTTGATGCAGTGTGCGGCGTATAGTCTGAGAACTGACAGGCTGACCCCCATCCCTTCAACCTTTGCAGCAATGCTGGCAGCACTCATACATCTTTTTTCCAAAGACAACCTCTGGATATGATGCTGAGCATGTGCGTTCAACTTCTTTGGTCGACCATGGCAAGGCCTGTTCTGAGTGCAACTTGTCCTGTTAAACTGCTGTATGGTCTTGGCTACCATGCTGCAGCTCAGTTTCAGAGTCTTGGTTATCTTCTTATAGTCTAGGCCATCTTTATGTAGAGCAACAATTTTTTTTTCAGATCCTCAGAAAGTTCTTTGCCATGAGGTGCCATGTTGAACTTCCAGTGACCAGTATGAGAGAGTGAGAGCAATAACACCAAATTTACCACACCTGCACCCCATTCACACCTGAGACCTTGTAAAACGAATGAGCCACGTGACACCGGGGAGGCAAAATGGCTAATTGGGCCCAATTTGGGCGTTTTCACTTAGGGGTGTACTCAGTTTTGTTGCCAGTGGTTTAGACATGAATGGGTGTGTGTTGAGTTATTTTGAGGGGACAGCAAATTTACACTGATATACAAGCTGTACACTCACTACTTTACAATTTAGCAAAGTGTCATTTCTTCAGTGTTGTCACATGAAAAGATAAAAATCTCACTGGGTCTGCTTCAGACCTGCAGACATGTTACCTAATATATACATTGGGTTGGTACCAGTAGCTAATTACAAGATGTTTCTTTCTGTTCACTATGTGAAATAAATATAATTTTTTTTATAAAAGTACCAAGAAAAACAATTAAAAAAAATATATTGAGCATGTTTCTCCAATGCAATGTCTTTATCGGAAAAAATTGTGAAAAATATAAAAGGAAAGTAATTAAAACAGAAAATAAGTTTCAGCACTTAGGAGAGCATGTTTACATGCAGCAAAGCTCTGACACTTAGCTGTACAGGAAGACCTGCTTCAGTCTCACAAACTTTGAGTTGCACCTTGAATATATATAATTGAATACATGTTGGAATATTTCCTTCTTTTGAGATACTAAATATATCTCTTTATAGCAAACCTACCCCCTAAAGAAGACCACATGGGTTGAAACGTGTCAGCGCATCGTCACAACAGACCAATGATATGTAATGCTGTAACTTTGTGTTTGCTTTCTGTAAATGTGAAATGTGTTTGTTATCCCCTGACCAGATCATACTGTATGTCACAGCAACATGCTATTGATCCTACATGTTTCCAATAAAATACTTTTATATAATCCATTTCTGAATTGCCTGCATTGCTGTTTTAAAGCCCCCTGAGGAAACCTTCCTATACTACAGTCTCACATACTATCCTCAAATAGAAAATATTTTACAAATGGTTATCTATCTTTTTTTTTATTTCTTGTATGTCAAATGTGCTCCATAACTAAAATAGAAAGTGGGAGGAATTAAAGTGATGCTAAATGATATCCTTATTCTTCATAATAATCCATAAACATCTACTACTTCATGGCCCAGGTCATCTATTTTTAGTGCACTGCACTTTCGATTGCAGTCATGTAATATGCCCTAAGCATACTACTTACTATGTTGCTTTAAGGAAACATCATGAAATTAAAGGTAACATCCTAAAAGAAACATAAAGACATCAATTTCCCTTCACTGGAGCTAAGGGGTCAAGCACAACCTCTGAAAAACAACCATTACATTACAAAAACGACCATTGCATTACATTGGCTTTAACACAATTGGTTAATTTATGTGATACACAAGATGCTATGTCTTGTATGCTGACGCCTTAAGAGTTCCCTTCACTGGAACTAAGGGGCCAAACCCAACCTCTGAAAAACAACCCTACACCCTATTCCACCCTCCACCAAATGATTTGAACAGTGCACAAAACAGGGTTCATAAAGACATGTATAAGCGAGTTTGGGGTGGAGGAACTTGACTGGCCTGAACCTCACCCCGATAGAATACCTGTGGGATAAATTAGAGCAGAGACTGCGAGCTAGGCCTTCTTGTCCACATCAATGCCTGACCTCACAAATGCGCTTCTGGAAGAATGGTCAAACATTCCCATAGACATACTCTTAAACCCTGTGGACAGCCTTCCCAGAATAGTTAAAGCTGTTATAGCTGTAAACTCAATATTGAACCCTACGGACTAAGACTGGATGCCATTAAAGGTCATGTACCTGTAAAGGCAGGCATCCCAATACTTTTGGTAATATAGTATATATATATATATATATATATATATATATATATATATATATATATATATATATAAGCTGTATTTGTTAAAACAATAAATGTTCAATGGGTTCTTAAGAAACCTTTAGTCTTTATTATACGCAAATTGAGTGAGAAGAACCCTGTAAAATAATAGCCTAATTACTTAGATGTTTATCAGGCAACGAGGGATATCTTCTGTCTTTTAAGAGCTGCACCACTGCAATCCAGCACATCAGTTAGCATGGTCCTGGCCACATGCAGTGGCTCTCCACATCATGTCCCTATCCAACACACCCAGAAGTGCCAGAAAATAACAAAACTTGTAGCTCTTAAATGGAGCAATGAGTATTCTAATATTATTTTGCAGGGTGCCTCTCCCTAAGGCCCCTGTCACACTGTGGCGTTTTTCAGGCGCTACAGCGCTAAAAATAGCGCCTGTATAGCGCCTGAAAAATCCAGCCCCTTTCACACGGGAGCAGTGCGCTAGCAGGGCGGTCAAAAAAGTACTGCTAGCAGCATCTTTGGAGCGGTGAAGGAGCAGTGTATTCACCGCTCCTAAACCGCTCCTACCCATTGAAATCAATGGGACAGCGCGGCTATACCGCCGGCAAAGCGCAGCTGCAGTGGCGTTTTGCGGGTGGTTTTAACCCTTTGCCGGCCATTAGCGGGGGTTAAAACCACACCGCTGGTGGCTGAAAATCGCTGCTAAAACTACGGTAAAGCAGCGCTAATATATTTACCGCCGATGCCGCTCCTGCCCCAGTGTAAAAGGGGCCTAAGTGTGTTTGCAAAACTGCAAATTTTTCTAATATCTTATTGTTATCTATTATCATCCTGTGTTATCACAGCAGAACAAAACAGATTGTGGGGCAGAGTGCCAACAATGTCTGCTAGATAAGACTCAGTTGCTTTGTACAGTGTTTTCAAACTAACATTGTAAATTTGTATACAGAAGTACCCCATTATTTTACCCATTCACTGTCCAATCAGTAGACTGGGGATGTTTTACTATGATGTCACCATCCTGGGTATGCAGTGTTACTAGAGTTTTGAACAAAAAATAAGTGGCTAAATAAAACTATAAGTATTTGGGCATAATGTTGAGTAAAACAGTTTAGACATGTAATTTACTGTAACTGTATGTATTTAGTTGTCTGGCCACAATTCTGCTTTATATAAAGGGCCATTGTCAAAAGCAATGCACAAAATAGATTTTTTAGTTGACCAATCATTATGATAAATTGCAATGTCTTATTTGTTTGGACCAAACACTTTGCAAAAGTTTGCTCACTTCTAATTTGCATGAGGTGAAAAGGGCCAAGTACATTTTAAAATGAAAAAGAACAGTGTAACTTATGCATAGAATATATAGAAGCTTAAATTATAAATAGTCAACAACTGATTTAGACTAGCAAACTGCATCAGAGGCAAAAGCTGTCTGAATAAGCTTCTCAAATAATGTGGAGGGCCTTGGAAACAAAATGCCAGTTTGTGAAAGGACTTTGAAGAAATAATGAGTTCCAAAAATGCACAAAAACTGTTGTTTTTGAATGATATAGCTAAAGAGATTTTCCAGTTTAAGCTGATGATGCGGTTTCCCTTGTTTTTCTTGGATAACAAAATAGAAAACTTGAAAAAAATAAATGTACTGAGCTTTTGATAAGCCTCGTACAAGTGTTAAATTGTTCAAGTACTCCAGTGCATGCTTTCCTTTCTTTCTTTCTTTGTGAATAACTAAAGAGGCATTCCAGGCAATGTGTAAAAGCATTAAGTAAAATCATTCTCTAAACTATTAATGGCAATGTAAATAACACAGTTGAATCCTTTGTAATCAGAATCAACAAACAATGCTCTATTGAGGTTCTTATAGACTGAATAGTGATAAGCAGATGACTTCACTGACCTTAAAGAGGAAGTAAACTTGCATACTACTTGCATACTAGCACATTATATGGCAGTTACCTACAAACAAAGTCCTTGTTGTCCCCGCTGGAGGGCACATCTATCTTGACCTGTCTTCCTTCTGGGTCCGCAGACTATGGCTCTGTGACTGGCCAATGCCATCGCATGTGCGCGGGAACCAGTGGTCATGGCACAGGCCCTGAAGAAACGGCACAGGGGCGGCTGTTCCTTCAGAGCGCATTTGCAGATGACGTAATCACTGCAGTATACAGTAAATATCTCCTAAGTGGTCCAAGTTTAGGAGATATTTACAGTATTTATTGGTAAGCCTTATTATAGGTTTACCTATAGGTACAAACATTAGAGGGAAGTTTACTTCCTATTTAATTTTGTGGCAACATTTCTGCAAAATAGATGTAAAATTTCATCCTGCGGACTGTCTATGCAAAATTTGCTTTAAAAATTATTATTATTATATTTATAATAATAATACTAATACTGACCCTTACCTTAATAACAACTTCAATGCTAACCATAAGCCTAACAGTAGTCCAAACCCTAGTGCTAATCCAAACTCTAACTTTAACCCTAACTTTAAAGATAACCCTAAGTCTAATGTAAATCTTATTTTCGTAACAAAGCAATAGATCACCATGTCAGTATTGACTTGATGATGAATAGATTTACCCCTTACTTTCTACATAATTGCATTCATTAATTATTTAAAAAAATATTCATTTCAAGATGACCATGATAAAGTGGGCATGTATGTTCTTGAAAATTAGTATTTGGGTATAGATTTGTAAGAAAAGGATATGTAGTGGCCAGCGCCACTCAGAATATATTGGTGTTTTGGAAGTTTGTGTGCGGGATGGTTACACGCATAGGGGGTGATTTACTAAAGGCAAAATAAGGCTATTCAATTTGAAAGAGATTTTTCTTTTAGTTTAGTGAATATGGTATAAATTTACTTTGCATAAAATACCCAATCATGTGTATGTAAAATTTAGTTTTTTTGCATTTTTGCTTGCATGTAATTGGATCATGGAAGTCAGTAGAACTTCATCTTTTTCCAAAAGGAATTGAAAATGAATTTGAAAAATGAACAGTACCAATAATGTGCACCTAAAAATAAATATTATAAGAGAAGTAGTAAAAAATAAAAAAAAAATCACTTAAAAGGAATTTCTTGGGGGTGTGGTTTCAGCATGGCACTGTGAGGATGCATCTAGAGCAGTGTTCTCAAACTGGCGGCCCTCCAGCTGTTGCAAAACTACAAGGCCCATGAGGCATTGCAAGGCTGACAGTTACAAGCATGGCTTCCACAGGCAGAGGCATGATGGGACTTGTAGTTTTGCAACAGCTGGAGGGCCGTCAGTTTGAGACACCTAATCTAGAGAATGCTCCTCTGGAGGTACCATTTGAGCTCCACTTTCATTGCCTGAATATCCTCCAGACACAGCAGAATAGCATGGGAAAAAAGTTGGGGAGATCACAAACATCCAATCTTTTAGTACTTTTAAGTGCTATCTAATGATCAAACAAAATGAGACCATTCCATTCCCTCTCATTGCAGCCGCTCGGCCTCTCCAGATAGAACCTCACCCAGAAACAGCCCTCTGGCATCTTCATACAGCTCTAATCTACTGAAGTAGACCAGATCCCCCACACTGATTTGATGTGGCTGATCTAGTAAGTGGTTTGCCTACAAAATGTGAACTGGCTAATATGCTGCATTGCTTAGGCCCCTTTCACACTGGGGCGTTTTTCAGGCGGTACAGCGCTATAAATAGTGCCTGTATACCGCCTGAAAAAATCCGGCCACATTCACTCCAGTGTAAAAGCCGGCAGGCTTTCACACTGGAGCGGTGCGCTAGCAGGACGGCAAAAAAAGTCCTGCTAGCAGCATCTTTGGAGCAATATAGGAGCGGTGTGTTCACCGCTCCTATACCGCTCCTTCCCATTGATTTGAATGGGAAACCGCGGTAATACCGCGGCAATACCGCCGCAAAGCGCCGCTACGGCGGCGCTCTGCGGGGGATATAGAAAACTGAATAATAACGAATAATAATTAGCAATAAGTGGTTCCTATTCCAGACCACTAATAATAGATAGTTGATAAAAAATATTATAAATTTAAAATAGGTTAATAATAGTAAAGAATGCGGCGCTTAATAGGAGGAAGGATACCAATCCTAGGGGAGGGACTCCAAAGGATGGTTCCTGGAAAAGCGTCTAAAAGTTAATGGTTTCATCCAAAATTGTATAGCAACAAATGCTATAACAATCAATCAATAAAAATCAATAATAAGTGCATCCAATCAAACAATGAATAGTAAATACTACAATGCATTCAGTGATGAAAAAGATTTCTGTGCAAAAAGCAAATAATTGTTGTGCAGAATAAACGATAAAGTGCGTCCAGTGATGTGATCCAATTTTGTTTGTATAAAAAGGTCACTTTTCATAAATAGTGAGCAGTAATTCAAGGATCATAAAAAATATTTCATGCAAAAATTGATTGCTGTGCAATAGAAAAAGAAAAATTCAAACCGTAATAAAAAATATAAAAATATTGTTACTATGAAAAATTGCTAGTGAAAAATAAGCATGTGCAAATAGTAATGATAAGATATATAAAAGTAAGGAAAAAATATATATAAAAAGTGCAATCATTAAAAATTAGTCCAGAGTAAATATGTGCAAATAATATCACAAAAAAGTGCAACGATTGCACGCGATGCTGATGAGTGCAGTAAAAGGTATCTTGTGCTAAAACAAAAATAGTCCACTGCAATCTCTATATGTGGTGAATCCTCCAGGCAAATAGACAATATAGGCTACAACCAGTGATTTCTTCCATGCAATTAGGTGTGTCAATCCTTAATGTTTCCCCCAGCCTCTTACCTCTGGGAGAAAGTTAACAAGCCTCACACTGACACAGCTAGATCTCCTCTTCCAGTGAATCCTTCTCTTGGCGTCGTCAAAAGCACCTAATTTCCTCTCCAACATAACAATCAGCATGGGGGCAGAGGGAGGGAAGGAAAGACTCCATTGTGCAGTATTTAAAAATAATTTATTAAAGAAGAACAGTAAAAACTCACAGTTGCAGATTAGGTTATACAGCAGCGGTAAAGATGTGTGATCCCGGCCGAGACCACACACAGCTTCACCTGGCTCTACTCTCTTCACGCGTATCGTCACGCCCACGTGACTTTTTCAAAAACTTTGAAAAAGTCACGTGGGCTAGCGCCCCATTTTATTGCTAGCGCCCCATTTTATATATACTATACATTGACTTTTACTGACCGTTGGTGTGTGAACACTCTGATGGTGGCTGCGGCAGCTGTTGTTTTTTATTGATTCGTGTTTTTACCCCTTATTGGTTTGCGCCGTTTGTTCCCCCTTTTACACATGCTCTGCGGGGGATATTAACCCTTTTTCGGCTGCTCGCGGTTCGGTTTTACCCCCCGCGAGCGGCCAAAAAAGGGGAAACCCGCGGGCAAAACGACGGTAAAGCACCGCTAAATATAGCGCTGCTTTACCGTCACCGCGGCTCCCCGCCCCAGTGTGAAAGGGGCCTTAGAGCACACCATTAAGACAGAACTGACACCCATGCGCTCTGATATTTTTCACATTCTGCAACAGGTGGTAGTTAATATCATATAAAAAGTGTAACTGTGTAAAGTGAAATGTGCACAAACATCAAAACTGTATAGCTCTATTGTGCAAAGATTATAGTGCAAATTATTAAATTATCAAGTGCAGAATAGCAAAAGTATCAAAAACTGCAGAACACAGGTTTTTAACAATATTTCCCAAAGTCCACTTCACAATTCTATCTCATGTGCGTAGTGTGGTCAAAATCAAATACATGCTATTTTAGAAGCCTTTTCACCACTTCGTGCATCACCACCTTCTGAAATGGTCACTCATTTCTCAGCCTAGAATTTTTTTTGCCTTTGGTTCATATTGGGATAACCACTCCACTTTCCTGGCGTTTCTCCAACTAGATTGCCACTAGTTACTCCTCAAATCTTGGTATCTCATAAGAAGTAAATAGCCATCATTGCGCAATATGCTTTTGTAAAATGTATTTAAACCAACAAGGTAAACATCCCCAATTTTAACCACTTGCCGCCCGCCATATAGCAGAATGATGGCGGCAATGTGGTTTCAATATCCAATCACGGCTAAACTCAGTGTAAATAGGAAGAGCCGTTGATCGGCTTTTCCTCACTCGCGTCTGTCATACGCGAGTAGAGGAGAGCCGATTGGCTGCTCTTCTGACAGAGGGGGGGTCTGTGCTGATCGATTATCAGCGCAGCCCCCCCCGAGAATGCCCACACTGGACCACCAGGGATGCCACCAGACCACCAGGGATGCCAATCAGTGCTCACAATAGATGCAAACCAGTGCCCACAATGGGCATTACTGATTGGCATGCATTATTGTTTGGCACTGATTGGCATCCATCAGTACAATACATTACACTACAATGCCGCCTATCAGTGCCCATCCGTGCCACCTATCAGTGCCCATCTGTGCTGCCTATCAGTGCTCATCCATGCCGCCTATCAGTGCCCATCCATGCTCATCAGTGCCCATCCATGCTCATCAGTGCTGCCTATACATGCCCATCTGTCTATCCATGCCAATCCATGCCACCTATCTGTGCCAATTTGTGCCACCAATCGTCGCCCATCCGTGTCGCCCATCAGTGCCACCTATCAGTGCCCATCAGTGCCGCCTATCAGTGCCACATATCAGTGCCCATCAATGCCACTTCATTGGTGCCACCTCATCAGTGCCCATCAGTGCTGCCTTATCAGTGCCCGTCAGTGCAGCCCCATCAGTGCCCATCAGTGAAGGAGAAAACGTACTTATTTACAAAGTTTTAAAACTGAAACAAAAAAAAACTTTTTTTTTTCAAAATTTGCAGTATTTTTTTATTTGTTTAGCAGAAAATAAAAATCCCAGAGGTGATCAAATACCACCAAAAGAAAGCTCTATTTGTGGGAACAAAATGATAACAATTTTGTTTGGGTACAGTGTAGCATGACTGCGCAATTGTCATTAAAACTGTGACAGCGCTGAAAGCTGAAAATTGGTCTGGGCAGGAAGGTGTTTAAGTTCCCTGTATTGAAGTGGTTAAAAATGTGCACTCACGATTTCAAGGGCCTTTGGACCAGCAGTGTGTTTTTTAGATTTGTTCCACCGATTCGTCTCCCGGGATCGGCGTGCGTTCCAAGCCTCGATCTGGTATGGGTTGGGACAGGAAGGGACTTGATAGATTCCTGCGTGTAATCCTGATTTGTTCTAATAACAAGTCCCCCCCCTGTCAGCGGGCCTCACTACTATATCCTTGTGTTTCTCTAGTTTTTTAAGACCTTGCCATACTTTATCCTTTCTATTAGTCTGTTTTGGTTTAATACACTTCATTTCTTTTTCTACCATTTTAAAAAAAAACTTCTATATACTGGTTAGAATTTGATTTTGGGTTAAACGTGGATCTGTTTTTCAACTGACTGTGCGTGTGCTCAAAGCTAGTTTGCTGCTTGGTTGTTTCTCCCTTTTCAATGAAATGTTTTTTCAAATTCAATTTCCACACAAATTTTTGTAGGTCTATAAAAGCTTCAAATTGGTTAAAGAGTTTACTTGGCGCTTGTTTTATTCCCTTATCCAATGCTATTAATTCTTCCTGTGTGAAAACAATTTACGTTAAGTTATAGATTCCCTCATCCAGTTCTCTCTTTTTCTGTTTGCTTCCCCCTCTGCACCCTCTCCTTCTTGTGGATTTCTGTTCCATCCCCCCCTGTTTGCTTGGTAGGTAGGTGTGGGTGGCTTGTAGGGTTCCCTCCAGTCCCTCCATTCCCCTTGCCATTGTGGTGGCCCATAAATCTGGGGGGGGTCCATAATTTTGGTTGTCATAACCTCTACCCCTACCTCTGGGTCCGCCTCTCCATGGTCTGGAATATTGGCCCATCGGTGGGTGATATGGGTAATAATTTGTCCCATTTGCCCCAACTTTTGGTTTCTTTGTTGTGCCCTTATTTTGTGCCATTGCTGTGTTGGTACTTGTGCTAGGTGTGGGTGTTTTATTCCTATTGCCATTAGATGTATTTTCATTTACAATATTGGCTGCCTCTAAGGTTGTTGCTCTTGCTTCTGTTTCTTCATTCAAAGAGGTGTTGTTTGAATGAATCATAATGTCATCTTCCTGGCATTTATATACTTTTCCCGACAGATAGTCTTTTTTGTCTCTCTGGTATTTTTTTACTTTTTAATTTTTTACCTCATTGTCCAATTTTACTAAATATTCCTGTAGCTTACTGGCTCTGGCTTTGTAGTCAATGGATTCCACATGTGGAACCATGTTCTCCTTTATGTTGTTGATGTTACTCTCTATTTTAGTTAGTTTTACCCTTCTTCTTTGTATAAAAATATCCAATAGTCTGTTCTCACAACCATTGAAAACATTATACCAGGTTTTGGTGAGTTCCTCATCTACTAATCCACCATTAGGACCTACATCCCACCTTATGTATAAAAACCAGAGAGAGGGGGATAGGAATGGGACTTTAAATGAGGCCTGTTGGTGTGTATAATAATATGGATATATTGCATGAAAGGAACCTGAGTGTCACAGTCCCCTAGCGGTGGTTCATGGTAGTGATATTGAGAGAACATAATTAAGCAATATAAGCAAGCATTTATGATGTAACAATAAAATCATAAAAATTCAACATAAGTTGATATAGTCATAAAATATTTAATAATCAAGGATTAATCACTACTACATGATTTGTGACAGACAGTAACATTCATGACAGAAAAAGAATACAGTTCAAACAGAAATAATATATATCAAATTAACATGATTAGTACAAACAAAGAACATGATACATTGGGGTTGATTGGGACAAGCATAGCTGGGCATCACTGGACGCATTTCATGGCCTTTTGCCAATCGTCAGGAGTTGGATGCATGCATTGTACTATAAAGTAATGAGATATGGAATTGTTTTAACGGTTAGCTAGGTGTTAGGCCCTAAAGATCAAAGATAGAGAAATGATTACTTTGCTACTTACAAAGTGGCCCATAGATGGAAGGCAGTTCCAGAGTTGGAGTGAGGCGGGGGTTTGGTAAAAGTACTCTTTGCCGGGACTGAGCAGGGGAATAACCAGATGGGGTCCAAAGGGGGTTCAGCTACAGGGGCAGGACAACAGTCACTAAATATGTGTATATAGTGCATGCTGGATGCAGGGTTGACATTGGGTAATATCTGTAAAACAAGAGGGAGAAAAAAAACGTTAAAGAAAAAAGATGAAGGTATAAATGAGGATGTATGTGTAAGGGAAAATCTATGTTGAATGGATGTGTAAAATGGACAAATTAATAAAGGGTCTGAGTGAGTGTGTGCGGTGAATATAACAATGTAATTGAATACAATTGTATATACACTTATGAATAGGTGTAGATTAGCAGGAATATCCTGGTAGTAGTTTTGGTTATAAATAGAAAGTAATAAGTAGTTGAGCGGACACCTGGATGTTCGGGTTCAGCGGGTTTGGCCGAACTTCGGAAAAAAAGTCCGGGTTCGGGACCGAACTTGACCTGAACTTGACCCCGAACTCCGAACACCATTGAAGTCAATGGGGACCCGGACTTTTGAACACTAAAATGGCTGTAAAAAAGTCATGGAAAGGGCTAGAGGGCTGCAAATGGCAACAAAATGTTGTTAAGAGCATGGCAAGTGATCTGCAAACAAATGTGGAAAGGGAAATAACTTAAAATAACATAAAAAAAAATAAATAAAATGCTGAAGGCCCCCTTCTCAGCAGAAGAGGTACAGGAAGTCACGATGCCGAACATATGGTGGGAATACCCCAGAATACTCACTTTCTGGAAAAAATTATTAAATTTAATGGATAAGATAGTGGGAAAATAAAATACTTGGAAATTAAAAAAAATGAAAAAATTATAATCTTGATCTAGGAGGACGAAATTCAAATGGAGTAGGAGGTTGAGGTGGCGGTGGATGTGGCGGTGTAGGTGGAAGCGGCGGTGGAGGAGGACGAGGTAGCCAACACTGGTTCAAAAATACAACAATGGCTGGGTAAGGCTAGTGGTGAATGATGTGTCGAATTCTGTCCCCGTCGCATAGTGTCCGCCGTGTACTGCGCTTGCTCAGTACGTAGGACAAGGGGATTTCGAAACTCTCCGAAGACGATGCGCGGTGACTCCAGGTTCAAGCCACATCATCCGAGGTTGAAGCCTAGCCAAGCGAGCCCGTGAGGGGCCCTGTTACTATGTGCTACCGTATGTCCACTTGGATGGTCGGGCTTGAACCTGCACTCACTGCGCAGGCGACGTTCATCTTTGGAGATTTTGTGAATCTCCTTGTCCTCCGTACTGCGCAAGCACTGCACCTGCAGTGGCCAGACACTATCCGATAGCAAGACAGTTTTCGTCAGAACACCGGTATATGTGTCTATTCTGCACAAGGTACAGCCAAGTCCTGTGGGATCCATGCCTGGTTCATTTTAATGAACGTGAGCTTGTCCACATTGACTCTGGACAGGCGGCTGCGCTTGTCTGTGATAACGCCCCCTGCTGTGCTAAATACACGTTCAGATAATACACTGGCGGCAGGGCAGGCCAGCACCTCCAAGGCGTAAAGGGCAAGCTCAGGCCATGTGCCCAATTTGGAGACCCAGAAGTTGAAGGGGGCAGACCCGTCATGCAGTACGTGTAAGCGTGTGCACACATACTGCTCCACCATGTTGGTGAAATGCTGCCTCCTGCTAAGACGTTCCATCTCAGCTGGTGTTGCTGGTTGTTGTGGCATGCTGACAAAGCTTTTCCACATTCCGGCCATGCTAACCCTGCCTTCCGAGGTGCTGGCAGTGCCCCGGCTGCGTTGGCGATTTCTTCCTCCTCCAATAGAAAATGCTATTGGGAAGAAAAAAAACACGGCAAAATTAATTTTTTAATGTTTTTCCAATATCAGAATACACGGATAGTGTCTAAAGCGTTTATGAAAACGCAGAAAATGCTATTGGGAAGAAAAAAAACACCGCAAAATTAATTTTTTTTGCAATGTTTTTCCAATATCAGAATACACAGATAGTGTCTAAAATGTTTATGAAAACGCAGAAAATTCTATTGGGGAAAAAAAAACACAGCAAAATTAAATTTTTTTGCAATGTTTTTTCAATATCAGAATACACGGATAGTGTCTAAAGCGTTAATGAAAACGCAGAAAATGCTATTGGGAAGAAAAAAAACACTGCAAAATGAAATCTTTTTGCAATGTTTTTCCAATATCAGAATACACGGATAGTGTCTAAAGCGTTTATGAACACGCAGAAAATGCTATTGGGAAAAAAAAAAAACACTGCAAAATTAAATTTTTTTGCAATGTTTTTCCAATATCAGAATACACGGATAGTGTCTAAAGCGTTTATAAAAACGCAGAAAAATGCTATTGGGGAAAAAAAAAACACTGCAAAATTAAATTTTTTTGCAATGTTTTTCCAATATCAGAACACACGGATAGTGTCTAAAGCGTTAATGAAAACGCAGAAAATGCTATTGGGGGAAAAAAAAAAACACAGCAAAATTAAATTTTTTTGCAATGTTTTTCCAATATACGGATACACGGATAGTGTCTAAAGCGTGTATGTATGAACACGCAGAAAATTCTATTGGGAAAAAAAACACAGCAAAATTTAATTTTTTTGCAATGTTTTTCCAATATCAGAATACACGGACAGTATCTAAAGCGTGTATGAACACGCAGAAAATGCTATTGGGGGGAAAAAAAACACAGCAAAATGTATTTTTTTTGCAATGTTTTTCCAATAGCAGAATACACACAGACTATGGTGTATCTCTTACTATATGCAGTGTTGGTCCTAATGGTGCACTGAGCTTGCAGGTAAAACTTTTATATTTTGTCTGGCACTGGCCTCATGGCACTGTTAAAAGACTGTGCACTGCACCCCAGCCAGGGTACAATTGATTTAGGAATCTCTTCAATAATTCTCTCTGCCTCTTTCTTTTCCTTAATAAAGAAACTCCCTACTCTACTCTAGCTATCTAGATCGCTCACTGATCTAACTAATTTGAAGAAAATTAAAGGAATGTGGACTGACTGACTGACTGACTTTATCACACTAACTCCTAAAATCCTCTCTCTTAGCAGCACAGGAACCTGTCTATAGCAGAATGACGCTGTGTGCTGTGTGTCTATGCTATATATAGAGGCAGGGTCACATGCTGCACTGCCCAATCACAGCCATGCCATTAGTAGGCATGGCTGTGATGGCTTCTAAGGGCACACTAGTGAAACTAGCGTTGATTGGCTGCCCTGCAGCTGTTAAAAAGGCGCCAATACATCGCCGAACACCGGACCCGAACCTGAACTTACAGCCAATAGTTCGGGTTCTGGTCCGGGCCCGGAAACCCAATGTTTTTCCAATATCAGAATACACGGATAGTGTCTAAAGCGTTTATAAAAACGCAGAAAAATGCTATTGGGGAAAAAAAAACACTGCAAAATTAATTTTTTTTGCAATGTTTTTTCAATATCAGAATACACGGATAGTGTCTAAAGCGTTAATGAAAACGCAGAAAATGCTATTGGGGGAAAAAAAACACAGCAAAATTTAATTTTTTTGCAATGTTTTTCCAATATCAGAATACACGGATAGTGTCTAAAGCGTTTATGAAAACGCAGAAAATGCTATTGGGGAAAAAAAAACACAGCAAAATTAAAATTTTTTTGCAATGTTTTTCCAATATATGGATACACGGATAGTGTCTAAAGCGTGTATGTATGAACACGCAGAAAATGCTATTGGGAAAAAAAACACAGCAAAATTTAATTTTTTTGCAATGTTTTTCCAATATCAGAATACACGGACAGTATCTAAAGCGTGTATGAAAACGCAGAAAATGCTATTGGGGAAAAAAAAACACAGCAAAATTAAATTTTTTTGCAATGTTTTTCCAATATACGGATACACGGATAGTGTCTAAATCGTGTATGTATGAACACGCAGAAAATGCTATTGGGAAAAAAAACACAGCAAAATTTAATTTTTTTGCAATGTTTTTCCAATATCAGAATACACGGACAGTATCTAAAGCGTGTATGAACACGCAGAAAATGCTATTGGGGAAAAAAAAAACACAGCAAAATTTATTTTTTTTGCAATGTTTTTCCAATAGCAGAATACACACAGACTATGGTGTATCTCTTACTATATGCAGTGTTAGTCCTAATGGTGCACTGAGCTTGCAGGTAAAACTTTTATATTTTGTCTGGCACTGGCCTCATGGCACTGTTAAAAGACTGTGCACTGCACCCCAGCCAGGGTACAATTGATTTAGGAATCTCTTCAATAATTCTCTCTGCCTCTTTCTTTTCCTTAATAAAGAAACTCCCTACTCTACTCTAGCTATCTAGATAGCTCACTGATCTAACTAATTTGAAGAAAATTAAAGGAATGTGGACTGACTGACTGACTGACTGACTTTATCACACTAACTCCTAAAATCCTCTCTCTTAGCAGCACAGGAACCTGTCTATAGCAGAATGACGCTGTGTGCTGTGTGTCTATGCTATATATAGAGGCAGGGTCACATGCTGCACTGCCCAATCACAGCCATGCCATTAGTAGGCATGGCTGTGATGGCTTCTAAGGGCACACTAGTGAAACTAGCGTTGATTGGCTGCCCTGCAGCTGTTAAAAAGGCGTCAATACATCGCCGAACACCGGACCCGAACCTGAACTTACAGCCAATAGTTCGGGTTCGGGTCCGGGCCCGGACACCCAAAAGTCCGGTGCGGACCCAAACTTTACAGTTCGGGTTCGCTCAACCCTAGTGGCGACTTTAATAATCGTCTTCTCCAATGTGAGTTGAGATGGATTTTTAATTTACAGGCCACTTCACCACCTGGCCTAAATGAGGCATTCAACTGTAAATCTTTACTTCCGGGGCTTTGTTTCAGGGGGCTGTGAATTTAATTTATAGCTCCCCCTTCAATGTTCCGGCTTTAATTACATCTCAACTCTCCCGTTCTATGCTATATCATTTATACCATGGCTTCACAGATCCATCAGTTAAATAAATGTCCCTTTTGATACTATGGGGACACTATGATTAATGACATTATGGTCTTCCTATACTCTGATGTATCTCTCACAATATAATCTTGTGAGCATATCATTGTCCTCATAATTGCATGTATACAATATGGATGAATCATTTTTGCTAATTGTGTTCATTTGACAATTCAACCGCCATGTCCTTTTATCCCTCCTTTTCCAATCTTATCCTCATTTTCTTTTTTTATTATTTTTCATTCATTTAATTATTCATTTATTTATTTATTTTCTATTTTTTGGTTATTGTTTTGTTCTTTGTGATCATGATGTTTCTGCATTGTAAACACCTTGGCTGTCATTTTCCATTTAGTCCACTGGGTGGCGCCTGATGTGCTCTCTGGACTGCCTTGTTCTTTCACACCACCCGGCGGGTAGGCTCCACCTGCGCATGGCTGATGGATGACAGGGATTATTTCTGTCACCATGCAGGCCATATGTGTGGGGAGGAGCTCCTACCTGTCCCCGCTGTGACTTTGATACAGACGGAGACTTTCTTTCACCGGTGTCATCATGTCATCACGCCCCCGAGGGGTGGTGCTATGCTGCCCACCTCCACGTCAGGAAGATACTCTGAGTCCGGCATCAGCTGTTTTCCATACAACAAATGAGGCTGGACAACCAGCACCACCCCCTGTGAGGATTGGCTCCCTCATCAGGTGATTCCCCTTATAACAGTACTCACACACGGCTGGCATGTCTCAGTCTGAGCATGGCCGCTCTGATGTCTGCACTTCCACCATTATACTAAAAGGTAATGTACTATTCAATTACAGGCCATTCTGGCAATATATCCCTCTGCTTTTCCGCCACATTCACACGCGATGTGTCTGTGTACTAATCTTAAAACCCTGATTGACTTCTTTTCACTTTTATGGTCTTTTAGACAGTATTATCTTCTGGTGTAGCCATCAGAGTGTCTCTTGTGGATGTGAATCAGTGGCTGGCCTGGAGTTGCATGCCTATTCACCCATGCTGACCGTGTGGTCTCTCTCAGCCAACATGGAATTTTAACAATTGTTTTTACCATTTCCATATGTCCTTCAATGAACCCTGTATACCTTTAAGCCTAAAAAAACATTTAGTCCACTATGCAAAACTATTTGCCTTTTATGCATTACAGTATTATTACGATGTAACTGTATCTATGTTGCAGATAACGATAAAGTCACCCAAATGTAAACCTCCCCTGATGAAGGAAAAAATATATACCAATACATTTCCGAAACATGTCGGGATGTATGCTACAAATCTTCATGGGCTGACCTCAGCTTCACTCTTGCATTGCCTGGATTATTAGCCTTGGGTTTGATATATGTATTTATGTATTAACTGCTTCATTGGTATACCTTGTATATTTCAATGTCACTGTTCATGTCTATAAAATGTATTACATTGTGTACTCAATAAAAGTGTCACTCTGCTGCCTTTTACCTACTCCATTACTCCTATTTCTGCATTAAAAGTCCAAGGGGGCGGCCCCAGTTGCACTTGTTGCATGTTTCCTTTTTTCATGTTTTAAGGATGTTGGCAGTCCCAAACACTCAATTCCCATAAACAAATTTCTTCTCTGCTATTATTGAGCTTGTGATCTATCAAAACCCCAAGATCCTTCTCCACCATGGATTTCCCCAGTTGTACTCCCCCTAGTATACAGTGGTGTGAAAAAGTGTTTGCCCCCTTCCTTATTTCCTGTTCCTTTGCATGTTTGTCACACTTAAGTGTTTCGGAACATCAAACCAATTTAAACAATAGTCAAGGACAACACAAGTAAACACAAAATGCAATTTGTAAATGAAGGTGTTTATTATTAAAGGTGAAAAAAAATCCAAACCATCATGGCCCTGTGTGAAAAAGTGATTGCCCCCTAAACTAATAACTGGTTGGGCCACCCTTAGCAGCAACAACTGCAACCAAGCGTTTGCGATAACGTGCAATGAGGCTTTTACAGCGTCCTGGAGGAATTTTGGCCCACTCATCTTTGCAGAATTGTCCTAATTCAGTTACATTAGAGGGTTTTCGAGCATGAACGGCCTTTTTAAGGTCATACCACAACATCTCAATAGGATTCAGGTCAGGACTTTGGCTAGGCCACTCCAAAGTCTTCATTTTGTTTTTCTTCAGCCATTCGGTGGTGGACTTGCTGGTGTGTTTAGGATCATTGTCCTGCTGCAGAACCCAAGTTCGTTTCAGCTTGAGTACACGAACAGATGGTCGGACATTCTCCTTCAGGATCTCTTGGTAGACAGCAGAATTCATAGTTCCTTTTATCACGGCAAGTCTTCCAGGTCCTGAAGCAGCAAAACAGCCCCAGACCATCACACTACCACCACCATATTTTACTGTTGGTATAATGTTCTTTTTCTGAAATGCAGTGTTCCTTCTACGCCAGATATACTTGGACACACACCTTCCAAAGAGTTCCACTTTTGTCTCATCGGTCCACAGAATGTTGTCCCAAAAGTCTTGGGGATCATCAAGATGTGTTGTGGAGAAATTGAGACGAGCTTTGATGTTCTTTTTGCTCAGCAGTGGTTTTCTCCTTGGAACTCTGCCATGCAGGCCATTTTTGCCCAGTCTTTTCCTGATGGTGGAGGCATGAACGCTGACCTTAACTGAGACAAGTGAGGCCTGCAGTTCCTTGGACGTTGTTGTGGGGTCTTTTGTGACCTCTTGGATGAGTCGTCGCTGTGCTCTTGGGGTAATTTTGGGCGGCCGGCCACTCCTGGGAAGGTTCACCACTGTTCCATGTCTTCGCCATTTGTGGATAATGGCTCTCACTGTGGTTCGCTGGATTCCCAAAGCTTTGGAAATGGCTTTATAACCCTTTCCAGACTGATAGATCTCAATTACTTTCTTTCTCAATTGTTCCTGAATTTCTTTGGGTCTCGGCATGATGTGTAGCTTTTAACGATCTTCTGGTGGACCTTACTGTGTCAAGCAGCTCCTATTTAAGTGATGCCTTGATTGTGAACAGGTGTGGCAATAATCAGGCCTGGGTGTGGCTAGAGAAATTGAACTCAGGTGTGGACAACCACAGTTATAGTATGTTTTAACAAGGGGGGCAATCACTTTTTCACACAGGGCCATGATGGTTTGGATTTTTTTTTTTCACCTTTAATAATAAACACCTTCATTTACAAATTGCATTTTGTGTTTACTTGTGTTGTCCTTGACTATTGTTTAAATTGGTTTGATGTTCCGAAACACTTAAGTGTGACAATTATGCAAAGGAACAGGAAATGAGGAAGGGGCAAACACTTTTTCACACCACTGTATATGCATATTCTTAGCCCCAAAGTGCATAACTTTACATTTGTATTAGTGCAGTTGGTATAGTATCCATAATACAGTTCATAGTATATAGTGCAGTCCGTATAGTATATATAATACAGTTTAGAGTATATAGTGCAGTCAGTGTAGTGTATATATATATATATTATATATATATATATATATATATATATATATATATATATATATATATATATATATATATATACAGTTCAGTGTATATAGTGCAGTCTGTTTAGTATATATAATACAGTTTAGAGTATATAGTGCAGTCAGTGTAGTATATATAATACATTGCAAAGTAAATAGTGCAGTCAGTGTAGTATAAATAATACAGTGGAGAATATATAGTGCAGTCAGTGTAGTATATATAATACAGTGCAGGGTATATAGTGCAGTGCAGAATATATAATACAGTATATTGAATTTGTTAAGGGAAATCCTATGACAGAATTAAGAAAATGAACGACGGGAGGTCCCCCCAAAATCCATACCAGGCCCTATGGGTCTGGTATAGATTTTAAGGTGAACTCCATGGCAAAATGAAAAGAAATTGGCGTGGGGTCCCCCAAAATCCATACCAGACCCTTATCCAAGCAAACAACCTGGCAGGCCAGAAAAGGGAGGGGACGAGTGAGCGCCAACCACCCCTCCTGAACCATACCAGGCCACTTGCCCTCAACATGGTTTGGACTGGGGGGGACCCCACATCATTTTTTTCCTTGATTTTTTTAATCTATATTGCTGGGAGCCAGCAATACATTACAGCCATGAGCAAGTTTAAATTACAATTTTTCCTTTAGAAATGTCATTATTGCTGCGGCATGTTCTACACATCGCACATATGTGCCACTTTACAGGCAGACTAAGGGGATCCCCCAGGCACAATATTTAAAGGAATATTTCATTTTTATTGTTTCACATTAAGCATTATTAAAATCACTGGTTCTGAAAAAAAATATTTTTTGTGCATAGGTACATGTCCCCAATACACTTTTTATGGCAATAACTTGCATACAAGTCTTTAAAATTAGGACTTTTGGTTTTTCATGTTCGTGTTCCATAGACTTTAATAGGGTTTGCATGTTTGCTAGAACTTTTAGCCTGTTCGAGGTGTTTTGGTGCAATCCAAACCAGGGGGGGGGGGTTCAGTACATCCCTATACACAATCCTTCACCCACAGTTGATCCAGAGGAAGGCAAAAAAAACAGAAAAGCATGCTTCAATTTGGTACAGCAGGAGCAAAAAACAATTTGTTGTTTACCAGTGTTGTCCCCTGTCTGTAGGCTCATGTTCCTGCCTTCCTCAACCTCAGAACCAATATCTGAGTAATGGCTGTGTATTATTAAGGAGTAAGTGACTGACACTGTGTTCAAATAACTCATCTGACTTCTCCATGCATGATGCTGGGGCTACAGCAGGAGTAGCTGTAGACAAGGAAGAAGAATAAGTCACTCTGGCAGCTGCAGTGGACTGGACACTAGTCTCTTCTTGGGAGATAAAGGATAAGAAGGATGAGGATGGGTTAGTAAGCCAGTCCACCACCACCTCTGCATGCTCTAGCTGAATAGCACGAGCAACATCACTAAACTGAGGAAGGATCACGTCCTCGTGTATCACATACCTGACAAATGGGTCCTGCATGACTCCGAAATGTTGCACTCTTCTTGTGTTGTGATCATGCAGTAAATTATCCGTTTGGATGCTACTTTATGTCGATCCATGGTGTGCTGGCAAATATTTACTTTGTGACTTGAACCAGTATCCAGCTGGTTATTGCTGCAGCACCCAAACTTTGAGAGCTTATCCAGAAACGTGTGCGATGGGAATATGAAGTATCACCTTTGCCTGTAGACACAGACACTGCTGGTCCCCAGTGCAGTGCCATAGGAATGTTTGCATCTCTTTGTTGGCCTCTCAAACCGAAATGTATTAGAGACAGGAAAATGTTTGCTTGGATGCACTTTAATCAATAGATAGTGGTGTTTGTTGCACCTTAACTGGAGGACTCACTACACAAACACACTCCACTGATACACTACAATATACTGCAGTAAAAGTGCACTAACGCACTTCAATATACTGCAGTAAAAGCACCACGATGATGCACTTCAATATACTGCAGTAAAAGTACACTAAAGCACCTCAATATGTTGTAGTAAAAGTGCCCTGACACACTTCAATATGCTGCAGTAAAAGTGCTCTGACGCACTTCAATATACTGCAGTAAATGTGCACTAATGCACTTCAAAATATTGTAGTAAAAGTGCACTAACGCACTTCAATATCTTGTAGTAAAAGTGCCCTGATGCACTTCAATATACTGCAGTAAAAGTGTGTAAGGGCACTTCAATATACTGCAGTAAAAGTGAACTAACACACTTTAATATACTGCAGTAAAAGTGCCCTGACACTCTACACTGACACACTTCAATATACTGCAGTAAACCTGCTTTGCGGGGCATTTGACGGGCCGAAAAAATGGTCTAACGCTTCAACAATTCATGTTCATCAAATGGGCGAACAGCCAATGTTCAGGCTGAACTTATGCTCGGCTATTCGCAAACTATTCGCCCAACACTTTTCATCATTGCCTAGTAAAAAACTACTGCTAGAAGAGGTAACATACTGTTTGCTTTACATACAAACTACTTTTCAATTGCACAAACCTCCAAACAAGAGGAAGAAGAGATGGCTTGTGTTTGCCAAATCATTTAGCTACAAATGTCCAGAGATGGATGGAAAAAAAGAAACAGAATGCGAGAAAAAATAACCATTTGTAAATTATTAAAGGCTTGGTGTTGCCCTTCCTAAACCTCTGGCTTAGGCACTGGCTCATGAGTGCCATTATGCTAAAAATACAGCCCTAGGTGGCCTATTACTTTCTCTTTTTCCGTTTCCTGAATTACCATTCACATTCAAATGCTTTGAATGAGTAATACCTTAGTAGAAGAAATAGCTGCATGCCAAAAAGTGCTGTTTGATTATATAAATAAATAAATGTTATTCTATAAGGAGTACATTTAAATATGTTCGAAAAATCTTTTACAGCATTTAAACCTACCAACCATTCTAATCCTTGCCACTGTAGATTTTGGTACTGTTCATTTTATTATTATTCACAGTGATTCCACAGACACTGTAAATAATCTTGACATGGACAGTGCCAAGCTCTACACCTACTCTAAACAAAACTGAAAAAAGGTTTTAGTTGGAATTGAGTATTAATATATCCAGTTTATCTCTGGTGCTATTTACACAAGATGTGTTGACTGTCAAGCACATTTGTTCCCCTCTAATAATGAGGGGATGAAACCTATGCTACACTCTTCAATGCGGTACCAAGATATGTCAAGCAGCAAACTCTCTATCACTCAAAAAAATACATATTCCAGAAGGTTTTTGCTGACATTGCATAATTTTACTGCTTTCTTTTTAGGAATTCAGAATGTTAGCACAATTGATCAAAGCTTTTCCACTTTTTGTCTGAGGCGAGCCATACCTGTAAAGTCAATGGACTGCAGCTCATCTGTGTCTTTTATAAACCTTATCAATGTCAACCAAAGAGATGAAAGGACTAAAGCTGGTCATACATGAGTCAAAATTCAGCTGGTTTGAAAAGAACCGGATGCCTTTCTATTCATCTATGACTGTTCATGTTCATGAGAAATCGATCTATTGACTTCTCATGAACGGTCCAGCTGAAAATTTTCCAGTTGATCAATGCTTGCAGTCAATTGGTTGTAGTGCTGATCAGTGTATTCTAACTTCAGGGTATTCTCCCCACTGTCAGAAAACAATGGCACAGTGGGGAGGATTTCTGCATCCAAATTTATTGTGTGGATGGGGGAAATGGTTCAGTTTTTTCATTCAGCCTGCCGAAAAACTAGACCGTGTATGTCCAGATTTAGGCTGCTACCTTGCCTAGACTTTCATTTTGTTCTAATCCATCTCTGGTTTGCAGTTTTACAAATAGGAAGAGCCAAGTATATGGGACTGAGATTATGATTTTTCCTTGTATTTCACTTTAAAAACATGGCATTTTTTTAGTGAATTAGCAGATTAGCATACACAGTTTACTAAATGTTGATGTGAATGTAAAGTCTCTTATTTTCTCCCTTGTGATCTGTTAAACATACCATAAGCATTTTCCCTGTTATTTCAATGGACTACAAAACACCTCCCTCTATTATTGACAAGCGGTTTGAGGTGTTATGTAATCCTCACTCACTTTCTCTTCTAGGGTGACAAGGCTGCTCATTATGGTTGTCACTGTATGACAGGAAGTGTGATCATAAAGGATTAAAAGGTTAAAATAATGGAAAAAGTGTGAAAAAACAAAACTAATGCAGCCACCACATCTAAGGACCCGTTAATTGCAATTTTATTAGTTTTTGTCCTCTGGTTTAGATATGCTTCAAATGAATACCTAAGGTAAAAACAATGACAGAGTTAATTAAGAATTATCTAGCATATAGCCTCTTAGGGCCGGTTCCCACAGGGGCGACATGACTTGCAGGCTGACTCTGTGAGGCGACCTGCACTCAACTTCAGCGACGACTTGCAAAACGACTTCTATATAGAAGTCAATGCAAGTCGCCTCAAGTCGCCTCCCAAAGTAGTACAGGAACCTTTTTCTAAGTCAGAGTCGCTCCTATTAGAACGGTTCCATTGTACAGAACGGAGCGCGACTTGTCAGGTGGCTAAGTCCCCTGACAAGACGCCCTTGTGTGAACCGGCTATTAGTTTTCATTGTGATCTGATGTCTACTACCTCTGTGAAGATTAAAACATCAAACTACATCCAGCTCAAGATGTCAACTTTTACACCCGTGGAGATGCTAGCAATTCTTTTAAAAATTGTAAACCAAATTTGTACACCATGGCAATTCTTTCTTCTGTTCGCAACTTTTCCCTGCACACATAGGGGTTGATTTGCTAAAACAGGAGAGTGCAACATTTGGTGCAACTGTGCATGGTAGCCAATCAGCTTCTAGATTCAGCCTGTTCAATTAAGCTTTGGAAAAAAATTGTATACGTTTGATGATGTTATCACCAGCGGTGCATGTCCTTTGTAAGTGTATGGTAAATCTCCTATAGCAGGGGTCTCCAAACGATTGGCCCTCTAGCTGTTCAGGAACTACAATTCCCATCATGCCTAGTCATGTCTGTGAATGTCAGAGTTTTATATTTGCCTCATGGGCCATGTAGTTCCGCAACAGCTGGCGGGTTGTAGTTTGGAGTTCCATGTCCTATACCAAGGCTATGTTCCATTGATTTGAGGATACTGCTACGATTCAGTGCAGGTAAAAGTAATGCCGCGTACACACGAAGGGACTATCCCGCGGGATTGTCTGCTGGACTCAAGTCCGCCGGACAATCCCCTCGTGTGTGGGCGCCGGCGGATTTTTGGCGCCAAAAGTCCGGTGGACTAGGTTTTAAGTTTTGTTTTAAAATTATCCGCTGGACTTGGCAGTCCGGCGGACAATCCCGCCGTTAGTAGGCTAGTTCGCCGGACTTTTGAAATGAACGGACTTGCAGCTCATCGGAAAGTCCGTTCATTTAGCACGTGACTTCAGGTAGACGGAGCTAGCGAAGGCAGTGAATGCCGCCGCGCTAGCTCCGTCACCTGGCATGGATTTAAACCAAACCAAACCAAAACCAAAACCTAAACCAACTGCCAGATTCTAATATATTGATAAAACATATTGCTACTTTTTGAAAAAAATAAATAATAATTCCTGTTCTTAAGTGGGACCTCTTCCTGAAATATTTAATCAATATTCTAGAATACCAAAATGTCACCAAAATCCCATATGCTGGAGGATCTAGGATGGAAGACTTAATGGACCACTTTTTCTGCTATAAGGCTTTAATCAATGTAATGAAAACTTTTGTTTTAAACTACACATTGAAACATTTTAATTAAGTATTTTTGCACTGGCTAGTTTTTTTTTATTTTGTATAGCTCTTCAGGTCAACTTGTTTTTTTTTTTTAATTGACAGAGTAACTTTACAACTTCAGTGATAGAAAAATATCTGGGGTACTTGTAGATCATAGACTTAGAAATAGCATGCAGCTCCAAGCCACAGCTAATGCCATTTTCCTTGGATGTTTTTTCCGATGGAATTTTGCTCAAGCTTGGCTTGCATTCACACGGTCACACAAGTTCTCTGAACTTTTGACCATCAAGAACACGGTGACGTACAACACTGAGCTGGGAAAATTAATTCCAATGCTTCAGAGCATACGTTGAATTGTTTCAGAGAATGCATAGGAATTTTGCGCGTCAGAATTGGTACAGACGATCGGAAATTTCTGATCGGAACTTTTTCTGACCGAACAATTGAGAACCTGCTCTCAATATTTTGCTGGTGGTAATTCCGCCAGCAAAAGTCTGATAAGCATACATAGGGTTGGAATTTCCGTCCAAAAGCTCACATCGGACTTTTGCTGGCAGAAAATCCGATCGTGTGTACGCAGCATAACAAAGCTAGCAAAATATTGTGATGAATTAAAAAGAACATAACTTCAAGAGATAAATCAACAATTCTACCCCTTTAAAAATAGGAAATATGTTGTTGAATTAGAAATAGTTCAGAAAATGGCAACAAAATTAATAGAGGGGAAGGAGAGCCACAGCTATGAGGATCAATTACAGTACATAGATTACAATTATTCACTCTGGAAATTTGGAGTTTAGGAGAGGATATCATTACAATGTACAAATATATCAAAAGTGAGTTCAATAACTGTAATAAACGGTTTACTGTAAGGTCCCAGAGTGGACATGTGGGCATGATTTGGAAGAAAGTAGGTTTAACCTTAGATTACAAAAAGGATTTTTTACTGTTAGGGCAGTCAAAATGTGGAACTCTCTTCCCTAGGAAGTTGTACTATCTGTGAGTCCCAAAACAGCAAATAACTTTTAGATGTCTTCTTCAGGAAGCAGAATATATAGGGTTATAGGAAATGTTACAGAATAAAAATCACACACACGTACATATATTAATATGGATAAACCTGTGTCTTTTTAACCTTATAAACTATGTAACTTTGTGTCACAGAGTTAATGCCTTAATGGAAATGGATAAAAACATGGTACCCATTACAACAGATTATTATACAGCAAAATGCAAATATGGTAAATTTAGTGGGTGGCATCCTGTTGGGTGTAAAAAAATCCTTGACTTGTTGTTGAAAATGTGATTTGTGTAACAGATAATCTAAAACAGTAAGCAATAGGCAGCAAGAAAATTAGAAAGGCTGTACTGTATGAGCAACTGAAGACAGTAAACAGGACACAGATGACAACTTGATTTAAGGCATTGAAAATGTTATCATACTTCATACCAGAAAGCTGTCTTGAAGAGGAAAAAATATTAAGTACAAACAATGGCATTAAAAAAAATTCTCAACATGCACAGCAGAAGCTAAAAGCAGACAGTGCCTTGAGGTTACTTGGTGACTTGTTTTCTGTGCCAGATATCTTACACAAGTCTGTTTCTGCATTTTCATTATTTCATATAATCTGTTGGGACATATCAATTCATCCAATATAAAAGTCAAGCATAAAAAATCTGACTTTGTTTAGTTTTGGAAATATAAAAAAGGACCAAAAGAAACAGCAGGTTATGTTTTTACAAAAAAAAAACAAGAAGCATGTGTTATGGAATTATTTCTGATTGGGACTCTAAAAACAGAAGTTAATAGACATGTGCACACTGAAATATTTTGTTTCGGAATTTTGTTTTTGTCTGAAAAATGTATTTATTTAGTTACTCCCGAAATTCGTTTTTATTTATTTTGTTTCGTTAAAAAATGCATTTGTCCGAAAATTCGAAATAATTAAGGTCGAATCTGTCATTGAAGGCTTATGGTGTCTGTTGAATGTTTTAAGAAGATTCGACGGAGCAGCTAAACTGTAGGACGCCGCAATCTTACATTTCCGGTCAAATGTTCCACTTACAAGCTATAGTAGAATTCTAATGTACCCAACAAAGGAACAATCATATATCTTTATTTTGGAAAGAAAAATCTGAGTTTAAAATATGCTGGTATTTTCCATCACTAAAATTCGGATTAGATAATTGAATGTCTTAATTAGAAAAGTGGGGAAATGATCTTCTCGTGACCATAGATGTAGAATCCCTCTACTGCTCAATCCCCAACAGGATGGGTATTCAGGTGATTAAAAAAACTTCTTTCAGCAGTAAACAGAAGCTTTTTTTGACTTTGTTTTGCAAGATCTGTGTTTCATCTTACATCACAAAGTGTTTGTGTTTGATGATTTCCACTTCCTCCAGGTAAAGGACATAGCAATGGGGACATGTTGTTCCCCATCCTACGCCAATCTGTACCTGGGGGGAGTGGCAATGCCTATTTTTGTTGTCAAATGAATCATCGATTTTAGACCATGTATTAAGATGGCTGGGATTTATCGATATTTTCCTAATTTGGGACGTCCCCATAGAGAAGCTGCCGGATTGTTTTAAATGTATTAATTCTAATCAATATCATTTATCTTTTACTATGTCTTTTGATTGAAAGCAAGCAATGTTTTTGGATGTAGAAGTTGAGGTTACTCATGATGGCATTCTGGTTAGTAATTTATACAGGATAATTGAAAATATGCAATAGGGGCGCTCCGTAACTATATGAGTGATATAAACTGCATTAATATCAGTTACAAATAATAAATATTACTAAAATAGATAATATATCTATCAAACCCTATCTAATAGGGATTGGGTATTTTTACCGTAGTGGTGAATACACAATGCAATTATGAGTGATCAATCACAATAATCATACATCCATGTACAAAAAAAAAAACTTTTTTGCAAATGGATGTAAGATTATTGTCATACATCCATTTGCAAAAAAGTTTTTTGTTTTTTTGCGCATGGATGTATGATTATTGTGATTGATCACTCATAATTGCATTGTGTATTCACCACTACGGTAAAAATACCCAATCCCTATTAGGTAGGGTTTGATAGATATATTATCTATTTTAGCAATATTTATTATTTGTAACTGATATTAATGCAGTTTATATCACTCATATAGTTACGGAGTGCCCCAATTGCATATTTTCAAATATCCAAAAATCACACCGATTTTTTCATGGGTGCAGCTTTTCTTTAGTTTTTTAACATAGTTTGTTTTTCACTAATATCACTATATATCAAATTCTTTTTGGTGGCGCGGAGTTTATCACAGCTGCGTTTTCAGCTGCATTTTCACAATTTATACAGGATACCAACTGCTGGAAACACAGTCCAGAGAGCTGACAGCTTTCATCGTAGACAATTCCCTATTCTCAATAGCTTAAGCCCCATACACACGGTCGGACTTTTTCATGGATTTGGTCCGATCGGACAAGGTTGTTGAAAAATCAGACCGTGTGTATGCACCATCGGACAGTGTTCGTCGGTTTGTCCGTCGGACAAAGTCTTATCTCCTGCTGGAAAGATTTGCCGTCAACCCGGTCCGATCACACCAAATCCGAGCGTGTGTACGCTTGTCCGACGGACAAAGTGCTACGCATGCTCAGAAGAAATTCTGTGACGGAAGCGCTCGGTCAGGTAAAACTACCTTTCCTAATCGACACAGCACATTCGTCACGCTGCAATGTTAAAATGTCTTTAATGCAGCGCATTCTCTTTTTCTTTACAATGCAACAAGAATGACATCTTTTAGCTGCTCCTATTCACCCGCACTTCTCACAAACTTACTTCTTTATTACTTTGCAGCATTTATACACTACATGTTTATTTTTACTCTGAACGGAAAAGAATCTTTGTTATTTTTTTACCATGATTTGTCTTTTTTTTTTTTTTTTTGGGGAATACATATTTGAATGTTTTTTTTTTTTTTTTTGGAGGGGGGTTGTGTGTCTCAAATTACCAAAAACACATTATTAACATTTGTATTTCTTGCTTAAATTTACTAGGAGGTTGTTTGTTGTTGGTGCCCCTTGTTAATTCTACTTTAGGATTAGTGAAATGTACCTGCTTACTCAAAGAAAAACTGTCATTGTAGCAAAGTAAAACACAATAGTCAATGATTATTTCAAATCAAAAAAACCTTTATTTAGGTCACACCAACAAACCAAAGAGGAACGCAGCCATGGTGAAACTTGGGGAATTTGCAAAGTCTTGGCCCCCCACGGCAACCATCATTGTTCAAGCGTAGAAAATTGGGGGCCTGAGGAGTACGTATATTAAGGGGAGTGCAATCTGGTCGTGAAGTCCAAAGTATCCGGAACTGCAGCAGATGCCATCTAGGTCCCCAGGCTCTGGTACTACAAGAGGCTCCATCTTCTCTCAGACCAGACTGATTCCAGGTCGTCACTCTCAGGTCTTCCTTCCACGCTTCCTTCCACGCTGTGGCTGTCGTGCTGGTGGGGTGGCAGAAGGAGGAGGAGGAGGAGGCGGAGCATGGTAACTATGGCAAACATGTGTGACTGGGGTCATCTCCCCAGCCCTACCCTTATTTAGGACATGGAGGATGAGCCCCTCACACATGTTGCGTTGCCCCACCTCCATACCCATCATTTTTGTGACAACCACCGAGCCAAAGGTCTCCTCGTCGGCGGGTGTGGCATGTAGGGAGTCTGAAGCCTCTCTGATCATGCGGAGCGCTGACTGTGCCGCATAACCCCCCCCTTCTCGCCCTTTTGTACGGAGGGCGGAGGGGAGGGGTTTGGGTGTCAGTCAGGCTCCGCGGCCTAGCCCCCTCTTGGCTGCCACTACCCAGCTGGTGGCTGCCACTAACCCCTGCCTCCTCCTGACTGCCACCTTCCACAGCCACCTCCTGGCTGAGGTCTTCCTGTGTATGAAAAAGGGACATAGTTTCAGTTATTTGTTCATCAAACACACACAATTCTCATCTAGTGACTGGTGCAAAATGTTTACAAATAGAAAACCATACAATTCTCAGCCCTGCAGTTTAGATTCTGGCCCCAAATGTCTCCCACACCACTGTCTGTTGATATGTCAAACACGTTAGGAACTAAGCAATTGGGGATCCTGAATTAAGTGAACATCATTCATTATTCCCATAAATGGTAACACAACTACTATACCTGGAACAAGCTGGGCTCCTCCACCTCTTCCAGACTGGAAGGCCCAGGTTGCTCCTCGGAAGCCTCATCAGGGGTGGGCTGCGCGCAAGAAAGCGTGGAAGGAGGAGTTGAGGTTGGCTCCGTGACATCAGCCTGGTCTTTCAGAAAATGGAGACTCTGATAGTACCAGAGCTTGGGCACATAGACCTCATCTGCTGAAGTTGCAGTTTCCTCAGACTTCACGACCTTCTTCCGCTCCCTGATATACGCACTCCTCAGGCTGCCAATTTTCTTTCTTATATCATCAACAGTTGCCGTGGGGAACCTTGGCTTGACAAATTCCACAAGTTCCTCCAGGGCTGCGTGCCTCTTTGGTTTGTTGGTGTAATGTGGGTGTATACCCTGCCACAATATGGGAAAATCCCTGTATTTGGCAATGAAGAGGGGGAGAAAACTCATGTCGTTGAATCCCTTCATATCAATCTCTGCAAGACACAACACCACACAAAACCCTATAAATTATGTCAGGCTAAACTCTCCTAATCTTCTCCATAAAGAAGCCTCAAGTTCAAATCAGTCTAGGCTAGTTATGTACCAACGTCAAATTGTACCTTCGTTTGTAGCGATCGTCTCGTGTGAGTTTTCTCTCCCCTCGTCTCCCAGATCGTGGCTACGACACAGGCGTGTGACGTTTTATATACAGTGCGCATGCTTCAAACTCCGCCCGCCCCTGACGATCTTTCTCGTCTATTCCCCACCCCTTCTCTTTACGGCGCAGTGGGGAGAGCACATGGCGGGGACACAGCAGGTGCGCCACAAATATCCCACCAACGAGGAGGAGGACGAGGAAAGTCCGGAGGCAGAAACGTCCCGATCCCGGAGCCTGAAATTCAAGGCCTCCAATATGTCATTTGGAGAAATGTTGGAGATGGTGGACATATTAAAGAGGAGCGACTATGATGGGAAGTATGGGCCTTACCTCAACCCCAATGTCCGCAAGGCCAAGATCATGTCTAAAGTTGTGAGGAGGCTGTACAATCATTTTGGGGTACAACGATCCAAGGAGCAACTGAGGAAACGCTGGTCAGACCTGAAACTGAGGGAGGCCGATCAGTACAGAAAGATCAAGCGAATTCTTCTAAAAAGTAAGTAGTTGTGTTTTGTGTTTGATTTCTTGCTTGCATACTGCTCCATTGTGGTTTGATTTTTACAAAGTTGGACATTCCAAAATGGCCACTTTCAGGTTCGTCTGTGCATTCGATCGTACTCAGCCTCGATCTTTCTGCCACTGTCATGGTCGTGTGTGTGTCCATTCGATCGTACGCAACCTCGATCGTTCGGCCACTTATAATACGATGTTTGGTGTTTTTTTGGGGAAAGGAAGTTTGTTCTCACTAGAAATGTCATCAAGAATGTAAAGCCAATTTATTCAATGTAAAGGAGAGGTCACCCAGTAGCTGTTTACCCATCTGGACTCTAGAGCACTAGTGCTGGGACACCCAAACCCCCTTTTTATTAGGCTTTTCCACACATGTGCTCCAGTGGATACTAGAGGGGGGTCTCCATCACACAAACTTCTACCAAAAAGCTAGTCAGTTTAGCACCTTTACAAAGTGACTACATTCATGTAGTTGACATTTGTAACTGGCCAAACTAAAATAGTGTCCGTCACTTTCAAGCAATGTTTGTCATTTCCTATTTCTGCCCTCAATAGCTTGTGTTGCTAAATCTTCCTTTTGGACATTCTCATAGGGGAGCGAAAACTTGGGCCGTCTGAGGAAACCCCCAAACCAACACCTCCCAAAAAAGGGGAAAGAGCAGAAGCAGAGGAGGAGGAGGAGGAGGAGGAGGAAGGAGAGATCATCGAACTTGGAGAAATTGTCACCACAACAGGTGAGTGTGGGAGAACACAGCTACTGGTAAGCTAATCCATGTATGGCTGCCTCATTTCCAACACCCCATTTTTGTTTGTTTGTGGTTTTTAGGTGACGTGGATGTTGTGGAAGAAAAATCGCACTTTACCACAGAGAGTGCCCACGTACTCATCGGAGAGATAATGGTCTGCAATCGAGATCTAGATTACATAAAGCAAAACATCAATGATGTTCAACAAAAATTGAAGAACATCATTGATGTTTTAGGAAAAATATGAAAACGCACCAAGTAATTAACACACATTTGTGCCAGCTTCTGAACACATTTGCAACTTAAAAACTGTGTGAAATTTGGAACATGCACACATTGTGTCCACATTTGCTAGCTCCCATCATGGTGGATGAATGCCAACGTTTTTTTGGGGGTGCAAACACTTTACGAACTACGAAAGTGGTTGTGGTGAAGGGGTTGCACCCCCAAAAAATGTCCATTCATCCCCATGATGGAAATGGCACTTTTGAAGCTTCTAGGCATGTGTTTTACCATCTAATGTCCATTTTCAGACCCAAATTGTGTGCATGTTCTAAATTTCCACTTTCCGGGGGTGAGCCCCCCATGTGATGAAGGCAAGATCAAACACACTTTGAACATATAGTCATGTCTGATCTTGTCTTCACTTTACAAAGTTGAACTTTCCGAGTTCATAGGTTCTGTTTTGCTCCATGCCTGGTTTTACCAATTGCGGAATGTTTGTAAACACTGTTGTAAATAAACAAGATGTTGTCAGTTTTGGCGTGAAGATTGTAAACGCACTTGTGAATGTTTTCCTAGTAAACTTTATTAGTTTTCTAAATGTGTGGCTTCTTTATTTAAAAAACACAATGCATTATGTATGTAAAATGTAAAGGATATGGGGGGCAATGGGTGTTATTTACTAAAGGCAAATCCACTTTGCACTCCAATTTTCTTTCCCTGGGAACTTTTTCAATGCACTTGTAGAGCATAGTGGATTTGACTTATGTAAATGACACCCACAGTGCTTTGTACGAAAACACGGAGCACAGCATTTTTGAGAATACACACATGTCAGACCTGGTGCTGAAAAGGAGTATTTTGGGTGTCAGTTATGCAGGACAAACCTTCTCTAGACCAAAGATTAGGTAGCAAACACACAACATGAGAATAATCTTTTTGGGAAGAAGAGACTGTTACCTCCTTTTGCCCAGAAAGTGCATTCCCACTGTCGAAGGCAAAGGGAAAAAAATGTCAAGGTAAAATAAGCTAAAAAGAAGACTGAAATGACAAGAAATCATAGGTTGGTTAAAATATCTGATTTATTAAAAAATGCCTCTCACACATCGTCAGGCAGAGCAATGGCCCCCCTACCCACAAAGTACTCCATATATTGGTCCCGGACCACACGGGCATTTAGAGGGGGCAAGCCTGGACGTGCCACTCGAAGGGCTGTGAGTTCCGCATTTGGAGGGCCCTCCACATCTGGGCCAACGGGCACCACATAGTTCCTGTTATGTCTTTTGAGGAAGTTGTGCAATATGCAACAGGCAAGAACTATGTGGTTCAGTTTGTATTCCGCCAAGTTAAATGCCGTCAGGAACAGGTGGAAGCGGCTGGCCAGGATGCCAAAAGTGTTCTCCACCACTCTTCTGGCTCTGGACAGCCTGTAGTTGAAGACCCTCTGGTCCGGGGTGAGGGTCCTCATCGGGAACGGCCTCATCACATGGGGAGTCAACGCAAACGCTTAATCTGCGACAAAGACGAAGGGGAGTCCTTCGGCATTCTCCTCTGGAGGTGGCAAGCACAGACTGCCACTTTGGAGACGCCAGTAGAACTCCGTGTGCGTAATGGCCCCACCATCCGATATCCGGCCGTTCATCCCACGTCCACATACATAAACTCGTATGTTGCCGACACCACCGCCAACATCACTACACTATTAAACCCTTTATAATTATAATAGTAGGACCCCGAGTTGGGCGGTGGGACGATGCGGACGTGTTTCCCATCAATTGCCCCTCCGCAGTTAGGAAAGTCCCAACGGCTGGCAAAGTGGGAGGCCACAGTCTGCCATTCCTGTGGCGTGGAAGGGAACTGTGGAGTGAAACAAGAAAAAAAAATTAGTCACTTTGCACCTAAACATTGCAAGCAGATTAGACAATCAACATCTTGGAACAAGAGCATTGTATAAAATTTGAGGCTGGAAAGTATTTGCACAGAAAAGTAGAGGCTCCCCTTCACAGATTACTCACCCCCCCATCAATCCCCCCACTTCTGGGGACATTGGCAATAACTAGGGTTTTGGGGGGGGGGGGGTGGTGGACAGGTAACCCTCTGCACTTCATTGATTGGCAAATGGCTCAAAAATGTGGGCTAGTTTGCCCAGACCCTCTGTACTTAACACTATTGGCAGGCCACAGGAAAGATCAAATAACATTTCAACCCCCCAACCCCCCCCCCCCCCCAAAAAAGGCAGGCACAGTGTGACATTATTAAATTACCAAGCAAGCTAATAGGAGGGAAAGAAGACAAAAAAATAGGAAATGGAAAGTATGGAGGCAGCCCCTTGCACTACATGCTTTGCTGAATTCATCCCTAAAGATGCGCACTATAAAGAGGTAGGTATATAGTGTGTATGGACCTTGGGAAAGCCAGCAGATAAAGGATTGGTACCATCTGACAGAGCAGTTGGGGGAGGGGGTTCCTAATGAGTTTGCCCCCCCCCCCACCAAAAAAAAAAAAAAAAAGGGGGCTCTACATGAAGTAAACCACACAGCAAACATTTGTGCATATTTTAGGGGGTGTTTTGGGGCAAACAATACTATGCAGCAGACAAAAGACATTGCTTAAGTGACTAGGCCATAGGTGTCTATTGGGCCAGAAGAGCATGCTGGGGAGGTAAGTGAAGGGAAAAAATGCATGAAGGAGAAAAAGGGCACAGCATATTAGAACATATTGCAATCATGGTAATTAGGGAAGGAGGTCAAAAATACAAGACATTAGCAAACAGAGCATACATAGAAGGGAATAGTAAAGTAGAAATGTTACCTTAATATAGTCCTCCTGCAGGACCTGAATGATGGCAGAACAGGTCTCTGGAATAATGAGTCCCAGGGCCTGGGGAGAGATACCTGAAGAGAACTTCAAATCCTGAAGACTTCTCCCTGTCGCCAAGTACCTCAACGTGGCAACAAGCCTCTGCTCCGGAGTAATGGCTTGTCTCATGCAGGTATCCTGCCGGCTGATAAAGGGGGTCAGCAAAGCCAAAAGACGGTGAAAATCGGGGTCCGTCATCCTGAGAAAGTTCCTGAAATCATCAGGATTATTCTCCCGGATCTCACGAAGCAAAGGCATGTGCGAGAACTGGTCACGCTGAAGCAACCAATTCTTGGTCCACATACTCCTCGTCACTCTGTTCATGGACGGGTCTTGGGTCAAAGCTAAAAGCCTGACACCAATTCCGCGTACAGCACGAACTCGGCGATGAGTACGCACGGGAAACATCGCTCAGAAGGTCACAAAAGTTCGGCTGGTCAGAACGGACAAACAGAAAGCAACGATAAACAGCAAGGCCTGAAAGAACGAAATGAATACCAGCAACGAGCAGACAATAAGCAGTGCAAATCAAAGCGTCCTATATCAAGATATAGGCCGCAATGACCAACAAATGCGAACTGACTACACGCACTAATAAACAGATACGCACGACAAGCACAAACTGAAGAGCAGTAACGATCTGAGTCAGAAAACTGAGAAGCGCGAATCTTAAGTCACCAAACTTCCACTAACTCTCGATAAACACGGGATCAGCAGAAGGAGCCCAACGGGTGCCTGACGTGGTGCTGAACTTCCCTTTTGTAATCTCGTGGACGACGACTTACGTCACGACGTTCTTGCAGACCGGATATTCCGACAACGTAGTCCGACCGTGTGTACGCAACACCAACATCGGACCAAGTACGTCGGACAAAATCCGACCGACCTGGTCCGCGGATTGTCCGAGCGTGTGTATGGGGCTTTAGACTTTGTTGCAATTGCAATGTTACCGCCCACCACCATCACCTGATGTAACTACCGGCCGTGTGCATTCCATTGTGGTTCCGGAAGCCGGGCCGTGTCATCACTTCCTTGCTCCTCCGCTCCCCCACACCCTCCAGGGATTCTGACAGCTGCTGTCCGGCTCTCTCTTTCCCCATACAGAGGCATAGGAACTAGCGGCCTGCCTGAGAATCACTGCTGACATGCCTGGTTCTCTTTCCCTACAAAGAAGCACAGGACCTAGCTATCTGCTTGAGGATTATTATTGACATGCCTGATCTCCATGATGATCCTGTAAGAGTTTTAATCCCCTTGTGTTTGCGAATACATTTTTAATACTGCACTTAGAGGTGCTTTTTTATTTCCCTTTCTTTAATAGATGGCAATGCAGTATATGCAATTAGCATGTTTTGGTATTGTTATAGATTGTAATGGGATGGATGCTTTTCCCTTTAATAGACAGTCTTATGATTGGCAAATCGGCATGTGTGGCCCCCTACACCCTTTGAGTTTTTCAATTTTTAGGGACAGTAGGGGGAACATTTGTTATCCGTTACATAGGCACTTATTTTCTTTCATTTTGCAGCTTATGTAAAAAAAACGCAATCAATTGTGGTTTTCTTTTGGAGGAAACCATGCGTGCTGGTGCTTTACCCTAGTCCAATATGGCCGACACCTGCCCTTGAAGGCCTGAAGTGATGTCATTGTTGCACCAGAAGTGATGCTGGGTGTGCATGACTGGGGACAAGGAAGAGTGGAGGATGCTGAATGGGAGATATTGTTCTCCCTTTCCCACACTATCCCAGCTGTCATTAATTTAGTTTGATGCAAATGACTTTGGTTTGGAGTCTGGATTGGCTGAGTGCTGTCAACTGTTCTCTTCCTTTGGTCTTTATAAGCTCAGTGTTTGTTTAGACAGATATTGCTGTTGGATTCTGGATGCCTATCGATGTGGTGATGCGGCTGTGGCTGCAATTACAGGATTTTTTCCTTCTTCTCATTTTTTTGGTATGTACTTACACAGCTTTTCCCACTTCCACACAACAATATTTAATTTTACTATCCCTTTTGTGCTATAGGAATTTTGATCCACTCTTGTTGAGCCCATTCGGGTTAACTCCATTGACGCCTTTTATACTACATCTTGCCATTTAGGGAGGATTTTTTTATTATTACTTTTTGATTGAGACTTTTTAAGGTCAGTGCAAGTACTCATATGCACAGAATTTTTTAAGGGTCTTATTGATTGTTTGATAGACCTTTTTTCATTTATTTATACTATACTATTATATTGCCCATTAGGTGATCAGCTGGGTCATTGTGTAGACAGTTTATCACAGTGAGAATGAGCAGGTGTCGCACATTATATAACAGTCGATAAAAGGCCCTGGAGTATATGGATAATATTATTTTATTTTCTCTCACACACCATTTCTTATTTCAATACATTTAACATTTTCCTATCATTTTGTAATAAATAATTCTATAAAATACTTGAAACATCTTGTATAAACCTCCTGATGATCTTTTTATCCACAACTCTGCCAGTTAAAAAAATCTTGTCATAATATATTTTGGAAATACACACACACATACACTGATAAAGAAGATTTCTGCATCTTACCAATCTTCCCAGTGAGACATTTGGCCAGCAATTATTACAAGAATCTGGTTTTGATTGTGCTATGCTCAATATCATGCAGTGCTCAGAGAGCATAAAAGAAGATAAACAGAAAGTTCTGTACTATCAGCAATAAATACATGTTTAATAACTTTTAGTTACATTTTACCTTGCAATTTAAAAAGCTTTATCACTTATTTAAATCATTTCCTTTATCTAGCACTTCAGATTATTTTAGCAAAAATTGTATTAAACAGTAAATGTGCCTTTTAAGGACGTGTTTTAATTTTTTATTTTTTTTGAAAGGCACAGTTCTTGATATAAATGCAAAATATGAGTAAACATACAGTATCTCACAAAAATGAGTACACCCCTCACGTTTTTTTAAACATTTTATTATATCTTTTCATGTGACAACACTGAACAAATTACACTTTGCTAAAATGTAAAGAAGTGTACAGCTTGTATAACAGTGTCAATTTGCTGTCCCCTCAAAATAACTCAACACAGTCATTAATGTCTAAACCGCTGGCAAAAAAAGTGAGTACACCCCTAAGTGAAAATGTCCAAATTGGGCCCAAAGTGTCAATTAATCATTATTTTCCAGTACTGCCTTAACCCTCTTGGGCATTGAGTTCACCAGAGCTTCACAGGTTGCCACTGGAGTCCTCTTACACTCCTCTATGATAACATCACAGAGCTAGTGGATGTTAGAGACCTTGCACTCCTCCACCATCCGTTGTCCATCAGTCCATCACCTTTACCCTCAGCTTCTTTAGCTTGTGAGATTCTTTAGCAAGGCAGTGGTCATCTTGGAGGTGTGTTTGGGGTCCTTCGGTTGGAATACTGCCCTGCGGCCCAGCCTCCCTGCATATTATCAAGGAATCTTGCTTGAACTTGTTAATTTTTTTCATCACTGTGTTAAGAAAGTAGATTTGGCATGAGTTTGGAGCGTAAAGGCATACTAATCTATACTTATTTCCTGCAATGGTGCAGATGATGATTAAGTACCTGCCATTGAGGTCAGGTATTTTCTCATGTAGCAGAAAGTCTATTGATTTATTATTGGCCACTACGACTCCCTTTTCTTCTTGACTTGGTTAGATGCTATAAAAATATGTGGAACATTTTTATGGTGGAAGGGAGGGGTATCAGAGTCTTTGAAGTGTGTTTCTTGTAAGCAAATAATGTCACAATGTGATTGCTGTGCTGTCTGCCAAAGCATGCAGGGTGGTTTAGGCCTTTCACGTTCATTGATAGGATTTTAAGCATCATTTGAGGAATGGTGTGGTGATAAAGATAGTGTACTCACGATCAAGTTGGAAAGAGGTGTAGATGATTTGCCAACGTGGGTCCATAGGTAGTGGATCTCAGGATAGGTTCTGTATTTGTTGGTAGGTGTCACTGCGAGACAGTCACTTGAGTAGTTATCGGGGTTCTCATGCATGAAGGGTAAAACAAATGAGGGATTAGCAATTAAAGTAAACAAAATAGCCATATCTGGGCAACCTAAACAAAAACCAGGTAGGTTGCTGCAATGTGGGTGGGGGAAACAGTACAAGTGAATCTAGCGTGATGGTAGAGTAGCCACAGAGAGAGACTGGCACACATTGGGCTGTGGAGAGGAGCTTCTGGGAGAGGATCTCCAGGTACTTCCATCGGCCCCGGTCTCTGCATCTGGGAGTTCTGAGTAGTGATCATCGCATGGTGTGGAGGAGGGGGCCAGAGATCAGGTGCCATCTTGGCCAGCTCCACATACAGGCCAGAGGAAGTATTCTGTAAGCTTTTTAGGCTTACTGTCTCCCTGCCACTTCCTCTACATATTCCGGAGGTAGAGGGTGCTTGCGGGTGTTGGCGGAGGATGAGGGTGAGGTGAGGCGGTGGTCTGTGTGGATGTCAGACGTGATTGTCTCTCTCTGTTTCAGAGCTCCAGGCTTATGCTGCCATCCGCTGTGTGCGATAGCCATGCCCCCACATGTTTTCATATTACTTCTGAAATGATTGTATTGATATGTTTTTTAATCAGTATTAAAAATTGAAGCATGCATATATTTGATGCATTTATTTAATTAAACATTCTGATGATTTACTAGTTTCATGACATAATTACAATTTGGACACAGACAGAAATTATTATATTAGATGTTGCTCGAAATAAAATTGAACTGCTAATATTAACCAAAGCAATGGTTCTGCACATTCATCCACTGGGCAGTTTCTTGTGTGTATACAAAACCCAATAACGAAAAACAGAAAAATACTCCCACGCTGACTATATATAGCTATATATAGCTATAGCTATATACCTGCCAGCAAACACTGTTATGTTGTCCCCCATCAAAAAAATAGTTGTAGATGTTAGTGTTGAGTGTTGGATTGCTCAAAATAACCTCCAAACTATAGTGACTCCATCTTACTTCTATATATGACTACATTCACTTATTAACTACTTAGTGACCACCTGCCCACAATATACTGTGGACAAGAGGCTGATGTAGTCAAATCAACATACCCATGTGTTGCTATCTACTTCTGGGTTTAAGGCATGAGCAGGCACACTCCCCGCCTGGCCCCCACTGTCATTGTACACAGAAGGAGCCTGTCAAAAAGTCCCGGCAAATGATTCATGGCCAGGACCTGCCGATCGGCTGTGTGCAATCACAGCCCAGAGCTCTTGTGTTGGTAAACAACATAGGAGGAATGAGAAACTGAGAGATCCCATGTATAAGCCTACTGATTGATATGTACTTCTCATGAAAAACCTTAATAAAAACATTGAACGAGAAACAGAGATCAGCTAGTAAAAGCAGAAAACTGTGAATACATTACACATAGTTATACACATATTTAACCCCTTGATCATCATAGATGTTAAGCCCTTCCCAGCCAGTGTCATTAGTACAGTGACAGTGTATAGTATTAGCATTGTCCACCGAAATATCACAGTCCCATTGTAACAGGCAGATTGTCCACCAAAATATCACAGTCCCATTGTAACAGGCAGATTGCCACCATTAGTAGTATAAAAAAAATTCCATTATATATATACCATAGTTTGTAGGTGCAATAACTTTTACACAAACCAATCAATATACACTATCTGGGATTTTTTTTTTTTTTACCAAAGACATATAGCAGAATACATTTTGGCCAACATTTATGAAGAACTTTGATATTTTTGTTTGGATATGTTTTAGAGCAGAAAGTAAAAATATTGTTATTTTTTTTTTTTTTTAATTCAGCCTTTTTTCATTTATATCGCAAAAAATAAGACTATGAAAAAAATTATATAAATGTTGTATGGGTACAGAGCTGCATGACTGCGCAATCACCATTTAAAGTAGCAAAGTTCAGAACGGCAAAAAATGGCCTGGTCATGGAGGGGGCAGAATATTCTGGAGCTGAAGTGGTTAAACCACTTCTGAATATGTACTCTTCTATGATATAAAAAAAACTGTTGCAAATCAACAATTACTCATGTATCAATAATAACATGTGACAGCACATGAAACTTGCATAAACAGTCTCTTATGCCCCATACACACGATCGGAAATTCCGCCAGCAAAAGTCCGATGGGAGCTTTTGGTCGGAAATTCCGACCATGTGTATGCTCCATCGAACTTTTGCTGGCGGAATTTTCCACCAGGAAAAAATTGAGAGCAGGTTCTCTATTTTTCCGATGGAAAAATCGAAAATTCCGATCGTCTGTTGCAATTCCAATGCACAAAATTCCTACACATGCTCGGAAACCATTTGACGCATGCTCGGAAGCATTAAACTTAATTTTCTTTGCTCGTTGTAGTGTTGTACGTCACTGCGTTCTGGGGGTTACTATTACTGTCACTGACCGGAACACAAAGATGTGGCTAATCTAATTTGACTCCCAGAACACACATTCATTGTGAAGCAACACCCACTGGTCACACAAATTTTCTTCTTGATCCCTTATATATTTTTTTAAATGTTGGTAACTTTACAAGACAGCATTTCTGGGCTCCTGCACGTCAATCAAATTGATATGTCAAGTTCAATGTATTTGCATAAAGTTGTAACTGTTTTTACATATTCTGCTGTCTGCTCTGCATGCGTTAATTCTGTTCCCACCCCCCATCATGCATCACATTTAATTTCGTGATTATTACTGAAATTAATTTAGATTTATTGGATGGTGTTAGGAAACTTTTCCATCTCGGGTGCCAGATATGCAAGGTATGTTACTGTATACAAGCATGGAGAGATAGCGAGAAAGTTAAGTATATTTCAATCGACAATTATGACCCTCATTCTGTGTACTGAGGTCTCAGGTAGAAAAATGGGCTAATTTTCAAAAGAACTTGAGAATATTCTCCCAAAAAATGTTTTGAATATTCGTTTCAATGATACAGGCATGTGAAAAGCAAATTCCCATTCACTTTGAATACCCAATCATGTGCAGATGCTTTTCATATAATTGGATAATTGAAGTGAATATGCATACACGTTTTTCAGTAAAGAGTCTCAGCTTCTTTAATAAATCAGCCCCAAAGTGTGGAAAAATCTCAAATTTATGTCACAGACAACAATAACTACCACATAGCTCTTCTGAACTTTTCTAGACTTTATCCAAAAGTGTACCAAACTGTTTTGAGCAGAATTTGGCCTCAACCAGCTCTGCTGAAAAATTGTATGCACAATTTAACATGTTAGTTCACCTCTATAGAAAAAATGAAAAAATGAGCTAACATCAAGCACACTCCAGCTAAAAAAAAAAAAAAAAAGTCAGCATAAATTACACATCTAACTTCCTGACAACCTATAATTTTTGAAGGCCCTTCGCATTTCTAACACATAGCATTTACATACCAAAAATTGCACTTAATTGCACTTAATTGCAATTAATTCTATTGAGGAAAGAGAAAAAAAAAGTATTACCTGTGGTTTTAGTAGTGTCCCCAGAGGAGAGAATTGGTCCAGGCAGCAGGCATCAGGCAGGGATGTGCTTAGCGACAACAATAGTAATTATCCAGGCAGCAGGCAGGAATATTGTCTGTAGTCAGCACAAGGATATAAGTCAGCAGCAGGCTCAGGGCCGCAATCAGGTAAGACCTGTGCATAGAGGTAGAGGCTTCACCCACCCAAATTGTTATGAAGTCTCCGGACTCCAGACCGTAATCTGTAAATTACGAAACCCGGAGACAACAAAAAAATATTTTTCTCCATCCGGAAAAACATTTCTGGAGCCCCTCACATGTGAGACCCCTGTGTACTACAGTAGCAGGGCAACAGATCAGTCCAAGCGGTAGGCAAAAGCATAGTCCATAAAACAGGCCAGGGTCAGTTTATGTGCAAGCAGTCCAAGCGGTAGGCAGAAGTGTAGTTGATAAAACAGGCCAGGGTCAGTTCACGTGGAAGCAGTCAGAACGGTAGGCAGAGGCATAGTCAAAAAACAGGCCAGGGTCAGTTCATGTGGAAGGCAGTGGCATAGTTATTTGAGGAAGCATGGGGAAATGGTCAGCACAGATGATGAAAATGGGAAAATGGTTAAGAATATGGGCTAATATTTTAGGAATGTGTGATACAGTCGGAAGCATTCACCAATGCAAATGCCGGGTTCGGTGGGACACTGGGGACAATGGTAGCTGGTACACTCTTTGAGTGTTGTCAAGGAAGTGCCGCTCATGAAGCCAGCTAACAGCATCAGAGCAAAGGTTTTCTGCGGGGGGGGGGGGGTCTTTGTTGGTACGTGACAACTTCTTTGATGAATTTTAGGAAGTGGGCAGGGCTTTCAGTGTATGTACTTGAGAACAGACATTCTCTGATTTTTAAACAGGCTGCAGAGGAGATCATTTTTCTCTGAGAACAGCGGAGAACTGATCTGAGATAAAACTCCTCCGTTTAATTAAAGGACTTGTAAAGTCAGAGGGTTTTTTAACTTAATTAATTCTATGCATTAAGATAAAAATCCTTCTGTGTGTAGCAGCCCCCTCAGCCCCCCTAATACTTACCGGAGCCCCATCCCTGTCCAGCGATAACCACGAGTGTGTCGGCCATCCAAGACTCTCCCTCCTAATTAGCTGAGACACAGAAGCTGTCAAAGTCAGTTAGTCAATCAGGAGAGAGAGGAGGTGGGGCTGGGCTGCAGCTCCGTGTCTGACTGGACTCAGGTGCCCCCATACCAAACTGCTTACTGTGGGGCACCTAACAGGAGGGAGGGGCCAGAAGCACAGAAGAGGGTCCCGAGAAGAGGAGGATCTGGGCTGCTCTGTGCAAATCCTCTGCATTGGAGCAGGTAAGTATAACATGTTTATTTTTTTTATTGAAAAAAAAACGAGACTTTACAATCACTTTAACGTACACCAGAGAATGAAAACAAAATATACAGTATAAGAAAGTGGGTTTTCTTTTTTTCCTTTAATATACTGAGAGGCATTTATCAAGATTAGAACAGCCAGAATTTGGAGCAGCTGTGCATGGTAACCAATCAACATCTCTCTTTCATTTTTAAAATGTAACAAGTTAAGTTAGAAGCTGACTGCTTGACATGCACAGCTGATCCAGATTCTGTCTGATACAGTTTTGATAAATTCCTCACACTGTACCATTTTAAAGCTGTACTCTATGAACATTTTCCCACCATGCTGCAAGGGTTAAATGTTTTTTTTATGGTACTTTTTAAAAATCATCTTCACTTACCCCTTAATCCTCCCAGCAACCAGCACTCACCCCAATGTTTTAGGTTGTGGATGGGCCCTCAATGTCCTCAAGGCCCCCAAAGCCTGCAAGAGGGAAGGATAAGGTGCTTTTCAATGGGGACGCTAGACAAATTTAGAATTTACCTCTTGTGGTGCGGGGAAGCCCCACTACAAGGGTAGTTTTTTACATTTTCAAGAAGTCCAACTTAAATGTTTCCCTTTCAGCAGAGTAAAAATAAAAGTAAATAATAATAAAAAATGTTTTGAAAACTGTAAATTCAAATACTGACATCATTATCCAACTGCGGTGCAAATTAAGCTTTCTTTTCCCTTTTGTGGTGAAAATAGAAAGGGTTTTAAGGAAAAATAAATATTGCACTGACAAATCTTTAAGCCATAGTAATGTTTTTTTTTTTCCTATTATATCCAAAAACAAAGGGCATCGGCATGATTGACTTAGTTTTTATTTACCTAGAATTCTTTCACAATAAAAAGAAATGAACGAAATTACACATCTGCTTTTGATGTGTAATCAACAAAGCAGAATAACTCTTCTCTGTAAGTGCTTAAGGCAGTTTTAATAATATCTATCCATTCTGTATCTCATCTCTCAGCAAACAGAAACAATTTTAGCACAATTATATAGTATATTTGAAGGTCATGCTATGTGGATAAATAAAGTAAGTGTGAACTATGCTATATGTATTGCTCATGTACAAACACATACACACCAGTCCATTTATAGTTTAAACACACACCCACACATACCACACACCAGTCCATCTAAAGTTTCAGAGAAAAATTATTTTACAAACAAAGATATATTTTAATTGTTATATAGGTTTTGTGGTATTATTAAACACAATACTAAATCTACCTTCTACACAAGCTAAACTTACCTTTTATACCAATAAAACAACTCAATAAAATTGTTTATATATATAAATAAGTTTTTTCGGTCTTTGAAGAGAAATAAAACAAAAACAGTTATATTAGCAGAAAATATGCATAAATACAGTATTGCTCACTAATCACTAACCTATGTGTTATTTTTCAGTGACAAATATAGTCTAATTAGTTTTCTCCAAAATAATTGTGTGTTATATTCATAATATACTTTTAATGGGTCATAGTTACCAACTTAGAGCAACTGTCCAGTTCAGTTTCTTCTGGCACCATGTTTATTCTAACTTAGAGCTAGCAAAAAGAAGGCTGGCAACCCTTCGAAGCAAGTCAGCAATGACAATTCCCATATCGCTATCCTGACAGTTTCCTTTCAACAATGTTTTTTTTTTTTTTTTCAAATTCATATAGCATTGACATATCCCAAAGCAAGTTACAGAGAACATTGAAACATTTAATTCAGTCCAAGCCCACAAAAGAGCAAAATGTTCTCACCCCCTTTCAGTATAAGTTTGGGATAAGATATTTATGGTGGCTTCACATCATTGTATTGCAGTGGCAATGACCCCTCAATGCACTTCCACAATGCTCCTTTTTTGCAAGACACCTCAACATATTGTAGCACTCTACCATGTGTTGTGGTATGCTACATTAAAAAAAAGCTGTAGATACATTGGCTTGTCTGTTCTGGTGTACTCAACTGAAGAGGCTGCTTTAACATAGTGTGCATTAATGTTGGTGCATTAATGCAACACAAGATTGTTTAGACAAGTTTAGACAAGTATAAAGGGACCCCTAAAGTAATGCATGCCATTCTTTTTTAATGCAATCTACTGAGCTGGACAGAACCAGCTCTTGATGGAGACTATTTCACATTTTCATAGCTCCTACTGTGAAGAAGCCCTTCCATATTCGAAGATTAAATCTCTTTTCCTCCAGAAGTAAAGTGTGCCCCCTTGTCCTCTGTGATGACCTTAAAGTGAATAACTCAACACTAAGCTTAGGTGTCTATTGGTACTATTGGCCACTACCACCAGGATTGAAAGTGAAGGAAAATCCTAAAATGTATGTGGTCACAAAACAGGGGGCAGAAATCTATCAATCTATCAATGGGGGGGACTTGTTCCAGTGACAGCTGTCTAAGAGGGAATTTTGTACCCATAATTTTTTCCATTTGTGAGAATAAGAAAGTTTAAAACCAGTTTCCCTTCCAATACATAGGCGACAATATAAAATCAACATCATTTAGTTTAAGTATTATACTTTTATGTTGTATTGATGAAGTTATTAAACTATATAGGAAGAGATTGAGGAAATACAAATGAAACAAAAGTAACTGGTAAAAGAGAGTATTTCTTAAATTTAAAAGCTTAAAAAAAAATAAGACAAAAATAGAATTTGTATGGACAACAGAACTCTGATTTTGCCAAAAAGCATCATTTTGATATTATGTCAGATGTGAACAAGAAAGGATCCTTGATTAAAACAGCATGATATCCATTGATAGTAGTGAAAATGTCAGTACCAATGGAGCATTGACAACTGCTCTGCAGATTGCCACAGGCACACAGATTGAAACACCATACCACTGGGTTGGCATCAAAGCTGTTGACTCTTAATATGTAGCAATTTAAGAAAGCTTTGAGAACTTTCTGATCATGTTAGACTGCCTTTAAAGTGTACACAGTGCTGAGAAAATAAAATGTATAGAAGAAAATGGCATAAAGTGTGTAAGTTTATACTGTAAGAGTGTGATTGTGCGCAAGTAAACATATTCAAAAGGCAGAAAAAATATTTTAAAATATTGTAAAAGGAAAGCGTCCAAGAAATATACAAATGTTTCTTCAAAACACAGTGAAAGCAGATATATTGTATGATCTTGATTTTGTTAATGCCTTGCATGGAGTCATGCCACGTGCTACACCCAAATGTACAGTTACATTTTTCTTGCAGTTTAACCTCTTCAGCTCTGGCGCCAGGGGGGTTGAATACAGAATTTAATTTAAAATGTTTTTTGAGTAACGTGTGTATGCAAGACAAGCGAAATGTGTGTACGCGAAATTAGTCAGTTTCACAAAAGTGAAATAGCACTGCTTTATATGCTGGTGAAACATGGAAAAATAATTCACCTGAAAAAGAATGCAGGTCCCATGCCTCAGTACTTCACAGGCTACACGATTGTTCTTAGTCTTTAACATACTAATGATTTATTCACCGTTTAAATGGTTCTACAGTGTATGCCAAGCAATCTGATCTGATTATTCAATAGTTGTAAACAATAGCTGTGTATGCATTAGAGTATAATAATAATACATTTAACAAAGAAATTACTCCTTAGTGGTCTTTTAAAAAAAATGGCAAAAATGTGGAAGATATTTTCTGGTAAGCAGCCAAATTCATAATGCCTCACCAAACCCTAATGCACACAACCTTTTTTAAAACAAGATGCTTCTTTTTGCACTTTGTAGAGGAAGGGATTCATTGCATCTATAGCAAAATATTTTCTTTTAATTTTAGATTTAGATGTAGAGCAGGGAAGGGTTCGATCACATGTTAAGTTTTTATTTCTGTCCTCATTGTGAAGATTCAACACTCCTTTTGTACTGGCACACCACGCTGTACTGTACAGAAATAAAAAGTGAGAGGAACTGCACTTACCGTATCTAAAGTGAAATTACCTTTAATTCACTTACTGTGTATTATTGAAGAATTGTTCTGCTGGGGATTCTTCTAAGTCAGCAAGTGCCAATTCTGTCCATACAGACTGGGTCTAAGAGGTATGTGACTTCACATATCGGCATTTGAAAAAGAACTGTAAAAAGACAAACTTCTAGTCTTTTACGGACTCCATATCTGGTGTAAGTTTTTACCCAAGTCTGTGTCTGCATATGACTGCAATACAAACTCTGAAATCTGCCTAGAAATTACACTGTTTCTAAGGCTGGGTTCACACCATCGCCACATCCGGCTCACAGCACGGGGCCTGGTTCATCCTGGTTTACCATTTCAGGTCCAATTTCAGCCTAAATTTTGGGCTGAATTTGGACCTGAAATGGACCAAAAGACACACAATGTTTTTGTGCAAAATTCACCGGACCTGATGTGGAGAACTGTGAACCAGCTCCATAGAGAGCCGGTCAAAATCTCTGCTATTGCAAATTGGATGCAGGTAAGCCGCATCCAATTCGCAATGGTGTGAACCCAGCCTAAAGCATTTGAGCATGAGATTACTACCTACTACTCTTGAGGTGTCTAATCTCAATCATTAGAAGCAAATCTTTCTACATTTTGGCTGTGCATGTATCAGATTTTTTTGCTTATTTAACTGTGCTTGTGGAACTACAAGAGCAGTTGTTTATAGAATTATCCCTGCTGCTGAATTAGCTTTGGTGTGATAGACTGTGTTTAATTTCCCTTCTGTACAGACAAGTGTTTCTCTACATAATCTGTGACTGCACACAGATACAGCTACAGTGCAAAAGGTAGGTAGGGATAACTGCTACACCCAAATGTACAGTTACATTTTTCTTGAAGTTTAACCTCTTCAGCTCTGGCTTTGGCGCCAGGGGGGTTGAATAAAGAATTTAATTTAAAATGTTTTTTGAGTAACGGTTAACTTAATGACTTTAAGGGGATTAGTTTAAGTTGATCATCTTATGGCTGTATATCGGATGTCTATAGTCATTTTGTTTACCACACTCCATTTTTGGGGATATGGTATTGAGGGTATGGGATAGTTAATGTTTCCTCTTTACAGTTAGAATTTACGTGATACACTTAACATGGGTAAAGCAGTAGGTCACATTGGGGATTTATACAGTTATATGTGCAAATTTTAGCCCTAGGTCTTTAAAGGGTATATCTGCACGATGGTATGGGATTAGTGTTGTATTTTCCCTGGTTAAGGAATAATTATCATGGTCAGTGGGTTATGGGATTTATTAAAGTTATACATTGTTTTTAGTATAGGTGTCCATAGGTCCGTTTCCCATAAAATAAAAATTACTACAGTATATATGTGGCAAGTGGGAAAGTGGGTTGGGGGATAGTTGGGGTTATTACTGGGTATGGGTAGGTATATATCACCCATTTGAATTTTAATGCATTTGTTATATTTTGGTTTTATATTTTTGTTTTATATTGTTTTATATTTTTGTTTTATATGTTTGTGCTGAGGTAGTTTATTGTCAGCTATGAAATTGTAAAGCAGTAGTATGTCCGCTCCATAGCATCGTCCTGAGATAAATAACTATATTGTCGCTCATATGTCGGTTCATGTGTACAGATTGAACATTATAGGGCCACGGCATGTTAGAGTAGCTATCAGGCCTCTGCAGGTAGTCGTGGGTCCCTATGGGTGTTAAGCTACTGAGATCAACAGCGCTATTGCATACATAGAGCCTCTGGACGATAGAGTGTCCTCAGGCTACAAGAAAATAGGCGCTGTAAGATCATTTATAATAGACATACAAACCATCCATTTACAATCCCCCTGAGGAAGATACATCAATATCCCTGTATCAACATGCATTGGGGAGGGGACAGAATGGTACAGGAGACAGCTGGTCTGTCTCAAGGTGGAAGGACACAAGATCTCAGCATTTCTTTCTGTTTTCTGTAGATTGGTGCACTGAAGCACCTGTAAAATGTGAGTACCCTGGAGAGGGGCTATTATTTAATAAATTATTTTATATATAAAACGGTATCACACTATCCAGTCTATTATATATTTTATATGTATGTGGAGACAGCGCTACTGGGCAGCTCAGGATCCCACAACTTTTACAGAACCCATGGGTAATTCATATGCATGTACTGACTGAACTTAATTGTGAGGTCACACGCTCTGAGGTGAGTGGATTCACATGGGGGGGGCACCAGTGTGTTGACACATGAGCACGTTTGGATCACCATGACAAAATATTATTACAGTATGTTTTAAATGGACTTTATGACTTAATAATGTTGCTTTGATTCACGAGATTCATTATCAGCGTATCATTTTAAGCACTATAGCACTATAATTTCACTATCGCCACTTTATTTTTTCATTATTGTAAATATATATGTTTGGATCATTGACATGATTTTATGTTTGTAATGGTCTTTATGACCTAATTATGTTGCGTTGATCCACAAGATTAATTATCAGTGTATTATATACACGCACTATAACACTTTATTTCACTATTGTCATTTTATTATTTTTATTTATTTATCATTGCATATATGTATATTATTTACAGTTATTAGGATAGCGCAGCATTTCTCTTATAAATTTACATCACATTTTAAAGTCCAGGTTATTGATAGAGAACAGGATATGATAACTGCAGAAAACTGTATCCTGCCACTCTCCTCTGGGAGCTCTAAAAGATCCTTTATATTGCTAAGGTACCACTCACAGTGGTTATCATTAAAATCTTGCTAATAATAGCATGTGCTGTAGCACAATAAGCAAAAACAGAAGATGACTGGATTAAGAAAGAAGCAACCAGCAAAGTATTAACCCAAGCATGCGCACTGGCAGAATCTCAAACTGCACACGCAAAAATGCAAACTTCCCAAGCATAAGCATAGGATAATGCATGAGTTGCACAGGCAGAATCCCAGGTAGAAGTGCTTCAGAAGGAAAGAAATGAAATGGCAGCCCAAGCTAAGCTAAGAACCATCTGGGGAAGAAGAATTGTATTTTCCTATTTTGACAACCCCTGAAGAGCCTACAAGGTGAACAATTTGTCCAGAGCAATGACAACACAGTCTTCAAATCCTGCCCACTAGTTTGAAGTACATTTGCCAGAAGGGGAACAACCTACGGAACTACGCTATTTGAAGAGAACTTCCCCAGAAGTTTTCAGAATGCAACAGTGATACAGTATGGACATATCAGCCTTACTCTGAGACTCTGGAAGCAGAGCCTTCTAAAGATGCATTTTCAATCATTTTCTTCAACAAACAAGAGAGACTATGCTACTTCCACCCATAAGGGACCTTGCAAGCTTTGCCACCCTTGGAGATGTGATCTGATGTTTTCATAGACTGTTCCAGCTTGTGTATTTTTGTGCCCTTGGTATGTTCCATTGGTTCCCCTCCTTTTTGGTACTAATTGATTCAGCCTTAAACTAGGCAATCTCTTCCTCTTCACTGTACAGTTTAGTTTCTCTTTCAACCACTTGGAAAGGGCTTATGAAAGTCATTGTCTTCTTGCACTTCAAAAGACTGGAACAGCATGCTTTGCAATTATTGTACCTGAAGAAAAACTATGTTGGATTTAACTTCTGTGTCTTATTAAAGGATTAAGCTGCCTCTGAATTCTGAAAGTGGTCATGCTGTCAGCACTGATTGGGTCTAGGGGGTATGCCATTACATATCTCAAAAAATACACTTTAATTTAGCATCACATCCCATCTTATCAAGAAGTGACAGATCAACTTGGGCAGTCACCCAGGGCCAAAGGCCCCATAGGGAAGTGATGTCTGTCCACACATATGCCACTGAATAATCTAATAAGCACTTGTCAAATTCATTGTAAGCACAGCTGTTTAGCAATGCAGCAGGCTAGTATCTCTTATGCCGCGTACACACGTTCGGGCTTTGTCCGCCGGACCTAGTCCAGCGGACAAACCGCCGGACTTTCCAGCTGGGCTTCGCCGGACTTGAAAGCGAACGGACTTGACCACACACGATCATGCTAAAAGTCCGGTGGTTTACACGATGACGTACAGCACGTACGACGGGACTAGAAAAAGAAAAATACTAGAAAAATACTTGCTACTGAGCATGCGTCCTTTTTGGTCCGCCGGACCATACTACAGACGGCCGTATTGTCCGCGGGACTGCCAAGTCCAGCGGATAATTTTAAAACAAAACTTAAAACCTAGTCCGCCGGACTTTTGAGAAAAAAAGTCAGTCGAAGGCCCACACACGATCGGACTGTCCGGCGGACTCGAGTCCAGCGGACAATCCCGCGGGAAAGTCCATTCGTGTGTACGCGGCATTACAGACACTGCCACAGTTCCTATGGCTGCTTGACAACTATGGTTATAAAGATGCAGAAAGTCAGATAATGGTGAGTAGAATTTAACAAGAGTTTTGTAGGAGCCTAAAGAACTGTGGTAGTTTTCTTCACACAGAATTTTCAGTACCTGGACTAGACATTATGCGTTATACTGTATGTAAACTGAGCCCATTGTGGTAAATATAGTTCTACTGTAGTAGATCATCTCTATCCTCTGTTGTACTGTACATATTCTTGACTATTCCCCTCTGCTCACTGTATTGTACATTACATACTCCTGACCCCTCTCAACTCACTTTGTATGGTACATGGGAATGGTCATAACCCTAACCCACCCACTAAGTACAGGCATACCCCACTTTTAAGTACACAATGGGGTTTATTTACTAAAGCCGGAAAGTGCAAAATCAGGCTCACTTCTGCATAGAAACCAATGAGGTTCTAACCCCAGCTTGTTCAATTAAGCTTTGGTAATAAAAACTGGAAGCTCATTGGTTTATATGCAGAAGTAAGCCTGATTTTGCACATTCCAGCTTTAGTAAATAAACCCCATTGTGTAATTAAAAGTGGGGTATGCCTGTATGCTACATTGTAATGTATATACTTCTGGCTCCCCCACTTTGCTTTACTCTGTGTTGTATTTTATGTACTCTAGATTAACAAATCTTCTAAACTCTGTATGTTTTATTGTGCATAAAGGTTATCTATGTGGTTATACATTTTACATGTAGCTGGTAGAGATTCTATTTTTGTTTCTATACAATCTTCTGGTGGCTCCACTGGTACAAGATAACCCAGTAGACTCTACCTGGGGTGGCACAGGTAACCCTCATGGTAACCTGGGAAGTTACTGGCCTCTATTCCATAATCAATCATGAAGAGAGTACAGAGGTAGCCCTTACATTAATTAAAGAGTGCAGACAATATAGTCCAACTGATCTTGACTTGTTTGAAGAGATTTTTGGGTACATTTTGACTATTAACTTTTTTTGATAAAGGACACATTCTATTTGTAATGACACAGCATTGCTATGGGTTCCAATTTTGCCCCAGCTTTTGCATGTGTTTCATAACTGATTATGGTATATATTGAATAGTGCATTGCTTACTGGTGCTATATAGCTTTTGTATTTAGTCTCTGGTGAGGTGATATTGAACACTTTAGTGTACATCAAGCAGGATCAGCTAAATACAGATTTATATTCTAAACCTACAAAGCACAGGCCAAATACTCAGGTATGACAATGTTCACCCTCCACACATTTTTCAGTCAGCTACTGAGAGTAAAACATATAGTAAATGATCTAAATAGATTGGAGAAGTGGTTACAGAAGATGATGTGCAAACCTAATGATAAAAGATATCCCCAAGAATTATTGGAAGCAAAGAAAAAAAATTATTCTGGCTGATAAAAGGCCTATTACACCTAAGAGATTTCAATTTGCTTTACAATATCAACCTTTAAGCACAAATATATTTTCTATTGTGAAAAAACATTGGCATGTATTGGCAAACTCATATCCAGATATCCCTGAGCTACAGGTTGCTAATAAGGCCTTCCAACACAATCACCGCTGGGGAGATCAGCACTGACCTTTTTAGAACAAAAAAGCCTTTACATAATTTACTTTGATGCTGGAAGTAGCTTCATTTATCCCAATAGGAGCCTAACATATGAGACAACATTACACTGCACTCTCATTTTTTGTAGTGTATTTCTTAATTTGTCCTTGTAAGTTGATTTATGCTGGTAAAACCACACAGAGAGTAAGGACTGTGTTTAATAAAATTTGGAAGAGAAGTCCGGCACTGCCAGTGTCAAGACATTTTCCCATACCGAAAAGAGGAGGTGACCATATTCTGATGAGGTGTGGTGGAATTAAAGGTGATCAGTACACTCTGGTTTTATAGTACTGATATGTCAATTTCTACATCCACAGGCAGCAGACAAATGAGTGGGAGAGATCTGTTCTCTGACACATAATGCTTTTTTGTTAGACATTTATTGCTGAACACAAATTAAAATGCAACATTATATTTGTGATGCACGATTACTTTAGGTTGATTTAGTTTGTTTCAGTGTTATCTGTGATAGCTTTGATTATGTCTCAATGAATTGATGTATATACAGTAAATACGCCTTATGTGGGTGGAATTTTTTATGCTATGATTCCACCCTGAGTGATTCTTTAATGAACTTGAATTATAAATAAATGCAAAACTTTTTTTTTGTTTTGGATAGAGGGGAGAGTGATTATTACACCTATTTATTTATTTTATTTGTTGTTGTCTGTGCCCCCCGGAATTTCACCCTCTCTATTTTTTCAGTTTACTATCATCAACAAATGTAAAAGTAAGAAAAATACCAAATTTCCTTTGGTCCCCAGAGCAGCAATAGTGGGGATATCTTCCAATAGGGACACTGATTTTGGTGACCCTGGTGACAACCAGGGATTCACTCACTTTAAAGGTATTTTCTCTCACTTCCTGTTTTGGCTATGAGACAGGAAGTGAAGTGAAATCCCCTCAATGGGACACAAGTAGCAAAAATAAACTGACAGGGGTTTGCCCTACTCTATCCAAAATTTGAAAAAAAGCTTTGCTTTTCATTTTACTTTGTTATCAACCACATGCACTTGTTAAAGATTTGGGATTCTAAAAATTGCTGTATAATTTTCATATTTTGCATTTATTCAGTGTATTGAGGAAGAAATTGGAATGTAGTGACTTTCCTGCATTAATATAATGTTGTAACATTATGTAGGCTGTCAGTTACCTGCAGTTACCTCCTCTACAAAGATACGGGCGCCTCACCTGAATTTTTGATATTACATGTATATTTAAAATATTGAAAACTTTATATTACTTTATATTACTTTTACAAAATAATGAAGACTCAAAAGCCTTTCTAGTAGTACTTTCTCCCAAAAATAATGCCACAATAGTACATTTTTGTGCTACACCATTTTATGAAGTAGTTACTGATTTAACACTCCCCGTGCAGCCCTTTCTGTGTACAATTGTGTTACTTGCTGTGATTGTTCGATTTGATCACATGGTACAGAAAGGCCCAATCACAGCCCACCTGTACCATGTGATTATCTGTGACCAATCACAGCTAATCACAACAAAACAAACTCAATGATTCAGTTTCATTCAATAAAATGCTTGCTTATAGCACTGCAATTCACTGCTATAAGCAAACATAATGTGTAAAAAAAATATCCTGGTCACTTCCTCAGAGTAGTGCAATGCTACTATAGTAACAGTATATTGCTCTGGTCACAGTGTGTTAAAAAAAATATCGTAAAAGAAAAGAATTTTTTTTAATAAAAAAAAAAAAAAAACCCACACCAGTTATATGATGATGCTGTACTGCACTGGTGACAGTAAGTAAACAAAATAGAGCCCCCCTGCCCCAAAGCACTCACCCCCCCCCCCCCATGTTGAGGGCATGTGGCCAGGTCACCCCCTCCTCTTTCCTGGCATGCCAGGCTGCATGCTAGGATAAGAGTCCGGTATGGATTTTGGGGGTGGCAACAGGCCTGTTTTTTTTTTTTATTATGTCGTGGGGCTCCCCTTAAGATCCAAACCAGACCCTTTGGGTCTGGTATGGATAGCCGGGTGCTGGCAATTGCAATAGGGTGCTGGCAATTGGAACACGAGTCAATTTAAATGTGATCTGACTGTTTTTTAGAAATTTCATTTTATGCTGCAACAGGTTCTATACATGCTATAGATGTGCCACTTTAAAGGCAGACTAATGGGACCCCGAAGGCACTATATTTGAAGGAATTTTTTATTTTTATTTTTTCACTTTAAGCATCATTAAAATCACTGCTCCTTTAAAAAAATTAAAATAAAATAAAAATCATTTTTTGCATTGATACATTTCCCCCAAGGCAGTACCCAGACCTGTATCCAATATCCTTTTTATGGCCAATTACTATTTGCGGTTTGGTGCTGAATTTTTTACCTGTTTGGGAGTTCTGCTGCAAACCAAACAAGGGGGTGTTTGGCTCATCTCTAATCTTGAAAAACCATCAGTGGCAGATCCCATATTTCTGTCCTGACAGTATATCAAAAAGAAAGGGTCCGGCTAATAAAAGGCAATATATTCAAAAAAAAAAAATGGTTATTGACTTCATAACAGTGACACCTTAGATATTTGCCAGCCTGGTAATTAAAAGCAGTCATGACATTTGAACTGAGGCTGTTAATGCTGTAGTCATGATCACTAAACTCTGGTAGTGTTATACTGTATATATAGTTACATAGTTAGTCTGGCTGAAAAAAGACACAAGTCCATCTAGTTGAACCAATAAAAGGAAAACAAAAATGTTACATACACATATACATATACACACACACACACGCACAGTCCTATATATACATTCCTTTACCAACGGTTATGACTCCATTGACTCGGTTATGTACATTTAGCAAAGAATCCAGGCCTTTCTTAAAACAATCTACTGAGCTGTCCAAAACGAGCTCTTGAGGAGTCTATTCCACATTTTTACAGCTCTTACTGTGAAGAAGCCTTTCCTTATTTGGAGATGAAATCTCTTTTCCTCCAGACATAAAGAGTGCCCCCTTGTCCTCTGTGATGGCCTTAAAGTGAATAACTCACCACCAAGTTCACTATATGAACCACTGTATTTATACCTGTTGATCATATCCCCCCTTAACCTCCTCTTCTCCAGAGAGAATAAATTCAGTTCAACTAATCTTTCCTCATAGTTGCGCTCCTCTATACCTCTTATCAGTTTGGTTGCCCTTCCCTGCACTTTCTCCAGTTCTACAATATCCTTTTTATGAACTGGTGCCCAAAACTGAACTGCACGCCTGATGAGGTCTTACTAATGATTTGTACAGGAGCAAAATGATATGTCTCTCTCTGGAGTCCATACCTCTCTTACTACAAGAAAGGATTTTGCTCGCTTTGAAAATCGCAGCTTGGCATTGCATGCTATTATTAGGCTTATGATCTACCAGAACCTCCAGATCCTGCTCCACTATGGATCCTCCCAGTTGTACGTATGATGCATGCATGTTTTTAGCCCCCAAATGCATAACTTTACATTTATCAACATTAAACCTCATTTGCCAAACAATTGCCCAATGAAACAGTGCACTGAGGTTGGCTTGTAAGTTGGAGACATCCTGTAAGGACGTTAATCCACTACATAGCTTGGTGTCATCAACAAACACTAAATTTGGTACTTTTAATCATCCCAGACCTTATATCATTTATAAAGATATTAAAAAGTAAGAGTTCCAACACTGAAACTTGGGGTACACCACTGATAACATTAGACCATTCAGAGTAAGGAAATGGCTATGAAAAGAATAATATGTGTTTGTGGTCAGTGGTCACATATGTTTCAGCATACCTATTCTGGAACTTTGCCCCTTGGGAATTCAGAATAGTATAGCATGTTTGCATTTTGTAAGCTTCATTGCATACAGTAGATCATTTTTTCATGATTACAGGATGGGCTGCTTATTTGAAATATCTTAATATTTAGCTTATGTACACTGTAAACTGTCCAGCACTGGTACATAGATCTCTCCCCTTATTCCTTGTACCCAGGGGAGGGCTGGGCTGGGGGGCAGAGTGGCAATTGCCCCCCAGGCCGCCCTAACTTATATTGAAAACGGCCGGTGCCCACTGCCGGCTACTATTTTTATGGCTGCGGTGGTCGGCCACTGTTGCATTCTGGGAGTTGTAGTCCGCACTCAAGCTCCCAAGCAGCGCAGAGGAAACTACAACCCCCAGAGACCAGAGTCTTGTAGGCAGGGTGCCTGTGACTGGCTCGGGCTGTGGGGCTGGGTGCTGGCTTGCGCTAGCCATGGCATGCAAGCTGAGCTGCCAGGTAAAAGACCCTGACACCCCCAGCTGACCCCCACATCCCAACCCCCCATACACCCCATCTACCCTGACCCAGTGATCAGGCTGCATTGGATGGGCATTGGTGAGACTGCATTTATGGACACTGGTGAGGCTGCATTCATAGTTTCATAGTTAGTAAGGTTGAATAAAGACACCAGTCCATCCAGTTCAACCTGAGCGAGTGTCTACAACTGTCCCTATCCCTGTACATTGCACACTCACATCAGTCCCTACCCTCAAAGAGCCCACAATCCAAGGTCCCCATTCATATACTAGGGCTAATTTTTTTAGACAGAAGCCAATTAACCTACCTGCATGTCTTTGGATTGTGGGAAGAAACCGGAGTACCCGGAGGAAACCCACGCAGACACAGGGAGAACATGCAAACTCCAGGCAGGTAGTGTCGTGGTTGGGATTCGAACCAGCGACCCTTCTTACTGCTAGGTGAGAGTGCTAACCACTACACCACCCGTGCATTGATGGGCACTGATGAGGTGGCATTGATGGGCACTAATCAGGCTGCATTGAGGGGCACTGGTGAGGCTGCATTGAAAAACCAGCTGGGCATGGATGGTGAGCTGATTCGGTGGTTCAATGGGCCACTTGACTGGACTCCCCCCCCCCCCCCCAGGCCTAAGGCTGCCAGCCCTCCCCTGCTTGTACCCTACCCTAGATACATTTATTGCTTTGGCCTGAAGGGGTATACATATACTATCTTGGGAAAGATGAACATGTTAAATGTTAAATGTGCCATACCAAGTTCAGATAAACTGATCATTTAAAATGTTAAATTAATCTGCAAGTTTTTAAAGGTCATGAAACTTTATTTCAGTTCAGACAAAATTGACATTGTTTATATTCCTGGCTAGAAGGGCAAGTGTTACCTGACCCCATTTTGAAGCCCATAAGACACTAAGCACTGCTGATAATTACTGTTATGCTTTTAGGGACTAATTAAGAATTTTAGCCAACCTTTATCTTACTCTAGAATCTGTATTTTCTTCTTTTTTATTTTCTGTTTGTTTTTTTAAAGTACATCATGTTTGTATTTTTTTTAATGTAAGCATTGTACTTTTTTATTCTTGTTTTAGTAAAATGTTTTACGGAGAATAAAGTACAAAATATAACAGTGGCAGAGTAAACGAATAAGAATATATAATAAATGGCATGTAACATTGACAAAATTTACATTCTTTTTTGGGAATTAAAGTTAAAACTTTTATATGCCTGTTCTTGATGCTTTAAGTGAATTCATATAAACGTAAGAATGCTTGTTGTTTTAATGTGCAATAACCCCTAGACTGTTAAAGTGTCTGTTTTAACACTTTAACTGCTTGAAAATAAAATACATTTGTTACCTGGTACATAAACTCAGCCCCCTCATGGGGTTTTTAAAATAAAAATGAAATACCAAATGAAATTGTTGGTGATGTTTAACCACTTAAGCCCCGGACCAATTTGCAGCCAAAGGACCAGGCCCCTTTTTGCGATTCGGCACTGCGTCGCTTTAACTGACAATTGCGCGATCGTGCAACGTGGCTCCCAAACAAAATTGGCGTCCTTTTTTCCCCACAAATAGAGCTTTCTTTTGGTGGTATTTTATCACCTATGCGGTTTTTATTTTTTGCGCTATAAACAAAAATAGAGCGACAATTTTGAAAAAAATGCAATATTTTTTTACTTTTTGCTATAATAAATATCCCCAAAAAAAAATATAAAAAAAAACATTTTTTTTTCCTCAGTTTAGGCCGATACGTATTCTTCTACATATTTTCGGTAAAAAAAATCGCAATTAGCGATTATTGATTGGTTTGCGCAAAAGTTATAGTGTTTACAATATAGGGTATAGTTTTATGGCATTTTTATTAATATTTTTTTTTTTTTACTAGTAATGGCAGCGATCAGCGATTTTTATTGTGACTGCGACATTATAGCAGACACATCGGACATTTTTGACACCATTGTCATTTATACAGAAATCAGTGCTATTTAAATGCACTGATTCCTATGTAAATGACAATGGCAGTGAAGGAGTTAACCACTAGGGGCGGGGAGGGGTTATGTCAGTGTGTGTGTGTGTTTTTTTTTTACACTAGGGGGGCATGGCTTTACATCTGATGTCACTGATCGGCTTTCCCGATGACAGGGAACAGCCAATCAGTGACAGGCAGTGTAGGAAGCACGGGGAGAGGTTTGTTTACACAGACCTCTCCCCGTTCTTCAGCTCTGTGACCCGATCGTGGGACACCAGCGGCGATCGGGTCCACTGGTCCCGCAGCCGCGGTCACGGAGCTCAGGACCGGGTCGCGACCGCGCCGCCGGTGGCGTGTGCGCGCGACCCACGGCTGGGCTCTTAAAGGGCAACATACCTGTATGTTGATCTGCCAAGCCGTGCCATTCTGCTGACGTAAATGTGCAGGAGGTGGTCCTTAAGCGGTTAAGGGAAATCAAGGAAATATTTTCTCAACTAGTTTGAAAGCCTTATAGTATATTCTTCTAGTTATACATCAAAAATATTTGTGGTGGCTAATTTTTCAAGTATACTTGCCTAATTATTCATGCAGTAAAACAGCTGTAGGGATGAGCCTGATGTTCAAGACGAACGTAAGTTCAAATTGAACATCGGGTGTTCGCCTGTTTGCTGAATAGCAAACAATTTGGGTGTTCGCGGCAAATTCGAAAGCCGCGGAACACCCTTTAAAAATCTATGGGAAAAATAAAAAGTGCTAATTTTAAAGGCTTATATGCATGGTATTGTCATAAAAAGTGTTTGGGGACCTGGGTCCTGCCCCAGGGGACATGTATCAATGCAAAAAATTTTTTAAAAATTGAAGTTTTTTTCGGAAGGAATAATTATAATAATGCTTAAAGTGAAACAATAAATGTGAAATATTCCTTTAAATTTCGTACCTGGGTGGTGTCTATAGCATGCCTGTAAAGTGGCACATTTTTCCCGTGTTTAGAACAGTCCGAGAGCAAAATTTAATTTCTAAAGGAAAAAAAAGGAATTTAAAAGTACTTAAAAGTCATTGTCGGTCCCAGCAATACACATAAAAGTCATTGAAAAAAACGGCATGGGATTCGGGTCTGGTATGAATATTAAGGGGAACCCCAAACCAAAATATAAAAAAAAATTGCATGGGGGTCCCCCCAAATTCCATACCATGCCCTTCAGGTCTGGTATGGATATTAAAAGGGGAACCCCTCTCCAAAATAAAAAAAAAGTCTGATCGTATTATGTTGTCGGAAAATCCCATTGTGTGTGGGCTCTAGCGGGCTTTTGTCAGTACCCAGTTATATTATGTACATTTAGGAAAGTATCCAGTCCTTTCTTAAAGTAATCTACTGAGTTAGCCAGAACCACCTCTGGAGGGAGTCTATTCCATATTTTCACAGCTCTTACTGTGAAGAAACCTTTCCGTATTTGGAGATGAAATCTCTTTTCCTCTAGACGTAAAGAGTGCCCCCTTGTCCTCTGTGTTGACCGTAAAGTGAATAACAACACCAAGTTCACTTTATGGACCCCTTATATATTTGTACATGTTGATCATATCCCCCCTTTTCTCCTCTTCTCAAGAGTGAATAAATTCAGTTCCTCTAATCTTTCCTCATAGCTGAGCTCCTCCATGCCTCTTATCAGTTTGGTTGCTCTTCTCTGCACTTTCTCCAGTTCTTCGATATCCTTTTTGAGAACTGGTGCCCAAAACTGAACTGCATATTCCAGATGAGGTCTTACTAATGATTTGAACAGGGGCAAAATGATATCTCTCTCTCTGGAGTCTATACCTCTCTTAATACAAGAAAGAACTTTGCTTGCTTTGGAAACCGCAGCTTGACATTGCATGCTATTATTGAGCTTATGATCTACCAAAACCCCCAGATCCTTCTCCACTACAGATTACCCCAGTTGTACTCCCCCTAGTATGTATGATGCATGCATATTCTTAGCCCCCAAGTGCATAACTTTACATTTATCAACATTAAACCTCATCTGCCACATAGTCGCCCAATTAGACAGAGCATTGATGTCAGCTTGTAAATTGGAGACATCCTGTAAGGACGTTTATTCCACTGCATAGCTTGTGTCATCTGCAAAGACAGAAATGTTGCTTTTGATCCCAGACCCAATATCATTTATAAAGATATTAAAAAGTAAGGGTCCCAGCACTGAACCTTTGGGTATACCACTGATAACCTTAGACCATTCAGAGTAAGAATCATTAACCACGACTCTCTGAATTCTGTCTTTTAGCCAGTTTTTATCCATTTACAAACCGATATTTCCAAGACTGTAGACCTTACCTTACACATGGGATCCCCAAATATAAAACAATTGAATAAAGGTTTATAGTGCAAAAAATAAAAACCGCAGAGATGAGCAAATACCACCAAAAGAAAGCTCTATTTGTGGGGAAAAAAAATATCTTGTTTGGGTACAGCGTCGCATGACCGCGCAATTTTCAGTTAAAACGACGCAGTGGCGGATCGCAAAAAATAGCTTGGTCATTAAAGAGGTGTGCCCATCAAATTATTTTTTTAAAGTCAGCAGCTACAAATACTACAGCTGCTGACTTTTAAGAATCGGACACTTACCTGTCCCAGGGTCCAGCGATGCGGGGGAACAATGCCCCCCCTCATTCCCCGCTCCACTGGCGGCGCCGGCATCCTTACTGTGGGCACAGCCGGGCACCCACTGCGCATGCGCGAGTGGCGTCGCACATCGTGATATGCCACACAGTCATCTGGGACCTGTCACGTGTCCCAGATGACTGACTGCCAAGGGGAAGTGATGTTTCTAGCCCGGGCTGAGGAAGAAGCAGATTTCGTGGGACCACCTAGCAACAGGGAGAAATAGGTAAGTGAATTTTTTTTTATTCAATTTTATGTAAATACACATAATGTTGTAATTTTGGTGGAAACACCACTTTAAGGGGGCAAATCCTTCCTGGGCTGAAGTGGTTAAATATAGTGCCTGGGGTCCCCTTTGTTGCCTGTAAAGTGGCACATCTGTATAGAACATTCTGCAGCGAAAATTTCTAAAGGAAAAAAAACAAGTCAAATCACATTTAAATGTACTTGTGGTTGCAATTGCCGTCACACGGCTATTTAAAAAATAAAGAAAGTAAAAACTGCATAGGCCCCCAGTCCATACCAGACCCTTAACTTAGCATACAGCCTGCCAAGTCAGGAAGGGGGGGACGAGTGAGTGCGCCCCTTCTGAACCATACCAGGTCCTCAATATGGGGGGTGCTTTGGGGCAGGGGGGGCTCTGACATGTGTGGTCACATGGCAGAGCCCCCACATTCCCTGTTCTTTGGCATTTGCAAGGAAAAGTCTTTGAGAGGGACTTCTATTACTCTGCTGATGTATGCTCTCTACTATTTCTGGCCAACCCTGATTGGTGCTTTGCCAATCACATGGCTAAAAAAGAAAAGATATTCAAATTAAAGAAGTAGAAGTAGGAGGCAGGAATGTGGTCAGATAGACAGAAGCTGACAATGGACAGACAGGAGAGGTACAGAGTCAAAACACAAGAGCGTAAGTAGGAGCCCACCCACGGTCAGTATCACATAGGCAGAAGATGAGCCAAAGGGATAAGCAAGGTGTAGAGTTAAGAAGCCATCCAGAGGTCAAGTACCAGCGTGATTAAGATCAGCTGTATTCAGAAGGCAAACTGGGCATATCACAGAAACAAGCAGGGTCTCATCATGGGTCACAGTTGCTGAGGACCACTCAGTAGGGATGAGCTCAACACCCCCCGATTCGGTTCGCAGCAGAACATGCGAACAGGCAAAAAAATCGGTTCAAACACACGAACACCGTTAAAGTCTATGGGACATGAATGTGAAATATCAAAAGTGCTAATTTTAAAGGCTTATATGCAAGTTATTGCCATAAAACGTGTTTGGGGACCAGGGTCCTGCCCCAGGGGGCATCTATCAATGCAACAAAAAGGTTTTAAAAATGTCTGTTTTTTCAGGAGCAGCGATTTTAATAATGCTTAAAGTGAAACAATAAAAAATTAAATATTCCTTTAAATATCATGCCTGGGGGGTGTCCTTAGTATGCCTATAAAGTAGCGCATCTTTCCCATGTTTATAACAGTGACACAGCAAAATGACATTTCTAAAGGAAATAATATAATTTAAAACTGCTCGCAGCTGTAATGTATTGTCAATCCTGGCAATATAAATAAAAATACCAAAAACACAAAAAGATGGTGTGGATGTCACCCCCAAAATCCATATCAGGTTTTGGGTCTGGTAAGATATTAAGGGGAACCCCACACCCACATTTTTTAAAAAAAATGGTGTGGGGGTCCCCCAGGGAACATCTGAACAGCAGTATATATACTATATGGCCTGCCCTATATGCTCTGCAGAAAATTGGGCCTTAGGAGTTGGTGATACCAGAACACTGTAAGCCCTCACAGTTTCTCTTGTTGGGCACAGGAACGGGCCCAGCTATGAAATATTATAACAAGAATTGTAATTACATGCCCCTGTTAAACAAGAGGGGGCAAAATCAAAACCACTGTGGTGGCAGAACAAGCACCAACAACACTGAACCCTGTCCTGCATCCTTCCCAGCTGCCAGCAGAGTTACCCAGTGCGCCGTGAAGAAAAGGTAACGTCCCTGCCAATGTCTGCTGGACCATGAGTCAGCGGTAATATGAACCTTACTGCTGATCACCCTGTCCAACAAGTCCAAAACATTGCTTTCCACATACTGGTAGAGAGCCGGAATAGCCTTCCGTGAAAAGAAATGGTGTTTTGGAGCCTGCCACTGAGGTACAGCACATTGCACATGTTCACGAAAGGGGTCAGAGTCTCCCAGCTGAAAAGGCAGCAGTTGCAGTGCTAACAATTTGGCCAAGCTAGCATTTAGACGCTGCGCATGTGGATGGCTGGGACTGAATATCTTTTTACGGTTCAGCAACTGGGGTAGGGAAATGTGCCTGCTAAAATCAGATGGGGGTGTACTGCTAGCAGATTGGCTACAAGTACTTTGGACACCTATTGCTATACTTTCATTCCTCTCAGTGCAGGTTTTTGAGAGGACTGGAGATATAGTAGGGTTGGAGACCCCAGATGAGGAGCAAGTAGAAGTCCACCTTTTTCGTTGATGTGGGTCTTTCAAGCGCTGTTGCCAATGGACTGCATGGCAGGTCGTCATATGTCTGGTCAAGCATGTGGTGCCCAAGTGGCTGCTGTTCTGGCCACGCTTGAGCCGCTTCAGACATAGGTTGCAAACAGCAACGGTGCGATCTGCGGCACACGTGTCAAAAACGGCCCACACCAAGAAACTTTTAAAAAGTCAGAGGGGAGTCAGCAGCGCCCTGCACCTGCGGAGCTCTGCGTTGTGATGCAATAGGGTGGCTTCCCTTAATCTGCCCCCTAAAGGACATCTTGCCTTTTTGGAGTTGTGCCTCTTCCTGCTCCTCCTCCTCTCTTCTCTCAGGCACCCAAGTACAGTCAGTGACCTCATCACCCCCTCCCTCCTCGTCATTGGAGAAAACTTGGCAGTATGCTGCAGCTGGGGGAACATGACAATTTCTTGTCCTTCTGTGGCACCCCCTCTCTCTAGGCTCACTGTACTCCCTTCCTCAACCTGGGAACCAACATCGGAGACTTCAAAACGCTGCACATCCTCCAGCGGCATGCACCTGACACTGTGGTCAAATAATTCTGGGGACTCCTCCGTGCATGATGGTGGGGTTATGGAAGGGGTGACTGTGAACAAGGAGCCGGTGGAATAGGCTCGTTTGGTAGCTGCTTTGGAAGGCAAACTATTCTGAGCCTGGGTGACAGTGGATGAGGAGGATGAGGACGGCTTTGTTATCCACTCTACCAACTCTTCTGCAAGTTGTAGCTCAAAAACACGGCCAGCAGCAGAAAAAAAGGACAAGCATGCCCCATGGCCACCTGCAGAGGATGCGCCATCTCCATGCCCACCACAATTAACTGTAGACACAGAGGCTGTTTGCCCTATTTTAGTGGCCTGTGAGCGTCTGCCTCTCCTTGGTAGCCTTCCAGACATGATGTATTTTTTGTTTTGAAACACCACACTACACTGTATTAGATACTGTGTACACCGCCTGAAGTGTATTAGAAACCATACACACTGTATTAGATACTGTGTACACTGCCTGCAGTGTATTCAAAACTGTACAATGGCTGCACTATATTTTATACTGTGTACACCACCAGAAGTGTAGTAGAAACTGTACACACTGTATTAGATACTGTGTACACTGCCTGCTGTGTATTAGAAACTATACAATGGCTGCAATGTATTGTGTACTGTGTACACCACCAGAAGTGTAGTAGAAACTGTACACACTGTATTAGATACTGTTTACACCACCAGAAAAGTAGTAGAAACTGTACACACTGTATTAGATACTGTGTACACTGCCTGCACTGTATTAGAAACTGTAGCATGGCTGCACGTTTTTTGTGTACTGTGTACACCACCAGAAGTGTAGTAGAAACTGTACACTGTATTAGATACTGTGTACACCGCCAGCAATTATAAACTGTACTACCGCCTGCACTGTATTAGAAACTGTACAATGGCTGCACTGTATTAGAAACTGTACAATGGCTGCACTGCATGTTATACTGTCTACACCACCAGAAGTGTAGTAGAGAACTGTACACCGCCTGAAGTGTATTAGAAACAGTACACCACCAAATGCACTGTAGATATAGGCTACACTGGATGTAGAGTATATATATATATAAACATATACATACATACATACATACATACATACATACATACACACACACACACACACACACTGCGATTCAGCATGATGATGCCCTTCTGTCACTAAATTTGGCATTCAGTCAGAGGAATGATTTGCCATATATACAGAAAAAGTTTTTAGGGATGGCTTTAGCATTTTGCTTGTCTCACAATTGTTTTTGGTTTTCTGGAAAATGTTAAAATCAGAAGAGGGGCGAAGCGATGGGCGCTAAATTTGCTCCAAGCTTGACTAATCTTTTTATTTTTTGTTTACAAATGTTTTATTGGAGTATAACAGGTAAGTACAAGTCATACAGGCACAGAGAGATAATCATTGCTATTAAGGAAAAAGATAAAATGGTGCACAAATGGATCTCTCACATTGCCTTTTAACAGATTAAACCATGAACAGTGTAAAATAAAAAAAAATGAAATAAAAAAAGGGGGGGGGGATTTAAAAGACACAAAGAAAACCAGAAAAGAAAATGAAAGTAAAAAGAAATGTAAGGGCAGTAATGCACGTAGACCAGATTGTATCTACTAGGTGTGACAAGTAAATAGAAGCTGACTATGTATAGTCCAAAAGTTAACAAATAAAATCATCATCAATATTGTGTATGTTGACATGGGAGGCCTCACCCTATCTGGTCATTGGGATTAGGAACCAAGAGGTCTCCAAGCCCAGTACATATTTGGTACGTCGACCAACTCCCCCATTTAGATGTGCATAATGTCTAAGAGAGTGTGATGCACTCTCTCCATCAATCAGATAGATTCCATACGTAGGACCACCTGTGACCAGGTTACAGAGGGGCTTCTCCAGTTTAGGGCGATGGCCCATTGGATAGCGCTGAAGAGTGTATGCACTAGCTTCTGTTGAGAGGGGGAGGCCCCTGGGAGCCCAGCAAAAAGAGTGCACATTTGAAACATCAAGGTCACAGGTACTCCAGTTAACTGGAGGATCAGTGAGGAGGTTTTTTGCCATATGGGTTTCAACACAGTGCAGCTCCAGAATATGTGCAGGAGAGTACCCCTGTCCTGACATCCTCTGAAGCATGTGGCTGGGACCAGTGGGTAAATTATATGCAACCTGTAAGGGGGGTAATACCAGCGGGTGTGGAATTTAACTACTGTCTCTTTGACAGAGACTGAGTGTGTGCATTTATGCATGTTAGAGACCATATCCTGCCAGTCCTCTGCTAAAAACTCCTGGGCTGTCTCTGCCTCCCAGCCCAACATAGCTGTAGATTTGGATGTGGTGTCATGGTCATTAAGTTACTGGTATAAGGTTGAGATAGTCCCTTTATCTCTCGATGCCTCCCCACAAAGGTTCTCAAATGATGACTTGGCCAGTTCTACTCCTTGCATTAGGGAGTTAGAAAAATAGTGACGTATTTGCAAATATTTATAAAATTCAGATCTATGGAGGGCAAAGTTCTGCTGTAGGTGTTCAAATGAGCAGAAGAATGTGTCCTGTAGCAGGGATTCTAAGGTTACAAGCCCCTGTGCAATCCAGCCGTGGAATAATAGGCCTGAGTTGAAGGCAGGAGGGAACTGGGGTTCTCCTAGGAAGGCAGTCAGTCTTGATGCATTGAAGAGCAATTTAAACTTCTCCTTGTAGAGAGACCAGAGATAAAGGGACTGACACAAAACACCATTAAGCAGAGTAACATCCTGTGGGGAAACCAAGCCCAGAGTAGACCTCGGAGGTAGTAAGGGGTAACCAAAATCTGTTCGAATTGTAGTCATGGTATTGATGTAGAGGAGGTGTGCCATTGTGCCATTTGGATGAGGCGAGATGCCAAGAATAACAAAGTTGGTCTTTCCATCTACATGTCACTCATGACAAAGAGATGCATATACATAGCGTAATTCCATAAGGTAAAATTGTATTAATTCAATCCCCGTCCCCCTTACAAGTTACACTTACAATCAAAGCGTATAATCAATTATAAAAGCGTGTGAACATAAACAGTCCTACCAAGATCAGTCACAACTCTCACCGCCAGATGGATCTCTCACACGGCAGCATACCTGGGTTGAGCTGACCGCTGATCGACAGACTGGATGGCTGCGTGGTCACACCCTGACGTGTTTTGTCATCACTTCATCAGAGGGCGTGGCCACACAGCACAGCGCATCCAATATATACACACGTACGGGCGAGGGAATTTAACGCATCATCCGTCGAATGGCACAATGAATCCTTAACTCGAAAAAGTCATCAAAGGTGTATACGGACGGACTGGAACTCCACCTGTCCCACATCACATAACACTACACTGTACATTATTCTGGTTGCGGAGGCACGTATGCTTGCACATATCCCATACCAAACATCATAACCAAATATTACACATTACATTGTTCGCCCAGAATAGCACATTCATTTCCGGCCTTGTTTAAAATCAGTTAGAGCTAAGCTCATATAACCATATTGCACTCCTCCTGATATCGATTGCAACATGTATGTTCATTTAATAATGATACCTCAATCGAATGAATGCAATTCCAATTACATATAATCTGCTATTGAATAAGCAGCATCAGCGCCTCTGCCCATAGCACACAAGATTATATATGGACAAATCAGGGAGCAATTAAGAGATGCACATTTTTTGTACATGCTTAAATCTAAAAAAAAACTAAAAATACATACATTCATTTAAAATTGATATTAATATTTTAGCAATGTCTGTCCTCAGTGAGAGCCGCGGCCCAGATTCCGCATCATTCCCCGGCAGGAGACACCACCAAGGTTCTGTCTGGTGCTCAACAATCAACCACATACTGTATAAGATTTGAAATGAGCCTATCATAGCGTGACCTACACCCTCTGATGCAGTGTAACCTGGGAGATTGGCTATAAGGATATCAAAACCGTGTGTTTTATCTGCCTATACCATTATCAGATCTGGTAAGAGTTTAATTCAAAGGGGAATGTGAATACCCCCCTACTTCTTCACATGTGGTGGTGTTGGTAACAGTCTATCATTCCGCAAGCACGAATTAAACCTACCTTGGACAATCTTATGGATGTTTAACTGCAATAGATTATGGATTTATATGCACTACTTTGATTTCACTGCATGATTACTATTTTTTCTGCTATTTTTTTACCAGCCAGTAATGGTCCCTCTCCTTGATCCGAAGAATACGAGGATCCTTCCGCAGGCTTTGCAGGATCAGGGAGGCCATGCAACTTGGTTAGCTGAGGCATTCGGTCCGGAGTCTTCTGGGTCACTGAGGACGACATGATCGGCAGCCACCTCCTCCCAGCCACGTACAAGTCCACTGGTTTGTTGGGACTGTAAATCATCCCTAAAAGACTGCTGCTGCTGATGCTGATGCTGAGTGCCAGGCTCCACCTCCATGCTCACACAATCCTCCTCCTCCTCCTCCTCATCCTCTTCCTGTGTGATGGGTGGGAGAGAAGGAACACTGTCTGGATAAAGGGGGCCTTGAGAGGCAAGGAAGTCCTCCTCTTCCTGCCCCTGTTCTGCCTCAAGTGCCCTGTCCATTATCCCACGCAGCGTATGTTCCAACAGGTGGACAAGAGGTACAGTGTCACTGATGCATGCACTGTCACTGCTCACCATCCTCGTGGCCTCCTCAAATGGTGACAGGACAGTGCATGCATCCCTGATTATGCTCCACTGGCGCACAGGTATTTATTGATGGCCCTCTGCTGCGTGTGCAGTCACTGCAGCATGGCCAACGTTGAGTTCCACCTGGTGGGCATGTCACATATAAGGCAGTTCTTGGGCAGGTCCAACTCCTTTTGCAGCTCAGCCAGCCGAGCACTGGCATTAAACGATCGGCGGAAATGCACACAGACTTTCCTGGCCTGCCTCAGGACATCCTGTAAGCCTGGGTACCTGCCCAAGAACCGCTGCAGCACCAGGTTAAGGACGTGAGCCATACAGGGCACATGGGTTAGCTGTCCCTGTCGCAGGGCGGAGAGGAGGTTGGTGCCATTGTCAGAAACCACCATTCCTGGCTTAAGCAGGCGTGGCATCAACCACCTCTCGGCCTGCCCCTGCAGAGCTGCCAGAACCTCTGCCCCAGTGTGGCTCCTGTCCCCCAAACACACCAGCGCAAGCACGGCATGGCATCTTTTTGCCTGCGTACTTGCATAGCCCCTTGTACGCCTACGGAGCACCGCTGGTTCTGAGGACAGAGCACTCGAAGAGGCCATGGAGGAAGAAGAAGAGGAGGGGGTGGAGGAGAGAGGTGTGTCACAACCAGTAGTAGCATTTTGGTGGCGGAACAACCTCCAACACTACTGCACCTTGTCCTGCATCCCTCCCAGCTGCCAAAAGAGTGACCCAATGGGCCATGAAAGACAGGTAATGTCCCTGTCCATGCCTGCTGGACCATGAGTCAGCAGTAATATGCACCTTACCGCTGACCGCCCTGTCCAGCGAGGCATGGACATTGCCTTCCACATGGCGGTAGAGAGCCGGAATCGCCTTCCGTGAGAAAAAGTGGCGTTTAGGAACCTGCCACTGAGGAACCGCACATTGAACAAACTCACGGAAGGGGGCCGAGTCTACCAACTGAAAAGGCAGCAGTTGAAGTGCTAGCAATTTAGCCAAGCTAGCATTCAACCGCTGAGCATGTGGATGGCTGGGAGTAAACTTCTTTCGACGGTCCAGCAGCTGGGGCAGGGAAATTTGCCTGGTAGAATCGGACATCGGTGTACTGCTAACAGAGTGCCCGCAAGTACTTGGCTGTGACACACCTAATTCTACACCTTCATTCCTCTCAGAGCAGCTTTCAGAGAGGACTGAAGATATAGTGGGGTTGGAGATCCCAGCTGATGAGGAGCAAGGAGAGGTCTGCTTTGTTCTTTGGTGTGGGTCTTTAATGTGCGCTTGCCAATGAGCTGCATGGCAGGTCGACATATGTCTGGTCATGCTTGTGGTGCCCAAGCGGCTGATGTTTTGGCCACGCGAGATACGCTTGAGACATATGTTGCAAATAGCAGTGGTTCAATCTGATGCACTCGTCTCAAAAAAGGCCCACACCAAAGAACTTTTGTGATAACGTGCAGAGTCAGCGCCCTGCCCAGGTGGAGCTCTGCAGTGTGATTCAGTTGGTGTGCTGGCCTCTAGCTGGCCTCCGGAGGGCATCCTGCCTCATTGGACATGTACCGCCTCCTCCTCCTCCTCTCTCCCTTCAGGCACCCACGTGGAATCAGTGACCTCATCATCCCCTCCCTCTTTACCATTGGAGCAAACCTGGCAGTAAGCTGCAGCTGGTGGAACATGACTGCCAGATTGCTGTCCTTGAGCATCCCCTCTCTCTGCGCTCACGCTACTGCCTTCCTCTAGCTGGGTATCATCATCCGCGCCTTCAAAACGTTGGGTATCCTCCTGGAGCATGTACCCAACACTGTGCTCAAACAGTTCGGGGGACTCCTCAGGAGGACATGGTGGGTCTAGGGAAGGGGTGCCTGATGATGCCATTGTGTACGCATTGGCAGCTGCTTTGCCAGTACCCTGAGCCTGGGTGAGAGAGGATGAGGAGGATGAGGAGGGCTTGGTCATCCATTCTACCAAGCCTTCGGCATGATGCGGCTCAACATGTCCAGCTGCCGAAAACAAGGACAAGCGTGTCCCATGGCCACGTGCTAATGACGATCTACGTCCACGACCAGCACTGTTGTCTCTACACACAGAGCCTGCTTGCCCTGTGTTCTTGCCTCTGGACTGTCTGCCTCTCCTTGGCGGTCTTCCAGGCATTGTAGTGGGTAGTGTATATTGTGCTGGAGTCACACAGCACACACACTAACTCCTGCAGATGGCTGCCTTAGATGACAGCAACAGGGCCTTACGGCAGATAGAGGCTGCCTTAGATGACAACAACTGGGCCTTACGGCAGATAGAGGCTGCCTTAGATGACAACAACTGGGCCTCACGGCAGATAGAGGCTGGCTTAGATGAGAACAACTGGGCCTTACGGCAGATAGAGGCTGCCTTAGGTGACAACAATTGGGCCTTACGGCAGATAGAGGCTGCCTTAGATGACAACAACAGGGCCTTATGGCAGATAGAGAGGCTGAGGTGGTTTTATGTGTGCTGTACTAACACAGCAGACACACACGCTAGCTCCTGTAGATGCCTGGCTGCCTTAGATGAGAACAACTGGGCCTTACGGCAGATAGAGGCTGCCTTAGATGACAACAACTGGGCCTTACGGCAGATAGAGGCTGCCTTAGATGACAACAACAGGGCCTTATGGCAGATAGAGAAGGTTCAGGGCCACTCTGTGCAATACCGTTGCACAGAGCAGGTAAGTATAACATGTTTAATATTTTAATTTAAAAAAAATTACTTTAGAAACAATTTAAAGCGGAGCTCCACCCTAAAGTGGAACTTCCGCTTATCGGATTCCTCCCCCCTCCGGTGCCACAATTGGCACCTTTCAAGGGGGAGGGGGGTGCAGATACCTGTATAATACATCTAGCAACTTACTTTATTACTTTTTCTTTTAAACTTTCAGGGCCTTATTTTTAATAATAGCTGCTGTTTTTTTGTAAAGGAAAGAAGACAAATCTGTTTACGGGTAATATTTAGGGATTTCATCCGTCAATGATTTAAAGAAAACGTATATATTCTTCTTTTAAATAACACAGGCGATCGTCTTCAAAATGATCACATTGTTTTTCTCTAGTAGGAAAAGTATCCAGTTCATTTTATAATAGGTTTATTAAGTATATTTACCTTCTCTTACCTCTTTCCCATTTCCTGTCAAAGGTTGGTCTACTGGACTTTCTGGGAGTTGTGGCAGTAGATCTGAGCAGTGTAGTAATGTTAAAAAGGCATGTACTATATATTGTGACTGAATTCAAGTGAAATTATTACTTTGTCTACTATGGCAAAGTATGGCTTCACTTTAAGCCTTAAATCTACCCACAATGTATTACTGGTAAATACCTGCAAAACATTCCATGTTCAAGAGTTGTTTGTTAATACCACTGAAAAGATATTACTTGGTAACAGTAGTAAGGGCATTTTACAAAATCATTTTTCTTTTATTAGGAATAAATGCATGTTAGATGAAGTTGTTGTGACAAGATGCCTATAATCCTATCTCTCAGGATTTCCTTACTTTAATTGGTGTTGTGGATGTGCTTTCAACTGGAAAGGCTGTGTGAGCAAAATGCTACGTCAGATCTCTAGTAAGTAATGATATTAAAATAATGTTTAATCCTCATAAGGTTTAAAGAGCAAGCATTTGAAATTAATCCAGAATCATAGAAAATTAGGTGACACACAGGAAGTCAGTGTTATGCAGAGCTGTTTACCTTAACTGTATTGAGCTAATAAAATAACTTAAATTGGAAAGCAATGCACTGTTTTTTTGCAGGACATATTCTTTAGCAAACAATAAGGATAGAGGGGAGGACCCTGTGTTCTGTACTGTACTCCAAGAAGCTAATTTTACAGGTACGTTAAAAGTCATTTTTCCTTGATCATAAAGTACAGTACACAAGCATTTTCTTAGACAATTGAGACATCCAAAAGCATTACAAAAAATAGGGGTATGCAGCATAGGTAACAAGCTGCCAAAAAGCCCACAAACAAAACAAACAAGGGTATAAAGCCATAACTAAACAGCTGTTTGTAGCACCTTATAGCCAATGCTGATATCAGCAGAGGTTTGAACATCCAACTGGTAAAACTTAGAAAGTATGTGAAGAGAGGACCACGTGGCAGTCTTAAAAAATCTGTGAAACAGATGCTTGATTCTGTAATGCTCAAAACACCCCAGACCTAGTGAAGTGGGCCTTAAAAGGAAATGGAGGAACCATCTCATGTAGGGAATAGGCTTGAACAATGACCTGACAAATTCACCTAGCAATGGTGGAATGAGAAGCAGAATGTTCCCTGCAAGAGCCTTCAGAAAGAATAAAAAGAGAATCTGAAAAATCTTAGGGAGGCAATAGCTGACAGGTAAGTTCATACAGCCTGAATCACATCCCAGCAGTGAAGAGAGACATCTCTAGGGTGCTTAGGAGCTGGACCACCTTGGGCAGAGCGGAAGCCTTAGATTTCAGAACAACATTACCCTTTTGCAACACCATGAAAGGTTTCTTATAAAAATAAAATGCCACCAACTCTGATACTTGCCTAGGAGATGTGAGGGCAACAAGAAAGAACACCCTGTGAGCGAACTCAGCTAAGGGAATATCGTTGATAGGTTTGAAGGGAGCTGTACGTACCAGATTGACACCCCATTGTGTCACTGGAGAGTGTCTAAAAGGAGCTAAAGGAGTAAATCCCTGCACAAAGGCCTTCCCCAGGGAGTGAGATGTTAAAGGACGTTGGAAAAGGATAGTCAAAGCTAAAATTTGAGATGCTGATCAAGGAATATCATCTAGGGCTCAAAAATTTAAGTCCTGAGCTACTAGCCAGGCCTCAAGGTTTACTCACCACCAGTTGCCTCGCCCAGCCCCTACCATGCCTGCACCTAATTCTGCCCCTAATTACGCCCTCATAAATTATCTCATGAATTTACACTTAAATGTTTTATGCAAAATGTATTTATGCCCATCATTGTAGCGTGACCTGTGCCCATCATTGCAGCCTCACATGCCCATCATTGCAGCCTCCCCGTGCCTATCATTGCAGCCTCACCGTGCCCACCATTGCAGCCTCACGTGCCCCATTGCAACCTCACCATGCCCAACATTGCAGCCTCACTGTGCCAACATTGCAGCCTCACTGTGCCCAACATTGCAGCCTCACTGTGCCCCTATTGCAGCCTCACTGTGCCCCCATTGCCACCTCACTGTGGCCCCATTGCAGCCTCACTGTGCCCAACATTGCAGCCTCACCATGCCCCTATTGCAGCACTATGCCCCCATTGCAGACTCACTGTGCCCAATATTGCAGCCTCGCCAACATGGAGGAACAGAGAGGGTGGCTGGATCATGACTGGAGGAAGAGGAGAGCCATGGGGTCACTGAGCGTTATAGCACGCTGTTACAGCTTACATTGAAATTGCCTCCGCTCTGCTTGCCGTCACACACAGCCCTGTCTCCTCCTGACCCCACGCCTGTGATAGACAGAACACATTCCAGCATTGGACCCGCATTCTGTCTATCACAGGGGCAGGATTAGGAGGAGGCAGGGTCGTGTGTCGCAGAGCAGAGCGGAGGCAATTTCAATGTAAGCTGTAACAGCATGCTCGGTGACCCCGTGGCTCTCCTCTTCCTCCATGGTCTCTTCCACCGGGGCGATCACTGGGAGAATGGCTCCCGATCAACCCTCCCGCCCCCCCCCCCCCCTCCCAGGCAGCCCAGCTTGAAAGCCCTCATTTTCCAATCGCAAAATGCGAGTAGGCGAGTGGAAAATTTGAGGGCTGATCTAGGATGACGCTTTCTTTGCAGGTACAGTACCATGCAAAGTAAGCCTTCCACATGCAATGGTATATTTTGTGAGAAATCTACTTCCTAACATAGAGAAGTGTTGGGATAACCAAATCCAATAAGCCTCTGTCACTCAGTGCCTTGAAACAGAAGGTCAATGCAATCCAAAAGAGGTCAAGAGGAGTCTGCCAGAAGCTGTAAGTAAATTCTAGTACCAAACCTTCCTGGGCCAGTTTGATGCCATAGTAATCACTGGATTGCCCTCTGACTTTATCCTGTGGAGATGTTGAAGGAGCTTCAGTGAAGGAAAAGCATGAATTGTCAAAACTCTGAAAGCTTGAGGATCTTTGGACCTGTTGATGAACCTGTTTAGTTTGTTGTTGGACCAGGATGCTAACATCCAATGCCCCCCACCTGTGACAAAGGTCAGCCTGCCAAATTTCCTGTCTGGAATGTGTTCTGTGGTCAGGGCTGGATTGTGGCACTCTGCCCAGGTCAGAATCCTTTCCACTTACTTTTCAACTGTTCAAATGTTTGTGCCTGCTTGATGATTGATGTGGGCCATAGGATTGAAGCCACATTAAAGACATCCAGTGTTAGAGGGGTAGCCAAATGGGATAGCCAAATGGCTCTGAGTTTAAAAATGTTTAGTGGAAGTATGGATTCCCTGAACTGTCAACATCCCGAGGACTCCTCCCCGTCCCAACAAATTGGCATCCATCCTGAGAATTTCAAAGTCATTGTTTGAAATAACTTCCCAACTTCAATGCTGAATCGGAAATCCAGCAGGAAGAAACAGATGCATGGGATTGCATGGGGATGCAAGTCAGTTTGCCCCACACAGTCAGAGGGCAGGACATATTTGTGCTGCATATACAGTATTGGAAAATCATCATGTCAAAAAGGTAACTGGTATGATTACTCATTTGTACACAAGAGGATTTTACAATTGAAAATGTATATGGTCGATGGACCATAGTAACTAACAAAGGGCTGCTGTACCACAAACATTACATAGCATTCTAATACATCTATGACATTTTGAATTATGTGAAAGTCCCAATGGAATCAGTATAATCAGTCACTAATATAAATTCTTGTGATCCACAATGAGAAGAGAGTGATATGGTCCAACACTTTTGAAATACTGTTTATATACATGTTTGGATTGGTGCAAGTTTTGGCACTAGCATTTAGCACTTCCGTTATACTGATATTTAAGATTTTCTCAGTGGTGATATTATATCAGAGAAAACATGATACAAAAATTTCCAAGCTCAGTTAACAGCTAGCCAAAAAAAGAAATAACAGAAAGGATAAAATCCCCTGGGACATATTTACTGTATATTGAAGTGAGGATAACAAGTATCAACAGACATTGTAGAGTAACAATATGGGTGGGTGACAATGACAAAGAAATGGCACCAACATCCCTGTAAATCAATATAAGCAAGGGAGGTTTTTTTGGTGGGATTTTTACGGTGCCGAAAATAAAGAAATAATTTCAATACTTGACAATAGGTATAAAAAATATAACAAAATTATTTATTACATAAAGGACATGGTTAAAAAATTGGTTATGTGCACATGTACAAGGATGCATCTAGAGTTCCAAATAGTTGATGAAATTTGATCACTCAGCAGAAACATGTCGGGACTATCACTCTAACGCTACTGCTGAGTGATAAAATTTCATCAACTGTTTGGAACTCTACAGTAGATGTATCCTTGTACATGTGCACATAACCAATTTTTAACCTTGTCCTGTATGTAATAAATAATTTTGTAATATTTGTTATACCCATTGTGAAGTATTGAAATTATTTCTTTATTTTTGGCACCCTAAAAATCCCGGCAACCCTCCCTCTCTTATAAGTATCAACAGACTTGTGGCCTCAGCTGTGTTTACCATATGGCCACTTTGTATATCTAGGTATAATCCATGACTCAGGCACAAATACAAAAAAATGAAGACTAGAAGTCTGCAAGGAAGTCACATAAAGGATCAATCAGTGAAACATATAAAAACAAAGCTTTTACTGAAAATAAACAAATAAATGGATCTGAAGAAGTTTTATGTGATTGGTGAATAAAACGCATCAGCATGATGTCACTGCGCAAGTGATGTCATCTTGCAAGCCTGCCAATATGAGCATGCACAGATAAACCTGCAACATCACGGGATAAGGGCAGTAGTATATTGGACATCTATGGGAGAACTGAAGTCGGATACAACAAAGCAGACCACAACTTGGACTCTGGAGACATTACGAGTTGACGAGATAACTACACACTATACACTGATCTGCTATTTCATATTTAAGACTCTATACCAACTATACCTAGATTGCTACTATTGTCCCTACCACTAAGCCCCTGTGGTTTTATATTTTCAACTGGTTGATCCTTTATGTGACTTCTTTGTAGACCTCTAGTCTTTTAAAAATAAAAATATGTTGCACTGTTTAACCATCTGCATTAAAAACAGAGGTTTTAGTTGCACACATTTGAAAATATACAGTATATGTCGAAGCTAAACTCCTTTTTAGGACAATAACTTGCATATTAGCCTTTAAAATTAGCGAACGCTCGAGTCTCATAGACTTTAATGGGTTTCTAAAGTTCGTGCAAATTTTCGGTCCGTTCGCAGGTTCTGGTGTGAACCGAACCGGGGGGGGGGGGGGGGGGGGGGTTCGGCTCATCCCTACACAGAAGTGGTAAAAAAAGAGAAAGAGAAAAGAGAAAAACAAGACTTCTTGAAGGATAACCAAACTCAAGACTGAAAAAATATATGTATTTCAGCATACAGTCCTTAGATGTGTTAGCTGCAGTCTGTCATCAAAGACAGAAAATACCTGTTGATCTTGCCAGAAATGCAGTTTTCTTGTCACTTCCTGTTTTGCTGCACCAAAGATTATCCATCTTTCTATCATTTTTCTGTAAACTACCAATTTCTCTGCCTCCCCCACCCTCCCCATGTCATGGAGATGAAGAGAAACTTGTTTATAGTCCATATCAGGAGAGCATCCTATGATGACAACCTTGGTTCTCTTTATAGATACAGTGGAGGACTGATATAGCCACGCAGGGATATGAAGAGTGTTATTTGCAGAATTACCGGGTGAAAATAAAACAAGGGAAGCCTGAAGTAAATACAGATACCGAACAAGAGACTAGTAAGTATAGTGCATTTTTTGTTTTGGGTTTAGATATACTTTAAATGCACTTTAACGTAAGCCTGAACTCAAGAATGTTAATTGTGCCTCAACTTCCTTGTATGTGAAAGTGCCTTCATCCTCATAAATGTTAAATCTGCTGTGCGAGATCGAAGAAACGTCTGCCTCTGACAGTTAGTCTCAGTGGATGTGGAGTTTGGGGGATGTCACTACTGTGTTGCTCACTGTACTCCTTTCTGGAGGCATTGCATTGCATGGTAAGTCAGTAACAGGAAAAAGATCAGCAGCATTGAGACCAGAGTCTAGACCTTTTCCCTTTCATTGCCTTTTTTTTGGCAAATGATGGTGCCTGAAGTTGGACTTTAACCACTTCAGCCCTGGACGGTTTACCCCCCTTCATGACTAGGCCATTTTTTACAATATAGCACTGTGTTAATTTAACTGACAATAGCACGGGCGTGCAACGCTGTACCCAATAATAAAATTATGTTCTTTTTTCCCCACAAATAGAGCTTTCTTTTGGTGGTCTTTGAATACCTCTGCGGTTTTTATTTTTTTTTGCGCTATAAAAAAAAGCTCAACAATTTTGAAAAAAAAAAATATTTTTATTTTATGCTCTAAAACATACCCAATACAAAAAAATGTAAAAAATCTAAATGTATTCATCAATTTAGGCCAATATGTATTCTGCTACATATTTTTGGTAAAAAAAATCCCATTTTTTAAATACCAATCAATATACCAAGCGTATATTGATTGGTTTGCGCAAAAGTTACAGCATTTACAAACTATAGGATATTTTTATGGATTTTTTTTTTTTACTAGTAAAGGCAAGCGATCAGCGATTTTTAGCGGGACTGTGACATGGCGGTGAACAAATCAGACACTAATTAACACTGTTGACACTTTTTGGGGACCAGTGACACCAATACAATGATCAGTACTAAAAATATGCACTGTCACTGAACTAATGTCACTAGCAGGGAAGGGGTTAACAGGGGCAATCAAAGGGTTAAATGTGCTCTTAAGTGTTGTAATATGTTGGCCGATTTATGTAGGATATTATATTATTGTATATATATGTGTACACATAGAGTACAATATTGACATATTGACCAGGCCAGAATTCAGTTGATAATGGTTGAGTTGTCCAAGCCAACTCAATTTTAACATATCAAGAGGACAGCTGATGACCCTTTGATATGTTAATCTTATGCAAGTCTACCTAGGAATGTGAGGAATGGCCTGTTAGTCTAATTTCAAAGGGTACATTACAAGTAAAGTTTTTTTCACCCTGATTAACAATATGATCAAAAAGTATTTTGGTAAGATTTCTGTGGTAAATGACTCACTATATCACTACATTGGTGCCGTGACTCTGGCTTGGACAACCCAACCATTATCAACTGAATTCTGGCCTGGTCAATATGTCAATATTGTACTGTATGTGTATATATATATATATAATAATATAATATCCTACATAAATCAGTCAACATATTACAACACTATGGAGTGCTTTCTAACTGTGTGGGGAATGCTTTGACTGGGGGAAGACAGATATCTGTGTTTCTGTTTAGCAGAAACATAAGGTCTCCATCTTCCCCTCTCACAGAATGGCGATCTGCCCTGTTTACATAGGCAGACCGCAATTCTGCCTCTCCAGAGAACAATCAGTGGGTCCGGCGGACATAGGGTCCGGTAGACATCCGGTCCGCCTGACCCGCTGACTGTCTCCCGCTGTGTCAAATCACAGCGGGGGCAGGTCGCCGGTGGCGCAAGCGTGCGCCCTAGACTCAATGCACGAAATCATGTACAGGTATGTGATTTTGAGCAAGAGGGCCACCCTGCCACAGTATATCTGCGTAGGGTGGTCCATAAGAGGTTAACATTAATAATAATCAAAATAATCGTGGCCTATTCAATAAACATGATAAAAAGTGGAAATGTAGGTACTATTATTCAAAAAAACATATTTCAGCTCTTATCAGTAAATTTTGAATTCTAAATAGCTGTTTAGTCACTGAAATGTGCATATTGATCTTTCTTTGCCCTATCAAAAGAAACCTGCCAGGACAAAAAAGTTCCCTCATCACTGTTTGATGAATTATTTATTTGGAAAACCCATGACTTTATCAGGTATTATCAGGTATTAGAACACCTACAATGCACATGCTTGTTCCTTAGCTCAAGACCATGCTACTTCAGTAAGAAATCTGCAAAGCCCAACAGATTTCCTTTTTTCTTGTCCTGTAATATTTCTCTCTTTCCTTGCCTTACCCAAGCTATTGTTTTAGTAGTAGTAGTGGTAGTAGTAGTAGTAATAATAAAAATACATTTCAGAAGGAGCAGTAAAACAACAGTTCTATACACCTTTAGAGAAATTAATTCTCAAATAAACACAGTCACAGTTTCCATATACTGACATTTTAATTTGCACTGCATTCATTTTGCCTTTTTCAATAAGAATCGTTTTCCTGTCTTTGCACTCTACATTCATTTTGATGATTTTTAAATGAAAAGTGAGTTTGGCTTTAATTAAGTGTCAAGTAAAATGCACATATTTTTTTCATTCCAGTGAGAAAATAAATCCAAATATAAACAATATGGGTAATACAGATGACGAGACAATAACCACAAGCTCTAGTTGTAAAATACCAATGTATTAAAATGTAGTAACTGCTTTGTAAATAGTTAACAGTTTCTCTGTGGCTCCGCAGATTAAGAAAACAACCAAGTGTTGATTTTGACACGTGACTTCTCTCAAACAAACAGACCTTGGGAGGTCAAATTCTCTTAACCACTTAAGGACCGCCTCCTGCACATTTACGTCAGCAGAATGGCAGAACGGCGGGGCACTCGCGACCCGGTCCTGAGATCCGTGACCGCGGCTGCGGGACCAGTGGACCCGATCGCCGCTGGTGTCCCGCAATCGGGTCACAGAGCTGAAGAAGGGGGAGAGGTCTGCTGCTTCCTTCACTGCCTGTCACTGATCGGCTGTTCCCTGTCATCGGGAAAGCTGATCAGTGACGTCAGACGTAAAGCCACGCCCCTACTGTAAAAAAAAACACACACACACTGACGTAACCCCTCCTCGCCCCCTAGTGGTTAACTCCTTCACTGCCAGTGTCATTTACGTAGGAATCAGTGCATTTAAATAGCACTGATGTCTGTATAAATGACAATGGTCCCAAAAATGGGTCAAAAATGTCCGATGTGTCCGCCATAATTTTCGAAATCACAATAAAAATCGCTGATCGCCGCCATTACTAGTAAAAAAAAATATTAATAAAAATGCTATAAAACTATCCCCAATTTTGTAAACGCTATAACTTTTGCGGAAAACCAATCAATAATTTCGCTAATAGCGATTTTTTTTACCAAAAATATGTAGAAGGATATGTATCGGCCTAAACTGAGGGAAAAAAAAGTTTTTTTTATATATTTTTTGGGGATATTTATTATAGCAAAAAGTAAAAAATATTGCATTTTTTTCAAAATTGTCGCTCTATTTTTGTCTATAGCGCAAAAAAAACACATAGGCGATCAAATAACACCAAAAGAAAGCTCTATTTGTGGGAAAAAAGGGACGCCAATTTTGTTTGGGAGCCATGTCGCACGACCGCGCAATTGTCAGTTAAAGCGACGCAGTGCCGAATCGCAAAAAGGGGCCTGGTCCTTTGGCTGCAAATTGGTCCGGGGCTTAAGTGGTTAATGGTAATTTAAACAAGACTTATATTTAAGGTAAAAATAATCAATGATTAATTTTATGTTTAAGCATACATCACAACTAAACCATTAATAAGATGTTGAACTCAGCTTTGTTGAAATATACAAAAATGTATATTTCTCTTTATTTGGAACAGAAGTATCTCATACTGCAATAAAACAATAACAATATTAATGCTACAAAGATTTAATGGTTTAGCTATGTATATGCTATGCTATACACTATGATAAGATGTCATTTATATGTCATATTTTGCTAGACTTTTGTCTCTTCATGAGATATATGGCTTTAAGAAGGTTGGATAAGATCATTAACTTTACTCTCAGGGTATGTGAGAAGTTAAGTCATGATTTCTCAAAATATAATGATTATTATTATACATGCAAATTCACTCTTATTCATAGTATTTCAAACCTGTTATGCTCATAATAATAAATATATATACTAATATGTATCAAATAGTTGTATCAACCATGCTATCATGAACATATGTATGAATTTTGTAACACTATATATATATATATATATATATATATATATATATATATATATATATATATATACAATTATTAAATTAAGTGACTATATAATTGCTCCAATATAAAGTAATAATAATATAACAAAAATGCAACTTTGTAAATACGCCCTAATTTCTTTTTCTCAGTAATGAAAGAAAAAAAAATATGTCTCTCTTCATTGTTCAGTTTCAGACACAACTCCTTAGTCTCCTTATAACATAAACACGGGCCTCGTGGCTAGTTGCTTATCTGTCTGGAATGCTACAATTTATGACTTGAGAAAATGTGAGATAGAGCTCTACAAGTTACATTCACTTTGTAAAAAATGTTTTTAACAAGATGGCTCCCAATATGCTCATGAAACATATGAAAAATAATATGTATAGGCATATATATATATATATATATATATATATATATATATATATATATATATATATATATATATATATATATATATTAATTATTTTAACCTCAATAGTTCTGACACTCTCATACATAAAAAAGATAGGAAAGAAAGAGAACAGCAGGGTGCCAGGTTACAAGCAGATAAAATAACCAATTCTAATGTGTAGCACACTTACATGTTAAAACTTGTATAGAAGCTCCAATAGCTAGGGCAGAGGATACATACAGTAGAGGACAGCATGGTGCAGCTGTCTGGAAGGACCGACAATCGGCTGCAAAGGAATGAACAAAAAAGCCCAGCTCTCGCTCTGGGCATACACTGGAAGCCATGACAGGTCAAAGGGGGACGGGCCACTACATAGCTACTTGGCAGCTGATTGGCTACCATGCACAGTAGTAAGTCAACCTCTTCATGTTTTCCTCAGCAATAAGGATACCTACATGCCTTCTATACTTTCATAATTGCTCGATGATTAACACCCATCATATCACAGTTGAGCATGGAACATTTGTTAATTGGGTCAACCCTATTTAATGTTCTAGTGACTTTTTTAAGAGAATTGTTTGGGTTGCTCCCTTACCTCTCCCCTACCCTCCCTTATTTATTTATTTTATTTATTACAGGATTTATATAGCGCCAACAGTTTACGCAGCGCTTTACAATATAAAAAGGGAGACAATACAGTTATAATACAATAAAATACAAGAGGATTAAGAGGGCCCTGCTCAGAACAGCTTACAATCTAATAGCGTGGGGGAGGTGATACAAAAGGTTGTAACTGTGGGGAATGAGCTGATGGAAGTGGTAAAAGATTAGTTGGAGACATGATAGGCTTCCCTGAAGAGATGAGTTTTCAGGGATCGCCTGAAGGTAGCTAGAGTAGGGATAGCCGGACAGGTTGAGGCAGCGAGTTCCAGAGGATGGGAGAGGCTCTGGAGAAATCCTGGAGATGAGCATGGGAGGAGGAAACAAGAGAGCTTGACAGGAGGAGATCTTGAGAAGAGCGGAGAGGATGGTTTGGGATATGTTTGGAGACAAGATTGGCGATGTAGCTCGGGGCAGAGTTGTGGATGGCTTTGTAAGTTGTGGTTAGTATTTTGAATCTAATTTGCTGGGTGATTGGGAGCCAGTGTAGGGATTGGAGGAGAGGGTTTGCACACACTGAACGGTTGGTAAGGTGGATAAGTCTGGCAGCAGCATTCATGATAGACTGAAGAGGGTAGAGCCTATGGTGAGGCAGGCCAATGAGAAGGGAGTTGCAATAGTCAAGGCGAGAGATAACAAGGGAGTGAATGAGGAGCTTGGTGGTGTCATTTGTTAAAAAGGGGCGAATTTTAGAGATGTTACGGAGGTGAAGTCTACAAACTTTTGACAGCGATTGGACTTGAGGCTGAAATGACAAGTCCGAGTCTAGGATTACACCGAGTACCCTGGCGTGAGGAAAGGGACTGATGGTTGCATTGCTGATTTTGATGGAAAAGTCAACAATGTTTATGGTGTTCTTTTTTTCAATGATGGTGTTCTTTTTTTCCTAACCTCTTTCTCATGTCTGACTTCCTTTCTTTTTCCTTACTGTTTTATTCGTGTTACCTTCTCTTTGTTGCTGATATGCAACTATTAGAAGGCTTCCACGCTCCCTCTGTTTCTTGGAGGTTTCTAAGCTCAACTTAAGAAAAGGAATGGCAGAGGACACCAGATTGAGTGCAGTAGTATGAGAATTTTCTTTTTTTTGAAAGACAATTAGCAACTCACTTTTAGATGTGAAAACAAAAAAGCATGTCTCCATGATATAGATGGCTTCTCTCCTTAGGTCAGCAAGGATTCTGCGGTGGCCACCAACAGGATCAGATGCCACTATACGACAAGCCAGGTAATGCTGAGAACCATGCTAGAACACACAGGGCACTAAACCGGAAGTACAAATAAATATATACAAATATATATAAAATGGGGCGCTAGCAAAAAATTCAAAAAATATATTAATTAATAACAAGCAGCACTTGCTGGAAGAAATAAATATGGATAATACTTGCTGATAAATAAATTGCCAATAAATAAGAGATCTGATGATTACGAGTACATACAATAAATATGTAAAAAATATGTAAAAAAATTTAAAAAATAGGAAGGTAAAAATATGTGGCGCTTGCTAGTAAGAAGGATGCCAATCCTCAGGGGGGGCTCCAAAGGATGGTTCCCTAAAAGCGTCTGAAAGTTAATGATTTGAAAAAATCCACAATGTATAGCAAAAGATAATGCTATACCAATAAACTCAATCATAAAGTGCATCAAATAGTGAAATAAATATTCTAATATTGTGCAAAATAGACAATAAAGTGCATACAATATCTTATAAAAAACACTTTTCATAAATACGTAAAAATTCATAAATCGTATAAAAATATAAATAAATAAGTGAAACCGTAATTAAAGACGGGTATTGAATAACAAAAAAAAAAAAAAAAAAAATATTGTGCAAATAAGCGTGTGCAAATAATGCCCAACGAAAAGTGCAGTAATTGCAAAACAAGTCCAAAATACCATGTGCAAATATGGCCAAAAAGAAAAGTGCAGCAATTGCAAAAAATGCTGATTAGTGCAGTGATCCAAAATAATTGTGCTCAAATGCAACAGTCCAATGCAGTCTCTATGTGTGGTAATTACTTATGAGAAGTGAATCCTCCAAATAGCAGTAAGCTCCTTAGGCTAAATAGCAGTGATCTCCTCCATGCAGTATAATGTGCCAATCTTTGTTGTTTCCCCCAGCCCCTTACCTTTAAGTAAAGGTTAAGACAGCCTAAAGCCCCATACACACGCTCGGATTATCCGAGGACCAGGTCCGTCGGATCATGTCCGTCGTACTTTGTCCGATGTTGTTTTTGCGTACACACGGTCGGACAAAGTTGTCGGAAAATCCGATCATTCTGAACGTGGTGACATTTGTTGCCTACAACGGGACTACGTAGAAGCTAGTAGCCAATAGCTTTGGTCTTGTAATGTGATCTGAGCATGCGTAGCACTTTGTCCGTCGGACAACGCTACACACGGTCGGATTTGGTGTGATCGGACCTTGTTGTCAAAAAATCTATCCAGCAGGAGATAGGACTTTGTCCGTCGGACAATCCGACGTACACTGTCCGATGGTGCATACACGCGGTCTGATTTTTCGACAACATTGTCCGATCGGACAGAATCCATGCGAAAATCCGACCGTGTGTATGGGACTTTACACTGACACAGCCAGAGATCTCTTCCTCCTCTGGATCCTTCACATTCAGGTCCTTATCAGCGCCTTATTTCCTAGTTAACATTCAGTAACAGCAGCGGTTGTTGAGAACGTGTGTGATCCCAGCCGAGACCACACACACAGTGTCACCTGACTCTAATCTCCTCACTAGTATCGTCACGCCCACGTGACTTTTTCAAAGGAATTCCTTTTACTAAATGTTAACTAGGAAATAAGGCGCTGATAAGTACCTGAATGTGAAGGATCCAGAGGAGGAAGAGATCTCTGGCTGTGTCAGTGTAAGGCTGTTTTAACCTTTACTTAAAGGTAAGATATGTGTTAAGTAGGCCTAGTGTGCATCAACACAGCCAATACCCCTGAGAGAAGCTTGTACAGATAGACATAGAAGGTATATGCATATAAACAAAATTGGGTTTTATTAGGGCAATGGGCCCAAGAAAAAAGTAATAAATGAAAATACAAATTTGCATAGAATCAAAATATACATGGAACAGCATGTAACCATAGACATGTACATAAAATGCAGTATTTGCAAAACAACTTGCGATATAACAGTAGTCTTTAGGAAAATGCCGACATGTTTCGGACGGACGTCCTTTTTCAAGGCAATTAAAGTTCCTGTGGTTTCACAGTTGTACTGTATAGAACAGAGTAAAACCATTAGTATGTATAATATGCTGTTATCAAGGTAGGAGCCTGTCATTTACCGTTAAATGGTCATGGTACTCACTTGCAGAGCATTGAGGGAGGGGTTCCCGACATTCGTGGGGTGACAAAATATGGTCTTGAAGGAGTCACAAAATATATGTGATCTATGCTATTTTAAAAGCAAGGGGCTGCTGGGCGCTCGATTGGCTGCAAGATCTCAAGCCAGGCACCGCAAGGTTGCCGTGGCTAAAATATACCTGGGCCGGGGTAGGTAGAGGGCTGAAGGAATAGAGAGAGAAAAAAATAAAAATGAAGGAGTATTAGATTGAGATAAAATTCTACATACAAGGAGTATTCTTTGGTGTTGGTAATGAGTATAAAAAGTAGTTTACCTTGTTGGCAGAGGTCCTGTGTGGAGATACGTCAGAGCACCGGCAGGAGAGTGATATGACTAGTCCCGCCACTGCTCTGGTTTATATAGGGTAGGTAAGTATAAACAGCCGTGTGTGCCGTCACGTGGGATCGGCATGCTCAGCTGAGGGCTAATAAACAGGGCCTGGTATTAGGGGGTAACAGCACAAGGCTGTGTGTATCCCCCAGGAGATCTCTGAGGCGGCGACGCGGGCAGAGTGTCCCCTCCCCGCACGCTGGAACGCAAACGTGCTGGAACGTGCGCCTCAATGGGATAAAGCGTGCGCATGCGCGGAACAGAGTCCGCGCATGCGCGCTGTCTTACCCGCGCCGGGCAGCCGGAATTCGAGTCCATGCAGAAAGGCTAGGTTAGGATTTGGGATGTATTGCGGAGTAATACCGTGCAATGGGTTTAGGCAACGGTATGGCAATGTGTTGCAAGTGAGTCCAGACACAAGTGAACGGATTAAGCACCCCCTATTGGAAAAATATAAAGAAAAGTAATTTATTGTAACATATACATTGACAACCAAATATAGTGGTTATACAAAAAAGATAAGCAAATATTAGACAGTTTGGATAGCAGTGTAATAATTGTCACAAACAATAACAGGGTTTGAGAATATTGTCCTAATATAGGAAAAACTGTCAAGATAAAGCTAAGATGTTGCATATTAGGATAGAGAGCGAATTGAGGCCCTGGAGTAGGAGAATTGGATGGAGGCCCACATATCCCTCTAGAGGGTTTTAGAGGTCAAGTTCACATGCCCCTGATTCAAAGCCTTCAAGATAGGGCTTGAAATTGAATGCCTCATTGAGGCCAGGGGGAGATGTTGCATTGAGGTGAAATATCCATCTAAGCTCGCTTTGTAGCAGGGCTTTATTATAATCACCCCCTCGATTGGGTGGGGGAATGTGGTCAAGTGCTTTAAATACAATTTGGGGGGTTGAGTCTTGATGGACAATTGCACAGTGTCGCCCTAAAGGAAGATCGGGGTCTTTTTGGTTGATACTGAGGGTATGACGGTAAATACGTTTCCAAAAGGGTAATTTGGTATTTCCAACATAAAAACACCCGCATTCGCATTCGAGTAAGTATACAATGCCGATCGAGCGGCAATTAACAAAATGTTGGGGGAAGAATTGTTGTCCGTTGGGTAAAATATTAGATCTGTTAGATTTAGATAGATATTTGCAGTATTTGCAATTTCCACAAGGGAAAGTACCCTTTGACTGTTTATGCAGTTTATAAGCTGGGGTGTATTCGCTTCTAATTAACTTATCACGGAGAGAAGGGGCTCGTCTATAGGTGAGTAATGGATGTGTGGGAACAAAGGGGGACAGAGAGTGGTCTGAAGTCAAAATATGCCAATGTTTCGTCAAGATATGGGTGATCGAGGAGTGTTGTTCACAATAGTTGGTAATAATTCTCAGAGGGGTGTTGGTTTCCCTTGGTTTGGAAGAGAAAAGTAAGGAGGTACGTGTTTTTGTTTTCGCTTTTTTATATGCAGTTTTTAAAACTGTATGTGAGTATCCTCGTGCTCGGAGCCTGTTACGTAGGACAGAGGCCTCATGTTCGAAAGAGGCCTCGGTCGAACAATTACGGCGGGCACGGAGGTATTGGGCATATGGGATAGAATTGAGGAGGGGTTCAGGGTGAAAACTTGAAGCAGCTAGAATGGTGTTTCCTGTAGTAGGTTTACGATATAGATTGCTTTGGATGTGTCCCTCCTGATCTTTTATAAGAGTGAGGTCTAGAAAGCAAATAGATGTGGGGCTAAATGTCATGGTAAATTTGAGGTTAAGTTGGTTAGAGGTATTGAGATAAGTCAAAAAGTCTTGTAGTGTTTGACTGGGTCCCTGCCAAACAATAAAGATATCGTCGATGTATCGACGAAAGGTCACAACATGTTTAGTATAAACAGAGGCAGAAGGATCTGCAAAAAGTAGGCGTTCCCACTCCCCCAAGTACAGATTGGCGTACGCCGGTGCGCAACAAGTGCCCATGGCTACGCCCTGTACTTGGAGGTAGTGGGAACCGTCAAATGAGAAAAAGTTATGGTTTAAGATAAAGTTGAGTGCATTAACAATGAATGCAGAGAGGTCGTTGGGATATAAAGAAGTGGAGGCTAATATGTGTTGAATGGCCAGGAGTCCCAAGGAATGGGGGATGGAGCTATATAGTGCCTCGACGTCGATCGCGACAAGAAGGGTGTCGGGACCGACTACGAGGGAAGAGAGCCCTTGTAAAAGGTGTGTGGTGTCACGTATGTAGGAGGGTAGTTGTATTACTAGAGGTTGGAGTAGTTTATCAATATAACGGCTGAGGTTGTCAGTAAGAGAACCTCTGCCGGAAACTATGGGCCTACCTGGTGGTCTGGGTAGGTTTTTATGCACTTTGGGGAGTGCATAGAAAGTAGCTGTTCGGGGGAATTTGGTTCTGACGTATTCACTAGTGTGTTTATAAAGCACCCCTTGGGTAGAAGCAGAATCTATAAGTGTGTATAATTTTTGTTGTGCTAGAGAAATGAAAGATGTAGGGATCTTTTTGTACCATTCCTTGTTTTGCAGGATGTCCTGGCACATTTGGGTATAATCGGATCTGTCAAGGATAACTATATTTCCGCCTTTGTCGGCAGGTTTTATGATTATCAGGGGGTTAGTTTTTAAATTTTGCAATGCAAGGTGTTGATTGTATGTAAGATTTCTTACCTTGGAACGATTGGGATGGATTTTTAAATTACGAATTTCCCGTGTCACTGCCTGTAAGAAAAGTGCTGCGCGTGGATTAGTGCTAGGAGGTGGGAAGAAACTAGATTTCTTTTTGATGGTAATTTTTTGGGGTGGGCGGGATTGGGTGGGAGGGTCTTCCTCAGTGTATGCTAGGATATTATCCAAATCTAGAGTGTCTATTAGATTAGAGTTATCGCTTTCCTCCAAAAGCTCAGTTAGCTGTTGGAGAGCGGTAGTCTCCGATGCGGTGTGTAAAAGAGAATCTGGGAAAGGATTGGGGGTGTAAATACTGTGTAATAAAAGCTTACGGACAAATAGGTGAATGTCTTTGATAACAGTGAATTTGTCAATGTGCGATACAGGACAAAAGGTAAGTCCCTTTTCCAGGACTGTGATTTCATGATTAGTGAGTGAATAACTAGATAGATTTATAATGTTGCATGAGGGAGTGTTTATCTTGGTGTTCTTTTGGGTTTGTAAGCATTGTTGTGTTGGATTTTTTGTGATGCACGCATCAAATCTAAAAAATCAGAGTGGTTTTACTCTGTTCTATACAGTACAACTGTGAAACCACAGGAACTTTAATTGCCTTGAAAAAGGACGTCCGTCCGAAACATGTCGGCATTTTCCTAAAGACTACTGTTATATCGCAAGTTGTTTTGCAAATACTGCATTTTATGTACATGTCTATGGTTACATGCTGTTCCATGTATATTTTGATTCTATGCAAATTTGTATTTTCATTTATTACTTTTTCTTGGGCCCATTGCCCTAATAAAACCCAATTTTGTTTATATGCATATACCTTCTATGTCTATCTGTACAAGCTTCTCTCAGGGGTATTGGCTGTGTTGATGCACACTAGGCCTACTTAACACATATTTTTTCATATTAGAGAAGCGATAGACCACTTTCTACCAACTACTTGCCCAACTATTCTTTTCTTACTTAAAGGTAAGGGGCTGGGGGAAACAACAAAGATTGGCACATTATACTGCATGGAGGAGATCACTGCTATTTAGCCTAAGGAGCTTACTGCTATTTGGAGGATTCACTTCTCATAAGTAATTACCACACATAGAGACTGCATTGGACTGTTGCATTTGAGCACAATTATTTTGGATCACTGCACTAATCAGCATTTTTTGCAATTGCTGCACTTTTCTTTTTGGCCATATTTGCACATGGTATTTTGGACTTGTTTTGCAATTACTGCACTTTTCGTTGGGCATTATTTGCACACGCTTATTTGCACAATATTTTTTTTTTTTTGTTATTCAATACCCGTCTTTAATTACGGTTTCACTTATTTATTTATATTTTTATACGATTTATGAATTTTTACGTATTTATGAAAAGTGTTTTTTATAAGATATTGTATGCACTTTATTGTCTATTTTGCACAATATTACCTTGCACAGGAATGTTTATTTCACTATTTGATGCACTTTATGATTGAGTTTATTGGTATAGCATTATCTTTTGCTATACATTGTGGATTTTTTCAAATCATTAACTTTCAGACGCTTTTAGGGAACCATCCTTTGGAGCCCCCCCTGAGGATTGGCATCCTTCTTACTAGCAAGCGCCACATATTTTTACCTTCCTATTTTTTACATTTTTTACATATTTTTTACATATTTATTGTATGTACTCGTAATCATCAGATCTCTTATTTATTGGCAATTTATTTATCAGCAAGTATTATCCATATTTATTTCTTCCAGCAAGTGCTGCTTGTTATTAATTAATATATTTTTTGAATTTTTTGCTAGCGCCCCATTTTATATATATTTGTATATATTTATTTTTACTGACTATTGGTGTGTGAACACTCTGATGGTGGCCGCAGCAGTTGTTGTTATATATTGATTCTCTTTTTTATCCCTTATTGGTTTGCGCAGCTGGTTCCCCCCTTTTTACATTTACTAAACCGGAAGTGACATCAGTGTGAGAGGAATAGAAAGTAAAGGGGCATGGTTATGCATTTCAAAGCCATACAGCTTCTTTTTCAAACCATATAGTGCCATGAAAACTATGCAAATATATTCCCACTACAGGCGTGGCCAGCAAGGGGGCAGGAATTGTAGACCATGAGCATACAATGAGAGATCCATAATGCAGGAAGGTAATTTCTCCTTAATGGACTGCACAGAGGGGGAACCACAGAGTGAAGAGCCAGAAATAAACACACAATGAAAGATCAATCATATAGGGAGGCCATTACCCCCTAATAGACTGCACAGAGTGGGAACTACAGAGTGCAAACAAACAAATAGAACCCAAACATTGTGTAAGCATGAAGTTCAATATACAAAAAGAATGTAGCATTGACCCTAAAAAAAGGCAATGCAAACGTTTATGAAAAAAGAAACACATTATAAAACAGGAAACAGGGCATCCACCCTTAACTGGCTGGCTGTACCACGTGGAATATATTAGCAAAGAAATGGCTGAAAATAAAGTATAATATATTATATGGAACTGTAATGTATATTAAATATATACGTTGACAATGCCTTTTATTTTTCTTTTCTAACACAGCTCTGACTTTATTGTTAGCATGTCTTATTGTGTCTATGTTTTTATTGGCCCACCATGAAATCTGAACAAGCAGCATACCCCTTCCCTCTTGGGTTTAAGGTATGCCCCATTGCTGCTTAGCGCTGTAAGCTAATTTATCATTGCCTCTCTAACATTATTTCAAGTCTTATTCTGTATTTACAGGTCTGTGCATTTATTAATAGGTATGAGATTAATGTTAGCAGTTATTACACTTGCCAAACCTCTTATATCATATATTTTTTTTAAATTTTCTTGCAGCTTTTGTTGTTTTGGTGAAACAGCAGAGAAGGCCAATTAAAAATTGCCATATACTAATATATTATTATTAATAAATCTAGTGAGCTGCCAGTTGAGAGATATTTTACAGAAAAGTCAAATTCTTTGTCTGTCAGGAGTGTGTGCGATCCTGCTCCATCATAGTTCCAGTAACCTGGTTTTGGCTGTGGCATTCTCCTTGTCTGTCTACCTGCAAGGTGATTAATGTGGCCAGTCTCTTGGTGGAGACCAAACCTGATTTAAGCCAACCAAGCCTGCAGTGTCATGCTTGTGATAGCATGTGTAATATGTGCAAGCTCCCTGCTGTTTGGATTCCCCTATTTATGACCTTGGATCAGATATTGACTATTCTCTGAACTCTGCCTGCTGTTTTACTAAGGATTAACCCCCACTATTCTGAACCTTGCCTGTCTCGTACCTAGACTGTCATTGAACCACTATGCCTGTCTGCCAACCGCAAGTATCCGTTTGCTTTGCTCAGTTTGCACATGCCCAGGCATGGTGTCCAGGCACTATAGCATTGTGTATAAGCCCTTGGGGCAGCCTTATGAGAAATGGGGCTGCTATAGGTGAAGAACATAGAAGCTAGCTATAGTGTCTGACCAACTGCATTAGGGGTAAACGTGACATTATCACAAGCCTATAAAAAAAACATTTTTCTGTGAAGATGGACTCTAAACAGGCTCATTTATTTGCTGAGTAGACTTGTAAACTGACACACCAAGTCCAGGAACTGTCTATGCGTGTATACGCACCTCCAGCAGTAACGCAGGAACTAGAGTTCAAGGTTAACCCACCTGATTTTCTAGTGAACCCCATATGTTTTCCAACTTTAAAAACAGTTGTATATTATACTTTAAGCTTCTGGTTCTGAAGCACAGCAGATTGACCTGATTATTACATGGTTGCAGGGGGACCCCCAGACGATCCAGCCCGAGGTTCATTAAAAAAAAAAATTCAACCTCACTTAGGGTGGAATGACCAAGCTTTGAAGTCAGTTCAGCTTAGGCTTATCAGACTCTATAAAGGACTCCTTAGTACACTATAGGGATAAGCCCAATGTTCGAGTCGAACATTATGGGGCGTTCATGGGTAATTAGAGCGCCTGCGGAACGCCCCATAATAAACGGTGAGACCATCAATACCTGCTGATTGGCCAAAACATGCACCTGAACTGCATGCTTTGGCCAATCACAGCACGCTCTGCTGTGAGAGCCATGATTGGCCAAAGGCAGTCCACGCCCCACACTGAATGTGAGATGAAAATTGGCAAAGTTTTGTGTTTCTCAACATGTTTCACCCAAATTCGGGCTTCCTCAGGAGAACTGAACAATGTCATACAATATTCACTGAAATAGAAGAAATAGAATAAAAAAAACTGGACACATATGATTTACACATACAAATAGATTGGTATAGAATGAACATCATGTAAGAGATGAGTGAGTGGAGCTAATAAGCTCCCAGGCTAGCCTGTGTGTTTAAGCAGAACGTCTCGCAGTCCACAAAGAATGCTGAATACGTGAGGTTCATTGAGTGCGTCATAGAGAGGGAAATAACAGCCAAGACTAAATCAGTCTCGGAATCCATCTATTGGGTATATTAATAAGGTAGCTTTAAATTACTTTAGTTTACAGCAAAAGTGATAAGAATAGATAAATAGTACAAGAGACCTACCAAAAAAATCTTTCACTTGAAAATTTGTCAAAGAGTTATTGTTGAGATAGGCATTCGAAAAATGCCCATGACTACCAAAAGGAAGCCTAAATTTGATTCTGGAAAAATATATATAAAAAGGGAATTTAGTTTATCAAAGAAATGCCAGACAGATCTAACCACCATCAAATGCCGAGGACGATCAAACAAAGCCCCAAACATATAATTACCTAATTAGAAGGTTTAGATCCACTCATATGCCAGCCAGGATAAAATCTATCCATATGTGAGGAGGTCAGAGTGAGGTAAATCAACCCCTTGAAAGGGAAATAAATGAGGCATTTTAGTGATCAATTCTCAGCATAAGATCTGGTAGATTATCTCTGAAAGTCTTTCTTACCTTGTCTAACGTTATTTCAGGAAATAGCTCCGCTGAGCTGCACAGTCAAACAGCCAAAACAGTCCCTTTTTATAACCCTCTCCACCGCTGTTTTGGCGCCAAATTCCGGCGCCAAAACAGTCAGGTGAGGACAGACAGCATCACAGCAGGTGCGCTGGCGCACCGGAAATGACAACAGCGGGACCGGAAGTAAGTCTTACAACAGGAAGTCAGGTACTGACCTCTATGCTGAAGACACTAGGAACCGCCCAGGATGTTAACCACTTCAGCCCCGGACCAATTGTCAGCTTAAGGACCAGAGGTCTTTTTTCAATTTCGCACTGCACTACTTTAACTGGTAATTGCGCGGCCATGCAATGTTGTAACCGTAATTTGCGTCCATTTCTTCCCACAAATAGAGATTTCTTTTGATGGTATTTGATTGCCTCTGTGATTTTTATTTTTTGCGATATAAATGGAAAAAGACCGAAAATTTTGAAAAAAAAAGAGATTTTCTACTTTTTGTTATAAGAAAAATCTAATAAACTCAATTTTAGTCAAACATTTGGGCCAAAATGTATTCAGCCACATGTCTTTAGTAAAAAAAATGCCAATAAGCGTATATTTATTGGTTTGCGCAAAAGTTATAGCGTCTACAAACTAGAGTACATTTTCCGGAATTTACACCGCTTTTAATTTATGACTGCCTATCTCATTTCTTGAGGTGCTAAAATGGCAGGGAAGTACAACCCCCCCCCCAAATGACCCCATTTTGGAAAGTAGACACCCCAAGCTATTTGCTGAGAGGCATGTTGAGCCCATTGAATATTTTTTTTTTTAGTCCCAAGTGATTGAATAAAGGCAAAAATAAAAAATAAATTTTTTTTTTCAAAAAGTTGTCACTAAATGATATATTGCTCACACATGCCATAGTTATATGTGGAATATTATATGTGAAATATTTTTTTTTTGCAAGAAAATTACGTTGAACCCCCAAACACTATATATATTGTTAAAGCAAAGGCTCTACAGATTAAAATGGTGGGTGTTGCATTTTTTTTCCACACAGTATTTGCGCAGCGATTTTTCAAACGCATTTTTTGTGGAAAAAATACACTTTTTTTTTATTTTAATGCACTAAAACACACTATATTGCTCAAATTTTTGATGAAATAAAAAATGATCTTAGGCCGAGTACATGGATACCAAACACGACATGCTTTAAAATTGCGCACAAACACGCAGTGGCGACAAACTACATACATTTTTAAAAGCCTTTAAAAGCCTTTACATGATACCACATTAGATTCACGGAGGAGGTCTACTGCTAAAATTACTGCCCTCGATCTGACCTTCGCGGTGATACCCCACATGCATGGTGCAATTGCTGTTTACATATGACGCCAGACCAACGCTTGTGTACGCCTTTGCGCAAGAGAAGGGGGGGCAGGGGTGCTTTTTTTTTTTTTTTTTTTAGTTTTTTTTTTATTATTTATTTAGCTTTTTTATTTTATTTTTAAACTGTTACTTCCATTTTTTTTCTTTTTTATCATTTTTATTGTTATCTCAGGGAATGTAAATATCCCCTATGATAGCAATAGGCAGTGACAGGTACTCTTTTTTTGAAAAAATTGGGGTCTATTAGACCCTAGATCTTTCCTCTGCCCTCAAAGCATCTGACCACACCAAGATCAGTGTGATAAAATGCTTTCCCAATTTCCCAATGGCGCGGTTTATATCCATTCCCTACCACTGCTTGTAAAAGCAGTCTAGAGGCTAATTACTGGCTAGAATTGCTTTTACATGAAAGCCGATCACTGGCTGAAAAGAATGATACCAAGATGATACCTAAACCTGCAGGCATCATTCTGGTATAACCATTTAAAGTCCAGCAACATACTGGACATATATTGTAATCTTTTTTTTTCATGCAGCCTCTTGGCTGAACGAAAAAAGAGATTGATTGGTGGGTATGCCCACCATTAGAATACCTCCCTTCATCCACCTACTTCTAATGATGGGCATACATGCACCATTTATATATGCCGATGCATGGGGGCATCCTCCCGCAAAAGTTATGCCGTGTACACACGGTCGGACTTTTCCACGGGGCAAGCCTCCGTCGGAATTTCGACCGTATGTACGTGGCATTAGGAGCCAATCGCTCCTCCCCCCCTGCTGCCCCCATGCTTCGGCACATATGCTCTTTTTTTTAACTGTGGTGGTGAAATCACCTCCTACAGCGTTGGAGTCGCGGCTTTATGTATCGTGGGAGCAAACGCTGTCGCTGTCAAGATAAATAAATCCGCGCTGCAACTGAATGGCGCACCTGAAAACAAAAAAATGCTTAACACTAAAACACAGTAAACAAAATTACATACTTGAAAAGCAAGAATGATAAAACATAATAAAACATTGCAGAATAGAATGGAGTAAAAAAAGAGCAACAATAGAGAGAGAATAGAGAGAGAGAGAGAACAATAAAACGACAACTATTTTTGTTTTTTTTTATTTTTTTTGAGATTCACAGGTAAAAAAGCTCCTGACTGTTAGCGACTGAATCAAAACGCTACCACAAAAAAAATGTTAGCGATCGCAGGGATCAGGCCTGACTCTGCGAACGCTGCAGTTGTGTGCTTAGTGTTTTGTAAGTGACAGTGATCGATCGATACTGCACTTGGGTGGGCTGGGCTGGGCGGAGGGGGAAAACGCAGGTGCTAGCAGGTATCTGGGCTGATCCCGCTAACAATGCGTTTTTTGGAACCCTAAACTGCTGGGACGCTAGTATAGATCTGATCAGATCAGATATTGATCTGTTCAGATACTGTGCCACTAAGGGAGGTGTATGCTTTGCGCGTGGGTGTTTGCGGTACTGGCACTAACCTGGGGCGACGCAGACCTTATTTGACCCTAAAACCTAATTGATATCACCCGCCGGGCAATCAGGGGGTTAAACCGTTATTGGGTAATAAATGGCGGGTGCCCTGACCGTATAAAAAACAAGCTAACTAACCAGCGTCACCCGTAACAGTAATACGGTGTTCACTGGTGAAAGGGTTAACTAGGGGCAATCAGGGGGTTAAAACCTTTATTAGGTACTATATGGGGGTACCTGACGCTATATAAAAACCTGACGGGGAACCTAAATAACGAAATAACTAACTGGCTAACCAGCGTCACCAGTGACACTTATACAGTGATCACTGGTGAAAGAGTTAACTCTAGGGGCAATCAGGGGGTTAAAACCTTTATTTAGGTTGTAATATGGGGGTACCTGACCTATAAACCTATTTATGAACCTATATAAACCTGGCGGTTAACCTAAAAAAAAAACTGGCTACCTAGCGGCACCAGTGACACTAATGCAGCGATCAGAAAAACGATCGCTTAGTGACACTGGCAAAAAGGGGGTGAAAGGGTTAACTAGGGGCAATCAGGGGGGTTAAACCTTTATTAGGTAATATATGGGGGTACCTGACGCTATATAAAAACCTGACGGGGAACCTAAATAACGAAATAACTAACTGGCTAACCAGCGTCACCATTGACACTTATACGGTGATCACTGGTGAAAGGGTTAACTCTAGGGGCAATCAGGGGGTTAAAACCTTTATTTAGGAATTGCAGGGGGGCGTGGCTTGGCACGCAGAGCGGATGGCAGCAGACTAGACGAGCTCCGTCAAACCCTCAGCCCTTACAGCTCAAACAACACCGTAACCACCAGCCAAAATGAGCAGACTCACCCGCCACAACTCCGGAACCCACCCTCGACGCTCCGCTCCGGCCTCGAGCTCCAGAAGCATTCCGGACATCTTCAAATCCCAGTCACAGACCCGCCGCCGCAAGGCCCTTCCCAAGATGGCGCAGCCGCGTGGAGAGGAAGAGTTCAGCGAGGACTCACAATCCGCTTACGAAGAGGAGGTAAGAGACACCTCTGCAGCAGATCACCCCCTTACCCTCCCTGCCATGATGAAAATAGCGGCAGACATCAAAGGGACCTTCTCCTCCGCCATCACGGAGTTGAAAGCGGACATCTTGTCCATCTCAGAGAAGCTAGAGGGGGCAGAGAAGGCAGGCACAAGGAGGGACAAGGCCATAGCGCGCCTGGAAAAAGTCACAGACAACCATGCAGCCCACCTCATTGAAATGAATCGCCAATTGGAGGATTTGGACAATAGGGGGAGAAGACACAATGTTAGGGTGAGGGGGGTACCAGAATCTGTGGACCCCAGCAACATACCCTCTGCCCTACAGTATGTTTTCAATGAGGTTCTGGAACGCCCGACGGACACCATGATAGTTTTTGACCGGGCACACAGGGCGCTAAGAGCCAGGCCAGCCGACACGGCACCCCCCAGGGACATTATATGCTGTCTCCCGGACTTTAAACTGAAGGAGGAAATTATGCAAAAGGCCAGGCATAATGCACACATAACATTTAATGACACGGCCATCGCCATTTTCCAAGACCTCTCCCCCATTACTTTAAGCAACAGGAGAGCTCTGCGCCCTCTGCTGGAGATCCTACGCGAGCAAAACATACCATACAAGTGGAAATTCCCCTTTGCATTAAATGTGACTTTCCAAGGTAGGCAGCTTTACCTACGTACACCAGATGACCTCCAGAACTTTTGTCAAGACATCCAGATCCCGCTGATTGACCTACCCGAGTGGTACAGAGAATTCCTCAACCCCCCAAAAACACAGGGAATCCAAGCTTCACAACCCACCACACCTACCAAGCCACCGAACAAAAGAGGGAAGTTCCAGTCCAAACAAGGCCCGGGCACAAGCGCTACCCCGAGACATGCCAACGCACCCAGAGATCTACAGCCAGATTCAGGCCAGGAATAAATTCTAAGATGAAGGCAGGATAGCCGATTTCATTTCACCACAGTAATAGCACCACTGCACACTCACACACAGGTTGTTCATCTTAACAATTACTTTTTGCGCTTTATTTTTCTTCAACTTTGTTCTACCCAGCACGGCTATTCCCCTTGGTCCACTTGTAGCAGGTGACCTCCCGCTTGGACTCCATCAGAGCACCGGACCTGGGGCTACAACACCCACAAACGGACATGAAAGGAGTCGGGTGTACACTGAACTACACACTTCTAAGGTATGAACTTTCCTTTACCTAGTCTAAGAAGGGACACTCCATATGGAACTGAGTCAGTGCACAACCTCACCTCGTCTAACAGAGAAGCCCTACAAAGGGTCATGGGTAACCATGGCATGCGATGTGCACGGACAACCATAGGCATGGTAAGAAACCCAGAGCGGACCCACAGGGATTAGCTGGAGGGAGCTGGAACATGCAGACCCTAGAAGTTTAATTGGGCACTTTAGCATTGAGTGTGCAGTGGTGTGAGCAGTGGCGGGAGCCTGCATCACTAACTAACGATGTTTTACATCACCCTTAATGGGCGATAGCCAAAGTTACGGTTACGGTTAATGTTTACTTATAGCATGACTTTTCTGTTAGCAATATCTATGAAGGGCTGGGGGGGAGGGAGTTTGAGGTGGATAACACACTTAATTCCTCTTTAATAGGTTTTCTGGCTAGGCCGGAAAAACTGATTGTTGCCACTGATCTGGGCTTCCTCCCATCACCCCCACAGAGGACGCGGCAGTGTGAACGCCACAGTGACACCTCGAAGTTTAGAGGACGGCACTGGGGCGCCAACAAGCAGCTCCTAACAAATTCAGTTACCTCTGGGAATTAAAACCCAGAGGTTAGTTACCACATCTCCTGACCCACCTTCCAAAGTGTCGGATAGTGGGCTCACTAATCTATTCTATTGCCACGTGCAATCCTACTTTTCTCTCCTATATCCTGTCCTCTTCTTAACACCCCCCACACTAGACTAGTGTGAACCCTCCCTTTGGTTACCCGTACAACCCTCCCCCCCCCCACCCCACCCGCAGCACTCAACAAAATGATTTACTCAACATTAGGGAAAAACCCCACGGTGATATCACACAACGTAAGGGGACTTAACAAACCACAAAAGAGAACACAATTATTACGTGACTTGGGAAAGAGGAGGCCGGCCTTCGTATTTCTACAAGAGACGCACTTTAGAGCGGACTCTATACCAAAGATGACAGATGGGTACTTTACTAAAGCATACCATGCACCCAATCCAGACTCGAAAACGAAGGGGGTATCCATCCTTATAGGACGAAACTCGGGATTCTCCCCTACACACCAAAAGGCAGATCCAGGAGGCCGGTTCCTCTTCCTCAAAGGACATATAGGCAAGCTACCTATAACACTTGCATGCGCATACTTCCCGAACTCCGCACACATAACCTTTTGCCAATCATTGATAGACGAATTGACGGAATTTGCCTCTGGATGCATCATCTTGGGAGGTGACTTTAATGTCCCCCTGGAACCCACACAGGATACATCCAACGGCAAGTCCACGATCACCTACCGTAAACTGAAAAAGATAAAAATGATGTTACACTCACTGACTTTGACTGACTCATGGCGAGTGACCCACCCCCAGGGGAGGGACTACACGTACTTTTCCTCTCTGCACCAAAAGTACACACGTATAGACTTTTTATTTATCACACAAAGAGACCTCTCCAGGATGACAGGGGCACATATAGGTTCGAGATCAGTATCTGATCATGCACCTATATCAATGTCCTTACAGCTACAAGAGACACACAAGAAAAATAGTGGGTGGAGGCTGAACCCGACATTATTGACAGACCCGGTGACTCTAGAAACAATAAAGAAAAATATACAAACTTACTTCCAAGAAAACACGACAGAAGAGGTATCACACTTGAACATCTGGGAAGCACACAAATGTGTAGTCAGAGGTCAACTCATGGGGTTAGCCTCACAGAAAAAGAAGGCAGCAGAAAAAGAACTAAAAGACCTATTCCACAGAGTCCAAACATTAGAGACCCAACACAAGAGATCTCTGGCACTGACAGTCGCTGAAGACCTCCTGATAGCTAGAAAAGCCCTACAAGAGAAACTAGATCTACAGGCCAAAAGAATACTCTTCTATCGCAGAGGCTTCTTTTACGAACACGGAAACAAGAACAACAAATACCTAGCTAGGGCTTTGCGAGACATTCGGGCTTCCACCACCATCACTCAGATCAAAGATAAAAATCAGAAACTGATTCATAACACAGAACGAATTGCGGCAGAGTTCCATGACTTCTACTCACGGTTATATAATATCCCCCCCCCGCACAAACCTAAGGCGGTAGAGGGAACCAGAGCACAAATAATCGCACAGTACCTGACAAACAGTGGCTTACCGAGCTTGTCTATGTCTGATGCGGAGGAAATTGACAAACCAATAGAGGTGATGGAACTTCTACATGCGATCAAAACAATGAAATCAGGAAAAAGCCCAGGCCCAGATGGCTTCCCCGCCATCTATTATAAGACATTTTCACAACTTCTATCTCAACCTCTGCTAAAAGCCCTGAACTCACTTACCACTCCCCAAAGCTCCACACCCACCTTTAATGCAGCCCACATCACGGTGCTTCCCAAACCAGGCAAAGACCCCAACTGCTGCTCTAGCTATAGGCCAATCTCGCTCCTAAATCTTGATATGAAAATTCTTTCCAAGCTTATAGCCGTCAGACTAAGTAAATTGCTACCAGATATTATTGGCCCAGAGCAAGCTGGGTTCATGCCGGGGAGGGAAGCCCGGGATAACGTCATCAAGGCAACAAATCTGATTCACACAATGAGGGAAGGGTCTGTCGAGGGTCTTCTCCTGTCTACGGACGCGGAGAAGGCCTTCGACAGAGTGGCATGGGATTTTATGTTCGCAGTATGTCAACACATAGGCCTAAGAACGAACCTACTGACGTGGATCTCAGCGCTATACCAAGCCCCAACAGCCAGACTGAAAATTAACGGTGTCCTCTCTGAACCAGTACACATTAGTAATGGAACCAGACAGGGATGCCCCCTATCCCCTATCCTGTTTATTCTCTCCCTGGAACCATGTATCCGTATGATAAATAACAACAACTCAATAGCAGGTATGAGACTAGGGACCAAACACTACAAAATAGCTGCATACGCAGATGACCTCCTGTTTGCGCTCACACAGCCACACATCTCGATTCCCAATCTAGTCAAGGAATTTGAGTTGTTTGGCTACCTAACTAACTTTAAAATCAATTATGAGAAATCCGAGGCACTCAACATATCCTTAGACCCTGATAAGCTGCAACAGACCAAGGCCAACTGCCCCTTTAAGTGGGTGGATACTAAACTAAAGTACCTAGGGGTATGGCTCACACCAGACCTAAGCAATCTATACCTACAAAACTTTCAACCCTTCATACAGAATTTGAGCAAAGACCTCAAGGGTTGGAGCCTTAAACCACTGTCTTGGTTTGGCAGAGCTACTGCCATAAAAATGACAATACTGCCAAGGGTCCTATACCTGTTCCACACATTACCCATCAAATTACCCAAAAACTTCTTCACGCAGCTACAGACAACAGTGAGAACCTTTATCTGGGCCAAGAAAAAGTCAAGACTTAAAATGTCGACCCTGATGTCACCAAAAACAGAAGGGGGAATCAACTTACCCAACTTTAGACACTACTACTATGCCACACAACTGACCCGTATCTTAGACTGGAACTGTCACGCCTCCTCTAAAGACTGGGTGGGAATTGAAGGTCTACAAACAACTACCCCACTGAGATTCACACCTTGGGTAACTAAAGGGGCCCTTGACATTGGACTGCTCTCACACCCCACCATAGGACCGACTTTAGCAGCCTTCCATACACTGACCCAAACACATAACCTGGCATCATCTCCGGGCCCCCTGACCCCATTAGCCCACAACAGGGACTTTGCGTTAGGACAGTCAACCACGTCATTCCCACACAGAGACGACAACACACCAATGACTGTCGCACACTGCATCACGGGAGGTAAGCTTAAAACTTTCGAAGCATTAAACATGGAACTACAAGCGAGACATTTCACGTTCTGGCAGTACAGACAACTACATAACTACATTCTCTGCACGGCCAACAAACAACAATTCCTAAGAGATCAGTCGTGGTTTGAACAACTGTGTATCAAGGGAGAACCGGTGAACAAAGCCACTTCATTGATGTACAGCTGGTTACAGACTAATAAGAGCACACCACCGAGTACACACAGGGCCAAGTGGGAAACAGCACTCAAGAAAACATTCACTGATGAACAGTGGAACAATGCATGCATTCTTGCCCATAAATGCTCCATCAGCACTAGCACACAGGAAACCTCATACAAGGTACTGACGAACTGGTATTTCACCCCGGTCAGACTGCATGCATGGTGCCCAGAGACCTCAGAATTATGCTGGAGATGTGGCGTCGACAAGGGCACCATGCTGCACATCTGGTGGGATTGCCCTTCGTTACGCGGATATTGGGACGGGGTATGTGCTCAGATACGTGCCATCACAGAGACCAAGCTTTCCCTCAATGCGGAGTGTTGCTTGCTACACATTTCTGACTACTCACTGTCAAGATACAAAAGGTCAATGACCCGACACATGCTGAACGCCGCAAAGACAGTTATCCCCAGGCATTGGAGGTCCACACACGCACCCACGATTAAGGAGTGGGTGTCTGAAGTGGACTTACTATACAAACTGGAAGAAACAGTGACAATAGTATCAGAGAACACTGACAGATTCCATAAAACTTGGAGACCGTGGGTTGCCTTTAAATACTCAGATGCTTTTACTAAGCTTCAAACGGGCTGAAATATACGATAGAAAGATGTGTTGTACTTATACTAATACCTAATGACCTCCCTACCGGAGCAGAGATCAGTAATAACTGTTGGGATCAGAAGGACAGTCCTGAATGCCAGCACCCGACAGGGTTAAACTAAGCCTGAAATGATAACACCTGAAGACGAAACTACATGAGAAATAAACCCAAGGGGTTATCCCTCCCCCCCACCTCCCACCCCCCCTACCTTTCCTCTCTCCATATTCCCTTTCCTACCCCCTATCTCTTTCTATTCTTTTTCTGGGCCTCTGCCCTTTAAGACACTGGTCGTGGTGGTATCCCCGTCCCTGGGCCTAAATTTGGGGCAGGGCATGGGGGGCACATGACTAACTATGACGAACCCACCAATAAGCACAGTTTTGGTAACATGGTCAGCATAACACAAGTACATTTCTCAAAGAGTAGATGCCCCAAATGTGATTCATGTTGAGTTAAACTGTACGATATCTCGCACAAATGTATTGTTGAACAAATGTTGTTAAGACGAATCTTTTGTTTTGCTTAATAAAAATCTTTTATTGGAAAAAAAACCTTTATTTAGGTTGTAATATGGGGGTACCTGACCTATAAACCTATTTATAAACCTATATAAACATGGCGGTTAACCTAAAAAAAAAACTGGCTACCTAGCGGCACCAGTGACACTAATGCAGCGATCAGAAAAACGATCGCTTAGTGACACTGGCAAAAGGGGGTGAAGGGGTTAACTAGGGGCAATCAGGGGGTTAAACCTTTATGGGGGGGGTAGGGGGCTACCTTAGACCTAAAGGGCCTAAAACTAACTGCCCTGACAGTTATTGCAGTCACACTGACACTAAATGCAGTGATCAGTAAATAAATGATCACTACAATTAGTGACACTGTGACTGGGGGGGCAGGGGGTGATCTGGGGGGTCATCTGGGGGTGACAGGGGGGTTTTTGTGTGCCTATGTGTACTGGTGTCAGTGTACTGTTTGTGCACTAACCTGTGAGTGTTCACAGCTCGGCGTCCCGGTCAGATAGACCGGCGCACCGAGCGTGACATCACTTCCGCCTGCCTGTCTATACAATAGACAGGAAGGGGAAGCATTTCATTCGCCAGGAGCGATCGCGAGGGGGTGGCCAGAAACCACTGGCCGTCCCCTCGTCCCGGATCGCTCCTGAAGCGATGCCGACCGCCCCCGCCGGCGGAGGGGGTTCCGATCGGACACCCCACCCGCCGGAAGAATGTCACGTACAGGTACGTGATTTTGCCTGTACGTGCCATTCTGCTGACGTATATCTACATGGGGCGGTCGGCAAGTGGTTAAAAGAAAAAAATGGAAAACTATCAGCAAGGGGGGGGATAAATAAAAAGGAGATGCACTGACAAAGAGATGTCAATTCAATAAAGTTAAAGGGAAAAAAGCCCTCAAACTGAATTAGGACGATGTTTAAGTTTATTAAAGGTCACAAGGCATCCTTTTATCTCCCCCATATTTCCAAGGACATATATATATATATGTCGCTAAGAACGGCTGTAGTTTAGCGAGTCTTGAGTCTTTTTTGATCTTCAGGGGCGCCTTTTAGTCACTTTTGGGTTAACGCCTCCCTAAACTACAGCCGTTCTTAGCGACACATATATATATATATATATCCTTGGAAATATGGGGGAGATAAAAGGATGCCTTGTGACCTTTAATAAACTTAAACATCATCCTAATTCAGTTTGAGGGCTTTTTTCCCTTTAACTTTATTGAATTGACATCTCTTTGTCAGTGCATCTCCTTTTTATTTATCCCCCCCTTGCTGATAGTTTTCCGGTTTTTGCTTTTAACATCCTGGGCGGTTCCTAGTGTCTTCAGAATAGAGGTCAGTACCTGACTTCCTTTTGTAAGACTTACTTCTGGTCCCGCTGTTGTCATTTCCGGTGCGCCGGCGCACATGCTGTGACGCTGTCTGTCCTCACCTGACTGTTTTGGCGCCGGAATTTGGCGCCAAAACAGCGGTGGAGAGGGTTATAAAAAGGGACTGTTTTGGCTGTTTGACTGTGCAGCTCAGCGGAGGTATCTCCTGAAATAACGTTTGACAAGGTAAGAAAGACTTTCAGAGATAATCTACCAGATCTTATGCTGAGAATTAATCACTAAAATGCCTCATTTATTTCCCTTTCAAGGAGTTGATTTACCTCACTCTGACCTCCTCACATATGGATAGATTTTATCCTGGCTGGCATATAAGTGGATCTAAACCTTCGAATTAGGTAATTATATGTTTGGGGCTTGGTTTGATCGTCCTCGGCATTTGATGGTGGTTAGATCTGTCTGGCATTTCTTTGATAAACTAAATTCCTTTTTTATATATATAGACTGATTTAGTCTTGGCTGTTATTTCCCTCTCTATGACGCACTCAATGAACCTCACGTATTCAGCATTCTTTGTGGACTGCGAGACGTTCTGCTTGAACACACAGGTTAGCCTGGGAGCTTATTAGCTCCACTCACTCATCTCTTACATGATGTTTATTCTATACCAATCTATTTGTATGTGTAAATCATATGTGTCCAGTTTTTTTATTCTATTTCTTCTATTTCAGTGAATATGGTATGACATTGTTCAGTTCTCCTGAGGAAGCCCGAATTTGGGTGAAACATGTTGAGAAACACAAAACTTTGCCAATTTTCATCTCTATTCAGTGATGTATTGCTTTTAAATGTTGTTCTAGACATATGATGTCAATAATGTTATATTATGATATTTTTTCAATAAATTTATTTTATATTTAATCATTTGTTTATTGCGCCCTTAAAGTCCCAACCCTTGGTTAATCCAAATAAATTCTTGACTCTACTTAAAGGGATGAGGCGCTATAATTCAATTTCAGTAATCCAGCTCATTATCTAAATTTTCTTCTTAATTAACCACTTCCCACCCAGCCTATTGTCAATTGACAGCTGGGCGGCACATACGTCTCTCCGGGTGGATGACATATGAATCATCCCAGAATGTTCCTCAAGGGCAGTCGTAGAGCCACGCTGTAGAATGATCTATTACCAGTTGTGTTTATCGGACACAGCCGATGACTGATCAGTGTACCGCCGCACAGCTGGTACCATATGATAGCCATAATCAATCACAGCAGATCACATGACAATTATAATCAATGGATGGCTTTCTTTCATGCCATCCATTGTGCACAATTGTGTTGCTAGCTGTGATTAGTCAAAGTGATCACATGGTACAGACAGGGTCAATCACATCCCAACTGTACCATGAGAGTAGCTGTGGCCAATCACAGCTAATCACAACAATACACACTGAATGAATCAGTTTCATTCAGTAAAGATGGTTGCTTATACCAGTGAAATTCACTGGTATTAGCAATCATATTGAGTAAATATTACTCAGTTATATTATGGTGCTGTACTGCACTGGTGACAGTATGTAAAAACAAAAAATTGTGAAAATAAAAATGTTTTGCATTTATTCATTTTCCAAAAAACTGTGACAAAAACTTACAACTTCATAAAACTTTCCATGCCTCTTACTAAATACCTTAAATGGTCTACTTTCCAAAAAGGGGTATTTGTACTGTACTTGTGTTTTTGGTCCTCAAGAATTGAGATAGGCCGTCAGTACATCAGGACTGATCAGTTTTCAGATATGTATACTATAGTTTGTGGACTCTATACGTTTCCTACAGACTAAATAATAAACACAGATTTAGGTTATTTTCACCAAAGAAATATAGCAAAATACATTTTGGCCTAAAATTATGAAAAAAGATTTTTTGTTTGCAAAATTTTATAACAGAAACTAATAAAAACATGTTTTTTTTAATAACAAAATGTTTGGTCTTTTTTCATTTTTTTTGCAAAAAAAAAAAAAACCCAGTCATGATTAAATACCTTAAAAAGAAAGCTCTATTTATGTGAAAAAAATATATAAGTATTTCATATGGTCACAATGTTGCATGACCATGTATTCGTAATTCAAAGTGTGACAGCGATGAAAGCTGAAAATTGACCTGGGCAGGAAGGGGGTGAAAGTGCCCAGTATTGAAGTGGTTGAATAAATCTTATGAGTGTCGAAAACTTGGAATTTTCATCATGTGTGTGTTTTGTATTTATTGTTTACAGGTAAAATTCAGTTGTAAAACAATTTTCTGAGTTTCAAAGGAGGGTAAGGCCATCTTTCAGAGAGGAGATTACAGTCATTTTACAAATCTTTGTGAGGATTGGTTTAACAGGAAACAGCCATCTATGATGAAGATATTGGGAGATTTTTCTAACAGGTAGTTTTTTTTTTTTCTGGTAAGAATTGTAGCTTGGGAAAGCTCTTCATAAAGATGCAGTTGTTGTTTAATATGTAGTTTATTGGTAGTTTCTCAGGCATCTGGGCTGGATTAGGCAGTCTGTGTGCCCTGTCTATTATTATTTTACTGAAAGGAGCAGAGGGCAGGTAGTCATAGGTCAGCTGTACTGCACCAGATCTGCTGATGGCATTAGTTCTGCAATCCTTCCGAATTTGACATTCTTGCTGGGTGACCTTTTCGCCAGATATGCAAATTTAAGATTTATCTTCTGAAGGCCATCATCATAAGATTCCACCAATTCATTATGAGCCTGTGCATACTCTCCCATTTTATTTCCAATATGGTCAAGTCTTTCTTTGTTTAAAGTGTCTCTCTTAGTGAAATTAAAGTGTTACTAAACCCACAACAGTAAAAATCAGCCTGTGTATGCGGTAAAGCATGCTTGTTATACTCACTGTGGGACCTTCCCCTTCTGTTACTGTCCCCAAGCCATTTGTTGATAGTACAGAGCCTTGGAGGTTCTCTGCACATGCTCAGTTTAATGTGTATTGCTAGAGAGGTTTTTTTATGGGAGGGTCCATGCTATCAGCCCAGGGCCAATCAGCACTGTCTAGACAGAGAGTCGAGGGTCATGTAACCTCATAGGATAGTCAGAGAGAAAACTCCTAATACAAGCTTTAACCAGACACTGGTAGACGTCATAAGACTGCTATATTCTGCTCATGAGAAAAGGTATTTAGCAGTTTATATTTAGTAAAATAATTGCATCTTGCACCTTGTTCTGTGTACTGTGGGAGACCAGATATTGTGAATGCAGGGTCCTGGGCTTAGTAATACCTTAACACCATACATTAATAGATTTGAAAATCTCTCTAGTATTTTTAAGAAGTTTTCACGAGAGCTCACCTCCTGATCATAGACCCTGGGTGGCGATTAGTGATGAGCGAATTGCTTAGGTTTGAATCAAGGGCAGGTTTAGTGAACTCATCCAAAAATTCACAAATTGTGAACTTTAATGCACGCCATTGAAGACAGTGGGGGGCAAATCTTGAAAATGAATTTTCTAAATTTTCAGGATTTTTAAGCAAGGGATTGTCACACAAATGGTATAGTGAGTTGAACTTCAGCAGGGGGATATGTACCAATGCCAAAAATATAATTTGAAAGAAAGTGTCTCTTTTTATGAGGCCTGAATGCACCATTAAAAATGTACAATTTCTTTAAATACCATACCTGGGGGAAAGAGATAAATCTTCCTATACAATGTACTACAGCAATAGTAGCTTCCAACCATCCCACTAATAATAGAAAAACTATATATAATATCTTTGAAACTGTTTATCACAAGCTGACATAAACCATTGTCAAATATTAACAATTCCCTGAATTCCTGCCCTCATATTCTAGCCAAATAATCCCTGCAAGTAAAATTAACATTACAATAAGCAATACCCACAGTACTCAACCACTACATATATAAGTGTCAGATCACCTAGTAAGTGATCTGACACTTCTAGGTCTGGAGCGCCACTATCAACCCGCTCCAGCTGTGATCATAGACAGCAAGAGTCCAGCTGCAAGTACCGTGGACTCAATGTCCGCCAGCACCCGCCAATTACACAGGACACAGGCAGAACGACAATCTGTAAACATGGCAGATTACCATTCTGTCAGAATGAAAGGCATTGATCCTGTGTTTCTTCAAAGCAAGAACACAGATCTATAGTCAAAGTACCTCCCCCACAGCGAGTAAGCACAACCTAGGCACACAGCTAAGCCTTTGATCGCCCCTTATGTTAACCTCTTTCCAGCCAGTGTCATTAGTACAGTGACTGTGCATATTTTTATCACTGTCACAAGAGTCACAGGTCCCCAAAATATGTCAAAAGTGTCGGTTAGGTGTCCGATCTGTCCTTTGCAGTATTGCAATCCTGCTATAAGTCATAGATCGCTGCCATTACTAGTAAAAAAATAAAAAATATCCCATCATTTTTAGCAGAATACATATTGGCCTAAATTGATGAAGAAATTCGATTTTAAAAAAAAATTTTTATTGGATATGTTTTATTGCAGAAAGTAAAAAATATAATTTTTTTGTTTTTAGCGCAAAAAATCAAAAAACGTAAAGGTGGTCAAATACCACTAAAATAAATTGGTGACAAACATTTTATTTGGGTACAGTGTTGTATGCCCGGGCAATTGTCAGTTAAAGTAACGCAGTGCCGTATCGCAAAAAAATGGCCTGGTCTTGAGATCAAGTGGTTAAAGTACATGGAGAATAGTAGAATATACATCAAATGCGTGTATCTGGCACCATACACTTAGTGCAAAATGTGGAGCAAAAAATATACAATAATTTTAGTGGTAAAATACACCAAGTATACTACACTATCCAAATGGTGAGGTTGTATCATTCTTGAAAGTGTCCTAAAATCATCAGGAAACAATGACAAACACCTTATCTATTTATACAAAATAACTACTGCTGCATGTGTCCAAAACCTTGCAGTGGTGTCCATAATACAATTTCATGAAATGTTCAAGTATACTTCTCAAGCACTGGTGAGGTCTACGCTAAGTCAATGTGTTGAACTCTGCAGATGCCTTCAGAAGGGAACACTGTGTGTCCACCCACCTCCCATGACAGCAAACCCTGCCTCTATAATAGGACAAAGATGCAAAAAACACCTAGAGGTACATCACAATACCAAGGACTCACAGTGCAAAAACTTTAACTTTAGTCTTTTAGTCATTACTCATTATTACAGGGGAAAAAAATATGGAACCCATTTTATACAGAATTAAAACTCCTATATATTTTAGGGAACCTCTAATTGCCCATCCCCTGCAAACCTTTTGCGGAAAATACAGTGAAAGGTAGTTTGAATTTCAATATTCCAATCTAAATAATTATATCAATGTTAATCATATTACTGTTAATCTTCCTAAATGATTTACAATGAAAAAAAATATATAAAAAAAACCCTGGAAATTAAACTATTATTCAGCCGTTGGGGTTTGGTAAATAATAGATTTTTGTTTCTGCAAGACCAGATTGTCAAAGTTACCTCCCCTTGTGGAATGTGGTAAACATGTGCACTATCCAACATTTCAACATTTTGTGCAGGCCTATGCAAACAGTAAAACAGTCTTTTTGATGGTCGGACTTCATCAGTGTGCCTGTCCAGGATTTTGGCCCAGTACAAATACAAAGTACAATGTACAATGTAAACAGTAAAACAGTATTTTTGATGGTGGGACTTCATCAGTATACCTGTCCAGGATTTTGGCCTGGTAAAAGTACAATGATGATGTCCTAATGTTACGAACAGAGTCTGCGAAAGAGGTGAGGGAATTTGTGGATGATTTGGGAATTAATGATTTTAGTTTAAAATTTACCAGTGTTTGTTGTCCCATCCAGGTCACATATTTGGACCTAACAGATACAATTGGAACAAATGGGGAGACTATTACACAACTGTATAGGAAACATACTGCTACCAAAAGCCTCCTCCATGCGGATAGCTTTCATCCAAAGAGATTATTTATGAGCTTTCTCATTAGGCAGCATTTAAAAGCCTAATAAAATTGATCTCAAATGCACAATTTCGAAAGAAAAGCAAGAATAATGCAGACAAGGTTTGTGAATTAGGAATATAAACAAAAGTGGCTCAGTAAAGCATATTATAAAGCTAAGGAAAGTTCCAGGGAGACACTCCTGTATAAATGTAAAGCTCCCTATTCTGATTAGATTTAGGAAGCCTTAAGGCGCATGGGCGGAGCCTGACTGAGCAGACATACCAGCTTAGAGCTCCCCTCCTGAAGGGACGTTTCTGCCTTATTATATTGTGTCTCAACTCAGCTTCAGACAATAAATATTGGTACTCAGTCTGCTAATAACCCTGCCACTTAAAGAGGAGGTCCACCTAAAATTTTTTTATTAAAAGCCAGCAGCTACAAATACTGCAGCTGCTGACTTTTAATAAATGGACACTTACCTGTCCCAGGGTCCAGCGGTGTCGGCAGCCGAAGCCGATCAATCGATCGGCTTTTGGCAGCTGCCGCCGCCATCCTCGGTGAGGGAATCAGGAAGTGAAGCGCTGCGGCTTCACTTCCCGGTTCCCTACTGCGCATGTGCGAGTGGCGCTGCGCGTCCTAACTGGTCCCCGCTATTTCCTGTGTTCCAGCAGACAGCCTGGGGGGACGGGAAGAGGCGTAGACTCCCGTGGGAGTCTATGCCCAGAAGTGGGTGAAAATACCTGTCTTAGACAGTATCTGCACTCCCCCCTGAAAGGTGCCAACATGTGACACCGGAGGGGGGAGGGTTCCGAAAAGCGGAGGTCCAATTTTTGTGTGAACCTCCGCTTTAATGTAATGGTTCTTGGGAGTTCTCATCTGGAAATTAACCCAAAAAACAACAAAGAAGTGCTGCCTCAGGCTTCAGTCAGAATGGCACTAGCTCCACCCCTCCCCCCGGTACCTAACACTCAGTGATATCCTCTCAGCGCTCTAAGGTATCTTTGACAACACAGGGGAATATGACTCAGACTCATCTATACAAACTTCACAAATGACATTCTTTACAGACCCTGTTCATTCTTCTGTTCTGAGGTTAAAAATGCCTCACAATGCCCTTAAACAGACATCAGATCATATTACAAACAGTTTGACTAGGGAAATCAGAGAACTGGGCCAACGCACTGCAAATCTTGAACTGCGGGTTGATGAACTTGAAAAGAACACCCAGGCTTATCCAGTTAAATTTGAAAACCTCAAAGAGGAAAACTTAGTCCTGGGATTGGCTTTGCTCGGCTGTTCAAAAGAGTAAACCCGAAGCAATGACATGACATCACTTCGGTTTACTCTGCGCCAGTTTTGAAAAATATAAAGCATTTAAAAACACTGAAACGCTTGGTGTTTTGAATGCTTTTAAGGGCAGAGGAGGGATTTGGGGTCTTATAGACCCCAGATATCTCCATAAAGAGTACCTGTCACTGCCTATTGCTGTCACAAGGATGTTTACATTCCTTGTGACAGCAATAAAAGGGATCAAAAAATTAAAGCAACAGTGTAAAAATAAAAGAAGTTAATAATGTAAAAAAAGTAAAGTGCCCCCATCCTCCCATGCTCGCACGCAAAGGCGAATGCGCATGTAAGTCCCGCATGCATACAAACAGTAATCAACCCACAAGTGTGAGGTATCACCGTGAACATTAGATCATGGGCAGTAATTCTAGCACCAAACCTCCTCTGGAAATCTAATGTAGTAACCTGTAAAGGTTTTTTAAAATGTCGCTTTTGGATAGTAAAATGTACATTGATGCCATTGCGCAATTTAAAGCAGCTGGGGTGGGAGAAATTTAGATGGTGGGGGCGCCCATTTTTAGACTTGCCTAAGGCAGCATAAAATCAAAATACACCACTGGGTGTGCAATATGTGTGTTTGTGACAAAATGTGACTCCATAAGCGTAACTATTACCATAAGACACTGATTGTTAAGAATTTCAGCTACAAGGATGGACAGGGCCTGCTAAGAAGAATCAAAAAACTTTGAGCAGTTTATGGAGACATCCTCCTATTCTCCGCAGGTTCTTAATTGGTGGATGGTAATGATGACCAAATCTACTTGCCCAAATCAGTGCTCTCTGAATGCTGCTTGCATAATGTTTGCTTAGGTTATACTTGCATGATGTTTACAAAGTGTCAAACGGTGTTTGCTTGTAATACAAATGATGCACTTGTGGTCTATTTATTAATGTTTTCACTCAGAAATCACACAGCGTTCACCCAAAACCAGAGTGAAAATCAGGTGAATCTTGGGTAAAAGTTAGGTGGCCATTCTGGGAAAGCATTGATAAATATATACATATGCCCTGTACACACGATCGGAAATTCCCCCAGCAAAAGTCCGATGTGAGCTTTTGGTAGGAAATTCCGACTGTGTGTATGCTCCATCGGACTTTTTCTGGTGGTATTCCAGCCAGCATAAGATTGAGAGCAGGTTCTCTATTTTTCGGTCGGAAAAAGTTCTGATCGGAAATTCCGATCGTCTGTAGCAATTCCGACGCATGCTCGGAAACAAATCGACGCATGCTCGGAAGCATTAAACTTAATTTTCTCGGTTCGTCGTAGTGTTGTACATCAGTTCTTGATGGTCAAAAGTTCAGAGAACTTTTGTGTGACTGTGTGTATGCAAGCCAAGCTTGAGTGGAATTCCATCAGAAAAACGTTTTTTTCCGACGGAAATTCGGCTCGTGTGTACGCAATTAGAGTTTATTATAGCAATATGATCCAGGATCCCTAAATCTGGCCACACTAATGAAGACATTCCTCTGCTTATCTCCAAATTAATATTTGCACTCCCCACATTCAACAATGTAATATAACCCACTTGTAATTAATAGGGAACAGAATATATTGCACTTTGGTATGGCAGGGGAATGTATCAAAGCACTAAAGATAAACAAAAAAAATACACAGCATCTCCCCGTTCTGCCTAGCAACTAGTGACGCCGATCTCTACTCCCTGTGATTGGAGCAGAGATCAGCATTCACTAGCTGACAGCCACGCCCCCCACAGTAAGAAAAACACCCCTAGGCATACTTAACCCCTACACTGCCCCCTTGTAGTTAACCCCCTTACTGCCAGTGTCATTTATACAGGAATCAATGCATTTAAATAGCATTGATTGCTGTATAAATGACAATGGTCCCAAAAATGTGTCAAAAATGTCCGATGTGTCCGCCATAATGTCGCAGTCACAATAAAAATCGCTGATCGCCGCCATTACTAATAAAAAAAAAAACTATCCCCTATCTTGTAAACGCTATAACTTCTGCGCAAACCAATCAATAATCGTTATTGCGATTTTTTTACCAAAAATATGTAGAAGAATACGTATCGGCCTAAACTGAGGGAAAAAAAAGTTTTTTTATATATTTTTGTGGGATATTTATTATAGCAAAAAATAAAAAAGAATATGTTTTTTTTCAAAATTGTAGCTCTTTTTTGTTTATAGCGCAAAAAATAAAAACCACAGGGGTGATCAAATACCACCAAAAGAAAGCTCTATTTGTGGGAAAAAAAGGGCATCAATTTTGTTTGGGAGCCACGTCGCACGACCGCGCAATTGTCAGTTAAAGCGACACAGTGCCGAATCGCAAAAAGGGGCCTGGTCCTTTGGCTGCAAATTGGTCCGTTCTGAAAGTGGGTAAGTTCAGCAAAATTTGGGTAAGGTTCCAGGCTTTAATGGTTTAGCCACATATAAATGTGCATTCAGGCATTATTGTTAGACATCTAATTGTTCATGACAGGTTCTCTGATGTCATGTATCCCTCAGGTACTACATCAACAAAATCTTTTTCTCCTTACTGCTGGATTTTTTTATTTAAATGACATTATATTGAAAAATGTACCAGGAAAGGTGAGGCTACATTCTACCCACGAGAGTCCATACAAATGATCAGTTTTGGGTTGGCCTAGCATTTAAAGCGTAACTCTTTTGTTGAGAAAAAAAGCATGCTCCCCCTGTGTGATCTATGTACATTACAAGGATTTTGTTGCAGATTCCTACCTTTTTTTATTCTTAAGAAATCCCTGTGTGTTTCTCTATGTCCGTGTGGGAAAGTGAGTCTAATGGGAGTGGTTTCATAATTATCAATCGGCTGCAGCAACTTCAGGGCACTAATGAGGAAAGCTGCTGGGCCTGCATCCCTTTAAGCGTGTTCCTATTGGGAGTATTTTTTGTTACAGGGGATGCCTGAAATCTGACTTGTATTTTAGTGCAGACTTCTGGGAAAATCTGTGAGCCAATCACACAAGCAGGAGATTAAATTTCTGGGGGCATTCTGTACACATTCTGTGTACAGAACACCTCCAGGTAGCCATATTGCATTTCATTTTCAGAAAATAAAAACGGCTGCAGATTGAAAAAGAAAGGTAATTTTTAATAAGATTTAATTATCATATGACTTGAGTTGCAATTGTATACGGTATAATATTTTTTTTTTATGTGCTATTTTTTCCCCACGAAAGTGGAGTTACCCTTTAAATAGATTTAACTTTAGTTTTTAACTTGACTCCATGCTGTTCAGTTAAGCACTGAAAAATACATAAATCAAATGTTTAAATTATTTATTTACTGTGTACTGAGATTTTTTTTTCTTTTAGTTGTTTGTCATTTCTATAATTGTCAGGATCCACTCATGGTTAGAATGCTGGATACTTACCATTGCCTGTTATATAAATAAATATCCTGCTCTGTTATCATTCAAGTGGCTGCATCGATTTTATCTTTTATATTTCAGGTGGTAGCTCATATTGTACCTGCAAAAAGTCTGCAAATGAAAATTAGAAAATTAGTCATTAACAGAGAATGTAGTAGTTCCTAAATAACTTAATGCTGAAAGCTTCTTCAGTGAAGACTTAAGAGGCTGATTTATTGATTTTGTGGCTCTCTTGGTAAAAAGAAGACGAAAAGAAGAAGAAAATAGAGACTGGCCAGAAATGAAGTACTTTCATTTCTAAGCTTAAAGAGGTGTATCTCTCAAAAAAAAATAATTAAAAGTCAGCAGCTACAAATACTGCAGCTGCTGACTTTTAACCACTTGCTTACTGGGCACTTAAACACCCTTCCTGCCCAGACCAATTTTCAGCTTTCGGTGCTCTCATACTTTGAATAACAATTACTCAGTCATGCAACACTGTACCCAAATGAATTTTTTGTCCTTTTTTTTCCCACAAATAGAGCTTTCTTTTGGTGGTATTTGATCACCTCTGGGTTTTTTATTTTTTGCGCTATAAATGAAAAAAGACAGAAAATTTTGAAAAAAAAATGCATTTTTCTTTGTTTCTGTGATAAAATTTAGGAAATTATTAATTTTTCTTCATAAATTTTGGCCACAATTTATACTGCCACATATCTTTGGTAAAAATAACCCAAATTAGTGGATATTATTTGGTCTTTGTGAAAGTTAGAGAGTCTACAAACTGTGGTGCAAATTATACAAAATGTATCACACCTGATGTACTGGTGACCTACTTAATTTCTTGTGACCCGAACAAGCCAGGAAAGTACAAATACCACCCAAATGACCCCTTTTTTGAAAGTAGACATTCCAAGGTATTTAGTAAGAGGCATGGTGAGCTTTTGATGTTGTAATTTTTTCCCACAATTCTTTGCAAAATTATTTTTTTATTTATTTTTATTCCCCCCCCTTCACAAAATTGTCATTGTAATAGGTTATTTCTCTCACATGGCATGTGAATACCACAAATGACGCCCCAAAATAAATTCTGCTACTCCTCCTGAGTATTACGATACCACATGTGTGGGACTTTTTCACAGCCTGGCCACTTAGAGATGCCCAACATGCAGGGAGCGCCATCACGTGTTCTAGGAGCATAAATTACACATCTAACTTGTTGACTACCTTTTACACTTTTGAAGGCCCTGGAGCACCAGGACAATGACACGTGACACTGACATGGCACTGATGACAGATGGCACTGATACGTGGCACTGATGACACGTGACACTAATGTGGCACTGATGACAGATGGCACTAATACGGGGCACTGCTGACACGTGACACTGATGACAGATGGCACTAATATGTGGCACTGATGACAGATGACACTAAAATATGGCACTGATATCACGTGGCACTAATATGTGGCACTGATGAGAGATGGCACTAATACGTGGCACTGACAGATTGCACTAATACGTGGCACTGATGACACGTGACACTGATGACAGATGGCACTGATACGTGGCATTGATGACAGGTGACCCTGATAACAGATGGCACATGACACTGACAGGTGGCACTGAACAGATGGCACTAATATGTGGCACTGATGACATGTGACACTGATATGGCACTGATGACAGATGGCACTATGTGGCACTGATGACAGATGGCACTGGGGACAAATGGCACAGGGGACAGGTGGCACTGACAGATGGCACTGGGGGCAGGTGGCACTGGGGACAAATGGCACTGGGGACAGGTGGCACTGACAGATGGCACTGGCAGATGGCACTGGGGACAGATGGCGCTGGCAGTTGGAAGTGGTGTCAGTGGGGACAGATGGCATTGGTGTCAGTGGGGACAGATGGCATTGGTGTCAGTGGGGACAGATGGCAGTGGTGTCAGTGGGGACAGATGGCATTGGTGTCAGTGGGGACAGATGGCAGTGGTGTCAGTGGGGACAGATGGCAGTGGTGTCAGTGGGGACAGATGGCAGTGGTGTCAGTGGGGACAGATGGCAGTGGTGTCAGTGAGGACAGATGGCACTTTTTTTTTTTTTCTACTTACAGCCGCTGCAACCGTTCATCTCTCCATCCTCACACGCTGTCTGTGTGAGGAGGGAGAGCGGCGCTGAGAGATGATCTCATATGTTTACATATGAGATCATCTCCCATTGGAAACGCCGATTGCGCTGTAAACGGCCACTGTGATTGGCCGTTTACAGAGGTCTGTGACTGGATGTGTCCGAGGGACACGGCCAGCACAGAACTTCCCCGATGCGTGCTCTCAGGAGCGCGCATTGTGGAAGTAAACAGGAGGACGTCTAGGGACGTCCTCCCGGCAGGGAGCGTCCGCGCTGTAGCCGTCTTTCGGCTATAGCCCGGGCGCGAAGTGGTTAATAATCGGACACTTACCTGTTCCAGGGTCCAGCGATGCGGGGGTCGAAGCTCCGCTCTCCCCCTGATCTGCTAGGCGGCGCCGGCTTTGCAACTGTGGGCACCCGGCTGTGGCGTCACAGCTGGGCACCCACTGCGCTTATGCGAGCGGCACCGCACGCCGTGATTGGCCGCACAGTCATCTGGGACACATGACAGGTCCCAGATGACTGGGGAGCCCTTCCTGCGCCAAGGGGAAGCAATGTCACCAGCCCAGGCAACGCAGGAGGCAGACTACGAGGAACCCCCTAGCAACAGGCATTTAGAGGTATGTAAAAAAATCGTTTTTTCCAATAATTTTTTTTTGGGGGGGGGGGGATTTAAGCCTTTTTTTTTTTTTTTTTTAGGTGGAAACACCACTTTAAATACCATTTTCCCTTGTCTTTACAAGTGGCATGTGCAGGATGATCTATAAAGCTGATGCATCTCTTAGGACATCATTTATTCTGATAGGTTAGCTGCATGGAATACCTTTCATTCCTAGGGCACATAAACATGACTTTCATTCAGGATTTCATTTGCACACATTTGCAAATATATGTGTAAGCTGCAGTACCAACATCAAGGCTCCTCTGTATACTGCGGTACAGAGGGGTGGACTCCCACCAGACAAACCTGCCCTTAACCACCTGAGATCCGCGCTATAGCCGAATGACGGCTACAGCACGGATCTGATATGCCGGGACGACGTCTATTGACGACGTCCCGGCAACGAGCTGCCTGCACGCCCCCTGAAGGGCGTGCGCAGCGCGCTCTGTGATCCACGAATCTGTGAGACTCGCTGGATCACAGATCCGAGTAAGGGGTTGATCCCGACCCCTTACCACGTGATCAGCTGTCAGCCAATGACAACTGATCATGTGATAATAACCGAGCCAGTAATTGGCTTTTTTTCCTGCTCGCGCTGACAGCGCGAGGAGAAAAAAAAAAAGCCGATCACCGGCGGCAGTGAGAGGGACATCAGTCCCTCTCACTGCAATATGCCCAGGGTCCATGGTGCCCACCTTTGGCTAATAAAAGTGCCCACTAGCTCCACCTGCCAGTGCCCACAGTGCCATCTGTCAGTACCCACAGTGCCATCTGTCAGTGCCCACAGTGCCATATGTCAGTGCCCACAGTGCCAGTGCTGCACATCAGTGTCACCTACCAGTGCTCATCAGTGTCCCCTACCAGTGCTCATCAGTGTCCCCTACCAGTGCCCATCAGTGCCACCTATCAGTGCCCATCTGTGCCATCTATCAGTGCCACATATCAGTGCCCATCAGTGCCATCTATCAGTACCATCCATCAGTGCCCATCGTTGCCACCCATCCGTGCCACCCATCTGTGCCACCCATCCGTGCCACCCATCCGTGCCCATCAGTGCCATCTTTGCTGTGCCCATCAGTACCGACTTATCTGTCCCCACCAGTGCAGCCTATCAGTGCCCACCAGTGCAGCCTATCAGTGCCCACCAGTGCCGCCTCATCATCGCATATCAATGAAGCAGAAAAATTACCTGTTTGCAAAATTTTATAACAAACTATTAAACATGATTTTATTTTATTTTTTAATTTTCCATCTTTTTTTATTTGTTTAGCAAAAAATAAAAACCCCAGCTGTGATTAAATACCACCAAAAGAAAGCTTTATTTGTGGGAAAAAAAATGGTAAAAATTTAATTTGGGTACAGTGTTGTATGACCGCGCAATTGTCATTCCAAGTGCGTCAGCGCTGAAAGCTGAAAATTGGTCTGGTCACGAGGGGGTTTAAAGTGCACAGTAATCAGGTGGTTAATATATCTACTGCTACAGTATATGTGCTTCAAATTGGAGACTCTCAAAGCTATAGAGTTAGAAATGTACCGTAGTATACAAAGAATATGACCAGTAAGCCCTTTAACCACTTCAGCTCCGAAAGGTTTTACCCCCTTCCTGACCAGGCCATTTTTTGTGATACCGCACTGCGTTGTTTTAATTGAAAATAGTGCGGTTGTGCGGCACTGTACCCAAATACAATTAATGCCATTTTTTCCCACACATAGAGCTCTCTTTTGGTGGTATTTGATCACCTCTGCGTTTTTTTTTTTGCGCTATAAAAAAAAATAACTGACAATTTTGGGAAAAAAACAATACTTTTTACTTTCTGCTATAAAACATTTGCAATAAAAAATGTAAAAAAATTGAATTTCTTCATCAATTTAGGCTAGAATGTATTCTGATACATATTCTTGGTAAAAAATCCTAATAACCCTATATTGATTGGTTTGCGCAAAAGTGATAGTGTCTACAAACTATGGGATAGATTTAGGGACTTTTTATTTATTTTATTTTTTCTAGTAATGGCGGCGATCAGCGAATTTTAGCGGGACTGCGACATTACGACAGACAAATCTTTCACTAAGTGGCACTTTTTGGGGACCAGTGACACAATATAGTGATCAGTGCTAAAAAAAATGCACTGTTACTATATAAATGACACTGGCAGGGAAGGGGTTAACACCAGGGGTGATCAAGGGGTTAAGTGTGTCCCTTATGAGTGCTTTCTGACTGTGGGGGGAGTGGATGCACTGGAGGTAAGGAGAGATCCATGTTTCAGCCTAGCTGAAACACAAGATCTCTCTTTTACTCTCTGACAGAACAGCGGTCTGCCTTATTTACAAAGACAGACCGCCAGTCTGTCTTTCCTCTGAACGATCGGTGGGTCCCGGCGTCCATCGCAGCCACTGGACCTGCTGATTGACTCCTACTGTGTCCAATTACAGCAGGAGGAGCCCTCCAGTGGCGTGCCCCCTAGATTGCGTGCGCAAAATCAGACAGGTGCGTGATTTTGCGCACCCGGGCCACCCTGCTGCAGTATATATGTGGTGAGCGGTCCGGAAGTGGTTCCAATTAAATACACAACTAGTATGCCCTTTAAATAAAACTTGCAACTTTTTCCTGTAGTTGTATTAATTAAAAAAAAAAAAAAAAACATGATATTTTCTGTTCACTTACAAGTTTTATGAAAAGATGTCCTACAGTTGCAAAAAAAACAACAAAATATATGACCAAGAGCCTAGTTTTCTGCAATCAAAAATACATACCACCCTAGGGTTGAATGTTGAATATAAGTTTGATGTGTGGATTGTGCTAACTTCTAAAAAAGATTTTTACCACTCCTATTTGCAAGAAAAATGTGTATGTAATAAATAAATAAATATATATATATATATATATATATATATATATATATATATATATATATTCACACACACACAAGTGTGGAATCCTTACTGGTGTTCCTCTCTGTGCCAACAATTAATATATATGTGTGCCCAAAATTCAACACAATATCATGTCCCTATATATAGAAATTTTATGTAAACAGAAACACTAGTGAAAGTGCCTGTGCAATATTGACAACAACTTGTTATCATTAATCAAAGTGCAAGTACCAAATATAAAAAATACAAAAATACAATTGCCTCTCTCAGTCCATTGAATCATAAATCAAAATCAAACGTGTATATATAACAAAGTACAATGAATGTCCTCAGTGAGTGATCAATTGCTTTCAATAGTGAAGTCCCTTATCAATATTTAAGTGCTTCTACTTCCACCGGTATAGTGACTGCACCACCACCTAGTGAAATGACCACTCACCAGATATAACAGAATATGCGACTTTGGCTCATTTATTTAGGATAACCACTCAGTTTTTTGACGAAAATTGTGTAAGTGCTTATGTACACTATATCACCAAAAGTATTGGGACACCTTCCTTTACACACATGAACTTAATGGCATCCCAGTCTCAGTCCGTAGGGTTCAATATTGAGTTGGCCCACCCTTTGCAGCTATAACAGCTTCAACTCTTCTGGAAAGGCTGTCAACAAGGTTTAGAAGTGTGTCTATGGGAATGTTTGACCATTCTTCCATAAGCGCATTTGTGAGGTCAGGCACTGATGTTGGATGAGAAGGCCTAGCTCACAGTCTCTGCTCAAATTCATCCCAAAGGTGTTCTATCAGGTTGAGGTGCAGGCCAGTCAAGTTCCACGCTCTTGTCTCCGCATTCAGGATTGACTTCTTCCTTGGGGAAACTGATAACCTAACACTGCATCTGGTACTTAAGTCCCGAGGGCATCCAAGTACTGCACATAAAGCAAGTAAAGTGTCCTCAAAAGGCTGCTATATTTGAAGTGATCCGTAGCTGTGGATAATAAACTCTAGCATAAAAACTTATAGATACTTTTTCCTTGGGAACAAACAAGAATTTCTTTTGTAGGTATTGTCTGCAATTATTGAATTTTCTACATATTTTAAAAGAAAATATGCACTTTTACATTTGACTGGTAATAGTTTAAAAACAACGGTTGCAACAGATACAAAGCATAAATTGTATTCTGTGGATTGTTTAATTTATCATAACACTGAAAATACAGTATGTTGCTGCTAAAGCATGGTAGTGTTATTTGCAAGTAAACCAAGGCGTTTATGTTTTAAGCTTGCATATTTTTTAAATACACTTTAAAAAATAAATACATGTTTATAAGGTTAACAAAAAATACTGTACAATGATTTAATTATGGTTAAATAGGATTAACTAGGTGTGCCTAAATAAAATAAATAGATGCAGTTTTAAAGAAATACCCACTATTTCTCATGATGGGGGATGTGGTGCTTGATACTGTGCTGTTTTTGCTTGTTGACAGCCTTTGTTGTGTCACCAACAAGTTCAAGTTGCTGCTGACTCCATAAAAATAAATAATAGATCCTGAAAAAATTACATAGCAATAAAGTATACCCCATTAAAGTAGATGTCCCCTGACGGTTTTTATTTTTTCAAATACTTACAACATTCCATAATGACAATGGCACACTCACTTTTTGCGTTAATTCCCTCCCGGTTTCGTTGCAAATAATACGTTTTAAAAAATGTGGATGGCCGTTTTCATCTTGCTTGTGGGCATTTGAAGCCCACAAGCATTCACTTCCTGGTTCCAGTGATGCTGAGCTACCAGCATTCCTTGCTGGTTCCTGTGCATGCAAGTTGTAACGGTGCTCAGCGTCGTAAACATCCTGGTTGCCATCACAACGGGCGTCACTTCTTTCAAATTCCGCAAGATTTTGCGACGGGCCTCCGCACTAACTCCTGGGAACAATGACACTAGTTCCCAGGAGACAGTGCGGAGCGGCGGAAATTACGACAATACCCGCAAAATACCCCCCACCCACAGCCACAGGGAGAAAAAAGACCGAAGCACATATACACAGGTACACCCGAAAAAAAAAAAAAAAAGTTCAGTTTTGCATTCTATGCTGTTGTCTAATATGAATGAGCTAAACTTTGAAAATTGTGTGAACCTCCACTTTAAGAAAATAAAAATCACAAAAAAACTAAACCCCAAACACCAGCATAACACTTTCATTGATAAAATTAAATACAAACAAATAAAGGAAATAAAACATTGCCTCAAAAAAAGACCAGCAGCTACACAGCAAAGAAAAAAAAATGCTGACCCACACTGGGTAGAACTGCTGACCCACACAGTGGTAGAACACTAGTGTTGCCTGATGCGGTTATGTGAAATTTCCATTAATATCTGTGAAATATTATGAATATATCTCTTTTTGCTTGCAGCTATGAAAGGTGAGCAAAAGCTCTCCTCCCAAGCTCTGGTCAACTGCAGACATTGCGGGGCCGAAACTTGAAGGACAATGGGGAGCCAATTAACATTGTGTGTCACCTATTCACTATAAACGACCCCATGCCGGGATAAAGAATGAAGGAAGTCTCACCCCAAGTTTCATACTTAAACTCCCTGGGACCAGTAAAGTATATTTTTTACATCACTGGTGAGAGTTGCTGTAAGGGGGCTGGCTTAGACTAAGTAACCAATCAGAACTCACGCTAAGCCAGCCAATGAGGGATCAGGCTGGTTTTTGATACTCTCAGGGGAGAGGAGAGGCAGCTCGGTCTTTTTCCGGGAGAACCAGCAAGCGAGATGGACCCAAGGTAATTTCTCCAGTAGCAGGGGAAGGTATGCCCTGCTACTTGTAACTAAACATGCTTGTAGATCACGGTCTGAAGGAATATAATCTATATTCCTTCATATATATATATTTTATTTCAACCTAGCATTTTCTGCCTTGATGTGCTAGGGATTTGTGTATTAGCTAGACTTTTAACTACCTGTAATAAATGTTATTATATTTAAAGCCTTTCCTCCTGGTCAATAGAACTCTCATTTAACCCATATCATATTTTGTGATTGATAAATCAGAAATAGAGATTTTAGAGGTTACAGATGGCGACCACGAAATCAGGACAGGGCGGAAGGTGTTTGAATTTAATATCAAAATCGATGTAATAGAGATTAAGGCTAGTAGTTGAACTTAAATTGAGTCAGTTTGTTCAATCTATCTAGGGAAAAATATAGGTAAATATTTTTCTTTCTCTCTCTTTTGTAGTTTAGTTATATTTTTTTTTTGTATTATATATATATTATGTGATTATTATTTTTATTTTTTTTGTGGTTTTGCTAAAGGTACTTAGTAGCTTGAACTTAAATTGAGTCAGTTTGTTCAATATATCTAGGGAAAACTGTAGGTAAATTTTAATTTTTTTTTGTGGTTTAAAAATTGTGGTTTTGCTGAAGGTACTTCAGTGAGAGAATACACCACATATTTTGTTTTGCATAAATATCCCGTAAATTTTAATTGAACAAGTTCTTTGGATGTACCATTTACAAACCGGTTTTATGTTGTGGGGAGGAAGCAACTTGGCGGGAAAAAGTGTTATTTCTTTTTATTATTTTTTTTAATGCTCACCAAGCTTAATTGCTCTCTCTAAACCATTGTTTGAGAGTGCTGCATGGTACATGTTTCATTGGAAAGACACCAATTGAGTGGGGTCTTGGTTTCCTGTTGAAAAAGTTTCAACAGATTTTTAATTTAAATGGTCTGTCCACTAAATGCATAATATTTGTGTATAGGACAGGAGAGCAGTAATATTCTCATTGTTGTCAGTTAACCACTTTCAGACCGGACCAATTTGCAGCCAAAGGACCAGGCCCCTTTTTTGCAATTCGGCACTGCGTCGCTTTAACTGACAATTGCGCGGTCGTGCGACGTGGCTCCCAAACAAAATTGACGTCCTTTTTTTCCCACAAATAGAGCTTTCTTTTGGTGGTATTTGATCGCCCCTGCGGTTTTTATTTTTTGCGCTATAAACAAAAATAGAGCGACAATTTTGAAAAAAATGCATTATTTTTTATTTTTTGCTATAATAAATATCCCCCAAAAATATATAAAAAAACATTTTTTTTTCCTCAGTTTAGGCCGATACGTATTCTTCTACATATTTTTGGTAAAAAAAATCGCAATAAGCGATTATTGATCGGTTTGCGCAGAAGTTATAGCGTTTACAAGATAGGGGATAGTTTTATAGCATTTTTATTAATAATTTTTTTTTTATTATTAATGGCGGAGATCTGCGATTTTTTTTGTGACTGCGACATTATGGCGGACACATCGGACATTTTTGACACATTTTTGGGACCATTGTCATTTTTACAGCAATTAATGCATTTAAAAGCATTGATTTCTGTATAAATGACACTGGCAGTTTAGGAGTTAACCACAAGGTGGCAGTGTAGGGGTTAAGTATGCCTAGGGGTGTTTTTTTTACTGTGGGGGGGCGTGGCTGTCAGCTAGTGAATGCTGATCTCTGCTCCAATCACAGGGAGCAGAGATCGGCGTCACTAGTTGCTAGGCAGAACGGGGAGATGCTGTTTATCTCGGCATCTCCCCGTTTAGCCGCTCCGTGAGACGATCGCGGGAGTCCCCGCGGCGATCGAGTCCGCGGGGACCGCGGCCGGACTCACGGGGGTCCCGACCGGCGCGGGAGCGCGCCGCTCCCGGCGCGCTCCCGATGGCACGGACAGGCTAAAGGAGGGACGTATATATACGCCCTCCTGCCTGTACGTGCCATTCTGTCGACGTATATCGTCGTGCGCCGGTCGGCAAGTGGTTAAAGTACAGGACTGTGGAAGTCTTGTTGCTGAATGCTGAAGCTAATATCTGAGAAAGATTATTAGTATAGGGTACAATAAGGTGCATTTAGCATACTGTATTATACCCTGATTTTTTTTTTTTTTAGGATGAAACCTTACCACAAATTTGATATTCTGAGTTCGTGCTATATTTTTTTTATTTTATTTTTGTCTAAACTGAATGGGTGAACTTTGGTGTTTCTATTGTAAACCAAGAGGGTTATTCACCCTATTTGATACTTGTGGCCCTACTATTGTTCCTATTGTCCCCTGAGCCTATTGTGTAGGGGGTGTAGGCTCAAATAAGGTAAAATACAGGCTATTGTGAGTGGATTTGGGGTGTCTACAGTAATCTAAAAGATTGTTTTATTGAAAGCTGAAAATATATAGATATATATCTATATATATCTATATATAGATATATATATATATCTATATATATATGTTATTTATTTATTTTTTTCTCCTTTCCACTCCACTTTACTGTATTTTCAGGATTTTTTTCGATTTTAATGCAACATTTAACTTAAACTATTGATGGGTGGGTAGAGGATATAGGTTATTCGGATAGCCGCCCTAGGGTACACTCTCTCTCCCCCCGTGCACATTTTTTTTTATTGCATACATATTTGCACATATTTATCAGTGGATATTGGAGACTGGCAAATTAGGGGTGGATGCTTATACCCCGAGGGTTTGCCCTCCCTTACACTCATTTTATTATCTCAGTATAGGCTCTGGGTTTATAATACACTGTCTAGGAGGGGGTGATAGGTATATGGTAGTACCGCCAGCAATTAGGTGTCTACTTCCACCCCTCTCTCTTTATTATCGTACGGTCTAGTCAAGTACATTCTAATATCCTGGACTCAGAGGAAGCGCCAATTTTCCCTATTTTGTACCAATCATTTAAATTTGCCTCTTAGGGGGTCAATTTTTTCTGGAAAGGCTGCATACCTGGATTACTTGTCCCTAAGCGCAGAGCTGTTTGTTGTTTTCAACATTTATCTTAAGCTTTAACTAGCTTACAAATTGTGCATATTGTTTGTTGGTAATGGCAGCCATGTCCCGTCTAGAAGTCCGTAGCAACTTCTACTCTTAAACAGAACAATGTCACAATGTCACAGTTGCTACAAACAATTTCAATTCTTAAATGCTAAATGCTACGGCATCTACTTGTGCCTATGAAATTGGGGACAATAACGTATATGAAAAGTATGGGGGAAAGGAGGATATGGATCCTAACTCTACTTTTCCTGTGGCGATGGGAGAAATCGCAGAGCCACAAGAAAATCGAGAATGCACCATGGTCACAGAATTAGGAGCAAGACAAGTTCCCCAACATTGGCAAAATTAAAAATAATGCACACATAGGTGTGAGAAGTCTTAGTGACCAGAATAGGGCATCTTCTAGCACAGGGCGGTGTGGGCAATCTACACATACCATAGATTGTAATGCAATCATTCCGTCTGGAGTAGGTGTTAATTTTAACAACTCCTTGAAAGGTGAGAGCTCGGGGGGTAAATATCCCTAGATCTCTTAGGAAGACAGGAAAGGTGGTCAATCAGCCTAAAACCACACCAGTTGTTAAGGGATACCTTATTACTTTACAAAAGATAAAGTGCTATACATTCCAATCTATTAAAATAAATTATGTATTGTTTGCTTTAAAATAGGCTAGGAAAATTTGGGAAGAGATTAACAACTGTTGTCTATAAAGTTATTTGTTTTCAGGTTAAGTGAATTCCAGAAATGATATGTGCATATCATTTAGCTGTACAGATGCAAAATACGCCCCTAACAAGAGGGTAAGGTATAAAGGCCCATTGTTTTTTTTCCCTCTTTCTCTTCTTTACTTTGTATTCTCCCAGAGGTCGGAAACACCTAGCAATTCATTTGCAATTACCAAAGCCTTATACAGAATGTATGGGATGCATTTGAAATGAATGTGTATGGGTGAGCGATGGAATGCATGAGTAGGAACAGTACATGTATAAACTAAGATTTGTTTTTTTTTTTGATAGGGGGTGCACCCAACATTGTTGTATGGCCATCAATAAGTGTGATCACACTAATGCGCATGCGTTGTACTGTTTATGATTATTTTATAAATACTTGTTTTTTTTTTTTTCCCGTTTATAATGAGCTCAATACTGGTACCAGTTTAAATTTATAACTTTTGGTTTTACAAGTTTAAATGTATTCGCAAATAAATAACCTGTGCACAGATATGAATTATTTTTTTTATGTCCTTTCTGGGGGTTTAGAGTGAAGGTTCATTCACTCTGACACTTGGAAACTACATGATACATTACTTTGCACATTGTGGCATCTTAGGCATTCAGCAGGTCTTGTGTTGCGTGTTGTTTTCCCTTTCCAAATTCACTCATGTGAAGATTATAGGTCTACATGTTGTATTCTTATAATGTAAGTATTTATAAACTCTACAGATTTTTCCTATAATTTTTGGCTGTCACAGTATAGATATGGGTCCTGTTAGGCCAGTATGAACCTCTCAGAGAGGTACAGTGAGATGTTATTAATGATTTTTAAGTTTTGTATTATAGGATAAATGCACAAACAAGGACGGATGATTGGACCCAGATGTGTACCCAAATACACATAAGGACCTTAAAGAACATAATTTTTTTTTTTTTGTATGTTCTTAGGAGAAGCCTTAAATATAATTAATTACAGGCCTAGCTAAATTCTAAACACTGATTTGGGGCAGTCTGTTTCAATAAACAGACGTCCTACCCTCTCTAAAAACAACTTTTTGTGGCCTTTTTGACTTGCAAATGGGTTTGCACTGAGAGTCATTTAATATGTTAATCACAACCGGAAGAGGGGGTTGCCTTTTGTATAGCTACATGCTAAAGGCAGTTTTTCAAAAAAAATTTTTGGGTTAACAAAACACAGATTCAAGCCTCTTTAACAAAGTTAAAGTTTGGGCCAGCATTCAATCTGTATGGTTTTATTATTTTTTTTATTATTTTTTTTTTATTATTTTAATTGTAATTTTGAATTTATTTATTTATTTATTTTTTCCTCTTAAGGGAAAGGATTTTTATTTTTTGTTTGTTTTTTATTTCTTTCCTATATCACCTTATTTTTTTTTTGTTGGTGATTCTTCAGTTTTGCGTGACTATGGTCAAATAAAAAAAAAAAAAAGAGGGGAGTGAGTATGGGGAACACTACATGGAGAACATTTAAAGCGATTAGAAATGTTGATGTAGAATATTGAGGCTTCCCTGTAGCATTTTGGGGATGGGCCAAGTTCCAACAGGTGATAGTTTTCTCTTATGACATGGGATAATCGTTTTATATGAATTTAGGTCATGGTAGCTATTTATCATGACACTAGTAATATGAGGGTTTAACAACAGTCATGTGACTATTTTCTGTGTAAATGTGACATACAATCCTCTCTACAGTTCTAACATTTGGGCAGTCATCAGATGTGGTCATTGATATTGTTTTTTTTGTTGGTCAGGTTTTCCTTTGTGTGCCAGAATAAGCCAAAGAGCATTGTGTGAATATAATATAGATATACTGGAACTGGTGAGACTCATAGTGATTGGCAAATAGCAGGGAGTATAGTACAATTGTACTTAAAAGTATTTTAGTTTGATTATTCCTGAAGCCACTAGTGACTGGTGACATCACACTTATCCATATTCTGAAATCAAGTTATTTTTGTCTGCGTAGATGACACTGCCTAATCTGCACATAGAACTCTCATAGTGGTGACCTCTTCTGTAGCCTGCTAAAGGCCGGACGGTACAGTAGCTACCCATGGTAGCCAAGGACGGAGCTATATGCCCAAATGTTTGGCACCAGCACTGAACATAGCTGCAGTAAAAGGAGCTAGTGGTGAGTTGCGATGGCAACAAGACCACCCTGGACACATAAAGTGTCTCACACACACACACACAGTGGTATTCAGCAGAAGGTGGAGCAGAGTTAATTGCAGGCATATGACAATGGAGGAAGAAAGATGAGAGGTGAAATCAGAATCCTGGCTGAAGAACGTAAACTTTCAAATTGTTACACATGTCACTGGGAAAAGGGTCTCACTTTATGTTGCAGTATATCTATGGCAATTAAAAGGTCCTTACTGCTCAGACTTACCAGACAAGCATTCATTTGAATACATATGTCCCAAATGTACTTGTGTATCTCTTTCTCTACCTCTGTCCACATTAATAAAGTACAATCTAAGAAAGCCCGGATAGCTGTTCCAAAGGCCATTACTGTATGCTGTATCCAACTGGAATCACCATGGAAGGCTGTCCCAGAAGCAAGGGCAGCATGACCAGATTGACATTATGGACGTTCGCACTATTATTATTGGACAGTGGAGAACAAGGATCCTCATGTTTTTATTTTATTTTTATTTTTATTTTTTCTTCCATCTTCGTTTTTTTTGGGGTGTGTTTTTTTTTTCTCTTTATTTATCATATGATTGTTCTGTTATTATTATGGACTTATTACATCCAGAACAAGTAATGACTGCCGATACTGGGATCCAGAAATGTGAACTGTAGAGATGGAGAGTTTAAAAGTATTTTTTTTTCTTCTCAAAGAGTTTTATTTCATTTCAGAGGGCAAAGCTGAAAAGTTCCAAATATTAAAGAAGATTGCACATAAACCATTATTCTATGTGTGGCCGAGTCTCATATACTCAACTGGCCACAAGGGGCCATATGTTGCCTGATGCGGTTATGAGAAATTTCCATTAATATCTGTGAAATATTATGAATATATCTCTTTTTGCTTGCAGCTATGAAAGGTGAGCAAAAGCTCTCCTCCCAAGCTCTGGTCAACTGCAGACATTGTGGGGCCGAAACTTGAAGGACAGTGGGGATCCAATTAACATTGTGTGTCACCTATTCACTATAAACGACCCCATGCCGGGATAAAGAATGAAGGAAGTCTCAGCCCAAGTTTCATACTTAAACTCCCTGGGACCAGTAAAGTATATTTTTTACATCACTGGTGGGAGTTGCTGTAAGTGGGCTGGCTTAGACTAAGTAACCAATCAGAACTCACGCTAAGCCAGCCAATGAGGGATCAGGCTGGTTTTTGATACTCTCAGGGGAGAGGAGAGGCAGCTCGGTCTTTTTCCGGGAGAACCAGCAAGCGAGATGGATCCAAGGTAATTTCTCCAGTAGCAGGGGAAGGTATGCCCTGCTACTTGTAACTAAACATGCTTGTAGATCACGGTCTGAAGGAATATAATCTATATTCCTTCATATATATATATTTTATTTCAACCTAGCATTTTCTGCCTTGATGTGCTAGGGATTTGTGTATTAGCTAGACTTTTAACTACCTGTAATAAATGTTATTATATTTAAAGCCTTTCCTCCTGGTCAATAGAACTCTCATTTAACCCATATCATATTTTGTGATTGATAAATCAGAAATAGAGATTTTAGAGGTTACACTAGCGTAGTACAACAATTGCACTAAGACTGGGTTCACATAGGTCCGGCTAAGGTTTGCAGTCTGGAGTCTGGTGTGGCTTTGTTTACCAGTTCAGATGCAAATTTCGACTTGAATTTGCACCTAAATCGGACCCCAAATCGCACAGGACCCTTTTTAGAAACAGACCATGGCCACCCTGGACATGTGTAAACTGGCTCAATTGAAAGACAGTTTGATCTACATGTTATGTGAATTGGATGCAATTAAAAATGCATCAGTTTCGCATATATGTGAACTGAGCCCAAATCGCACAGGTCCCTTTTTAGAACTGATCAGGGCCACCCTGGACATGTGTAAACTGGCTCCATTGAAAGACAGTTTGATCCACATGTTATGTGAATTGGATGCAATTAAAAATGCATCAGTTTCGCATATATGTGAACTGAGCCTTACCTATCTATGCAAACCACAATTACTGTCAGCTGACGCTCAGTAGAGATGGTCCGAACACTCCCCTGTTCAGAAGTTCTGCTGCAAACTGAACAGGGGAGTGTTCGGACCATCTCTTTGACCTGAACGGCAAACCTCAGTGAAGTCTTTTAGAGCTGAACTGGAGAAATCAAAGGTGCCCATTTTGAAGGCCATAAAAGGGGTATGCAGGCCTGGGTACTGCTCTGGGGGGGTTATGTATCAATGCAATTTCTTTTTTAAAAACTATAGTTTTTAAAGGAGCAGTGATTTTAATGATGCTTAAAGTGCAACAATAAAATAAAAAACCCTTTAAATATAGTGCCTGGGGGTCCCCTTAGTCTGCCTGTAAAATGGCATACCTGTAGCATGTATAGAACATGCTGCAGCAAAAATCTGATTCCTAAAAAAAAACAAAAACGAGTCAAATCACATTTAAATTGACTCGCGGTTGCAATTGCTGGCACCCGGCTATTAAACAATGTTTTTAAAAATGGCACGGGGTCCATGGATATCCTCCCAGAACCCTGTCTCCTGCATGCCCCCTGGGGCGCACATCCAGAGCACTCTCTGACTCTGTGACTGCAGAACCATGAAGGGTTTGATATGGACCAGCGGGGACCCCATGCCAAAATAAAAAAAAATAAAAACAGTGTGGGGTCATGCCAGACACTTATCCAAGCACACAACCTGGCAGGTCAGGAAAGGGAGGGGATGAGTGAGCGCCCCACTGCCCCAAAGCACCTTATCCCCATGTTAATGGGGACAAGCAACTCTGGGCTGTGGCTGTGGTAGAGCAAGCTTTAAAATTGAGGGGCCTGGAACATTGCTTTCAAAACTTTACTGGGTACTCTTTTGCACCTGACCACAGTTCAAAGTGCATATACCTCAGAAAGGTGAATCTTGTCTTTTGGACTTATATGGCCAATAATGAGATTTAGGTACTATCACTATCATATTCACAGATACTAAATATATGTGGAGTGTATTCACCAAAGAGTCTATTTATTTATACACAGTATCACATACCAGGATAAAGTAAAACATTATAGACAGTTGGATACCTGACTTTTAAGACATTTCTTATATCCTCTTACATCTATGAATTGTAGCAAAATTTCCATCAAAGACATTTCTTCAATAAAAATGTATACAAAAAGTAACCTCCCTTTTGAGTACAAACAAATATTCGCTGCAAGCACACTGTGAGATATTTATCGAAGTAAACTAGATGTATAAATTAAATTCTGTGCTAAAACATATGAAAATGAATCAATTTCCGGAATACATCAAAAACAGTCCATAGTGATACGATGAAAAATCTTCAATGTAGACAATGTCTTCTTTAGTGTGACCACCAATCCAGCCACGGAGTACAGAAAGCCTCCAGATTGCCATATTGCATTGAGTTTTACAATGACAGCAGATGCAGATTAAAAAGAAAAGTTTATGTCATTGAATGAAGCCAGAGGAAGACTGTGCAACCTTAACTGTGTAATATAGTAAGTCAATCATGATTTTACACTATGTGACACGTTTAATTCTCTCTTTACGGGTACTTACCTTCATACATGGATCCTTAACTGCGAGGTGATCCTGCTGATGCCATCTCCATGGGATGACCACTTTTCTTACTGAAGAATAATGATGGGCTGAATACCCCCTGGTTTGGTTCACACCAGAACTCCCAAGCATGGGAAAAGTTTGGGACCGGGTACTACCCTGGGGGACATGTATCAGAACAAAAAATGGTTTTAAAGGAGAAGTGATTTTAATGATGCTTGAAGTGAAACAAAAAAAAAGGAAAACATCCTTTAAATATAGTGCCTGGGGGGCGGGGGGTCCCCTTAGTTTGCCTGTAAAGTGGCACATCTGTACCATGTATAGAATCTGCTGCAGCAAAACTGACATTTATATAAAAAAAAAAATTAAATTGATTTTCCTGGTTGCAAGCTTTCTAAAAAAAAAAAACATTGCCGGCAATAGAAAAATGTGAAAAAAACAGGGTAGGGGTCCAACATAACCCATACTACATTATTTGGGTCTGGTATGAATTTTAAGGGGAACCCCACACCATTTAAAAAAAAATGGCATAGGGTCCCCCCAAAATCCATACCAGATCCTTATCCGAGTATGCACACTGGCAGGCTATGAAAAGGGGGAGGACAAGAAAGCACTGCACTGATGATTAGTCTTTACTCAGACACGGCATGGGAGGAAAGGATTGCCAATAACCAGCAAGTCTGTTTGCAAGTGATCAGCTGGTAAAGGGCTGCTCCACATGGTAAAGGGCTGCTGTGATTGGCCCTTTACTGTGACCTGTGATTTAACATTATCCTAAACCTCACCCCCAGTTATAGGGTGATTTTTCCCTCTCTCCTAGATGTGCTCCTGTGTTGACACCCCATCACACAGGTTTCTGACAGGGACTACATATAACAATTTAAAATAAATTACACTGGCATAACCAACTGATGTCACCATCAGGAAATCTACCATGAGAGATGCCAATGCACCTAGGTGATCCAAACAGAAGTGGGAGCCCAAAAAATTTCCCCAAAAGTCACAAAACCTTCAAGAGGTGGAGAAGGAGAAAGAGCGGAACTTCAGCTTTTGGGTGAAGTTCCACTATAATCAATTAGTACTTTAATATTAGCTAATGCAAAATAACTTTTCAAAAAGAAACAAATTGTCTTTTTGACATCACATCATTACAAGTAGTTTTGAATACACTGTTCTTTTTAAATGCCTCTAAAGACTTAGATGATAAAGGGCACGCGTTTTTCTAATTTGTTATTAACTGTCATATGTGTATATTGCTTTAGAAGCCTTTAGCATAAAAAGCCATGTTTTTAAGGCAGAATGATTAGGTGTTTCAAGACGCTTTTTCTGTTTACTCTTACGAATGTTGCCATGTTGTCTGCAGTTTTTCTTGCTGTAGAACATAATTTTGATGTGATCAGTAATGGGTATTTTATTGTCAGTCTTTAAATAATTTTGCAGTTTCAAAAAGGACTTATAATTATCTTGGCTGCATTTCATGCCAGTTAATTGAATGCTGTTCAAATAAATCCATATTAGAGTCTGTTTATAATTATTGGAAGGCTACGTGCTGAGCCACCAGTTCAATTAAAGTCTGATGGCTGATATTTCTATTTCTGACATGATGTGTACACATATTTGAGTGGAATGTAGCCATTTGCAAAATTTCACATGCCTATTTTTATTTGAAAAAATCAGAACATTGTATAATTTTTTTTTTCTGTACAATGTGAAAAACTGCTTTGAGATCAATGTGATCTGACCAGACATTTAACCATTTCAATACAGGGCCAATTTTTCAGCTTTCAACGCTGTCGCACTTTGAATGATATTTACATGGCCATGCAACACTGTAGCCATGTGACAAAAAGCGTGGTACATAGCCTGCTAGGCTGGATTTACCATGCTTTTTTTTATCTTGTGATCACGTATTGTACACATCATGAGCGATGTTTTGTACATTTTTTTTATTATTTTATTTGAATAAAAAATTTTTTTTATCGGATTTATCTGCTCTATGTGGAGGCCTGTTTTTTTTTTTTTTACCATGACTTATGCCAACGGTTGGAAGTCTTTATACATCTTTTTCCTGGAGTCCTTATGGTAATCACTCCGTATGGCACCCCCTGGATGTCAATGCTGATACGCACCATCCTGCTTGTGGAAATCTGGGTTGGAAGAGTTACCATGGAGGATCCTTCCTTGCTTGATTGAATCACCACCGCTGGTGTGTGGGTCCACACCCTAGGGTAAGAGTACCCATCTACTTCTCTTGATGTTTGATGCACATTCAAGATTATCATGTGTAAAGTTATGTCTACTACATATATCTGCCATTAGTGCCTCTGAGAAGAATTGCATCTCTTTTACATCTCACACAGAGACTGTTTTAAATAATTCTATGAACCATCTGTAATTTTCATTATAGGCTTATCTATTGAGTGGATTTATTTTGGTTAGACAAATGCTTTATGTGTAGCCATTTGATGGACATTTATGCTTTTTTTTCAGTTTGTGTGACTATGACATGTTCATGCAAGACTCCCCAAATATTTTCCTCACAGGTCATGAACACGTGTTAACCTATTCTTATTTATTCTATTCTCACAAGATCACGCTATGAATATCAATTGACAATAGGCTGGGCGGGAAGTGGTTAAACACGTATCTGAACATACAGACAGAATTACATAATTTTCTTTCATTTCAAAATATACAGTAAATCACTGTGACCTAGAATCATGGTAGCTCTATGCCTGGATTTTCACACCCGATATAAAAGATTTGCATATAGTTTAGAAAACAATATGGCAATAAAGCAGTTGTAAAGGTTGCTTTTTTAAATTAAAGTGATAAATATATTATACTCGCTTGCTCTGTGCAATGCCCCAAACCTCCTCTTCTGGGATCCCCACCAGTGATTTGGTACAGAATGGCCCCAAATCTCCTCTTCTTGGGTCCCCCACCAGTGATGACTGCTCCACCTGTTTTGTGTCTGCCCCATAGCAAGACTCTTGCTATGGGAGCAGACATGTGGGCTTTTCACTTGCCCCCCAAACTGCTCCCCATTATGCTGCAAATAAAACCGGCGAGGGAATAAATATGCTACAGGTGTGATGCTTGGCATTGTGGAGAGGAAAAAAATCTCCCTGCTGATGTTTCAGTAGGCAGTTCTGCCTGCTGAACATGACCCATTCAACTGAATGTGTGCAATGCATGTATTTTCTACATGCTAGTGTGAGGTTCAAGGGGTAAGGTAGCTCATGAGGAAATGATACAATGTCTCCTCACCACCTATCAAATGCTTTTTTAACCGCTTGCTGACCAGTGCACGATGATATACGTCGGCACAATGGCACGGCTGCACAAATGGGCGTATATGTACGTCCCTTTACCGGTGGGGCAGGCGCACGCCCGTTGCACGCTCCGTGACTGTGCCTGTGGGACCATCGGACTCGATGTCTGCTGGTGCCCCGCGATCGTGTCACGGAGTGGCAGAACGGGGAGATGTAAACAAGGCATTTCCCCATTCTGCCTGGTAACAAGACAAAGATCAAGTGATCGCTGTCATGTCCTAGGTAGCCCATCCCCCCCACAGATAAAATCACTCCCTAGGACACACTTACCCCCTTGATCGCCCCCTTGTGTTTAGCCCCTTCCCTGCCAGTGTCATTTATAGAGTAATTAGTGAATTTTTATAGCACTGATTGCTGTACAAATAACAATGGTCCCAAAATAGTGTCAAAAGTGTCCGATGTGTCTGCAATAATGTTGCAGTCACGATAAAAATCACAGATCGCTGCCATTGCAAATAAAAAAAATTATAATAAAAATGCTATAAATCTAGCCCGATTTTGTAGATGCTATAACTTTTGCGCAAACCAATCAATATTGCATTTTTTTTTTTTTTACCAAAAATATGTAGAAGAATGCATATCGGCCTAAACTGAGGAAAAAATTTTTTTTTTATATATTTTGTGGGGGATATTTATTATAGCAAAAAGTAAAAAATATTGCTTTTTTTTCAAAATTGACGCAAAAAATGAAAATCGCAGAGGTGATCAAATACCACCAAAAGAATTCTCTATTTGTTGGGGAAAAAAAGACTTCAATTTTGTTTGAGTGCAATGTTGCACGACCGCACAATTGTCAGTTTAAAGCGACGCAGTGCCGTATCACAAAAAGTGCTCTGGTCAGTAAGGGGGTAAATTCTTCTGGGGCTGAAGTGATTAATAACGATCCAAATGCAGATTGTTCTTCAGAAAACAATGCCAGTGTAAACTACCCATATATTATGGATCTGAACAGTTAAATGTAGCCTGTAGAAAACTGTGTACTATGTTGAGGCTGTAAAAAAGGAAAATAAATAACTCATACTGAGTCTAAGCATACCAGTCATCTAAGCTGTAAAAAAAAAAAATCCTAAAAAATAAAGCGTGCACAGAACAGCCCTGAACCTCCTTTTCTGGGTTCCAGTGTTCTAGGTGTCCCAGAAAAAAAGGCTCAGGCTGCTCTGTGCAATACCATTGAGGGCACACATGTGGGCTCATTCTAGAGCCAGGCTCTGTGCATCTGTTGACATATGCAGTGTGACTTGGTCCCACCCCCTGAGGAGACAATGACTCCCACTGCTCTCAGCCAAGCCTGTGAGAGAGCAGAGAGATGAGAAAATAACTGCAGATGAGCACAGCAATGGATTGATATAGGACTCAAGTAATTATTTAGAGGGGAGGGGGAGTAACAGGCACTGAAAGGTTATTTCACTAATGAAAGGTAAATATATATATATATATATATATATATATATATATATATATATATATATATATATATATATATAAAACTTTAGAAACACTTTAATTACTTTTTCACACCAGTTGCACTGAACTTTGCTGATCAGCATTGATAAATGCAGGTCCAACACAAGGACAAACAAAAAAAGTTGTTTTCTATGTGTCCTGTTCAGACCATAAATGTAAGTTGGTGTGTGTCACATACAAATGCAGCATGCTTTTTTTATATCCTTTATTTAATAGAAATAATTTAATATTTAACATTCAAACATACAGATAATATAAATATTTATTGTAGAAAAACAAAAAAAATACAGTAAAAGAACATTGATGAATAAATGGTCAGGAAAAATTTGAGAACAATGTGGTACATAGTAGTGAAATTTCCCCGACCAAAATTACTGCATAGATTAGATGTGGTCATGATAAAAGTAAGAGGAAGTAACAATAAAAATAATAAACTATAATAAATAAATATGTTAAAAAAAGGGGGTGGAAGTGGACATGGGGTAGGGGTTAAGGGGTAAGGTAGATAGTGAGCATCCAGAATGATAATTGTTAAAATTCAGCAACTGGTTTCAATGAAAGTCTTTCCCTTGTCTGAGTACTTAAAGATATTCCAATGAAACCATGTTTTACTGTAATCTTCAGGTCAGTTATGGTAGGAGGGTGTTAATGAGGGTGTTAATGAGGTGCCGCAAAACGGATTTCTTGTAGATTTTTATAGGTTTCTTTGAGTTATGTAAGAGGAAAAATTAGGGATCTCCAAGAAAGTTCAAAATCAGTAAATTTTTGAGAAATCCTCTCTACCAGAAATGTGTCAGCTTAGGACAGGACCATAATAAATATAAAAGATCTCCTTTGCCCTTCTGGCATCTCCCACAATGGTCTGATATAGAAGGAAAGAAAGTATGAAGAATGGATGTGGTCTGGTACCATCTTGCTAGAAACTTAAAGTTGAATTCCTGTACTCTTTTAGATATGAAAGACTTGAGCGAGAATCTGATCATTTATTTGTCATCAAAAGTTTGGTCTAAGTCATATTCCCTTTTCCAAATATAATTACGGTAGGTTTATAATTGTTAGATGGGTTATTCAAAAGGAGATTATGTCAGGGAAAGTGAATGATTTATCTGTCTGTCCTTTATCGGAGCAAAACAAGTGTCAAAGCATTGCAATATGCTGCATTATGCTGTTGTGCACAGATTTTAATAGAGGGACATTTAAGTAGCATTAAAAAGAGTAAAAACTGCAAAGCTTGCCTGCTGGTGTGACTGGGCCACAAAGAAAGCACAACTAAAACTGTTAGGGAGATTTGTATCCCTGGGTAGAGAGGATAATGTTGATTCAGGGATTCAGGGAAGTTATAATGTTCCGACAATAAATTGTGTCAAGATTGATTTCAATTATCCAATCGTGTGAAAAGAAATTATTTATTTACTACCATTTTACATTATTGGGTAATTGAAGTGGATTTTCACATAATTTATTGTAATTTCTCCAATAAACATAATGGTGAATTGTATGCCTTATGAGGCTTCTTCAGTAGGGATGAGCTTCCGGTCCAGCCTGAACCCATGTTCAGACTGAACTTTGCTTCTTCTGATGTTTAGCAAATGGCAAAAACAAATGTTTGGCTGAGTAAAAGACAAAAAAAAAGTGTGAGGTCCCTCCCAATATCCACACCAGACCCTGATCCAAGCATTCAGCCTTGTTGGCCAGAAAAGGGGGGGCAGCATGTACATCCTTGCTTGAACCATGACAAGCCACATGCCTGTGGAGTACCTTGCCAGGGGGCTCACTCGTGACAAAGCAGCTAGTCTTCATGTTGATGAGTACAGGGACCTTTTCCCCACAACTTTGTTCTAATGGATGTAGGGGTCTGTGGGTAGAATGCTTAGCAGAATCCAGATGCCTTCTTTAAGAACAAGAGGGGCCCCAGATACCAGTCCTTTGTGTGAAAAAGTAGGGGGTATATAGTACCCCCAGTAATTTACAAAATAATGGAGTAACAAGTCCTTTATTTAAAAAAAAAATGATGCCCCCTGGCCAGCTAAAAAGAAAAAAAATCTTGTTGACATGATCCACTTCCACGGCTTGTGCTGAATGACATCTCCTGGGGCCTTGCTGCTGAAACTAAATGAGGCAAGGTCACTCGGGTAATGCCATTGACCATATATGGATACAATCATATTTGGTCAGTAACATCTTGCAAACCCCCTTGACGTACATACCAAACACTCTTTAAAGATGAGAGCCTGGTATGTATTGTTAGGCATGCTCTTGTGCCTTTTTTGTATGTAGAGTCTCCATTAACATTTATACCAGACCTCCACCTAGGATAAGGGTCTAGTATGGGTGAACAAAATCCCCAGCTGCTTTGTTTTCAAAGTAGCTTCCATGTGTCATTTAAAAAAAATGATTTTACTGTAAGCATTATTAAAATCATTGCTCCCCTTCAAACATAATTTGTTTTAAACTTTTGTTTTGCTTTGGTACATGTTCTCCAGTGCTATGTTCAGCTCCTATGCTATTTGTTTGACAATCCCTTGTCTATTAACCTAGAAAATAGCCACTACTATTTATGAACATTTGTCTCCCATTGACTTCAATTCGGAACCCACACTTTAGTAATGTTCACCGACTCCACCTCAAACCAAACCCAGGTGCATTTGGCTCATCCCTATTCTTCAATGGGGAACGTTTTGTCTGTGCCACTTTTTCTAGTGAGCAGTAAACTAACTAGTGCTGGAAATATACTTATTGCACTTTTGAAGCCTTTCTTCTACTGTGTGTGTTGCTATTTATTAACCAACAAGCTGCTTTTCTTTTCCTTCCTTTGACAGCCCAGAACCTTGTATTTCTAGGAAAGTAATTGGAAAGGTGTAACCTACCAGCTGGAAGTCAAGTTCCTAAGTTGTACTCCAGTCTGAATTCAAAAGAACACTCTGCCCAGAAACAGCTTTTTGTAATGAAATAAATTTATGACAGCTAGAGACAGAGGGAAATGATCTGTCCATACACTTCTTTGACTTTCAACCGCGTTTTATATACTGTACTAGAACAAGATGCCCTAATGGAATAGCTCAATCAATTTTATAGTCCAGTGCAGTACAGTGTTCAAATAGTTAATTTTTTTCTGATATGCAGATCTCAGAAGGCCACATCAAGATGATAATTCACTGCACTTTTAAATCTTGCTTATTAGACTTCTGATTTCTCCCTGTTTGGTCCCATTTTGCCAAAACAATAGAGAAAAAACTGTGGTGTCTCTGGTATTATAAGGAATTTCCATGTATGTTTTTTACATTACAGGCAATGCAGGGAGTACAGAAGTTATCTTATATTAAAGAAGCTGTAGTCAAGAGGGAATGGAAATGGTTGGTCCCAAACCATTCTGAAGATTCAATTTATTCAAATTCATGATTACAGGTGAATGAAAAAATACACACACACAAACACATGACGTTTGCATTGTTCTGAACATGCCACCAATATTTTTTTTTAAGTATAGTATGTGTAAACTAAAACAATAACATTTGTTTAGGTCACTTTTCATCTGTTAAATACAGTGTATCATGAAAATGTTTTGTTATGTCTGTTTGATAACTGCAAAGAAATACCTGTTGATCTTACCATAAATCTTGCCAACTGACAAAACTAGGGCTGTTACTGATTAAAATTTTTGTGTTCGATTAAGCGTTTTTTTTTTTAATGGACTAATTTCGATTAATTATACCACACATACAGATCCAACTACTTTTAGCTGATCTCGTTGCATTGCAACTCTGCATTAGTCAGTGGTAAATGTGGTATACACTATATACAATCATCCGACACTAGTTAGTTTCCACAATCCATGACTTAACTTCACAGTTCACACAAATATGGTTTAAATTCAAACTGTAGCACTGACGTAAGTAAATTTTTTTTTCCCACAGTATCGTGACAATCCCTCCACCTCCAGTCTAAGTAATCACTCTCACCTTATGGCATGGACCCCTGTGCAAACAGGTGGTCATGCAAGCTGGTATCAAAAGGGTTAACACAGACCATAAACTTCTGTCACATCTCCTTAGATCTCAGCAAGGACGCCAGGTCATGGGTAGAAAGAAAAGATCTAAGTGCTCACCGCTTAAGTATAAGAATACATTTTTGTGTTCAAACACAAACTACTCACATAAAGATGATAAAAACACAGCATGTAAAGTTGACAATTGTGTTTGTTCCGTAGGGCAGCTGCGGGTGATGTCATGCGTACCTCCTCCCCCGTACGCGTTACGTTCAATCAGAACTTCAATGTCACCGGACTCCTCCCCCTTCTCTTCGTTAGCATACAGAAGCACTTGGAGAAGGGGGGAGGAGTCAGGTGACGTTGATGTCCGTGACGTCACCGGATCTCCGACGGAACTCCCTGAAGACCCGGAAGCTGGCGGAGAGGTGAGTACTGATCAAAAAAATTTGATCGATCAAAAAAATTAACAATTAATCGAGGAATTAATCTTTAATTTGCACAGCCCTAGACAAAACAAAAAGAAAGAGCTTTAAAAAAGAAATCTAAACCTACAATATGTAGGGATGGGGGAATCTGCTTGGGTTTGACTAACTACAGAGTTTGGTAAATTTTGTTAAAATTGGGCAAACCTGAATTTAGCAATTGAAGTCTATGTTAGAAGGTGGGGGATCCTGTTGGTAAATTATATACAGTTTTAGGTATAATAAACAAGTTATTGTAAACAAAAAAGGCACTGCCACTAAAGGACATGTACCAATGCCATTTTTGTATATACCATGCCATGAGGAGAGGGTTCTTTTGATGTTACTTTAAGGGTGACATTGGATAAAGCATAAATCCTTTACATTACAGGCTTGAGAAATTATGTAAACTGTATATGGTATTACAGAACAGTACACTTTAGAGACTGTAGATGAAAAAGCAGTTGGTTTTAATGAGCAAGGAATAGACAGGTATTTGTGTACACATAATAAAGCCATGTAAAAATTGACCATCAACAGTACAGTTTTAATAACCAAGACTAGGCAGCATTGGAAAGGCACAAGGTACAGCTAGGTGTTTTTCGACAAGAATTAAAAGTTAAAAGACTGCATATGATACAGCAGTGCATCAGGACAGATTTAATAAGCAAGACTAGGCCACAATGCGGAGGCACAGGAAAGTGTTCTCATATAAGAATTAAGAGTGTAATCAAGGATAATAGGCCCAGCTAGAATATATATATCTAGATAGATAGATAGATAGATAGATATTTATAAATAAATTCTTAATTTATAAGAATTAATAATGCAGTAGGACAATAATGGTCATAAAGTCACAAAAATCTTTCTATTTTTTTTGTTGGACTTGTAACAGGTATGTCATCAAATTTCCCCCAAGAGTCACATGAGTCCATGAGAACTTTAATTGTTTGTTCAATTGTGTTCCAAAAATCTTTCAGCTTCAGACATTTCCAGAAAACGTGAAGGAGAGTACCTTCAGATTCTCAACAGCGCCAGCAGGTACTTGGTACCTTGGGGAACATGCTGTGTAACACCACATGTGTTCTATACCATCTTGTTAGGAGTATGTAACCCCCTCTTGATATCTACTCACTATTGGGGTCTTATGAGCAGAGTACAATTCTGTTTTTCTGTGATTAGGTAAAGGTAGTGTTAATGTCTCTTTCCCCATTGTAGGAAAGGATTTTTCTCCCGGGCTCCCAATGCTGTCAAGAAGGCACATGGTGCTGACAGCGAATGCTATATTGGTTCCCCTGCAAGGCAGGTTTTCTCAAATAAGGATGGTTTTCTCACCTTATGGCATTTCTCTGGTAGGAAACAAAGATATCCAGGGTATGGAAGAAATTAGATATCACCATGCAACATAATGCAATGAGCTTGGGAAAAGTGTAATAGTCCAAAAGGTACCCTGCTGAGCAAGTACATTAAATTGGGGGTCACTTATGCCTGGTTGAAATGTAGGTGTCCCTAGAATGGGGATTAGAGGACTAGGATGTGGCAATAGGGTGGATGTCCTAAAAATGGATCTAGTCATTAGCATTCTGGCCCCTATATGTGAGTATTGCTGTACAGTCGGTGGGATAGCACTGTCTGGGCAACTTATTGGCATTTTATCAGGTCGGGAAAGCCAATCCTATCTTTTGCTTCAGGCAAAGATAAAATAAAATTGACATATCCTCGTGGGCTTACTTGCCCATATACATTTCAAAACCCTAGAGTGCAGGTCTTTCAGAAAATCCTGTGGGAGTTTGATCAGAAGGGCTTGCAGTAAACATAGATGCAGTGGCATTGCATTCATTTTGATAATGCTAGTGCACTTGAACCTTGTAAATACCTCCCTATCCCAATGTTGTAAATCCAGTTTAAATGTTCAGGCAATAGGGGAGAAGTTGAGAAAAAAAAATTAAATCTTGGAAAGTTTGTACTTATATACTAACATATGTGAGAGGTTGTCCATCTGAAAATAAACTGGGTCTCTTATTGTTGTTGGATGGTTAGATCAATCCCTATACCCATGTCCTCTGACTTTGTGCAGATAAAAGTAAAATTTAAGAGAGTTTCATATCTGTATAATTTTTGCAGAAGAGAAGGTAATGAGGTAGAGGGAGAGGTAATAAAAAAAGATTAAATCATCCTCATAATAGGCTAATTTATGTTACATCCCCCTCATTAGAATGCCCTTTATGTCTGGATGAGCTTCGATCATTCTTAGAAAGGACTCTAGCATGAATATAAAAATAATGAGTGACAAAGGGTGACCCTGCCATGTGCCGGTCTCTATTTGAAACGTATCTAAAATGGTCTCATTAACTTTTGTGTGATGACAACACCACTAAACTCTGCCCCAAGGATCTGTTGGAAGATGTTCCATCACAAAACATGCCGAGGACAGAGTTTAGTGGTGACGTCATCACACCCACCCAATGAGTTGGCAGTGCTGTGTGATATGCTTGTCGTACTATCTGTTTTGTGAGTACCCACTTGGTTTATTGATAAATAAATCATACTTTACTATGGTATTTCCTTGCTCTTTCCTTGGTATGTGTTTTTGCTGCTGAGACTGGTATATGAGAAGCGATCCATTGATCACTTTGGGGTATGCCATTTATTAACCACTTGCCGCCCGCCCACCGTCAAATGACAGCTAGGACACGGCACGACCCCGATCTCTGTAAAGAACCACGGCCGCAGCTCTTTAACCATGTGATCGCCTGTGTCCAATCACAGCCGGTCACATGTAAACACGGAGATGCCAATAATCGGCGCTCCTTGCTTCACACTGACAGAGTGTGAGGAGAGGAATGCCGATCAGTGCAATCTCCTCACAGAGGACATCTAGGGATGTAATCAGGACACTGATCATCAGTGCCCTGATTACAATTAAGTGCCAGCCATATGTGCCCACCACTGCCAGCAATCAGTGCCCACCTTTGCCCACAAATGCCAGACATCAGTGCCCACAAGTGCCAACAATCAGTGGCCATTTATGATGCCAGTAGGTGCATCAATGCCACCCATCAGTGCCCATCAGTGCTGCCTATCCGTGCTGCCTGTGCCCACCATTGCCACCTATAAGTGCTTAAAAAAGTGCCCACCAGTACCACCCATCAGTGCCGCCTATCAGTGCTCATCAATGCCATATCAGTGCCACCTATCCGTGCCCATAAGTGTGTCATATTAGTCCCTACTCATCAGTGCCACCTAATCAGTGCCCATAAGTGCCACCTCATCAGTGCAGCCTATCAGTGCCCATCAGTGTCGCCTCATCAGCGCCCACCAGTGAAGGAGAAATATTACTTATTTACAAAATTTACTGACAGAAACTAAGAATTTAGGGGAAAAAAAAAACAAAAGTGATAAAATACCACCAAAATAAAGCTCTATTTGTGTGAAGTAAATTATACAAATTTCACATGGTTACAGTGTAGCATGACCACGCAATTGTCATTCAAAGTGTGAACATGCTGAAAGCTGAAAAATGGCCTGGGCATGAAGGGAGTGTAAGTGCCCTGTATTGAGGTGGTTAAAGAAAGTGAGCCTTGAGGCGTACTGAGGTGTGAGAGGAAGAGAGCTGGGGCCATTCATCCATGTGGGATCTGTCATCTTTTAAAGGCTGATTTAGACCTCTTGAGTGGTGGGGTATAAGGATTTAGTAAGAGGCATTATAATCGCTTGGTGGTTGGAGCACAACTGCTACATGAAGATTTTGCACACTTTTGGTGGACTTTGACATTTCATTTGTAGGACTTTATTATTTAAATTTGCTTGTCATACACTATACTGTATATTGAATTAGACGTTTTCCTGACAGAGCAACACAATTTTTTTTGTTGTATTTTGATATTTATGTGTGAACATCAGTGAGTGCTGCAGTCAGGATTTTTTTTTCCAATCTTTTTATTGACATTAATTACAATTAACAGAAATATGCAAACCGATTCTGTCAAACAATAAGGCAATATAAAGAGGGAAACATTAGGGAGGGTATCCATGACTTAATAGGGTGTTAATATAGGTGGTCAATATGAACAATAATATGCACAATATCAATAGTTCCTAATGCTTAGTGTAAGGTTGAGAGTATTCTCTGATCTCCCCAGACACCCCATCTGGGATCAAACTGTGCTGAGGAGGGAGACAACACTACCCCTTCTCACTACCTTCTTTTATTTTGTTTCCAGTAGTGTTATTCGTCAGAGACAAATACACCTTATTGTACAGAAGGTAAACAAAAAGGTAACAAAGGAGAACTGGTATCATTAGGAGAGGAATTAAATCATTAACCTTTGAATATTGGTCACCTCATCCTCGTAATGTTAGGAAGATAAAGTTTTCCATAGTCGTATAAAAGAGTTGCCTCTGAGAAAGTGAACTCTAAATCCAGTATGATAGTCGGGGTTAAATCATGACAATGCAGGTGAGCGAAGCACAACTTATTCTATAATTGTGTTATTAGGTGAAGATACCTTTTTCCTAAAAGCCCCTGGTGTCTGGAGGGACTCCTAGATACTCGCTATATAAATCATAGATTGTAGTTAGGATTTTTGCTTTCTTACCTTCATTTAGTTTGATTGATTAATCTGCCAAGTGTGATTTAAGCACAACATTGAATCACAGAGTTTAAAAAATAAAATAAAAATAAGACCCCCCTCCCCTTAAAAAGGAAGGCAGCAAAAAGTGATTGTCCATATAGCTAGACATTTTTGCTTACAGAGATCATAGTTCTAATAAAGACTTTGCTTGAATCAACGCTACAATGCTGCACTTCATAGCTGCATGCAAGAAACTAAATGTGATACCTACACAGGGACCCATGACTCCTCTAGGCGACAACCCAGAATTTCGACCGGGCCTAACCTTACGCAATCCAGCAGTAGACCCACTTAGACCTCGACCCAGATCGCAACAACTCTTCCACAACGATGAACTCCTGTCCCACCAAGCTATGATCTCTAAATTCCTAGAATACCACATTCCTTTCTATAAGTATCTACAATTCCATCACTTCTTTCAAAGCTCTAAACCCAACACACTCTGGCACCAGGAATTCACGCCTCTTGAATTAATTTGCAACAGTGAAGAACCCCAACGACACTTAATCTCGACTGTTTATGCACTTCTCTTCTCGACACACAAAATCAAAGAAGACAAACTGGTCCGACAGTGGGAATCAGACCTTAATTCAAACCTAACCACTGAAGAATGGGGGCGCGTATACAGTCATATCCACAAGGGCTCCATCAATGTCTCCACACAGGAAAGCAGATATAAGATATTCTCAAAATGGTATAGGACACCTGACAAGAGTCACAAATTCCACCCTAGTCTCCCCCCAATATGCTGGAGATGTAACGCAGCGCATGGCACATTACTCCATATTTGGTGGGAGTGCCCGCTCATACAACCATTTTGGGTGGAAATACACTGCCTAATCACCCAAATTACAACATATACCCCCAACTTCACTCCCGCTCAATTCCTACTACATTACACCTCCATCTCAAGGTCAGCCTACAAAAAAATCCCTTGTACTCCACCTCATTAATGTGGCCAATCAATGTATCCCGGTACACTGGAGAAGTACCTCGCCTCCTACGGTTACAGAATGGATTCAGCGGGTTGACAGAACGGCTGAAATAGAAAACCTCATACACCAATCAAGAGACAATCCAACAAAATACAGGGAAACCTGGGCATGCTGGTCTTACTTTAGAGAGTCATCGGAAGCGACCACTTCAAGTACCACCTCATCTTCCACCACCTAGAACAACTCGTAGCTAACATTGATAACCACACCATAGACCTCTGCCTCCCTCCCCTCTCCCTCATACCCCACTCCACCATTAACAACTTTCTTCATACTCAGTATGCTAAACAACTCTTATTATCAACATTCTAAGCAAAGGCCCTCACGGCCTTTACAGAGAGGTACACACTGTTGGAGGGCACTAAGAGGCAATCCCCACCCACCAAACTGAGGCCTTTTAAAGCATGGGATCCTTCTACCTATAGATCGGGCTCATCCACACAATAAGACGTACCGACCTTACTCGCACTATGTTTACACATGTGTACAACCGCCCCCCCCCCCGGGGCACAGCCAGAGCCCTTTAGGGGTGACCGGGGCGGGTGTGGATATTGTTGGTGTACATCTATACCTCAAGGGAAGCTCGCCACATGCGCATACCCCTACCTCTTGATACGGAGAACTACAGAATACCTCTTATCCATATCAATCTTGACCTTGATTCCCACATAGAGATATAGACAAACTTGTATGAGATGGATCAAGTCAAATGCATACTTCAAGGAAAACGATTAGAGGTAGACCTACAACAATCCTGGCGATCCCAACGACCCCATTGTTTCTTGCAATGTACACATCACATTGGCTGTGTTTGATGACTTTGTATTGTATGATATTGTTGTGATTACTATAAACCTGTAAAACTTCAATAAAATCGCTTTGAAAAAAGACTTTGGTTGAATAAAGAACTATGACCATAAGGTGTTTGTGTGGGGGGGGGGGGGGAGAGGTAAAAGAGAAGGGAAGAGTAAAACCACAATTTGATAATTGACCCTAGTCTTTCCCTGTGCAGTTTGCCATCTCTAGAGCACATTCAATACAATGACATGCAGTTTGTGATTATGATTGAAAAATATGACATGGGAGAATTTGAATACACTGTATATTTGTCAGGACCACCAATTTCACACCTACATGAATCTCAAACTCCTCCCTACTAATTAGCTACTGTATATTAAAGTTTTGTTTTGGGTTTAGGTACAAGTTAAAAAATACAGCTTGGTAACCAATCTGCCCCCAGCCTGCAAATTTGATAAAAAAAAAGGAGAATCTCCACAATGATGGGGTCATCATTCTGCTCTCTCTTCCTAAGAGCATAGAACCCCTAAGAACTCTGATTGGTTGAGAATTCTGACCCTTCTTCTTTCAATGTGAATGTGCCTGTGTATGGGATTGTAGGCTGAAAACAAGCATATTCAGGCAAAATGCAGGTAATAATGCTCTTTCTAAGTAAAATTTATTTTTGGGAGTTGCACAAACTCAGATTTACTAAATTTGATTAAGTTAACCAGAGCCCTTCATAATTCAATGTGTATTTTCCCTCTTATCTATTATACTGTGGACAGTTCCCAGACTTCCGTGTAATGGAAAACTGTAATAATAGCAAATGTGCTGCAGTCTACATTTTAGTATTTAAAGCCATTTATTTTTGTCTTTGGTCTGTTTTGCTTACTTTTTTTTTTTTTAACTAGTTAATACAGGTTCTGCTACAATCAAGAACAATAGAACAGTTTTCTGTTCATTACTGACCTTCATGTAATGTTACACCAGTAATTAATTAATACATCAGATTAAATTATGATTCATTCACATTTAACAATAGTTATTGTCCATTCAGTATTTTCTTCATTGTTATAAATAAGCCTCATATATTATATGTTGTTTTAAGTGGACATTAAGGAGTTTTTAAATATTTCCCCCCAAAATGATACTGTTTTGTATCTTTACATAGCTGACTCATTGTGAGAAATACATTTTTTAGATCTTTAAATCTACATTGATTTTGCTTATAAAAGTTTAAAAATACAACAAAAAAAAATGATGATGCCAAAGGCAAAGAAACTAAAAGATACCTGGAATTACCTGACATTGAAGAGCATTTAAAGCGATGTAACCTGGGGAACATGTAGGCGGTACAAAGCTCCCTGGGATGAGCAGTCTTTCAGGCACAGATACCAAATTCAGTGAGGTAGTGACAAGCAGTGTGGTGTTTATTGGTGATATCTACAAGTCTATATACCAGGAATATGCAATTAGTGGACCTCCAGCTGTTGCAAAGCTACAAGTCCCATCATGCCTCTGTCTCTGGGTGCCATGCTTGTGGCTATCAGAGTCTTGCTATGCCTCGTGGGACTTGTAGTTCTGCAACAGCTGGAGGTCTGTTAATTGCATGTCCCTGCTATATACAGTGCTGTACAGCGTTTCAGAAAAACAAACAGAACAAAAAATTGCAAACAAAAACCTAGCCGTGTCTCAGCACTAACTATACAATATATACAGGCCCTAACTACAGGGCGGAACAAGCCTACAGCTTGTCAGCTTCCAGAGATACAGCTTAATAGCTTTTTACCAACCTTTTGCTCTCACAGGCCAGTGTTGTCTGTGTTTCCCGGGCAGAGAGCAAAGGCTGTCTGTCACAGGTGAAATTAAATTGGCCTGGGGGAGAAGACCAAGATCCGAACTAGATTGTGGTTCAGAGATCCCTGAATGTGTATGAGAGGAGCCTGGGAGACGTATAAACCCTGCACAGGACTTTTCTCAGGACTTCTGCTCTCTCTGAGACACTCTGCTACAGCGGTTATTAACCACTTCAATACCCGCCCATAGTCATATGACGCCCACAAGGTGGATCTACCATCCTGGGTGGGGGTCATATGACGTCCTCGGGTTCCCGGCCGCCTGGGGGGCGCGCGCGCGCGCGCCCGCGGCATCGCTCGGGACCCGGTGCGAGTGCCCGGCGGCCGCGATGTCCGCCGGGCACCCGCGATTGCCCGTTAAAACAACGGGACCGGGCGGGACCGTGGAGCTGTGTGTTAAAACACACAGCTCCACGTCCTGTCAGCGGGAGGAGACCGATCATGTGATCCCAGTACAGAGGATCACATGATCGGTCTCCTCCCCTTAAGTCCCCTCCCCCTACAGTTAGAATCACTCCTATTAGGGACACACATTAACCCCTCCAGCGCCCTCTAGTGTTAACCCCTTCCCTGACAGTCACATTTACACAGTAATCATTGCAATTTTTATAGCAACGATCGCTGTGTAAATGTGAATGGTTCCAAAAATGTGTCAAAAGTGTCCGAAGTGTCCGCCGCAATGTCGCAGTCACGAAAAAAAAATCGCAAATCGCCGCCATTTACTAGTAAAAAAATTAAAATAATAAATTCAATAAATCTATCCCCTATTTTGTAGACGCTATAACTTTTGCGCAAACCGATCAATATACGCTTATTGCGATTTTTTTTACCAAAAATATGTAGAAGAATACGTATCGGCCTAAACTGAGGAAAAAAATTGTTTTTTTTTTAAAAAATGGGATATTTATTATAGCAAAAAGTAAAAAATATGTGTTTTTTTTTCAAAATTGTCGCTCTTCTTTTGTTTATAGCGCAAAAAATAAAAACCGCAGGGGCGATCAAATACCACCAAAAGAAAGCTCTATTTGTGGGAAAAAAAGGACGTCAATTTTGTTTGGGTGTAACGTCGCACGACCGCGCAATTGTTAGTTAAAGCGACGCAGTGCCGAATCGCAAAAAGTGCTCTGGTAAGGAAGGGTGTTTAAAGCCCTGTATTGAAGCGGTTAATCACTTGCCTACCGGGCACTAACACTCCCTTCCTGCCCAAGCCATTTTTCAGCTTTCAGAGCTGTCGCAATTTGAATGACAATTGCACGATCATACAACACTGTAACCAAACACATTTTTTATCATTTTCTTCACACAAATATAGCTTTATTGTGGTGGTATTAAATCATTGCTGGGTTTTTTATTTTTCACCAAAAAAAAAAAAGACCAAAAATTTGGGGAAAAACACGTTTTTTTTACTTTTTTTCTGTCAGTAAATTTTGTAACTTTAGTTACAAAAGTAATTTAAGTTAAGTAATTTTTCGCTTTCATTGATGTGCGCTGATGAGGCGGCACCGATGGGCACTGATAGGCTAAACTGGTTGGCATTGATGAGGTGGCACTTATGGGCACTGATGAGGCGGCACTTATGGGCACTGATGAGGTGGCACTGATGAGGAGGCAATAATATGCAGCACTTATGGGCACTAATAGGTGGCACTGATATGTGGCACTTATGAGCACTGATAGGAGGCACTGATGTGCACTGCTAGGTGGTACTGATGGGCACTAATAGGCGTCACTGGTGGGCACTGATAGGCGTCAGTGGCGGGCACTGATAGGCGGTACTGGTGAGCACGGATAGGCGGCATGGATAGGCGGTACAGATGGGCACTGATGGACATTGATGGGTGGCACTGATGGGCAACACTGATATGCATTGATGGACAGCAGTGATGGGCATTGATGGGCAGCACTGATAGGCGGCACTGATTGCCAGCACTGACTGGAATGGCTAATGGGCACTCATTTGTGGCACTTATGGGGAGTGGTGGGCACTGATTGCTGCCACTGGTGGGCACTGTATGCAGGCATTGGTGGGCACTGTATGCTGGCATTGGCGGGCACTGTATTGTTACACTGTAGTCATTTTTTGTAATCAGGACACTGTTGATCAGTGCCCTGATTACATCCCTAGAGGTCCTCCTGTGAGGAGATGCAGCTCATCAGCTCTTCTCACCTCACACTCTGTCAGTGTGAGGCGAGGAGAGCTGATTACTGGCATCTCCGTGTTTACATGTGACCGGCTGTGTCTGGACACAGCCGATCACATGGTTAAAGAGCAGCAAACACGGCTCTTTACACAGATTGGGGCGCGCCGTGTCCTAGGAACACGGCGCAACCACGATTGCCACGCTGCATGCCCCCACAGGCATACGATAGGGGTCGTTCTGGGTCGCCATCATATGATGGCGGACCAGAACAAGAGCTGCACCGTCCCGCCGTCATTTCATAGTGGGCGGGCGGCAAGTAGTTAAAGTCAGTCAATTTCTTTTCCTTAAAGAGCGAGTCTGGCGAAAAATAATTTTTTAAAAGTCAGCAGCTACAAATACTGCAGCTGCTGACTTTTAAAATAAGGACACTCACCTGTCACAGGGTCCAGCGATGTCGGCACCCGAATCGTCCCTCGGTCCTCGGATGCTGCCCGCACCATCTTGGGTATGGGAATCAGGAAATGAAGCCTTGCGGCTTCACTTCCCGGTTCCCTACTGCGTATGCCTGAGTCGTGCATAGGAATGCTCCGTGCTGTCTCTGGGACCCCTGTGTGTCCCAGCAGACAGCGCAACAGGACAGGAAGAGGCATAGACTCCCGTGGGAGTCTATGCCCGAAAGTGGGTGCAAATACCTGTCTTAGACAGGTATCTGGACCCCCCTACCCCCTGAAAGGTGCCAAATGTGACACCGGAGAGGGGAGGGTTCCGATGAGTGGAAGTTCCACTTTAGGGTGGAATACCGCTTTAATACATTCTCTGCAATAAGGTAAAAAACCCTCTCCACTACTTGTTTTTCCCTCATCCCTAAACACTTACCTGTCTCCTCTCATGATTCTGTGCTGTCATGACTTCTTCCCTGCTCTCCCCTCTTCCTGGTTTCATGGGAGACATAGGCAGCTTGCGGGATCCATGGGCCCCTGCTCCTGTAAGTAAAGCTCTTGTGAGGAGTAAGAGGGGCTTACCAGTGCTGTGTGTGTTTTTGGAAGCACACTGCCCAAATCAGGAGTGCACCTACATGGGTGCCCCCTCAGCACACGGCTTGCTAAGGGAGCGTGCACAGGATGGAGTGGAGAGCGCTGGCTGGGGACTCCAGGAGTGGAGGTGAGGGACCACTCTGTGCATCACTATTGCACAGAGCAGGTAAGTATCAGGATGATTCTCACCCTAGACTGTAATATTAATTCCTGCACTTCTTAGGTATCCTAAAGAGGTTTACAGAATATCTTCATTTCAAGTAGGTAGGGAAATTTGCCTGTTAAAATCAATTGGTGGTGTACTGCTAGCAGATTGGCTGCAAGTACTTGGGACACCTATTGCTATACATTCATTCCACTAAGTGCATGTTTTTGAGAGGACTGGAGGTATAGTACGGTTGGAGATCCCAGATGAGGCACAAGGAGAAGTCCGCCTTTTTCTATGATGTGGGTCCTTCAAGTGCTGTTGCCAACGGACTGCATGGATGGTCGTCATATGTCTGGTCAAGCATGTGGTGCCCAAGCAGCTGCTGTTCTGGTCATGCTTGATCCACCTCAGACATAGGTTGCAAACAAGTAACGGTGCGATCTGCTGCACACGTGTCAAAAAAGGAACTTTTGAAAGTCAGCAGGGATTCAGCAGCGCCCTGCACCTGCGGAGCTCTGCGTTGTGATGCAATAGGGTGGCTGCCCTTAAGCTGACCCCTAGAGGATATCCTGCTTTGTTGGAGTTGTGCCTTCTCCTCCTCCTCTCTCAGGCACCCAAGTACAGTCAGTGACCTCATCATCCCCTCCCTCCTGGTCACTGAATCAAACTTGGCAGTATGCTGCAGCTTGGGAATATGACTGCCAGTTTCTTGTCCTTCTGTGGCACCCCCTCTCTCTAGGCTCATGTTACTCCCTTCCTTGACCTGGGAACCAACATCAGGGCCTTCGAATCGCTGTGCATCCTCCAGCAGCATATAACTGACATTGTGGTGGAATAATTCTGGGGACTCTACAGTGCGTGATGGGGGGGTGTTACAGAAGGAGTGACTGTGGACAAGGAGCTGGTGGAATAGGCCACTTTGGCAGCTGCGTTGGAAGACAAACTACTGTGAGCCTGGGTGACAGAGGATGAGAAGGATCAGGACGTCACATCACACTACACTGTATTAGATACTGTGTACACCGCCTGAAGTGTCTTAGAAACAGTACACCACGAATGCACTGTAAATATATGCTACACTGGATGCAGAGTATACACATATATATATATATATATATATATATATATATATATATATATATATATATATATATATATATACAGTATCTCACAAAGTGAGTACACCCCTCACATTTTTGTAAATATTTTATTATATCTTTTCTTGTGACAACACTGAAGAAATTACACTTTTCTACAATATAAAGTAGTGAGTGTACAGCTTGTATAACAGTGTAAAATTTCTGTCCCCTCAAAATAACTCAACACACAGCCATTAATGTCTAAACCGCTGGCAACAAAAGTGAGTACACCCCTAAGTGAAAATGTCCAAATTGGGCCCAATTAGTCAATTTCCCTCCCCAGTGTCATGTGACTCTTTAGTGTTACAAGATCTCAGGTGTGAATGGAGAGCAGGTGTGTTCAATTTGGTGTTATCGCTCTCACGCTCTCATACTGGTTACAGGAAGTTCAACATGACCCCTCATGGCAAAGAACTCTCTGAGGATCTGAAAAAAAAATTTGTTGCTCTACATAAAGATGGCCTAGGCTATAAGAAGATTGCCAAGACCCTGAAACTGAGCTGCAGCGCTGTGGCCAAGACCATACAGCGGTTTAACAGGACAGGTTCCACTCAGAACAGGCCTCGCCATGATCAACCAAAGAAGTTGAGTGCATGTGCTCAGCGTCCTATCCAGAGGTTGTCTTTGGGATATTGATGTATTAGTGCTGCCAGCATTGCTACAGCGGTTAAAGGGGTAGACTGCATCAAATTGGTCTACATGGCTGTCATCCCAGAAGGAAGCCTCTTCTAAAAATGATGCACAAGGAAGCCTGCAAACAGTTTGCTGAAGACAAGCAGACTAAGGACATGGATTACTGGAACCATGCCCTGTGGTCTGATGTGACCAAGATTAACTTATTCGGTTCAGATGGTGTCAAACGTGTGTGGCGGCAACCAGGTGAGGAGTACAAAGACAAGTGTGTCTTGCCTACAGTCAAGCATGGTGGTGGGAGTGTCATGGTCTGGGGCTGCATGGGTGCTGCCAGCACTGGGGAGCTACAGTTCATTGAGGGAACCATGAATGCCAACATGTACTGAGACATACTGAAGCAGTGCATAATCCCCTCCCTTCGGAGACTGGGCCACAGGGAAACATGATAACGACCCCAAACACACCTCCAAGATGACCATTGCCTTGCTAAGAAGCTGACGGTAAAGGTGATGGATTGGCCAAGCATGTCTCCAGACTTAAACCCTATTGAGCATCTGTGGGGCATCCTCAAATGGAAGGTGGAGGAGCACAAGGTCTCTAACATCCACCAGCTCCGTCATGTTGTCATGGAGGAATGGAAGAGGACTCCAGTGGCAACCTGTGAAGCTTTGGTGAACTCCATGCCCAAAAGGGTTAAGGCAGTGCTGGAAAATGATGGTGGCCACACAAAATATTGACAGTTTGGGCCCAATTTGGACATTTTCACTTAGGGGTGTACTCACTTGTGTTGCCAGCGGTTTAGACATCAATGGCTGTGTGTTAAGTTATTTTGAGGGGACAGAAAATTTACACTGTTATACAAGCTGTGCACTCACTACTTTACATTGTAGAAAAGTGTAATTTCTTCAGTGTTGTCACATTAAAAGATAAAATAAAATATTTACAAAAATGTGAGGGGTGTACTCACTTTTGTTAGATACTGTGTATATATATACATATATATATATATATATATATATATATATATATATATATATATATATACTGGACTGTAAATATATAGTAATAGACTGCCTGCACTGACTGAATATAGAGTAAACACTAAATATAAAGTCTATGCTAAATGAAGAGTATATATATATATCTATCTATATATACATAGATATATGTGTATATATATATATATATATATATATATATATATAATATATATATATATATATATATATCTCAAATACACTGCCACCAACTGAATACCCTGACTGAATAACCTGCCTGCTTAATCTAACTCAAGCTATCTCTCTGTCCACGCCAACAACACTACACACAGCCGCTTTTTAAGCAGCCATATATAGTATGGGGTGTGGACTTAGTCCCCGTGAGCCATGATTGGCCAAAGACACCCTGCCATTGGACAATTATGGCTCTCTCAGCAGAGTGCGCTGTGATTGGCCAAAGCATGCAGGTCAGGTGCATGCTTTGGCCAATCATCATACAGCAATGCACTGCGATCTCACAGTGCATTATGGGGTGTTCCATGGTGCTCTATTTTCCTGTGAACGCCCTATATGTTTGGTTTGTTTTAGAACAAACACCCGATGTTCAAGTCGAACTTACTTTCGACTTGAACCGCTGGGTCATCCCTATCCCCTACATTCTCCCTGATGGGATGGGTTTGCAAGAGCATTGGCGCCACAGGGGGGACTCAGCATCATATACTGGCACATATGCCTTGCACCGATCCATTCGGCCATCCTCGCTGTGCAGTGTAGGATATGTGCTTGGCGCTGTCCTTCCTGCATGGCGAGGGTTAAGGATGGGGATTCTCTTCCCCCTCTAGCCGCACCCATCTGACGTTGGGAGGTACCCATGGTGGCTTCAGGTGGGTACTTATAGGGAGTTTTCTAGCAAGTGCACTTTCCCTCAGTGGCTCCATGATGATCGGCAAAGCAACAACACTTTGTGCTAGAGCACATGTTCCACCATGGTAGGTATTTTATTCACATTTTTTTTTTTTTGTTTTATCTGTTTTCACTATTTTCTTGTGTTTTTGTCCATCCATATTCCTCTTTTTCACTCCTTTGCTCACCATGGTAGGCATTTTCATTCACATTTTTCTTTTGTTTTATCTTTTTTCACAATTTTCTTGTGTTTTTGTCCATCCATATTCCTCTCTTTCACTCCTTTGCTCTCAAACCTTGACACACCCAAGCAGTTTTGCTTACCTCACTTGGATCACTTATTAGTCAACACAGCATTTTGCTGTTACACAATGGTATACCATTTTATACCAGGCACTTTTATTCACCACCCCTCCCTTCTGTTTTTTTTTTTTTCTTCAGATGTGTCTGTTTCATTTTGCTTTTTTTTGCTTTCTTGCTTGTTTCCTTTTCACTTCAATTCCACTCTAACCCTTGTTTATTTTTTTTAATTTATTTTTTTGATATACTGTTTGTACTCTTATCACTTATTCATTTTCACTTTCTGCCCTGTCTCTGAGCATTTGACATATTGCATTCACCTTCAGTGATATTGACATAAACTTGCACTTTTTGTTCAGCATTATATTCATTGTTTCAGTCAGTCACTATAGTTAGACACTGTGTTAGCAAGGTTTATTTTCTGATATGTCTTTCACAGTCATTATCGTGGAGGCCATTATGTTGGTTTGGGCCCATGTTCTCCCTGTTTGGCCTACCAGCCTTTTTGAATCTTACACTCACAGCTCTCAGGAAAGACAGTTTCAGTGGTAGTCCAGTGAATATGAGCATGTGTATTCCCTCTAATAGTTTTGTAAGTATGGGCACAATATGGCGGTCCTTTTGACCCTATACAATTATTTTACCTTCTCTTTTATACTTATACAGTTATCAAGTTTCAACCCCCTGAGTGAGTGAACAGGTGTTCACGAAACGCGCCAGATTACTAGGATGCATTCTTGTACTTATTTTGGACCTTTATCATGGAAAATCATATTTTACTGCAATATTATGTGTACAACATTACAAATCTGTTCATATACCTGACATCTGTTTGTGGCTACTGTAGATCGTGTGTGAACCAATAAATTTGTTGTTTTTTATTTCATTAATACCAGTGTCACACCTCATTTAAAGTACCAAGGGCAAAAATGTCTGTATTTGTATGTTCAATATGGATAGAGGTGCCCCACGGGGTACAGCAGGTCACCATTTATTGTCTCCCAGTGGTCTGTCTGACTGATATTTAGATTATGCAGATTGGAATGATACTTGTTGAAGCATATCTCAGCCTTAAAGTATAACAAAAGGCAATACTTTTTTTAAGTTTGGTTAGAGTGGAGAGGGATTCAAAAACCTATTAGGTTTTAATTGCTGTCTGTGTCCCTGTTAGGTTGATTCACCCCTCATTTTGTCATGTTTACCATTATCATGGAACGTGAAAGTAAAAGAAAATACCAAATTTTGGGTTGTCCCCAGAAAAGTAATAGAGATGAAATAGTTCTGATGACCTGGGGGCCCTAAGGGATTTCCTTAATTTGCAGAAATTACCTTTCACTACCTGTTTTGGCTATGGGACAGTAAAAGCAGGTAAATCTCCTAAGTGAGACCTTTCTCGACTTATATAAAAAAAAAGTGTTGTCTATAGCTATACTTTGATGTAAAGGGGAAAAGAGGAACAATAAAGCTATCCACACACACAGCAATTTTAAGGCAACAACTTATTCAATTACTTTTATCCATCTTCAAATTGTTAGCGAAAATTTATGAAGCCAAGATATTAATGACAGTGCAGACACATGCACATTTAAAGAATGGGTAGCTATCACATTTCAGGTTTACTTTTAAATACCACAAAAATCATATTTTTCCTATAGAATACATTTTTCATTTAAAATGTCCTTGACATTCATTGGTTATAAAAATACAATTCTTAAAATGGTTAACATTACATTTACAATTGTTAATGTTCAACATTTATGTGACAAAATGACAATCAACTTTTAATATGGTCATAAATGCATATAATGGCCTTTTATTCTAATAGTAAAGTCCAGCCTTTGGTTAATGGTTAATGTTATTAAAGAAGAACTTCTCCAAAATATAATAATTTAATTCTGGATGGAGGGCGAAGGGACTGCTTGTAAAGATGGAATTACCTTTGCACCCCTGTGGTGCTTTTATGAATTCATGATGTGAAATACTGCATATTTACAAATGGATTTCAATATTATATAAAAAATATAGTAGAGTTTTGTGTTATAAACTTATTTTATTTATTGTCTGTCTTTAACAAGTTAATAGTCTTCATGTCTCTTTTACTTATTATGACATGTAGTTACATTTTCCTTTTTTAAACCGTATCATGTTTTTTAAGTACGGATTCACCTGAGATGCCTTTTTATTTGATTTATATTGATTGAAATCACATTGTGCACAATTCCACTATAAACTACAAGCACAAAAAAATGTCCTTTATTTTCTTTAAAATTGGAGTACTTTTCTTTATAGATTTTTCAAAGACATTTTCAACTTTATAACTGCTTATCTTTACTCTGTACACAGACTTCACTGATCTTTGCTAAAACAGGCCAATATTGCATTTTACAGTTGTCCAGTGGGAAACACACATACAGTTATACTGGGCAATTTTAAATCTAACCAGACATTAAGGGAAGTGCATATTTAACTTGTGACCTAAATTGACTCTGCAATGAAAATGTACTCAAAATGACAAGGTAAATGTAAGAGATGAGAAAAATAGAGTACCTGCCTTCCATTCAAAGCGAATTCAACTTGAGGTGGTGATAAATTATGTACTGTACATTGAGATATTTAAGCACATGATGTAGATCAATAAAGGGATAAAAAAAGGCATGGTAATACACCCCAAGCAATTAAAAATGCAGCTTTATATTACAGATCAAAGAACAAGCTAAAAGATATTTTATTTCAAGTATCTACATAGATTGATGAAATATAGCTATAACAAGGTTATATCCATGCTGGATAAGGACATATGAATCACATTACCACTTTTTTGGTCCTATGGGAAATACATTTTAGGACATAGAAAAAAAACTTTGTTAAACTAAAGACTGAAATGACAGCAAGGTCTTTTTACATCCCGTCTTTATTGTGTCATTTTGTTTAATATATCCCTGACAAAAGATGTAATTCCTAACATAAAATCTCATCTTAAAGACATAAATATTCTACTCAAGTGTAGAAATTAGAATGATATCTTTAATCACAAATTCATTGCGTTTATTAAAACTGAATGTTTGAAGTTCATGCTACTTTTAAAGTGGTTATAAAAGCAAAAGGTTTTTACCTTAATGCATTCTCAGCATTAAGTTAAAAAAAAACCTTACAATAGCAGTGTCCCTCAGCCAAACCTAAACACTTACCTGTGCCCTGTATCAATCCAGTGCCGTGCCCTGCTTTAGTTATTCTTTCCTCTCTTACTTCTATCATGGGCTTCACTGAGAGCCAATGGCTACCACTGCTATCAGTCAAATCCTGTTAGGAGGGAGTGGGAGGTGGGAGTGGGAGGTTAAGGCCAAGCTGAGCTGTGTGTGTCTATGGATGCATACAGCTTGGTTTGGGATCGATCCCACACATCTGCCTCCATAGCAATCCACTTGCAATCCACTTGCCTTGCTCAAAAGAGGAGGAGCCAAATAGCCACCAGAGGACTCCAGAACAGGAGGTTCAGGGCTGTTCTGTGCAATACCATTGTAAAGAGCAGTTGAGGATACAATGTTTAATATATTAAGAAAAAAATAAATAACATACTTACATACACACTTTGAAACAGAATTAAAAGATATGAGATCTTATAAACACCAGAGCTTTATAAGGAAACATATGAAATACCACTGCTCAAAGAATAATGATCACATGGAATCAGCTCAATACCACTGGTCACAGAGTAATGAAAACATGGGTTGTGGAGAAATTGAGACGAGCTTTGATGTTCTTTTTGCTCAGCAGTGGTTTTCTCCTTGGAACTCTGCCATGCAGGCCATTTTTGCCCAGTCTTTTCCTGATGGTGGAGGCATGAACGCTGACCTTAACTGAGGCAAGTGAGGCCTGCAGTTCCTTGGACGTTGTTGTGGGGTCTTTTGTGACCTCTTGATGAGTCGTCGCTGCGCTCTTGGGGTAATTTTGGGCGGCCGGCCACTCCTGGGAAGGTTCACCACTGTTCCATGTCTTCGCCATTTGTGGATAATGGCTCTCACTATGGTTCGCTGGATTCCCAAAGCTTTGGAAATGGCTTTATAACCCTTTCCAGACTGATAGATCTCAATTACTTTCTTTCTCAATTGTTCCTGAATTTCTTTGGGTCGGCATGATGTGTAGCTTTTAAGGATCTTCTGGTGGACCTTACTGTGTCAAGCAGCTCCTATTTAAGTGATGCCTTGATTGTGAACAGGTGTTGCAATAATCAGGCCTGGGTGTGGCTAGAGAAATTGAACTCAGGTGTGGACAACCACAGTTATAGTATGTTTTAACAAGGGGGGCAATCACTTTTTCACACAGGCCATGATGGTTTGGATTTTTTTTCACCTTTAATAATAAATACCTTAATTTACAAATTGCATTTTGTGTTTACTTGTGTTGTCCTTGACTATTGTTTAAATTGGTTTGATATTAGACATTAGATAGCTAATTTCATATTGAAAAGAATAGTTAGATGGTCAGATAGTCCTAAATCAAGGGGGGAGCAGTCAGAAACAAATGAATCATTAGCAATTTTAAGGTCCAGGGTGTGTCCTTTGATATGAGTGGGGGTGCAGACAAATTGAGTTAGGTCAAAACATTCCAGAAGAGCCAGGAGATCTTTAGCTAAACTGGAAGACTCTGAATCAACGTGTATATTAAAATCATTTATTTTACAACGGAGGCATAAAAATGAAAGCAGATCAGCAAAGTCACCTAAGAGATCTCTACAAGACTTGGGTGGATGATAAAAAGTAGCAATAACAGATGAGTGGGGACCACAGACCTTGAGAGCAAGATATTTAAAAGAAGAGAAAGAGGGTACATTTACAGGGGATAAAGTGTACAGTAAGCTGTAAATAACAACTATACCTCCACTTTTACCCGAGAGATGTGGGGGGTCAAACAAATCCTACCCCGGAGAGGTAAGTTGGTTGAAAAGGATGCCATCATTTTGTTTGTGCCAGGTTTCGGTTAAGCACAAAAAACAGTATACAATTAGGTTGTCCGCACACAACTCATGTACTGCAGTATGCATATTTCCTTTGCTAAATTTGACCCATTGGATTAGTCACTGGTGACAGATCGGTGAACAGTATGAGGCCAATAGTAACAAACCAATAAATGCAAAGGGATTGATTTACTAAAGGAGTAAAGGCTGGTCACTTAGCTAAGTAACTGTTCATTTTAAATGGTGCATGTTCAGTTTACAAAATTAGTTATAGTAAATAAGGTGAGGCTGTGGTCATTATACTACGAATAAGTGCAACAAAAATTATTTTTGCTAGCATGTGATTGGTTTATTGAAGTGAACACAGCTTCATCTTTTTTTGCAAAGTTCTGTGAATGTTCACTTTGCAAAGTGAACAGCCTCTATTCCTACAATAATTAACCCCAACAGAATCAATCTAACACCAATGGTCATAGATCAATAAAAACATGGGTCAATCTGATACCAAAGGTCACAGATCATTGAATGGCTAAAAAAAACACCTGGCCCTCCAGTTCAACCTGTGTGTGTGTGTGTGTGTGAGGCTACTGTTTTCCATATGCCTGTACATTGATTTCAATACAGAAACCACATCTAAAAAATGTTTTAACTTTTCTACACTCTCTGCTGACTCCACCAACTGTAGACGGGAGTTACATATTTTTTTCATCCTAACAGCAAAGAACCCCTTACACAGCTTAAGATTCATCCAAATTCAATGTTTTTTTTTTTTCCTCCAAAAGCTTTATTTGACAAATGCATATACAATGCATGGAACATACAACAATCACATAAGTGACAATGTAGCAGAAAATAAAAACTACAATTTTTTTTTTTTTCTCATGGTATCATAAACAAAAAAAAACAAAAGAGTTATACGAGGAATGAATCTCTGATGATGCAATGCCTACGTCCGGTGAAATGGGTGGTTATTTATTATACCAAGCTATTTTGAACCTGATAAACAATGGGGTCAGACTAGCAATATAGACAAAATATATAGAGTAATGTAAGAGGGGGGTATCCCCAATTGCCATAGGACACCTGATATGTAAGGATTGGGTGCTGATAATTGGTTTAAGGGTATTCTGTTTGGAGGTAGGTGTGGTCACATAATAGCTGGGGTGTATGCAATGTGTAAACGTGGGATTTTGTTAGTGATACATAAATATAAAGTAAAAAAGGAGAAAAAAAAGGAACAGATATGGTGTATGTGGGGGTACAAGTAGAGGAATTGTACCATAAAGATAGATGGCGAGGAAGGGACCATGATGGGGGGAAGGTTCAGCAAGGAAATCGGGGTGGGAAGGGAGAACCAAGAGTGGTCAAATGGTGGATAGAAGAAGGGGGAAAGGTAAAGGGGAATAAGGGTTCCTACCTTCTCCCTCGCCTTCTCAACTTAGAAGGAGTGTCTCTCGCTTAGTGGAGACCTATACATCTGTTTTAAAGTCTCTTATATAGTACACATGATATGTGGGTCAGTGGTGGATATTATAAAAACGTGTCAAGTAAAGTGTCGGTATTATATATTGTGACAGTATTCATATATTTTTCTCTTATGTATGCCAATTTAGTTTAATGCTGGATGTACCATTGAAATGAATGTGATGATAAATCTGTAGATCTAATATACACCATTATTTGTTAAAACACCACCCACTTATTGGGGCGACACTAGAAGCGGTACAGACGGTGATCAGAGTTTCCGGTATGATCACGGCCCCGGGACCATTGACACCAATAAGTTTAAATCCAGACTTCCCTCCAAGCATGCGGACACTGACTCGACACTTTGGGAACAAAGATTCACCTTTCCTAGCAATACACGGTCTAGCAGACAAAAAAGTCAAAACATTCCAAACCTTACAAAACGAACTAGGCGCCCCACTGCTGGACCACTGGTCCTATAGACAAATCCACGACTACATTACGAGCCCACAGAGATACAAACATTTCATACGTCCTCTGACACCCTTCGAGACGGTCTGCCACATAGCTGAAACCTCCACGAGAAACATATCTTTAACATATGCATGGCTGCAGGCCTCTGACCTTCGGGAACCGAACCAACATAAGGTGTACTGGGAAACAGCTTTAAATCTATCATTTACGAAAGATCAATGGCTACAGGCCTGTACATTTGCACATAAATGTGCGATCAGTACAAGACTACAAGAAACTTCGTTTAAACTACTGACAAATTGGTACTACACGCCTACCAAACTGCACAAATGGTTCCCAGCGGTTCCTGAGGTCTGCTGGCGCTGCAACCAGGGCAGGGGCACACTGCAGCACATTTGGTGGGAGTGCAGCATAATACAGACCTTCTGGACTCAAGTGACTGACCAAATAAAATACATTGGATGCAGCATGCTGCCTGCTACACATTACCAGTTGCTCCATGAAGAAATATAAGTCTTCGCTGACGAGATTTCTGCTCACAGCGGCCAAGGCGCTCATACCCAGACACTGGAGAAGTACCACTGCCCCATCATTAGTGTCATTTGTATTTTATTTTTTTTGATATTTGTGTTCCAATATGGATTTCATTTTCATTACAGTTTAATACGTTTAATAAAGTTTAATAAAGACCTTGATAATTGTCTATACAGAGTGCAGGTTTTTATGTCTGTATCTACCTTTGGATGCTTTGGACTTTTGTTTTTACACAATGAAAATGTGAATATTGGAGTGTAGCTATACAGCATATCTCTGTTTCTATGTCTCTTTTACAAACAGAGCCAGCACCCATTTCATTGTGAAGACAGCTGACCCCTAGTCAGAAGGTGAGGGAGAAGGTAGGAACCCTTATTCCCCTCTACCTTTCCCCCTTCTTCTATCCACCATTTGACCACTCTTGGTTCTCCCTTCCCACCCTGATTTCCTTGCTGATCCCCCACATCATTGTTCCTCTATGTCAGCAGTTTTTTGTATACATTTGAACCATTCTGCTATGGTCGCTGGATTTGGGGAGCACCAATGAGATGGAATGCACAACTTGGCTGCATTAACCAATACAATACTGGGCACTTTCGCCCAGTATTGTTTATTTATTGTTACTTATTGTTTAATAATTTTTTATAATTTTTTCCACACAAATACTAGCTTTCTTTTGGTGGTATTTATTCACTACTCCGTTTTATGTTTTTTGCGATATAAGGGAAAAAGAGTGGAAATTTGGAAAAAAAAACAATATTTCTTCTTTCTATTTTAAAAGAAATCCAATAAAATCAAATTTTGTCATACATTTAAGCCAAAATGTATTCTGCTACATGTTTTTGGTAAAAAAAAATCTGTTAAGTGTATAATAATTGGTTCATGTGATCATGGACATATGTATGCAAATGATCATGTACAGATGTGCGCAGGTGATCATGGACATATGTGTGCAAATAATTGTTGGGACATGTGATTTTAGTGGGACATATGTTGGGGACAGGTGTTTTTATTATTTGGGGACATGTCTTTTGGAGACATGTGTTTTGGGGACATTGTGTTTTGGGGACATTATGTGGCGATATGTGTGTTTACACTGTGTGGTGATATGTGTGGTGACACTAGGTTGGGGATCAGTGAGTAAAACGCTGTAAAAAACAGCTCATACTCACTGATAACCAGCTGGCTGCAGCAATCCCCTCTCCTCTCCTCACCGACAACTTCTGTGTGAGGAGAGGAGAGCGGATTGATAGCAACTGGCTCTGTGTTTACATCACATGATGGCTGTGATCAGGAGGGCCAATCACAGATTCCTCCTGCTGATCGGAGATGCGCCGTGTCCGGGTAACACAAACGCATCGGGATAGCGCCGCTGTGCGGGCACGTGCGCAATCCCCCTCCTTCTGAGGGATGTTCCTGAATGTCCACTTAGAAGGAGAAAGTGCCCACCCGGTAGTTTATTTACATTGGCCGGGTGGGAAGTGGTTAACAAGATGCATGGCTAAAGAGTGGAAATAGTCAGATTTTGGGATTGTGAAGTGATGTAACAGAAATTGGGCTGAAGAGTGGTCAAGCGGGAAGGTAGAGATTTGGCTTGTAAGTCAGTGGACTTCTTCCCAAAATGGTTGGATTAAGGGGCAAGACCACCATATATGTAGATGCGAGCCCACCTCTTTGTTGCAGCACCAACACTGGGGGGATCAAAGGCGTGGACCTGTGTGGACATACATGCTCTGCTGTAAGACGAAAAGAAAGCTAGTGGTAGTTTTAACGGTATGGTTTGTAATACTTTTAGGATTCCAGGAAGAATATTCATTTTCAGGATGGCAGTTCTCCCGAACCATGAGAAAAGGCTTGTGGACCAGGATCAAGTCATGTTGTATATTCTGGAGAATTGGGAGATAATTCTTGGTGTATAGGTCAGAGAGTTTGGCAGATAGTTGGATACCAAGATATGTTATTGCATCTTGGTTCCAATTGAATGGGAAATTTGATTGGCATTGCCTAAGTACCCCTTCATTTTATTTAGGTCGTCTTGTAAAGTTGTTGTTATCCTGTTTTGAAGTTATTGCCCTGCTTAGTTTTTATATAATCAGCAAACATTGAGATTAAACTATTTATTCCAACATCTATATTGTTTATGAACAAGTTAAACAGAATTGGTCCCAAAACAGAGCCCAGAGGCACCCTGCGACCATTCAGAAAATATGCCATTAATTACCACTCACTGGACAAGCTCCTACAACCAGTTTTCAATCCTGGTACTTACCATATCATCATTGCCAAAAGGCCTTCAATCAGAATTAAACTGTTCTATCCTTTACAGCCAAGGGAGCTGCTATCTTAGCCCCTGATGAATTTGCAGTTGCCATGGTGCTGCACATGTGATCAGTTATGAAACCAGCAGGTTGATAGATTGACAGTTTGATTGAAAGCACAAATATCTGTGGTAGTTATAATTTTCAGCATGAATGTAACTGTTTGGGAAAGGTTAAATCTAGTTCCACTAAATAAATAAATAAAAACAATCCCCATAAAAACCTGCTATGGGAGTTCACCGCTCTAAGACAATCACCCCTCCTAGGATCAGCTGTCTCCACAATAAAATGGGTGCTGGCTCTGTTTGTAAAAGAGACATAGAGACAAAAATACGCTGGATAATAGCTGCACACCAATATTCAAATTTTTATTGTGTAAAAACAAAAGTTCAAAGCATCCAAAGGTAGATACAGACATAAAAACCTGCACTCTGCATAGACAGTTATCAAGGTCTTTATTAAACTGTAATGAAAATGAAATCCATATTGGAACACAAATAGCCTCAAAATAAAATAATGGTGCATGTTAGATCTACAGATTTATCATCACATTCATTTTTAATGGTACATCCAGCATTAAACTAAATCGCAATACATAAGAGAAAAATATATGAATACTGTCACAATATATAATACCAACACTTTACTTGACACGTTTTTATAATATCCACCACTGACCCACATATCATGTGTACTATATAAGAGACTTTAAAACAGATGTATAGGTCTTTAATGAGGATTTAGAAGTTCCTCCATCCTATATGCCAGATCAATCTCCTATTTACAAGTGTAACTAGAACAACAAAAAAGCTAAATAGCTGACAATATTATGTGCTTGGCTTGGATTGACTGTCCTGTTGCTGCTTTGATAGAGAAAAACACAACTTAATTCTTGCTGATGCTATCATCAATTCATTGAGGTTAATTTAAGAAAGGAGATAAGTTTGTTCCCATAGCAAAGTGAATGTTCACATACTGTACCTTATATATTAGGTGAACTTATTGTGCAAGGTAAATTGGAAAACTAGAAAAAAAAATTTTTTGCTTGTAAATGATTAAAAGATTGAAATGAGCACACCATTATTTCAATCATATCATTTTGCAAAGTGAACCTACACTTTGGAGAGTGCACATGGATAGTTTATTTGCCAATAATGAATCAACCCCATTGCGTTCTGGTATTGGTTACCATCTCTCCTTCTGTTTTCAACTCTGGTAAAGGTAGCAGGGGCACTATAATATTTTTGGTTGATACTGCCACACCCAACACCTTTTTCTTGAATAACGTGATTGCCTTTGACCTTCATGGTAGTCAACTAAATGCAGAGTATCTTATAATAGATATATATATAAATAACAGAAAATTATTAATTAGGCTTTCTATTTGACATACAGAAAAGTCAGCTTGTAACACTGAACAATTCACAACAATGAAACTGCAGTGACTTTATGAACTGATTCTTTCAAAAATCTAGATACACAAAATTATTATATGCACAGAAAAAGATATAAAATGTGAAAAAATATAGTGTGACAAAATAACTTTCCTTTAGGTCCAGTTCACACCACATGCAGTACAGTGTGTTTTTTTCTGCATCAAAAAATGCATGGATAGTAGGTCATATGGTTTCCAATGGCATAGTTCACACCAGTGCAGTCAGTTCCAGGGTTTTCCAGTTCCAGAAAAAAAAGTAGAACATGTTGCATTTTTCCTGCACTAGACTGTACTGGAACGCAGTAAAAGGCATCAAAAAGTCACTGGGATGCACTTGAATGCAAAAAAAAATGCACTAGACCCCAGTATAGTGAAAAAAAGCAAAAGAAGATAAAAAGCATCTGGAATGCATCCGGAAATGCATCAAAATTGCACTGGAACGCTCCAAAAATGCATTAAAAACGCGTATGCATAAACGCATTCGAAACGGGTCTGGAGCGCGTTTTTGTGCTTTGAACCAACCCTTATACAGTATATACATTTCAAAGTTTTTGATGTTTTACAATGCCACACATAGAGGGGTCCAATTTATTAAAGACAAATGGGCTGTTCATATTGCAGGGGACATTTCACAATGCTAGGGAATATTCCTTCAGTTTTGTAAATGCAGTGAAAATTCACCTTGCAAAAAAATTCCCAATCACATGCAAGCAAAATAAAATGCAGTCTGTGATAAGTACTGTGTAAAGATTTTAAAAGCCAGACTGTAAAATGAACCTTTCAGCTTACACTTCATAAAATACTAAACATAACTTTTTGACCAATGTTTTTTAAGGATAAAAAAATTAACAATTATACAATGTATTAATTTTCATATAAAAACCCTGTTGTCACACACACACACACTTGATATCCCTACAACCCCTTTTATTGTCCGATGACCTAATATTTTACCTCTGTTAACATTGCATGAATGATGAAATCAATTCTTATTGTACTTCATGGGTAAAAAGAAATTCTCTGGTTAGCTCATTTTTTATACACAAGACCCTAACTATGCTACTTGGAATAAAACATTTAACTTTATTTTTTGGTGCTTTGTTTCTTGACCTATACAATATTATTGATGTCATCCTTCCTCATTTTATTGTTTCTTTAACCTTTTTCCTTCACCAATAAAGCAAAAAATAAATAATTCTTTTAGAAAATGTTTAAGTATGTTGTGACCTTTATTTTGCATTTTACATGGATTTGTTTGGTTTTTAATTCATCAAGTGTAAGAGCAGCAGTATTGTTTTCTACTCCACAGTGGACAATATAAAATCATCATCATTATATTTCTTACAAGAAAACCTGCAATGGACTGCTGGATAGCTGTGTCCCAAATGTATGATTTTGCATGGGTTGGCATTGAGTAGTGAGCACCACAATTCTTCCCTATAGGCTGCATTTTCCAAGCCATTAATTCTGTTTACTGCATTCCAGTGAAGATTTTAGAGTGTGCCATACACATTTTGTAGACTTTCCATTCATGATGAAATTATAAATGTGTCTCTAATAAAAGCACAAATTCAGCAAGGTACCTATGCTAATATTTGGATACAAATTTCAGGGATAGTTTACTGTCAGATTTATTATAGAGCTATCTTGAAAGTTACATTATATGCAGTCTTAAAAGTTCTGTATATAGCAATTAGAACATGACCCACAGAGACTAAAAATAATACAATTGTGGTGTTTTCTCTTATTAAAAACATAAATTTTATTTTAACATACTACATTGATATATGTCCATATTCATTCATTTTATTTTATTACATTGGATTGATTTTGTAGCTTAAAAGCAGTAAACATTTACAACACAAACATGTAGACATAAAAATGTAAATAAAACACAAAATGTATTTCAGAATTTATTTATATTCTATATTGTGAAGATATTTTAGTTAAAGTGGTTATAAAGACAAAACTTTATTTTACTTTATTGCATTCCCTACATTACAGTATAAAAAAATTCCATTAGCTCTTCTCCTCTTTGTCCTTAAACACTTACCTGTCTCCTCTTACGCTCTAGCGTTGGCCCCATCTGCAGTACTGCTCCTCCACTTCTTGGTCTCACAGTAGACTCTGAGAACATCGGGAACCATAGGATGCTCCTGTCAGTCCAATTCTGTAAAGAGGGGGCAGGTGTGGCCGAGCCATGCTGTGTGTGTCTATGGATGCATGCAGCGTGGCTCAGGAGCACACCCGCACGGGTGCCCCCATAGCACACAGCTAAAAGGAGTAAAAAGGAGGTGAAAGCTCTGAAAGCCCAGAGGTGACTGAATAGCACTGTAATCAGATACAGAAATTCTTTTCAGCACAAGAGGTGACAGGCAAAGAAAAGACACGAGAGACTGCATCTATACATTGTTTATTGTTATTACATTTTTTGAAGAATTATGCAGCATTTTTTGAATATGTAGAGGATTATGAATGTTTATTCACTTACTGCAAGAACTGTGTTTATGATAGTTTGCATATGTTATAATCACTGAGGTTGTTTCTGCATTTATGTGTACATACAGTATATATATAAACCACACATTGTAATAATTAAATAGATCACATATTTATTGCACAAGAGTATTAGCAGCGCAGCACCACTTCATTTGCACAGGAGTATATGAGTGTTTGCTTTTTTTTGTATCTGAACTTCTGTTTTAAGTGAACACAGCTTCATCTTGTTCGCTAAGTAAACATTTTTCAGAGTTTTCAGAGTTAACATATACTTTTTAGATTAAAATATACTTGTCTAGTGAACAGTTTTTATTCCATTAATATAATAACACCAATGTTTCTATTGCATAAAAAGTGTTCAAGCACCAATCAGTCCTGAGCAAACTACAGACTGAAAAAAATTCTGAGGACAAATTCTGGGAAGTATTGTTAAAAGGTGCCTTTGAATGCACTATGAAACATGTCAATATAGTACATTGTTTCTTGACCTTTTTGAAATTAAACAAATAGTTTTACATATTACAGCAGCATCCACATACATAGGACATGCAACATTAGAGGTGGTTTATTTTTACAAAGCAATATACCTTTGCACACTGGTACTGGCTAATATTCCAGCATTTGTCTTCTCTCTCAGTTTCTATCCCTCACTCAGCTAATGTAACCCTAATTTTCATGGCGAGGGGCAGGGAAGAGGCAAACAGTGATGTCTTCAGGCCATCAGATGTCCCCCATGGTGGTTAAAGTCGTAATGTAAAAAAAGTCAGGCTTGATTCCCCCTGTCAGCTTGTTGACAATTTTTGGGCAATTTGGTGCAATTTTTAGGTATTTTGCCAAGGCACCCTTAAAGAACCTAACAGTGTTCTCAGTGCTACCCTTCTCTGTGGGGGTGCCAAATATTCAATATTCAAAAATTCAATGATTTATATTTGTTGTCCATAAACTGTTAAGGCGTACTGTCCATATAAATGTCCAGGATGTTAGATAGATGAAAGCACATAGCCTGTAAGTATTTAAAATAGGTAACTGTAATCCAAGAGAGCTGCATGAAGTGGAGTGTCCCTGTGTCCCTGTAATGAAGTGGTGTGTCTCTGGAATGCAGCACATAAAATAAAAACCACAGAGGTGATCAAATACCACCAAAAGAAAGCTCTATTTGTGGGAAAAACAGAACATCCATTTTTTTTAGGTACAGCATCGTATGGCCGTGCAATTGTCAGTTAAAGCAACGCAGTGCCGTATCTCAAAACATGGCCTGGTCAGGAAGTGGTTGAATCCTTCTGGGGCTGAAGTGGTTAAACAGGGACCTGGACAAAGCCATACACAGTAGTGGGTGAAGGAGAGGGACTGGTGTCCAGATCAGGGACTGTGTACTGTGACATGCTGTGTATACAGTGGTAGAGGGGGTCTCTCAGCATGCAGCCAGCTTTCTCCAATGTCTCAGTGTAGCACACACACAGGCAGTTGACATGTACAAACACACACTGACAGGTTAACCTCTCCCCTCCTAAGGACTCTCGTGGTTCCCTCACAGCCGGATGTAATTGTTCCAGCAAAGCCACGGCATTCCAAGCAGGCAGGTTAGGGAGAGGGGGAAGTGGAGAAAGTGAGTGATACATTAACAAGCTGCACACACACTACTGGCTTCATTATCTCACCTCTCTATAGACAGTGAACTTATTCCCCGATCCCTCACCTGACAATCTTATCTGTCCTTTATTTAGAGAGCAGAGGATGGCCGTTCCCCCTTCCAGCCACTTACCGTGTGATGTCCTCGTGACATCCATCGCTGCTGCTGGCTGCTCCTGGCTGCTCCAAGGGGAATTCAGTCCCATGCTGTGAAGGGTCAGGCGCCCAGAGAAACTTGTCTCAGGGAGGTGAATGAGTAGAAACTCTAGCATGTTTCCACGAGATGCCCAGTCCACAGCACAGTAAGCCGGAAATGACGCAGAAAAAGGACCGCCCACGTCCTCCGATTCCTGCCAATAAAAATAAATAAATAAAGAACAGGCAGCCAGAAACAAATCATTGAAGAGTAGGAGTGTTTGTTGGTGCATTGCTTGCACCCCGAACATGCCCTGAAAATGGGAAAATCAGCTTCCCGGCTTGCAATCAGCTGATTGCAAGCTGGGAAGCTTCCAATAGACTGCCGTGTGCCGGGTGCCTGGTCACTCTTAAAGTGACCTTTTTTGTGAATAGCTTGGGGGGGCTGCCACTGACTGCTTATATACAAAAGGGCTGGGAGATCCACGCTGCAAGAGAAGAGGGAAAGGGGAGAGAGGTGCAAAGCGTGCTTTGGTGTAGTAAAGTTTTAATAACAAATAAGTAATATACATAAAAGTGTTCCACTCACAAAGGTATCAACAGAAGAGGCTTAGTGTAGAGATGTTCTGCCTGTGGAGGAGCTGTCATTCCATGCCACTGTGGCAGATCCAGTGTAGGAGAATGTCGGAGGGTGCTGGGGAAACAAGCTGTCAAAAGCCGGGAATACAGGCTGTCAACCTCGGAGGGAAACAGCCAATTGGGTCATGTTCAGAGGCAAGCCAAGGCTCCTTGTTCAGCCACTCTTCTTCTTACAACCCCTATATCACTACAGGACACAGAGGTGATTTAGGGGCCAATGAAAGCAGTGGGAAACTATAAAGTGTAATTTTTTTAAAGAATCTTTAGATTTCGCCTTACTAGTGCAACAATCAGTTATGTGAGAAGCAGGAGAAATTAGCATCTAACTTTGGCAGTAGCTATTTATTTTAAGGATTAGCAAGAAACTTAGTTGCTCTTTTAATAGTTAAAAAGTCACAAGAATACAAGAATAGAACATGAAGGCAAATTACTTATATTACTTATTGACTTTTATAATCCTCAGTGCAGGAAACTTGTGGGGAAAAATATTGTTTAACAATTGTTGCCATTATTGAACATGTCTTCTTGAAAATATTAGTTACATGACTGTCAGACTGTTCCAATGGTTTCATTACTTTCTCAATCACTACCCTTAAAAAGTATGTTGTACATGAGACATGACTTTACTTTGATATCACTTACTGCATGCTTTTTCTTGGGCAGTGTTCTGGGTCAAAGACCTAGAAATGACTTAAAGTGATTGTAAAGGCATAATGTATTTTACCTTAATGCATTCTGTGCATTAAAATAAAAAAACGTCTGTGTGCAGCTCCCCCAGTCCTCCCTTATACTTACCCAAGCTTGATGTCGATCCAGAGCTGTGCATGAGAGCAGCATCGCTGCTCCCTCTCTCATTCCTCATTTTTTTTCAGAAACAGCAGCCGGAGCCATTGGCTCCTGCTGCTTTTGATCTCAGCCAGTAAAGAGGGAGTGGGGGTGGGGCAGAGCCACACTGTCTGTATCCATGGTCTCACAGAGCATGGCTTGAGAGAGGGCCTGCATGAGTGGGGGCACTCAGCAGGGAGGAGGAGCCAAAGGCACTGACAGAGGACCTTAGAAAAGGAGAATTAGGGTTGAATTTTAGGAGGTCAGCCACAGTATACTACATTTTTCTTTCAGGATAGATAGATAGATAGATAGGTATACAATTAATAAACAATATGCACAGCACAGAGAGTGCATTCTCCACTTTGACTGGACAAACGTATCATAAGAAGAAATACCAATTCACCTTCTTACAGATAGATAGCCTAAAGATACAAATAGTAGGACAAAGAGTAAGTGAGCATGCATAAAAGAAACATGTATAGAGCAGATTTGAGAACATTGTACTGATCGTAACCCTAGGATGTGGGCTTTCAGTGATTGTAAACAGTGATTGCAAAGGCTTGATGTTTTTTTTATTGAAGAACAAACATTTTGTTATACTTACCTTATTGCACAGAGCAGGCCTGATCCTCCTCTTCTTGAGTCCTCTGCCAGTGCTCCTAGCTTCTCCCCCTACCAAGTGCCCCAATAGCATTGCATAACATAAAACCCGCAGAGCAGGGCCTGGCCCTGCTCCCGTCCCCTCATCACTAGCTGTGATTGACAGCAGCAGGAGCCAACAGCTCCCATTTCTGTATTTGAGCCAATGAGGAGCGAGAGAACTGGAAGAGCTGCTGCTCTTATGCACATCACTGGATCAAGAAAAGGCTCAGGTATACATTTAGGAGGGCTGCAGCGGGTGCTGAATGCAGAAGGTTTTTACCTTACTACATAGAATGCAGTAAGATAGAAAAAAAAACCTTCTGCCATTGCAACCACTTTAAGAATATTTGTACTGCACAAAAGTCTTAATATTACAAACCTTATTTTAAATGGAACCATTCATCTTTAACCTCAGTCCTCCAACCATACGACAGCAGTAAACGTAACTTGCATCAGACTTTACCCTACATATTCCTTTCTTCATACTATATATATGAAAGAAACAAAAAAAGTATACTTGCCTTTCTTTCATTTTCCTTTACTAGTGCATCTACATGGCAGTACATGATGACTATCTATAAATTTGAGATGGCTAATAGTATATTCCATTCTCAGTAGTTTTCACCGCTGCCATAAAGATGCACCAGGGAAGAGAAATTACAAAGGTGAGTATTCATTTTTCTATTTCACTGGTACATTGTGGCAGCATACAATGGGAATTAACTCACAGAACAGGGAGGGTTATGCAAATAAACTATTTGTTACATGACTAGGTCTATATTCATTAACTGTCCATTAACGACTACTTTAGGAATGCAATCTGAAAAATAAACTGAATAAACTTTGCTTATGTGCATGTAGCAGACGTACCTCATTCAGTTGCTTTTTGAGGATACTTTACCAAAATAGTAAATTATGGTATAACCAAGCAAAGTGAATTTTCAGCTTAGTTAATAACGTAAAACCACTTTTTACTTTAAATGATCAAACATTTCCTGGGGATTGTAATAACTATTTCTATGATTAGATGATTAATACAAATATAACTTAATTTTATTTACTATGCTAAGCTAAGGGAACCTTACAGTTTACAAGTAGGAATTATCCATGGAAAGTCATCCCCGTTTATCTAAGTAAAGAATTTAGAAAAGTTAAAGTAAAAGTATTTTGTGCGAGAGAGTACAGGGAAATGATCATACTTCTTATATATGACCAGTATACATTTTTATTTTGTAAAAGCTATCACTGTTTCAATAAATATTCTGTATATTATTTAGAGATAGATTTTTGTTGGTCAACTGAACAGAATTTTCAAAATGATTAAGAAATATTATGTTTAGAAATAAACACTCTAATCATTTCTTATAAAGCTTTGTTTTTCTTCTCTTTTACTCTATTACTACAAACTTTATTAAAAACATATACATTCTGGGCAGAAAATTTGAGTGGTTTATAAATGAGTTTATATAACTTAGAATAAACTTTAAGTGTGAAAGAAAATGATCTGTAAATGCTTTTATTTTGGCAACAACTGATGTCACTGATGCTCCTCTACAGATTGCACTTTTTTAGGCTACTGGGTAATGAATACTACACTTGCATTAAAATAAATATAAATAACCTTGACTATGGAAATCAACAGAAAATTGTTATATAATGCAAAAAGATAATGATTAATGAATCCCTCTGTTGATCAGAATTACACTAGAGATATAAATACAAATTGTGGTTATAAATTTTCTGCATGATAGCTCAGTGTAGTCATAGCAACAAAGCATAAAGCACTTGAAAACTACATGAGAAGAATGAAATACATGTAAGGTGACCGTGATGCAAACATAAAAATAAAAAAAAAGCAAGGCTAATGGGGTATTTGTGGTATGTCATCAGAAACAATAGGAAGATGAAATTACAAACTGTCCAGTGAATCATAAGTCTACAAATAAGTGCATTCCAGTCAGTGTTAAAAATAACAAATGCACTTTACCAGTATTAGAACCTTGAAGGACTAATATTTTAGAACAATTCATAGCAGATACGGATTATATTTAGTCTACTCCAGTATTTATCTATTTATTTGGTTGTCTATGTATCTATCTATTCATCTATCTTCATTTAGTATAATGAAAACGCCATTAGAAGTATCATCATATCAGAGTTGAGAGCAACGTAATTTCCCAGATGCTAAAAAATAAGAAAAATTATTTTTTTATGATCATGCTGTAACATGGCACTGTAATTACTTTCATGAGATCTGCTACTTGAATTCTTCTTGGGCTGACCTCTAAAAGTTTCAAAGTGATTTACAAGAGGAATTCATCAAAATACTGTTTAATTCGTGTTCATGTTCATGTCTATGCTTTATATAGAACAGTAGAAGATTCAACCCATGGGTTCTAGAAGTCTTCACATGAAAGCAATATTAATTAATGAATAGTAATTATGAGGGGGTGTTCACACTTACCTCTCTATACTCCCAAGATCCTCCTTGGATAATCTAATAATTAAACACATTTGTATGGAAAAAGTGCTAACTCCTTTTTACATACAGTATTTGCCAAGTAACAAGAATTGAGATATGGGATTTTAAGGGTACGTATTGGACATAACTAGATTAATTGTTCTTATAAAGAAACTAATTTGTATAAATAATTTTATTGAAAAATAGAGAAATAGAAAAACAGATACAAATAAGTGAATACATATACATCCAGAGTCCTAGGTACATACACCTGATTCCTATTACAGACAAAGATAGTATTGTGTTCACATATATATACACACATGATCATATATCCAACAAGCTTCTACATGTTTCGCCTAAGTGGCTTCATCAGGAAAGTTGACATGATCAATTCAATTTAAAACAGAAAGGACTTTTTAATAGTATATTGAACCTTGGGTGTATAAAAAGAAAAATATATAAGTTAGTATATCATATATCTGAGAGACAATGCAAATTTTTTTATCAGTACCACAGCCTGGGTACATACATGTCATCTGCTGCAGCTCCTGATCTCTGGGAATCCTGTACCTTATTGCGTTCCCTATTATAAGTGCTCCTCATGTCACTAATTAGGGCCTTCAAATAGGGGATGTCTGCCGTGGGGATCACCAGCTTCACAAATTCCAGCAATTGATCCTTCCTCTTTGGTTTATTGTTATTAAAGGGGTGGTTTACCTGCCACAGACAGGGCAGCTCCCTGTACATATCAATGAATATGGGGATAAAGTCCTTATCATTGAATAGATCCATTTTCTCTGCAAGACACAACAAAAGACAAACCCCAATGTCAGGCGAAACTTTCCTAATCTTGACCCAATATAGGCCTCAATCTATAAGCAGTATAGGCCACTGATGCACCAACTTAAAATTGTACCTTCGTTATAATGATCGTCGCTTCCGTTATTTCGTCCTCTGCTCACAGATCGTATGTACGACGCACATGTGTTCCCGCTTTATATACACTGCGCATGCGTGAAACTCCGCCCCCTGATGTTCTTTCTAGTCCCATGTCTTTAACGCAGTGGAAGAGCACATGGCAGAGAGACAACAGCTGCAAAGACAAAAGGCCAGAGCCCTGAACCTCCCGATCCGGGAGGAGATTGAAGGCCTCAATTATAGCCTTTATAGAGATGGTGGAGATGGTGGACATCTTGAAGAGGGCCGACTATGATGGGAAGTATGAACCATACCCAAACCCAAATTGAATTTTGGGGTATGGTAATCCAAGGATCAATTGAGGAAAGGATGATCAGACCTCAAATTGAGGGAGCACGATCAGTACAGAAGAATCAAGGGAGTGCTGCAAAAACATAAGTATTTTGTTGTGTGTTCCTATTCTTCTTCTTAACGTTTGTGCTGCTCCATGAGCTTTTCCATGTACATTTTAAAATGGCAACTTTCATGTTCATGGGCACAGTAATCATCGTAGGAAACATCGTTGGTTCGCCACTTATAAGATGTTTTTGGCAGATACAGGTTAACTACATTTGTTCATGCCTATTTGTATTAAAATAAGTTTGTTGTCTAGATGGGTTTATAACTAGAATGAAATGCAAACTAGATTCAGTGTAAGGAGAGAACACTCAGCAGCTGTTTACACATCTGGACGCTGGAGCACTAGTGTGGGACACCAGAATCAAACTTTTTAGGGTGTCCCACACAGGTGCTCCAGTGGATACTATAGGGGTGTCTACATGTGTGATACTTTAACAAAAAAGGTAAGTATTCCAGCTTTAGATAGGAAATAAAATGTTATTCAGCTTGGAACTTTGCCAAAACAGACAAGTGTACGACACTTCCAAGCAATGTTTCATATTCCTATTTTTGCCCTCCAATATCTGTGTGCTAAGTATACCTATTGTTTATTCACATAGGGGAGAAAAGACTTGGGACATCTGAGGACACCAGGGAACTCCCCACCTCTTAAAGAAGGGGAAATCCCCACACCACAAGCAGAGGATGAGGAGGGAGAGGTTTATGAAGTGGACGAAATTGTCACCACAACAGGTGAGTGTCTGAGACCACAGCTTCAGGTAAGAGATCTATTCCTGCATATTTATAATACATGGTGTGTTTTTATTTTAGGTGATGTGGATGTTGTGGAAGAAGAATCTAATTTCACCAGTGAAAGTGCCCAGATCCTCATCGGGGAGAGAATGGGGTGCAATCGTGATTTAGAAAAAATAAAGGAAAACATCAATGATGTTCAAAAAAAATGAAGAACATTGATGTTTTAGGCAGAATCTAAAACACACAAAAATTGGACAGTTTTCTCGTGTATTTTTTTTGCATTAAAACATTTTTTTTAAGTATCTTAAAAGACAAATTTTGAAGGTGCACACAGTGTGTCAACATGTGCTATCTGCCATCATGGGATATCAATGTACGTGTTTTGTGGGTGCAACCCCTTCCTCCCAACTCAATTAGGTGAGAGGAAGGGGTTGCACCTCTAAAACACGTCCATTGATCCCCCATGATGGGAGATAGCACATGTTGACATTAGGCATTGGATCAGGAGGGAAATCCCCAGTTTGAATCCCAATTTGTGTGCATCTTCAAAATTTGGCATCACCCCATCTGATGAAGGCAATATCAACACAGTTTGGACATACTCATGTCTGATATTGCCTTCACTTTGTAAGTTCCTGAGTTGTGTATGTTATGCTTTGAAACGTGCCTGTTTAACCAAAAAAAGGATATTTACAATGTGAAAAAAAATATACACCAAAGATGTTGGTTTGTTCAAAAGCACTTTTCTAACGCACATGTGAATGTGCTTTGAGTAAAATGTTTTCTAATCAACAATGTGTGGCTTCTTCTTTCAATGCTCAATAGCAATTTTTGTAGTAAGTTAGTGTTTAAATCCACTTTGCACTACAAGTTCAGTTTCATGTGCACTTTTAAGTGCACTTGGAGTGCAAAGTGGATTTTCCTTTAGTAAATAACTCCCACAGTGCTTTCTAATTTGCCACAATCAGGCCCTTTTCATGACTCCACAAAATTCATCCTTGGTGCTGAAAATTATGAATATTTTTTTCAGTAATGCGTTACATACATTAACAACAAATACAAGGTGTGTGTTTAGCAGACCCACAACATAATAATAGTTTGCTGAAGAAGAGATTGTCACCTCATGTAGCAAATAAATTACATTTGCACTATTGAAGAAAATGTCTAAAAGTAAAGCCCATTGGAGAACCTAGGAGACAGCTAAAAGAAACCCAGGCAGTAAATCAAAGAAAATATTCTTTCGGTTTAAGTCCAAAAACTTAGGATAAAATGTTTCTTAAGCAGTTTCTGGCATATCAATGCCCCCCTCACCCGCAAATTACTCAACATACTTCTGTCTTACTTTGCAGGTGCTTTAGGGGGGGCAAGCCAGGATGACCAGCTTCAAGCGTCGTCAGGGTTTCTTGTTGAAGTCCGGCCTCAGGCCCAACTGAGGCCACATAGTTCATTGAATTTCTCCTTAAAGAGTTTGCCATGTTGATTGGTGTAAGGAATAGGCGGAACCGGCTGGCCATTATCCCAAAAGCGTTCTCCACCACTCTTCTTGCTCTGGCCAGACGGTAGTTATAAACCATCTGGTCCGGGGTGAGGGTCCTCATGGATTCAAAACAGTCGGCTGGTCAGAATGAACTAACAGAAAGCACTGAAAAACAGATATGAGCAGACAAGAAGGCACTGAAAATCAAATACGTAATAGGAATACGAACCCACAAGCACAAACTGAAGAACAGTAATTATCGGAAAACAGGAGCCTGAAAAGAGCAAATCGTCTGTCACTAAACTTCTACTAACATGAGATTAGCGGAAGGAGCCCAAAGGGTGGCGCACTTGGTATTGAACTTCCTCTTTCTAGTGCCATTGTACGTTTTGTACATCACCACATTCTTGACGTTCACAAATTCTAACCAACTTTGTGTGACCGTGTGTATGCAAGAAAAGTTTGAGCCAACATTCGTCAGAAAAAAAAACATGGATTTTGTTGTTGGAATGTGTGATCGTGTGTACGAGGCATAAGTGTACCTAAATCTGCTTGTCAATCTAACACTCCCCTCTCCTAAGACTGACAATGCTGCTGTCCAAAGGTGCAACTGTGCTCTTTCATCCAAAATGGGGACACTCTATTACTAGTTACTGGCCAGATCACCAGGTGAAAACAGAGGATAAGAAGCCTAAAAACAGAAAACTAATGCACTCACCACATATAAAGATTGGTAATCTGCAATATATAAAATGTTTGAGTTTGGATTTAATACCACTTTAAAGCGGAGTTCCACCCAAAAGTGTAACTTCCTCTCGTTGTACTCCTTCCCCCCTCCGGTACCACATTTGACTCCTTTCGGGGGGTTGGGGGGGGCAGGATACCTGTCTTTCACAGGTATCCTGTTCCCACTTCTGGGAGCCTCAGCCATGGGTATTGATGCACCTCTTGGGCTCCCTCCTCCTCCCCCTCCTTCCCTGGCTGCTGGGCCAGTAGGAGAGAGGAGGAGAGCGCATGCACAGTAGGGTTTACTGCCGGGTTCCCTTACTCACAATGGAGGAGGCATGCACCCAACAGCTGATGGAAACATCAGCTGTGGTGCTGACATTGTTGGACTCCAGGACAGGTAAGTGTCCAATTATTAAAAGTCAGCAGCTGCAGTATGTGCAGCTGTTGGCTTTTAATTTTTGCAGCGGTGAGCGGACCTCCGCTTTAAGTGGTATTACACCTCAAATGTTGGGAGGTACGTGCTGCGGGTGAGAATACTACATATAAGTCTGGGATTGCACAATGGTGAGATAAGCTGTATAAATGAAAAGTGATAGCAGACCTCGTAATTCTTCTAGAAGTCCACATTGCGGGGTGAGCAGACTACCTATATGTGATAGAAGGCATGGTGTGGAAATATGTTATAATAGTATAGTATAATAATATTTATCAGTATACTCTTTAACAAACCAGATAGTTATTGAATTTTCCACATCTACACTTTAACAGGTGTGTACATGTGTGCAGATGTAAGGCAGAGAAAATAACTGGGTTGCTTGACAAACATATCAATCAATGTGATGGCATATGCTTTAGTATATCAGTAAATAAATCAGTAAGATTCAATTAGTATAAACTAATTATCCTCTACTCTATCTAAAATAAAATAAAACAATTTGGTTTTAGATGCATTTTAGCATAATATTATATCTTGGTTCCCATACAGGTGAGTATACACCTTTACAAACTTATTAACTTTAATTTAAATATCTATAAATGTTAAGCTTCTTTATATAAATAACTTGCCTTGATAGAGATTATATGTCTACCTCAACAGACTCTTGCACATTGATTTTTTTTATTGGTATTATCACACTTTGACACCGAAGACATCAAATTTCTGCAGGGCGTACATTCAAGGGATGTTCCTTTTCTCAGCATTCTGTGTAACAAAAATTTATGTTGTTTCATATCAAGTGATAAAAAAAGCAGTACAAATCAGCATTTTCTCAGCACAATTTTTATACATCGTGTATGTATTAAAATATCTGCCACAGCAGCTAAAAGAGCGTCTAAAGGAACACAAGGATACAGAACATTATTTTTATGTACTAACAGTGTATTATCAAGAATGAAAATTAACAGAACATAAAAAAAGAAAAAAAGGAAACAATGAGAGATTCTTCTATTTGTACTCAAAATGTATTGAGGAAGCTATCTTTTTAAAGCCTTATTAATCAAAGCAACTAGGTTGGCATTACTTGTTCATTCAAGAATAGGTCACAGATTATATGGTATTCATCTTTCTTGGCAGAGGAAGCATATTGGTTTATAATAGATTCTTTCTTTCTAATTAGAGGTTTATCAAATCATGGGGCGTCTTTATATAAAAGTTTAAATCTTATTTAAAACAATTCATAACATTCATGAAAAAATATTTATCAAAGGCAACAGAAAAAAGCATTGCAATAAATATCACTGCAGCCAGAGACCTATATTTCAAGCCCAGGAATTTACTAATGAGGCATAAAAAGTAGTAGCAACTTGTTTGTTGGTTTTGGAAAGATAAATCATTCTTTTGTGTCAGTAGCTTGGTATAGGAGGAACCTGGCTGATTTTAGACATTATAGGGGATGGAGGAACTACAAAGAAGGGGGTCCATCTATTAGAGATGACTAGTGAAATGATTGTATTTGCCCAGTAAAGTTGCTTACAGCTGCAGTGGCAGCATTGTAATATATGGCAAAGGATCTCAGAGAAACTAATATGTGGAAAATATTTCTTGTCTGATATAGTTGCTTCAGACCTAAGGGATTTTTCTTTCAGAGAGCTGTAGCAGGCTGAGATCTACCAACATGAGAAGGATATTACTATGGGGGTTATTTACTAAAGGAAAACCAACTTTGTACTGCAAGTGCACTTGAAAGTCAAGTCGCTGTAGATCCGAGGGGGACATGCAAGGAAAAAAAAAAAAACAGAATTTTAGCTTGCACATGATTGGATGATAAAATCAGCAGAGCTTCCACTCATTTAAGATCTACCCCTTAGATTTAGAGCGACTGTACTTCCAAGTGCACTTGCAGTGCAAAGTGGATTTGCCTTTTGTAAATAACCCCCTATGTCATAGATCAGTTATTTGCTATACTGCAGCACCATTGCAATGAACAAACATTACTCCTCTGGATACACTTAGGCCTCGTTCACACCATACATGCATAAAAACTGGTGTGAAAAAAGGTGCAGATTTCACTTGCAGAGAAACTAGTTTATTTCAGTTTTCATGTGCATTTTAGTGAGTTTTTATGTACATTGACATCAGTTTTCATGTGTGGCCTTTATGACACAATAATGATGCTGTCAGGTCAGTTTTTTCCATGCAGAAAACTGCATAACCAATTCCATACCGGGCCTATTCTCCTCTCCTACATGTAAAAATCATAATTCTTTTGCTAGAAAATTACTCAGACCCCCCAAACATTATATATTTTTTTTAGCAGACACCCTAGGGAATAAAATGGTAGTCATTTCAGCTTTTTATCTTGCACAGCATTTGCGCAACTATTTTTCAAACGTGTTTTTTTTTTTGGAAATTGATTTAATAAATAACAAAACAGTAAAGTTAGCCCAAAGTTATAAAGTTATAATGTGAAAGATGATGTTACGCTGAGTAAATAGATACTTAACATGTCACACTTTAAAATTGCGCACTCTCATGGAATGACGGCAAACTTCAATATTTAAAAATCTCCATAGGCGACGCTTTACATTTGTTTACAGGTTACATGTTTAGAGTAACAGAGGAGGTCTAGGGCTAGAATTGTTTCTTGCTCACTAACGCACGTGGTGATACCTCACATGTGTGGTTTGAACAGTGTTTACATATGTGGGCGGGACTAACGTGTGCATTTGCTTCTGAGCGCAAGCTACCGGGGACAGGGGCGTTTCAAATAATTTCAGTTTTATTTTTATTTTACTTAATTTTTTTTTATTTTTACTTTCTTTTCCAACATTTTTTTGTATCACTTTTATTCCTATTACAAGGAATGTAAACATCCCTTGTTATAGGAATCATTCATGACAGGTCCTCTTTATGGAGCGATGCAGGGTCAATAAGACCCTACATCTCTCCTCCAGGCTGGAAAGCATGAGATCGGGGAAAAAAATCCACAATCTCACGCTTACCAGCCGCGTTCGCAGCTTTGTTTACAACCACAGCCCGGATGTCACCAGAAATCTCTATGCTCGTCATCTGGCAGCGGGTGAGCGCGGGTGAGCGCGGGTGAGCGTGGGAGAGCACGGGAGAGCCGGGAGAAGCATCGGATGGCGGCGGTAGGGGGGATGTCCCCTCCCATCGCCTGTAAGAATGATCAAGCGGCAGAACTGCAACTATGATGATTCTTATGTTCAGTGTTGGTCATCTTACTTTAAAAAAGTAATTAGTTAAGTTACAAATTACTTCTCCCAAAAAGTAATTGCGTTAGTAACTCAGTTACTACATTGGAAAAGTAATTAGTTACGCAGCAAAGTAACTGACTTTTTTTTTTAATATTCTATACGTGTAACTAAGGGGCGGGTCTAGTATTACTGTAACCAGGGGGCGCATTTATTATTATTGTTATATATCGTGTAACCAAGGGGCTGCTCTATTATTACTCTAACCAAGGGGCAGATCTGTTATAGCGTGTAAGCAAGTGGCGGGTCTATTATTATTATATTGTGTAAGGGGCGGATGGCTACAGAAGAGGGCGAATGTTAAATTAATGGGCAGAGCTCGATATATTACAATAATAATAATAAATGTGCCCCTTGGTTACAGTAATACTAGACCCGCCCCTTACTTGCACGATAGACGCCCCTTGCAGAGTAGCACGAGCATCAGGAGCGTGCGGCATCGCCTCGTACAATTACATGTTAACTGCACCTGCGCGGTGTAGAGTTCACTCAGAGCTGTTTAGGTTCGGCAATTTTTAGAAGCTCCGTAGTCCTTCGTACTGCTCAAGCCCTGCGCCTGCGCAGTACAGGGGGTCCTTATCCAGTGCGGGAACTTTTTCGGCAGGACACACGGAATTACACTACTGCCATCTAGTGGCAGTAGATGTAATTGGAGTAACTAAGCCAAAGTAATGGGAACTGAGTTACCATGAGGGGAAAAGTAATCAGTTAGATTACTCGTTACCCTCTAAAGTAACTGCGTTAGGTAACTCAGTTTATTTTAACTCAGTTACTTACATCACTGCTTATGGTGCACAGAATCGCCGGCGGAAAACAAGGATATCTGAATGATGCCTGTAGCTGCAGGCATCATTCAGATACTCCCACTGAAAGTCCAGGACGTCATATGACGTCCTTGGGTGGGAAGTGGATAAATATTGCAGATCCCGGCACAAAAAAAATCCACACATTATGGTGAGAACAGGGCACATAGAGAGCAATTGCTTTCTTTGAGCACTTTCAGAACACGTACAAAAAACTGACATCTCTGCACATAGTGTGAACAAGGCCTAAGATTCTATTCTGAACCAGTAAGCCTAAAGCGGAACTAAGTACATCAGAGACATCTGTTTTTCTGCAGGAGTTTTTCAAGGGCTTAAAGAAAACAATGGTTCTCTATGTCTCCTGTTCACACCACAATGTGCAGATTTTTTCTGGGCAGGAATCTGCAATGTGTAGGGAGTTTTCTGCATGGGAAAAGACTGACATTAAATCAACATTGGTGTGAACAGGGCACATAACTGCATTAAAGCTGATCTAAACGTACATGAAAACTGATGTAATCTGATATCTCGGCAAGTAAAATCTGTGCAGTTTTCCCATTGGTTTTTATGCACGTATGGTGTAAATGTCCCCTTACATTCCCAGCACACTGGAAATACTAACTGTCACATTTGTTTGTGCTCTTAACCAAACTGTCAAACCACCTAATGACTGTATCAGAAAACAACCACATGAGCAGCACTATGCCAGTTGCATATCAAACAGAGGCTAAGATGGCAGCTTCCGTGGCTGGAAAAGAGAGTAGGGTTTAGTTCCACTTTAAGAAAACTGTTAATTTCATCTTTCTCAATGGGTGCTTTCAATCAAATTAAAATTAATCTGAGGAGCGATGGATGACAGACCTGTGCACTCATTTACACATATAATGCTAACACACTAGGATGAGGATCTTTAGTTTCAGAAATAGTAACATTTGTTTTCAACAGACTTTAATACAATTTTAAAATTGTAGTAATGTGACTAAAATTAAAGGGGAACTTTGCCCATAACAACTTGCTAAACAAATATTCCACATTAATAATTATTCTACCAAAATTAGTGTGTGCTGAAAATTGCCTCCAGCATTGCTCCTGTTTCTTCTTGCTGGAAGCTACCATTTTGCTGAAGCCCAGAGCCCCTTAGCAGAAGTAAATCATAAAGCGGAATTAAACCCATTGAAAAAGTAACAATTCTGGAATTCCGGGGTTTCTGTCACATTTGCTTGTTTCCTCAACCAAACTGTCAAACCATTTAATGCCTGGTGTCATAACTGATCACATGTGCAGCACCATGGCAGTTGCAGATCAAACAGAAGCAGCTTCCTTGTCTGTAAAGGATAAGAGGGTTTAATTCTGTTTTAAGGCTGTCAGAAGATTGGCCTCTTCAAACTGGTCAGTGCCTAAAAATGGAGATCAACTGAGCATGTGCAGAGCAGGGTGACGTAGAAGAAATGAGGATAAAGGAGCACCCGGTGATCAAAGAGGTAAGTAATTTGTATTTTATTTGAAGTTTCAGCAATAAAAAAAAGGCCAACGTTTTTTGGGGGACTAAAGACTCCCCCTTTATCAGGGTTGGTGGCAAAAATTGTTGTGGGATGATCCTGTTGGAGGGTGCCTTTGGCACATGGATCTGGACTGTTATGCCCCGTACACACGATCGGATTTTCCGACAACAAATGTTGGATGTGAGCTTGTTGGCGGAAAGTCCAACCGTGTGTATGCTCCTTCAAACATTTGTTGTTGGACTTTCTGCCAACAAATGTTGGCTAGCAGGTTCTCAAATTTTCCGCCAACAAATGTTTGTTGTCGGACTTTCCGATCGTATGTACACAAGTCCGTCGGACAAAAGTCCACGCATGCTCGGAAACAAATACGACCCGGAGATATAACTAGCATTCGTAATGGAGGTATCACGTACGTCTTGTATGCCACTACATTCGTAACTGTTGGACAAAATTTGTGTGACCGTGTGTATGCAAGACAAGTTAGAGCCAACGTACTTCGAACAAAAATCCACAGTTTTGTTGTCGGAAAGTCCGATCGTATGTACGAGGCATTAGAAGTCCTCGACGTTGGCTGTGTGTTCAGAGGCACACCAACAGGGTTAAGGACTTCTAACAGTCCAGATCCATGTGCCAAAGGCAACAGGATCATCCCACAACTATTTTTTGCTAGCAGCCCTGATGAAGAGGGAGTCTTTAGTCCCCTAAAACGCATTGGCCTTTTTTTATTGCTGAAACATCAAATAAAATAAAAATGACTTACCTCTTTGAACACTGGGTGCTCCTTTATCCTCCTTTCTGCAAGGACGCACACTGAGGTAGCACCACCTTTTTCCAAACTGGGCACGGACCTCTGGAAACAATTTTTTCCCTCTGCCCACACCCTATCAATCTACAACACTGACTAATAGAGTCAGTCCAGCGCAATCTACACCCATTCTGCTCAACCAGAGCAGGGTGAAACAGTGTATTACTTGATTTTAAACAGTATAAGCACTTATTTTTAATGCTTTACATAACTATACCTGCAGGGGCCAGCCTAAAGTGATCTAGTGGGACTTAATTTTCTGACTAAAGTTCCACTTTAAGATCCTTATCATTGTGTTAAAACTTTGTTAGTTAAGCTCTTTATAATTTTATGACAGTTGCACACTTTTGTTATTTTTAACTACGTTTTTTTATTTATTTTAACTGCTTGCCGATCGCCCACCATCATTTGACAGTGGCAAAATGGCTCCCCTGCGCGAATTGCCATAGCTGTACAGCGGACGCTTTAAGGGGTATAGGGGACATGCGCGCAGCCGGAGGCACCCGTGATCACTCCTGACAGAGCTAGAATGGGGATGTGTGTGTGTAAACACACAAATCCACATTCTGGCGAGGGAAAGGAGTCAGATGTTGTGTTCCTAGTATATAGGAACAACGATTTGTCTCCTCCCCAGGCAGTCCCATCCCCTCTACAGTTAGAACACGCTGAGGGAACACATTTAACCCCTTGATTGCCCCCTAGTGTTAACCCGTTCCCTGCCAGTGATATATATACAGTAATCAGTGGCTATTTTTAGCTCTGATGTCAGTGGTCCCAAAAAAGTGTCAAAAGTGTCCGATCTGTCTGCCGCAATGTCGTAGTCCTGATAAAAATTGCAGATCGCCGCCACTACTAAAAAAAAATAAAAATGGCAGAAATCTATCCCCTATTTTGTAGACGCTATAACTTTTGCACAAACCAATCCATATACACTTATTGCAATTTTTTACCATAAATATGTAGAAGACTATATATCAGCCTAAACTGAGGAAGACACTTTTTTTTTAAATTGGGATATTTATTATAGCAAAAAGTAAAAAAATTGTGTTTTTTTCAAAATTGTCGCTGTTTTTTTGTTTATAGCACAAAAGATAAAAACCGCAGAGGTGATCAAATACCACCAAAAGAAATCTCGATTTGTGGGAAAAAAAAGAATGTAAATTTTGTTTGGGTACAGCATCATACAACCGCACAATTGTCAGTTAAAGTGACACAGTGCCATATCGCAAAAAATGGCAAAATCAGGAAGGGGGTAAATCTTTCTGGGGATGAAGTGGTTAAGAAAGAGCAGTCTTACTTTTTGTCAGATTATTTTAATAGATTGTGGTTTTTTTTTAGGAAACTAAGAAGAACGTTTTCATTAGATGGGTTCCTTGAGATGGCTTGAAGTAAGTGGGTGCTGTAGCAACTACCAGCTGGAAACCGATATCAACACAAGTCAAGGCATATATCATCAATACACCATGCATCTTCAAAATAGTGTCAAAAAATGTATTGACATGATCATATTACAGCAGTAAATTGCAACTTTTCAGGGCTAGGACCCCTTCCTAAGGCATGTAATATATGCATTTACAGTTAACTAAGGCATTTTAGTAATGGTCAAATGTTTAATTTGTAATGAAACTAGTCTATATGACGTAATGTGGACCTTATGCTGCATAAAGGACAAAAATAAGAATGTAAATTGGACAAAAAGAAGAATGTGATACATGTCACCCAGCTCACATGCTTGCACATGAAAAAAAAGCAGTTTTAACCTGCACACAGATCTATTACTGTATATACTACTTTTACAGCTTGTTTTTAGGGACAAGCATGCAAATTCTTCATGTATTCTACAGGTCATTTTTTTAACTAGCTCGTATATGTGTTGAGCAGATACAAAGTATCCTTATTTCTCTGTTTCCAAAGTCAATTCATGTGGCTTTCCACCAGGGGGGAATAATAGCACTAGGATATTCCTTTCAATCAGGCCTATTCAGTAGGATCTTCCAACAGCAAATACAAGATTGTTATCAAGGATGCAGGTATAAATGGGCGGAGGCATATAGAGGGTTTGGGGCCAATGCAAAGTGATATTTAGACCCTTAAATAATATGTTTACCTTTGTGAACATGTTACGTGTTACACCCATATTTAGGGTGTAAAAAGTAACATGTTCGGTATCTGCCTACTTTCCCCCCAAGCCCTCCTCCCTGTGACAGTCGACCAGTGATTTTCTCACTGCATCCACTGTCACTATTTAAAAAAACATTACCCTTGTGGTTGGTGGATTGTAGTTCTAGCAGGGTGCTGAGGACAGCTCTAGGTAGTTTATTGATATTCCTGTCACTCAGTAACTGTACGGGCAGACAGCTACACAGACTGTGAACTTATGTGCAGGAGCCTGGCATTACACCTTAGATCTGCTGTTAATGGGTGCAATGCTTTAGAGGTTCCTAAAACAATAAAAAATGCAAATTTTTTTACTTGCAAAAAATGTGCATGTGTTATTTTTTTAAAGGTGAACTTATCTTTTAATGCCAGCTCTTATAGAAAGACATTCCAACCAACCCACTCTCAAGCTCTATTTATTTTTTCTCACAGTCACTAGTTGTTGTTTTCAAGAGAGTGATTTCACACAGACATGAATATTATTACATTAATTAAGTTGCCAGATCAGTAGTCATGCAAACATAGGGCTGTAACCCCTATTAATTGGATATTATTACAGTGAAATTTCATCAACCTATATAATAAAGTGATAAACAGACACTTCACAGAAGAAAATCACTAACAAAAAAATAATATCCATTTATCTATAGTGAATAAATAACATATTAAAAACAAATATTTAAATCAATGCATATTTGTTTACAATGATGTATTAAAGAAATATTGCTATGTGTTTTCTGTGCATATTGTGTCTTTCTCTTATATAGTCTTTGTAAATCTAAAGGAGATTGTTCAGGGATTGTACAATCAGGTTGTATAGTTTATGACCACCTTTATACACCTAAAATGAACTAGTTTTGCTTTTGATGCCATTAATTGTTAACAGCACACCAAACGCATAAGCAATCACATTTTGCCATATGAAAAACAAGTGACAAATGCAGCAAAATCCACAGTAATGCAACCCACATCACTCCAAAATGTCCCATGAGCTATTTTGCCATGTGTAGGGCAGCCAATTGAAATGAACAGGCTGCCTTATGCGTGTCACAGGAAAAACAAACCAAACAATGTGCGCTAACACTACACTAGGTGTAAATGAGGCCTGAAATTGAAATTGGTTTGTTTACACAAGAAAAATGATGCTCCATTTAACGCATCTCACAAAAGTAAATGCACCCCTCACATTTTTGTAATTATTTTATTATATCTTTTCACGTGACAACACTGAAATTACACGTTGCTACAATGTAAAGTAGTGAGTGTACAGCTTGTATAACAGTGTCAATTTGCTGTCCCCCTCAAAATAACTCAGCACAGCCATAAATGTCTAAACCGCTGGCAACAAAAGTGAGTACACCTCTAAGTGAAAATGTCCAAATTGGGCCCAATTAGCCATTTTCCCTCCCTGGTGTCATGTGACTCGTAGTGTTACAAGGTCTCAGGTGTGAATGGGGAACAGGTGTGTTAAACAAAATATTGCAGTGCACACATGCAAAAAATTACATTTAACTCCTGCAAGGCTATTTAAAACACCTGAACGTTTTAAAAAAATATGGGGATTTGGTCACACCATATTGCTATTGCAGGCTTTCTTGTGCATCATCTTTAGAAGAGGCTTCCTTTTGGGATGACAGCCATGCAGACCAATTTGATGCAGTGTGAGGCGTATGGTCTGAGCACTGACAGGCTCACCCCCACCCCTTCAACCTCTACAGCAATGCTGGCAGCACTCATACATCTATTTCCCACAGACAACCTCTGCATATGATGCTGAGCACGTGCACTCAACTTCTTTAGTCGACCATGGTGAGGCCTGTTCTGAGTGGAACCTGTCCTGTTAAACCACTGTATGTCATTGGCCACTGTGCTGCAGCTCAGTTTCAGGGTCTTGGCAATCGTCTTATAGCCTAGGCCATCTTTATGTAGAGCAACAATGTTTTTTTTCAGCTCCTCAGAGAGTTCTTGCCATGAGGTGCCATGTTGAACCAGCATGAGAGAGTGAGAGCGATAACACCAAATAACTCTTACAAAGCTATTTAAAACAGCTGAACATTTTCCAAAAATATGGGGATTTGGTCACACCATATTGCTATATGGTGCTTAAGCCCACTTACTGTGACAAAGTACCCCATTACTAGTGGGTCCTACGCTATCCATAGAATGGAAGATCCTGCTTCTCTGACCCATAGGAAAAATACACTCCTCTATATGGGAGAACAAAAGGACTCCTCCTATAACACAGGTGGACACTAATGAGAGGCAATGATGAGGGAGTGGGGTGCTCCTGCCCAAAAGGATTTGGTCAGAAACCATACAATAGACAAACAAAATAGTTGGGGGCACACCCTAAAAAATGCATTAAAGATGGTGCAGCCATAAGACCATAAAACAGAACAAAATATGACGGCGCACACAAGCAAAAAATGACATTTAACTCCTGCAAAGCTATTTAAAACACCTGAACATTTTCCAAAAATATGGGGATTTGGTCACACCATATCTTTGAAAATGTTCAGGTGTTTTAAATAGCCTTGCAAGAGTTAAAGGTAATTTCTTTGCCTGTGTGCGCTGTAATATTTTGTTCTGTTTTGTATTTCTCCCATGGTTAAGAGAAGCAGGATCTTCCATTCTATGGATAGCATAGGACCCACTAATAATGGGGTACTTTGTCGCAATAAGTGGGCTTAAGCACCATATAGCAATATGGTGTGACCAAATCCCCATATTTTTGGAAAATGTTCAGCTGTTTTAAATAGCTTTGTAAGAGTTATTTGGTGTTATCGCTCTCACTCTCTCATGCTGGTTCAACATGGCACCTCATGGCAAAGAACTCTCTGAGGAGCTGAAAAAAAACATTGTTGCTCTACATAAAGATGGCCTAGGCTATAAGGCGATTGCCAAGACCCTGAAACTGAGCTGCAGCACAGTGGCCAATGACATACAGTGGTTTAACAGGACAGGTTCCACTCAGAACAGGCCTCACCATGGTCGACTAAAGAAGTTGAGTGCACGTGCTCAGCATCATATGCAGAGGTTGTCTGTGGGAAATAGATGTATGAGTGCTGCCAGCATTGCTGTAGAGGTTGAAGGGGTGGGGGTGAGCCTGTCAGTGCTCAGACCATACGCCTCACACTGCATCAAATAGGTCTGCATGGCTGTCATCCCAAAAGGAAGCCTCTTCTAAAGATGATGCACAAGAAAGCCTGCAAAGTTTGCTAAAAACAAGCAGACTAAGGACATGGATTACTGTAACCATGTCCTATGGTCTGATGAGACCAAGATAAATATATTTGGTTCAGATGGTGTCAAGCATGTGTGGTGGCAACCAGGTGAGGAGTACAATGACAAGTGTGTCTTGCCACAGTCAAGCATGGTGGTGGGAGTGTCATAGTCTGTGGCTGCATGAGTGCTGCCGATATTGGGGAGCTACAGTTCATTGAGGGATCCATGAATGCCAACATGTACTGTGATATACTGAAGCAGAGCATGATCCCCTCCCTTCAGAGACTGGGCCACAGGGCCGTATTCCAACATGATAACGACCCCAAACACACCTCCAAGATGACCACTGCCTTGCTAAAGAAGCTGAGGGTAAAGGTGATAGACTGGCAAAGCATGTATCCAGACCTAAATCCTATTGAGCATCTGTGGGGCATCCTTAAACGGAAGGTGAAGGAGTGCAAGGTCTCTAACATCCACCAGCTCTGTGATGTCGTCATTTGTATTTAATTTTTTTCGTTTTTTCTTCTTCTCTTTCCTTTCTATCTTCCTTTTTCTCCTAGCCTGCCTGTCAATGAGATGTTGCTTCAGGATGTTCTCGGATATATTGACCCTCATAATAGGGGATGATCCTATTATGTATTTAGTTACTCCTTTATGTACTGAGGGAAGTGGATATAGGTTGGTCATCGCTCTCTCCCTTTTGCTCCATGGCTAATAATAATTCTACTTGTTCTCCCTTACGCATAATATCTCATAACACTCAGGGGTTAAATTCCCCAGTCAAAAGAAGGAAGGCCTTTCAAGTCTATCGTACTCGTCGTATTGATGTGGTCCTCCTTCAGGAGACTCATTTTCCTCAACAATTTACCCCCTCGTTTTTACATGCACACTTTCCCACATTTTATTTGGCAAATGCAGAAAACAAAACAAAGGGGGTGGCGATACTATTTTCCAAACACTGCAAATTTCACTTTAAAATGGAACACAGAGACCCAGAGGGAAGGTTCCTACTAGTTAAAGGTATGATTGAGGATAAAATATATACATTTATTTCGTACTATGCTCCTAATAGAGGACAGCTACAGTTCTTCCGACAGATGTTCAACATCCTTGACCCATTTATGGAAGGTGTCATAATTATGAGGGGTGACTCTAATACAGCCTTTGATACTAGTCTAGATAAATCTAAACCACTTAAAGTTCAATCAATTAGTCCTAGGAAATCTAGTGTACAAATTGCACGATTGATCTTTCAATCGAGACTAACGGACATTTGGAGGGAACTAAATCCAACTGCACGAGATTTTACACACTTCTCAAACCCACATTTATCTTATTCCCGTATAGATCATATCCTGCTCTCAACGCACCACATTCCATTGGCTATTTCATCATCTATTTTAGAAGTTTCCTGGTCAGATCATTCCATGGTTCTATTGGTTTTGGGTAAAGATAATCATGGACAACAAGCCTCTCATTGGACTCTCAATCAGTCTATTTTAAGAGATCCCGGCATGGTATCGGAAATACAGGAGGCTCTGCGGGAATACTTTCGCCTTAACGATGTGGAAGATGTTTCGGCAGAGACTCTGTGGGCTGCACATAAGGTGACCATTAGGGGTAAACTAATTCAAATTGCAGCAAGACGTAAGAAAGAGAGGATGAGAGACATAGAAAGAATGGAGAGAGACTTTACTTCTCTGAGCAAATTGCATAAAAGTGATCCCTCCAAAGTTTCTAGTTCTACTCTAGATGCTGCTCGAGTGGCTCTAAATTTGGCTCTCACAGCGAAAGCTGATAAATCTATTAGGTGGACTGGGGCCAAGTTTTATCAGACAAAAGATAGAATTGGTCCCATGCTTGCACACAAATTGTCCCCCAGGTTTCGTTCTCATGCCCTACCCAAAATTAAACAAAAGGATGGCACCTTTACTCTGAATCCAAAACGAATAATGAAGGCTTTCCAGGAATTTTATGCTGATTTATATAAAGCAGATAAAAATTCTAACCCCACTAAAGTAGGAGAATTTCTGGATAATTTGCATTTACCAACACTGACGGACTCTCATAGAGCTGAGATGGAAGCTCCTTTCTCTATAGAGGAGGTGTCAGAAGTTATCAAAACATTAAAGGGAGGTACAGCACCGGGTCCTGATGGATTTTCCTCACCCTATTATAAAACTTTTTCTGAAATACTACTTCCATACCTTACTAGATTTTTCAATGACATGACTAAGGGCACCCCGTTAGGTAACCAACTCAATATGGCATATATAACAGTAATCCCTAAACCAGATAAAGATGTCAGTCAGATAGAGAACTACAGACCTATTTCCCTAATTAATAATGACCTAAAAATATTGACCAAAATATTAGCAAACCGATTAGCGTCCTTTATAGGCATTTATATCCATAAAGATCAGGTAGGGTTTATCCCTGGTAGGCAGGGTCCTGATCAAGTGAGAAGAGCGGTGGATCTGATAACAGTTATGCAATCGCAATGGGAGGGAGGTCATAAACAAGAAGGCATGCTATTATCATTGGATCTTCGAAAGGCCTTTGATTCCGTTTCATGGCCATATCTCTTTGCGGTTCTTAGACGCTGGGGATTTGGGCCGAATATTTTAGGTATACTGGAAGCCCTATATTCTACACCTAAGGCTAGAATCAGACTTCAGGGACTTTTCTCTGACCCCATAGAGATAGCCAGGGGCACTCGTCAGGGATGTCCCCTATCTCCCCTGATATTTGCAATAATGATTGAATCTTTGGCGATAGCCATTCGTAATGACCCAAACATCAAGGGGATCCGTTGTGGTCCAGCAACTCATAAATGCGCACTGTTTGCAGATGATTTACTGCTTTTTGTAACATCCCCAACTTCCTCCTTACCAGAAATATGTGCATTGCTCGATAAATTTGGGTTAATATCGGGTCTTAAGGTGAACATGTCTAAATCTCAGGCTCTTAAAGTGTCTCTCCCAGACCCTTTAGTTTCTCAACTACAGGAGAAATATGAATTCAGTTGGAGCATGTCCTCCATTAAATATTTGGGAATTAATATTACCGCCAAGATTGAAAATCTCTACCAAGCAAACTATCCCCCAATGTACCAAAAACTAGAAGCTGACCTTAGGAACTGGGAGTCACATAATATAGCCTGGATGGGCAGAATTAATTCAATTAAGATGACTCTCCTACCTAGACTCCTATATCTGTTTAGATCCCTTCCAATCCCGATCAGAAGGGACCATCTAAAAACCTTTCAAGGCAAACTTACCAAATTTATATGGAATAAAAAAGGACCACGCCTTTCACACCGTACCCTGTTTAATCTTCCCAAACAAGGGGGGCTAGGCCTACCAAACCTTCTTTGGTACTACCAAGCGGCTCGGTTAGCACAGCTCTCAGCTATATACCTTAAAACTGAACAACCGGACTGGATAAAAATTGAAAGTCAAGCAGCTCCTACATTTACTTTGGAAGATTTATTATGGTGTCCTCCCAAGAGTAGACCCCCCATTCTATCTCCAACTCTCTCTCAATCTCTCTCTATGTGGGATTCACTTAGGAGGCTTCCTTCCCTGGTCTCTGAACTACAACCATTGGCTAATTTGTTCCGAAATCCCCTGTACAATCATGGCATGGATATTGATGACTTCAAATGGTGGCTAGACAAGGGGATATATCGCTTAGGACACTTTATATCTTGCACGGGCCCTCTACCTTTTAAACAATTTGTGGAAAAACTGGAGCTCCCTTCTTCGGAAAGGAGTAGATTTCATCAGATCTCCAGTTTCATACACTCCATATGGAAAAAAAAATTGAATCCCTTGAGAATTACAGCTTATGAAAGCTGGTGTGAACAAGCCATGGGGCGGAAGGGGGGGATTTCTGTGATCTATGAGTCTCTAGCGTCTAACTCTGATAAACTACCATACATGCTGGCCTGGGAGAAGGATCTACATACTGACTAGGAACTGGTAGACTGGTATGAGAACTATTCTCGATCGATCAAAGGCATTTACAATACCTCTCTCATTGAGGCTAACATCAAAATATTTACAAGATGGTACTTAGTTCCTACAAAATTAGCGGCAATGTATCCTTCCACTTCGCCTCTATGCTTTAGAGGTTGCCAAGGACTGGGCTCTATGATACATATTTGGTGGGAATGCCCCAAACTCCGGGGATTTTGGAATAGGGTCTTCCATATTATTAGAAAAGTTACGGGTTATGCTGTCCCCCAAACACCAGCGATTGCCTTGCTCAATGGATTAGTGCCGCACGTGCCTAAAAACATTAGAAGACTGATTCTATTTATATTAACGGGAGCCAAATTAACCATTGCAAAAGATTGGAAGAAGCCCTCGGTATCTGTATTGTCCATGAAAAGGAAAATTTCATGGATAATGGAACAAGAGAAAATGGTCAGCTCCCTATTGGACAAGACCACACAATTTGAAATCATATGGGATCCCTGGGCTCAGTATCTGGGTATTTCACTGAGGTCAGGCACAGATAGCAATATTAATCGCTGATCTTTGGATCTTTTATAGGACATAAAGGCATCATCTCTTCTTCTTTCTATCTCTTTTCTCTCTCTTCTCAGTTTTTAGTCTTTCCTTTTTATTTTTATTTTTATTTTGGATATTATTATTATTATTTTTATTATATATATATATATATATGTATATATTTTTTGACTAGAGTATCTTTCCTTGAATTACCTAGGAATTGACAGGTTTTTTACATTAGTATGTCTTACTAAATATAGGATTTTTTCCTGGGCTTAATCCAGTGAGAACATGATGTTGTATCCATGTTAGAATCTACAATTTTATTTTGTCTGGGCAACTCGAAAAGTTAATAGTATTATATCTTGCTTCTCAGAAGTTATATAGTAAATTCTATTCGTTCGAGGGGGGGGGGATATCTGCACCTCCTTGGACACAGCCTGATCCCGTTTTGGGTGTCGGAGGGGATGCGGAGTTCCTACCCTTCTTGGAGTGTTCTGGGATATAGCATACAAATGAGTTGTCACAGCTTAAGTTACATACTTATTTCTTACTTTGTTAAATTCTCAATGTCTCATTGGTATGTTAACTAGTCACATCTGTTAGATTTACTGTGAATTCTTCTGTAATGATTTTACTTTGTGAAAATAAAAATCTTAATGAGAAAAGTGTACTCACTTTTGTGAGATACTGTACATCAATGTGTTTCCAAATGCATGACAGACTGGACAGAAAATACACACTTTGCCTTTTTCAGAAATGCGCTACAAACGCACTCAAAAGCATGGTAAAAATGCACCACACTCTGCTTTAACAACGTTCTGGAGTTTCTTTGGGGTGATAGTTGCGTGTAGGGCAATCCATTCAAGTGAATGGGCTTCCCTACGTATGACGAGCAGGAACGCTCCAAAACACAAAAAAAAAGGCATGCAGGAATACTTGCTACACAGAGATGTGAACAGGGCCTAAAAGCTAAATCTCTCCATCCACTCCCTTGTATGTACTTGTATAAAGCTGGCCATACATTATGCAATCTGATTGTACAATCTCTGTACAATTTCCTTTGGCTTTACCAGAACAATGAGTTGGTGTCAACCCCTTGCCATTCCCTATATAGTAGCACACAGACTAGGAGAGTGAGGGGTAGGACTGGGAGCAAACAAGTGTGCCGCATGCTACTACTCTGAAAAGGAACATGCTGTTAGGAGGAGAAAGCAAAGTGATCAAATTGATTACAGCATAGGGTAATCATTTTTTTTTTTTTTTAGGTAGATTTTAAGTAGCAACAATACCAGTGTTTTAACCACAGAGACATTTAGTTGGTAGTTGAGCTCATGATATTTTCATTTGTTTTCTGCTCAGACGCTGCATAGTAGTTTAAAGCAGAAAAGAAAAAGAACAAAAAGAGGAGGAGCAACCCCCTTTAGATGATGTGGTTAAAGCTGACAGTGTATATCAGGTGAGCCACTGTGTTTTGTATTTATTTCTCCCAGTATCACCCTCTTCATCATTATCACAACCAATAACAATTCTGCCCATACAGAACTTGCCACAGTATGAACAGCAGTTTAGGATGAAGTTAAGGTATTTAAACACAAATTACATGGAGGAGAAAGTGATATACTGAAAATGAGTTTCTAAATGTGAACTTTTCCAGCACACTTTTCATACAGAGAAGAATATATTATTTGGTGTTGTGCTGAAAAATTCCAAGACCTGAGGTTTTATCACCAACTCTGTGGGGGTTATTTACGAAAGGCAAATCCCCTTTGCACTGAAAGCACACTTGGAAGTGCAGTCACTCTAAATCTAAGGGGTAGATCTGAAATGAGTGGAAGCTCTGCTGATTTTATCATCCAATCATGTGCAACTAAAATGCTGTTTTTTATTTTCCTTGCATGTCCCCCTCGGATCTACAGCGACTTTACTTCCAAGTGCACTTTCAGTGCAAAGTGGATTTGTCTTTAGTAAATAACCCCCTATGTCTTGAAGTGACATGAAATAAGCAGGAGAGCATTAAAGCCAGTGATAGAGATGTCCACTTGTAAAGCATCCCTGCCACCACATCAATTTTCAACACCACACTTGTTTAATTCATATTCCTTGTCACTGGTTTAGCTGCCCTGATCCCCAGTAGATGATAATCATATAACCTTTGAACGGTTAAAAAAATGTATTTATGGTGTCACGATTGGCAATAAAAAAATTTGTTCGGCCTTATTTGCTGATGACATCTTGCTTTTTTCTACCAACCCACCTTCTGATTTCACCAAGCTTCAGGACCTGTTTGGAGCCTTCCGAGCCTGCTCGGGGTTACAAATAGAAATGTGTGATTTGTTTGGGCCAAGCATCAGTTCGACCCCAAACAGTGCTCGTTCGGGTACTCGCCAGTAAGCACAGTGAATAGCTGCCGTTTGTTAAGGTGTGGGCCAGGAAGACGGCTGCCACATCCTTAACAACAGATGAGTCATCAGCTGTCAGCGGGCTTCCCCCCATTGACAGCTGAATGAAAAAGAAACATTACAGGTAATATAAACATGTGAAAAAAAGGCGTTAGGTCTGGTATGGATTTTGAGGGGAACCCCCACGCCAACATTTATTTTAAAAATGGTGTGGGGTCTCCCCTAAAATCCATACCAGACCCTTATCCGAGCATGCAGCCTGGATGGCAAGAAAAGTGAGAGACAGTGAGTTTGCATCCCTCTTGAACTATACCAGGCATCATGCGCTCAACCTGAGGATGATACCTTTCTATGTTGAAGGGGGCAGTGGCCTTTTCCCCATATCCCTGGCCTTGTGGATTAGGGGTCTGCAGGGTTGGAAGTTAGTGGAATATGGAACCCCCATTTAAAATACCAATACAGATATCTGTCCCCCATAAGAATGAGTTCTCATTCCCCCAAAACAGTAAATAAACACACAGCACTGTGACATTTAAGAAAAAAGTCCCCACCTGCCAAAACAAACTGACATGCCAAGTCTATCTACTCCTAGCAGACCAGACTCTCAATGTGAATGACATTTTATTATCTAGGATAAAGGTCGGATATAGGTAATGAGAGGAATACCAATCTCTTTGTTTACAAACAGTTTACGAACAATGGAACAATTATTCTTTTTTTTTGGAAATGTCACATTTGTTTTAGTGCATAATACAGGTGGGTGCTTTGGATGTTTTTGGGCATGTCCCCTTTGGCAATGTTTAGCTACACATGCACTTTTTCCCCACAAAAGTTTGCAAACTGTCCTTTGCCAAAAAAGCCAGGGTAGTACAAGCTTTGACTCCCATATACTTCAATGGGGTGTGTCGCTATGTTTTTTTGGGGTTTGTGATTTTTTTTCAATTGTATGTCAAACATCCAGTAAACTGAACTTTTCTCTGTTCGGTCAACACTATGACAATTGCAAAACTTTGAATTTGTATAAGACATTATCCTGGTAAAACTGTCTCCACAAAAAAATGTATACAAACCTGAAAGGAGTTATAACACTGCCTTACTTCATTGAAAAATGATTTGGCTTTAAATATACATTCATTTTTATAGCTATGTATAGCTGTAATAAAATTATTACTATGTATTTCAAATTAATTGGAAGGCTAAAAAAGTGACCATTTATTATGTATAATGATTAGTCTCACATTATTTAAAGTATATTTTTTGCTGATAAATATTCCAAAGGTAAATATTGATTTTGCCTTGTCTTCTTTTGCTTGGAGAATAACAAAGGACTTAGTTAACCTGTAAAAAAACTGGATCGAATATGCTTCACCACTGAAGGATGTTTATTTTAAAGAATACACAATCCATCTGATTAAGTTAGAAGGATGTGATCCCACCTGCTAAGATACAATATATTACTACAGTTTCCTGTCTATGTAGCTCAGCCCCCACTTTGATGGGATCAGGGCATAAAGTTCATCTTAGTCATACTACTACTCTCTGCTTCACAAAGAACAGCACTACAAATGGGTATTATGCATCCACATTGAAAAAAAGTCTCATGCTGTTAGCACAGCAATAGCTTAAGTAAGCCCCACCTGAGAGTTCATAATGGCTTTTCACTTGTAGTGAAAAAGCACACATTTATTAGATCCATGGAATTTAGTATATTTTACAGCTATGATTCTGTAATGTGTCAAGCTTCTCAAGGTGTATTTTGCAATCAAAATCTGCTGTATTGGAAAAAAAAAGACATGCAATTACAATAGTACAATATATTTACCTGTTTTTGCATATACTAATAAAAAAGTAAGTTTTAAAATAAAACGCACAATCCAATTCCATTTTTATTTTAACAAGAACCTTGTATTTTTTTTTAGCAATGGTAAAAGCTGTTTGACAACAAAAAAATATACTATTAATATACTATTAATAATAGCAATAATATAATTCAGCTCTGTTTTTAATAGCAACAACCTTGCCTATTCTGGAATGGGCACCATTTTGCTAATGTTAAATATGCTGAAATCGCAGACAGAATGGTTTATAATAAAATCTGAAAAATAAGAAAGCAAATGTATTGCTTTTTCTGACCTTTTTATTTTAGCAATGTAAAATAATTATATAGGTAAGGTTGCTGTTTAAAAATAGAAGAATGTGCCCATAGAAAGTAAATTACATTTTGTCATTATTGTAGTAAGAAATGTGACTAGTTACTATAAGGCTTCTTTGTTTTCCATTCTACAGCTTTATAAATGTATAATGATAATATGGGTTGTCTTCTAGATGGAACACCCCTCAGTGTTGCAGAATGTGGAGGCATGTCTTCTTGGGAGAATGTCTACCATGTATAATGTATCAAAGTAAACCATCTTGAAATAATGTGCCCTGTTAACCATTGGTTAATGCCAAACTTTTAAGTTTAAGGGGTCTATTTATAAATGTTTTTACATAAGATTGCCACAACTTTCGCCAAGATAATACACAATTTTTCTATTGAATCAAATTATAAAAATGTGTTAATTGTGGGTGAAATTTGTGTGAAACTTGTATGAAGGCATTTCTAAGTGATTTATTTATTAAATAGACAATCAAGGGCATCAACTGAACTTCACACTTTTTTCTTTTTCCATATTTAAATACAAATATTTTATAGAGAAAGAAAACAAAATGTGTTTGTGGTCACTGGATTAAAAGATAAACTAAATTGCACAGTGAGCTGAAGTGAGCCCAAACTAGAAAAAAGATTTTATTAAAATTGTGCTTAACATGATTGGCTGTTTGAAGTATCTATAGGAGTACTTCATTTTTCACTGTCATCCACCTCAATTAATTACGCTCATTGTTTTCTTGGGATATGCAAATTATTTTTCCTCCTAAATTTCTGCACTCATTGTTGAACATTAAACCTCCAAACCTCCAAAACATCGCAAGTCAGCTTTTATTGAAATCCAAAGCTGTCCCCCTCATAAGGTCTACTCCCCTAGCAGATGGTTTTCCTCTTCCAGGATAAATGACACCAACATTATTTAAACAATTTCCTCTGAGCCCAGACTGGGATCATCCCAAAAAGGGATCTAATAAGGGGCATGTAAAAGCCAGATATGTACTTTTAACCTCCATTTATACTTAAAGGAAGACATCCCACTTTACAGGCAATATTTCCTAGGACACAAAGCATTAAGTCATTGTTTAACAAATAATATTGGTGCATTAACCTTTGATAAACATTGCATGTTAAAGTGATTGTAAAGTCTTGTTTAAAAAAAGAAAAGAAAATAACAAACATGTTATACTTACCTGCTCTGTGCAGTTGGTTTTGCACAGAGCAGCCCCAATTCTCCTCTTCTCTGGTCCTTCTTTGCTGCTCTTGGCCCCTGACTCTTATTGAGTGCCCCCTCAGCCAGCAGCTTCCTATGGGGGCACCCAAGCCGAGTCAGAGCTCCGTGTATCCATTCAGACATGGAGCCCTGACCTGGCCCCACCCCCTCTCTCCCCTGTTTGGCTGTCTGACTTTGATTGACAGCCGCGGCACCGCTGCTGTGTCTCAGCCAATCAGGAGGAGTCGACTTAGATACTCGTGGACATTGCTGGAGAAAGAGTGGGCTCAGGTAAGTAATTAAGGGGTGCCGGGGAGGCTGCTACACACAGAAGTTTTTTTTATCTTAATGCATAGAATGCATTAAGATAAAAAACCTTCTGCCTTTACAAATCCTTTAAATATTGTTGATCATTCTCTACAGAGATTGTGTTAACTTTTTTCACATGAAAAAGTAAAAGATGTATATCTATATCTGTCAGAAACCATGAATCAGACTGAGACAGAAGTACAATTAAATCACACTTGTTTAATAATAATAAACAAAAGGTAAACAGAGTAAACATAGTCAAAACATAGCCAGAGTTCAGGAACCAGAACAGATCGTCAGACAAGCCAAAGCATCAGAGAGCCAGAGAGGATCGTAGTAGAACAGTAAGCAGGATTTGGGGCCAGAAGGAATGTCAGCCAATAAATTCTTTAACAGGGACACAGGAGAGCGTCTCTAGAGATGTGACCAATGTGAAGGCAGAGATCATCTGGACTGGACGGCTTAAGTAGGCAGGATATCATCAACAGGTGAGTCACTGTGGAGAGATAGGAGCTGGCAAATAACCGACATCTGGGCGGCCAGCTTTGAGAAGGAAGGGCTGATCCCAGCCCTAACAATATCTCTAAAAGTTGCAGCACTCAAAGATAGAGATGGGCCAAACGACCCCCTGTTCGGTTTGCACCAGAACTCTTGAACTTTGAGAAAGTTCAGAGCCGAATAAAGAACTCCATTGAAGTCTATGGGACCAGAACTGGAAAAATCAAAGGTGACCATTTTGAGGGCTTAGCCGCAACTCTTTGACACCCATACAAAGGGTATAGGCGTCCGGATACTGCCCAGGGGGACATGTATTAATGAAAAAAAAAGTTTGTAAAAAGCATAATTTGTAAATGAGCAGTGATTTACTGATGCTTAAAGTGAAATAATAAAAATGAGAAATTCCTTTTAAATATAGTGCTTGGTACTTTTAGTCTGTCTGTAAAGTGGCACAGGTGTACCCTGTATAGAACCTGCTGCAGCAAAAATTACACTTATAAAGGCATAAAAATGGCATTATCCTTGCAAGCTTACTTTATATTATTATTATTATACAGGATTTATATAGCACTGACAGTTTATGCAGCGCTTTATATTATAAACAATGGCTTGGGGAGCAAGTCTATATGATGAGACCACAATTTGTTGCATTCGGAACAATATTACATTTGTTTGTTAAATTTCAGTGTCTGTTTCGCAGACTTTGGATAGAAGTAACAGGTGCAGAAACATTGGACTTTTGGTGTTGGTGGTGCCTTCACATTGTAACCCTATAAAGGTACTGTTGATGAATCAAGTAATGCCTGTGCATTGTCAAGGAGCAAGTGGCTGATGCTGTGTTCAAATAACTCTGAATCCTCCATGCATGATGCTGGGGCTATGGCAGGAGTAGCTGTGGACAAGGGGGCAGAATAAGCCACTCTGGCAGCTGTGGTGGACTGCACACTTGTCTCTGCTTGGGTGACAGAGGATGAGGAAGATGAGGATGGTTTAGTAAGCCAGTCCACCCCTTCCTCTGCATGTTGTGGCTGGAGCATGGGCAACGTCACTAAACAGAGGAAATGGTGCCCTGCCTGAGGACAGGCTATGTCCACCTTTGTCTGTGGACACAGACGCTGCTGGCCCCCTCACAGTGCCATGGGAACATCTGCCTCTCATTGTTGGCCTCCCATACATAATAGGGGCGTATTACCAAAATGTATTAGAGAAGGGGAAATGTGTACTTGGATGCACTTTAATCAATGGAAAGTGGTGTTTACACTCCACTGACACACTACAAGTGCACTAACGCACTTCAATATACTGCCGTAAAAGTGCACTAACGCACTTCAATATAATGCAGTAAATGTGCACTAACGCACTTCGATATACTGCAGTGAACATGCACTAATGCACTTCAATATACTGCAGTAAACGTGCACTAACTCACTTTAAAATACTGCAGTAAAAGTGCACTAACGCACATCAATATACTGCAGTAAACATTCACTAATGCACCTCAATTTACTACAGTAAACATGCACTAACAAACCTCAATTTACTGCACTAACGCACCTCGGCATACTGCAGTTAACCTGCCCTGAAACACTAAACTAACACTAAAGTAAAAATGAATGGTCACACTACACGCACACTGCACTGTCACTATATTCATACTACAATTACACTCTACACTCACAATAGAATCACAATAGCATACTATACCACACTAACTTGCTAGTAGCAATGAACAGAGCCCTATTCTATCTATCTCCACTCCAATATCCCACTGCAAATGGTTGCTCTGGGAAGGATCCTTTTATAGTGAGGGGTGGATCTATGAGTAATAAGCCATGATTGGGCACGGTCATCATCACTTTCTCCAATCATGGCTCTGACTGTGTTCTGTGCCCTGGTTGGACAAATCCTTCATTGCTTCAGCCAATCAGGGCTTCCAATGCACTGTGCAGTGCAAAGTGCATTATGGGGTGCTCGGCGTGCTGAACAAAAAGTTGAACATACTGACAAATCAGGTGTTTGCCAAACGGGTGAACAGCCAATGTTCGGCCCATATTCATGCTCGGCAGAACCTTTCGCCCAAAACTACTCAAAGATGTATTTTAGCAAGATTTTAATTAAAATCTAACTCTGGGATACCTTGAACACTCCCATTTTTATTATAAATTTATTTTAAAAAGTTCAAGTTCAGTAAAAAACCTGAAATGGTACACAGGTAAGGCCGCGTACACACGATCGGACTTTCCGGCAGGATTTTCCGCTGGACTAGAGTCCGCCGGACATTGTGTGTGGGGCTCGGAGGACAATCCCGCCGTCTGTGTGCTAGTCCGCGGGACTTTTGAAATGAACGGACTTGCCTCACACACGGAGGAAAGTCTGTTAATTTAGAACGTGACTCCAGGTAGACGGGACTAGCGAAGGAACTCAATGCCACTGCGCTAGCCCCGTCACCTGGTATGGATTTAAAGGGGAATCCCTACGCTGAAAAAACGGCGTGGGGGTGCCACCAAATCCATATCAGACCCTTATCTGAGCACGCAGCCCGGCCGGTCAGGAAAGGGGATGGGGACGACCGAGTGCCCCCCCCTCCTGAGCCATACCAGGTCGCGTGCCCTCAACATGGGGGGTGCCCTGGGGAAAGGGGGGCCCTGCGTCCCCCCACTCCAAAGCACCTTGTCCCCATGTTGATGAGGACAAGGGCCTCTTCCTGACAACCCTGGCCGTTGGTTGTCGGGGTCTGCGGGCTGGGGGCTTATCGGAATCCGGGAGCCCCCACCCTATGTGAATGAGTATGGGGTACAATGTACCCCTACCCATTCACCTAAGGAAAAAAGTGAAAATAAAAAAACGACACAATTTTTTAAAATACTTTATTGCACAGCTCCGGGGGTCTTCTTCCGTCTTGGGGGGTCTTCTCGCCGGACTCCTCCGCTATCTTCTGCTCTTTTACTAGCTCTTTCACTAGCGGAGGAGCCCGGCTTTCTCCTTCGTCGCCGCAGCCGTCTGGGGGTCTTGTTCCGACTTTGGGGGTCTTGTCCCGCTCTTCTGTTCTTCTTGCCGGGCCTCCGCTTTCTTCTTCAAGCTAATTTATGAGCGGTGGCCCAGGCTTCTGTCGCCGTCGCCTTTTGCTTCTTCTACTGCTTCTTGTTCTTCTTTCTTCTTCCGATGTTGACTCGGCGCTGTGTCCTCTTCTGATGGCTCAGACGTGCTGCGCTGCCAGTTATATAGGGACAAGGGGCGGGTCACCGGCTCATGTCACATAGTGACCCTGCCCCGATATGATGTCCCAGTCCCAGCATCCTCCGGGACTGTGACATCATAAGTGAATTTAAAGGGGAATCCCTACGCTGAAAAAACGGCGTAGGGGTCCCCCCAAATCCATATCAGACCCTTATCCGAGCACACACCCCGGCCGGTCAGGAAAGGGGGTGGGGACGAGCGAGTGCCCCCCCTCCTGTGCCGTACCAGGCCGCGTGCCCTCAACATGGGGGGTGCCCTGGGGAAAGGGGGCCCTGCGCCCCCCCCACCCCAAAGAACCTTGTCCCCATGTTGATGAGGACAAGGGCCTCTTCACAACAACCCTGGCCATTGGTGTCAGTGAGTACAGTGTCCGTCACCATCAAAAGGCACTTGGAAACTGGAGGCAACTCTGACAGGAGAAAGTCTGGCATATCCAAAGCCACAGAATAAAAAGACAAGTTTCTGAGAGTCAACAGCATTTGTGACAGGTGGCTCACAGGACAACAGCTTCAGGCACAGCTTAACACTGATCGAAGTAAGCAAGTCTCAGTTTTAACTGTGAAGTGAAGACTTTGAGCTGTAGGTTTGATAAGTTAAATGGCTGTAAGAAAGCCATTCCTAGGATGGCAAAAAAATAAAAAGAGTCTTGCTTGGGCTACGAAGCACTGCCAGTCTTATGGACAGAAGTTCAGTTCATTGTGTAGGGTTGGTAGGTGAAAGGATGGTTCCTCACGTGTGACACCAACTGTCAAACATGGAGGAGGAAGCGTGATGATTTGGGGCTCTTTTGCTGGATCCAGAATTGGCAACTTGCACAGAGTGAGTGGCACCCTGAACCAAAAATACTACCACAGCATTTTGCAATGCCATACAATACCCTCTAGAATATGCCTAGTTGGTCAGGGGTTCATCTTACAGCAATATAATGACCCAAAACATGCATTCATGTGCCAGAATAGTCTTAGAAGAAAATAACAAGATGGTAGGCTTTAAATCATGGAATGACCAGCACTGTCTCCAAACTTAAACCTCATTGAGCAGGTTTGGGATGAATTGGACAGAAGGGTGAAAGAAAAGCAACCTGCAAGAGCAACACATTTGTGGGAACTTCTGCAACAGTCTTGGGAAGATTTTTCTAAACAATATTTGATTTAAGTTGTAGAAAAAATGCCACAAGTTTGTTTGGCTTTTAGAGCTACAAAAGATGCCTGCTTTGATGAGTCAAAAATGTAGATTTCCTTTTTTTTAAAGAAAATTATTCGATGATTTTTTATGTCATATGTTTATTTGTTTTATAATTTATTTTTTATAAAAATTGAGATATTAAACAGCATCAATTTCAATAAAAACTGGAAATATGTTTTTTGACCGGTTGTGTATATGTATACTGTATATGCATCCCATCCAAAGAACAGTACCTCCTGTGCACTTTTTTATCTTACTCACTATTTCCTGCATCACCATTACTGTACATTTAAATTCTCAAGAGGAATTTACCTCTGCTTGGTAGTTGTGAGAAACATTTTTGTATCAGCATTTTTTATATGTGATAGATCACAAGTAGCCTGCAATATGAGCTTTATGGATTTCCCCTCTTTCCTCACAAGCAAGGGTTCTCAAATCACTAAATTACTGACAAAAGGGAGTAGAGTGGAATAATGCACTATAGCAATGCCTAGATAAAAAAGCTAAAGTACTGAGAAATAAGCAATGATCCCTGAATGCATCTCAAGGTTCAGTTTTCAATTTTGACTGTAGTGTACTTTTAAAATTAGAAATGTGAATTGTGGCCTCATAGGACTAACCAGAGAGATGTGGAGAAAGGTGCATACCTTAGCAAAAAAAGGGCATGATTCACCATAAGAATTGAAAGATACTTTATTTCTGTTTCATACGCATTTATTCGTTTTTTTTATACACTGTGTATAATTGTTACAATACTGGGTTGGAGTTTTTTAAACAAATGATATAAGTTTATTTATGAATTTCATATAATTGTATTCAGAGTATACAGGTTGAGCTTAATTATTTTGTGTCAGTGTATCATGGTAGATATGTCAATGTCATATACTAAGCAGGTTCTCTTTTGTTCTCCAGAGACTTATCAAGTTAGAAATGTTTGTCTTTTTTTTTATTAGTGTCTGAGTACAATTAGCAAGATTTTTCTGAAGATGAAATTATCAATTATGCTCATGGAATCAACCTGTTAAAAATTTGTTTCATTTTGTATCTGCTGGCTTTGCATTTTTTATTTTATTTTGTTTTACTATCTGTCTTCTTTCTGTCTATGTTTCTGCAATAATGGTAAAAAACAAAACAAAAAATAAAACAATAAAGCTATCAAGGGGCCTTTTTGCACTTCTTTTCTATATATGATTTTTGGCACCTGCCAAACAGGGGGGCTGAATGGGATTACAGTCTGCCATCTGTCCGAATGCCTAAACAGCCAAAGTTTGGTCGACACCTAGGATTGTCTATGCCAAGTTAGAACCCAACCTTAGACCTCATGCTCAAGCAACATAGAAGGACTAGTGCCAGGTACAGCAATAGTCTGGCTTAATTAGGTTCTTGTCAAAAAGGACCATGTTAAATCACCACTTGACAGTATTTATATGTGTTGGTTAGAGGACTGGACTAAAAAGAGAAGACACCATTTGAGCTGGTTTGGAAACAAGCCTAGGGCAAGCAGTTCTCAGAGGAAGTTTGGTCCAAGGCTAATTTGTTTACACATTTACTCTCCTAGCCAAACCATCATCAGGAGACAAATTATACAATTATCACTAGGTGGTATAGATGTATGGCCACACCACAGCAAATGTTCCCCTCATCGTCTGCTGTTTGCTGGAGATGTCATTAGCACCATGGTAGCTACATTCATTTTTGGTAAAGCTATGCAAGGACTCTAAAATAAAATCTTTCAGGTATATAATTAAATGCAGTGGATGGATATTATGTACATCACTGGCCTCATGGGCCACTATAAAGAATAATCTGATGTACATGAAGAGCCTGGTAGCCAGGAACTTATATCTTCCTACTTGGACATATTGGTTGTTATAAACTTCAGGGGCTTTCTAATGCTTTCTAATGCCTCTTGACCTCTTAATGGCACAGCCCTTCCACTAAACTACAATGTATTTTGTGTCCCTGTGGATTTTCTTTTTAGCAAAGTGTGATGGTCCCTGTCAAAGTCTTTCCCCTAGGCCCCCTATTTTCCCTTTTCTTCAGACCCTACCCCCTTATAACCTTTCTCTTCTTTATTTGGCTACTGTTTTGAGAACCATAAGCTCCTGTATATTTGATTATTTATATGGTCCTGTCTGTCTACATGGGATATTGTAATATCTGTGCTGTTCTCACTGAAAAATATTGTTTGCATCAACTGTAAAACCATGTTAGTCATGTTAGCCCCTAACAAATGTAACTCCTTGGACTCCTTTTACATTCTTTCTTACTTCACCTATTCTTTGTCTATGATGTATGTTTGTAATGTCAATTGCCAAAAAAATACAATTAACCAAAATATTTAAAAACAAAATGTAATTATGTCCACCTTTGAGCACAGTTTTTTCTTATAATTATGTATTTCAAAAATGTTAAACGTTTGAAATGGAGTACAGCTACACTTACCACTGCAAATACACCAAAAATCACAACCACATCACTGTAACAATGTGAAAATAAACAAATGCTTGTGGGGGGGGGCGTGGCTGGCCACGGAGTAAGATGGCCGCCTGATACCTCAGCTCTGCTCAGCCGTGGGACATACAACAACCCACAGCACTCAATCTCAGTGAATCCCCCCTCTCTATCACACCAGAGGGGAAAAGAACCAACTGGCACCCTAGCGGCATGTCCAGAAGGAGAAATACAAGCCTACACAAGCAGCACCACCTCACTGACTATTTCAGTATTGCTGACATGCAGAACGGTAAAGATAGCGCCCCCTCCCCAGACAACAGACTCGCAAGACCATCTCACCAGCCCTGAGGAGATGGATACCACATCTCTGGACACAGATTCCTCTCAGCCTTCTCTCGCTGATCGAGGTAAGAAAGCCGCTCAGTCTTCAGTGCTCTCTCCTAACAAAGCTCCCCTGCTCAAAAGGCAACACTGGGATCCTCCAGCAGCTATAGGCTCTGAAATAGCTCGCTCTGACTCCCTAGCCACTCTGCCTGCCTCTGACCAGCCAGGATCTGCGCACACTCTCAAGCTCATGCTGCCGTCCCTGCAGAATGATATGCGCAATGAACTAAGGTCCTCAATCTCTATATTACACTCAGGTAAAAGACCATACTCATGATCTGGAAAAACAACTCACTGAACACACTGCGCCTATAATGAAATGGCATATGCCTATGATCAGCACGCTGAGGAGATATACTATCTGCAAGCCAAAGTCACAGATTTAAAGGACGGTTCGAGGAGGAATAACATTAAATTATATAATAATTTATATATATTTATATATATTATATAAATTTCATGGTGTACCAGAAACTGTTAAACCTCCTGATCTGATCCCTTACATCCAACAACTATTCCTCACACTCATTCCTCAATTGCGCCAAACCGACATGGTTATTAGACATGTGCAAAAGGAAAAAATTCGTTTCGTTTAGTTTCGTTTTAATTCGTTAATTAATTAATTTCGTTTAGTTAGATTCGTTACATTTGTTAAATTCGTTTTCGGATTTCGTTTAGTTTTCAACTGATTTTCGAATTCGAAAATATTTTGCGACCCGACTTTGGGTCCACGTATCTCGGGGTTACCTGGTGATAGAAACACCAAATTTGGATATGTTGTAGTGCTAGTTCTACTGTGTTTGCATACCAAATTTGGGGTTTCTAGCTATAAGTGGCCCCGAGATATGTGGCGCCAAAGTCGGGTCGAAAAATGTCATTCTCTGCTGCAGAAAAGTGCTTGACATTTTGCGACCCGACTTTGGGGCCACGTATCTCGGGGCCACTTATAGCTAGAAACCCCAAATTTGGTATGCAAACACAGTAGAACTAGCACTATAACCTCTCCAAATTTGGTGTTTCTATCACCAAGTAACCCCGAGATACGTGGACCCAAAGTCGGGTCGCAAAATATTTTCGAATTCGGTTGAAAAAATTTCAAATGCAGTTGAAATCATTTCAAATCATGTTAATACTATTTCAAGCGGATTCGAAAATATTTTGCGACCCGACTTTGAAAAAAAAAATGAAATTGATTCTAACAGTCTGCAGAAGATCTGCAAAAAAAAGAAGTGAAATGGCTGTTAATAGTCTACAGGAGATCTGCTATTAAATTATATATGTTTTTTTATTCTATTCTAATCTTTTCTATTTGAATTATAAATTTTGGAAGATGGTTATTTATTATACACATCTGTCACATAAAAAAAAAGATGTGAAATGGCTGTCACGGATGTCGATCGCAAGGCAAGTACATATGCTGTATGTCACTGTCCACTTGCCACAACACCTGCCACAAGTGCCAAGACACCTGCCATGAGTGCCACGTGACCAACCACAAGTGCCACGTGACCTGCCACGTGACCAAGTTGTGGATTGTCCACTTGCCATGTCACCTGCCACAAGTTATGGGGTTCCTAGCACCAAGTGACCCCCAGATATGGGGGATATGTCAAGTACTTTTCTACAGCAGAAAATTACATTTTGTGACCCGACTTTGAGGCCACGTATCTCGGGGCCACCTATAGCTAGAAACCCCAAATTTGGTATGCAAACACAGTAGAACTAGCACTACAACCTCTCCAAATTTGGTGTTTCTATCACCAAGTAACCCCGAGATACGTGGACCCAAAGTCGGGTCGCAAAATATTTTCGAATTCGGTTGAAAAAATGTCATATGCAGTTGAAATAATTTCAAATCATGTTAATACTATTTCAAGCGGATTCGAAAATATTTTGCGACCCGACTTTGAAAAAAAAAAAATGAAATTGATTCTAACAGTCTGCAGAAGATCTGCAAAAAAAAGAAGTGAAATGGCTGTTAATAGTCTACAGGAGATCTGCTATTAAATTATATATGTTTTTTTTATTCTATTCTAATCTTTTCTATTTGAATTATAAATTTTGGAAGATGGTTATTTATTATACACATCTGTCACATAAAAAAAAAGATGTGAAATGGCTGTCACGGATGTCGATCGCAAGGCAAGTACATATGCTGTATGTCACTGTCCACTTGCCACAACACCTGCCACAAGTGCCAAGACACCTGCCATGAGTGCCACGTGACCAACCACAAGTGCCACGTGACCTGCCACGTGACCAAGTTGTGGATTGTCCACTTGCCATGTCACCTGCCACAAGTTATGGGGTTCCTAGCACCAAGTGACCCCCAGATATGGGGGATATGTCAAGTACTTTTCTACAGCAGAAAATTACATTTTGTGACCCGACTTTGAGGCCACGTATCTCGGGGCCACCTATAGCTAGAAACCCCAAATTTGGTATGCAAACACAGTAGAACTAGCACTACAACCTCTCCAAATTTGGTGTTTCTATCACCAAGTAACCCCGAGATACGTGGACCCAAAGTCGGGTCGCAAAATATTTTCGAATTCGGTTGAAAAAATGTCATATGCAGTTGAAATAATTTCAAATCATGTTAATACTATTTCAAGCGGATTCGAAAATATTTTGCGACCCGACTTTGAAAAAAAAAATGAAATTGATTCTAACAGTCTGCAGAAGATCTGCAAAAAAAAGAAGTGAAATGGCTGTTAATAGTCTACAGGAGATCTGCTATTAAATTATATATGTTTTTTTATTCTATTCTAATCTTTTCTATTTGAATTATAAATTTTGGAAGATGGTTATTTATTATACACATCTGTCACATAAAAAAAAAGATGTGAAATGGCTGTCACGGATGTCGATCGCAAGGCAAGTACATATGCTGTATGTCACTGTCCACTTGCCACAACACCTGCCACAAGTGCCAAGACACCTGCCATGAGTGCCACGTGACCAACCACAAGTGCCACGTGACCTGCCACGTGACCAAGTTGTGGATTGTCCACTTGCCATGTCACCTGCCACAAGTTATGGGGTTCCTAGCACCAAGTGACCCCCAGATATGGGGGATATGTCAAGTACTTTTCTACAGCAGAAAATTACATTTTGTGACCCGACTTTGAGGCCACGTATCTCGGGGCCACCTATAGCTAGAAACCCCAAATTTGGTATGCAAACACAGTAGAACTAGCACTACAACCTCTCCAAATTTGGTGTTTCTATCACCAAGTAACCCCGAGATACGTGGACCCAAAGTCGGGTCGCAAAATATTTTCGAATTCGGTTGAAAAAATGTCATATGCAGTTGAAATAATTTCAAATCATGTTAATACTATTTCAAGCGGATTCGAAAATATTTTGCGACCCGACTTTGAAAAAAAAAAATGAAATTGATTCTAACAGTCTGCAGAAGATCTGCAAAAAAAAGAAGTGAAATGGCTGTTAATAGTCTACAGGAGATCTGCTATTAAATTATATATGTTTTTTTATTCTATTCTAATCTTTTCTATTTGAATTATAAATTTTGGAAGATGGTTATTTATTATACACATCTGTCACATAAAAAAAAAGATGTGAAATGGCTGTCACGGATGTCGATCGCAAGGCAAGTACATATGCTGTATGTCACTGTCCACTTGCCACAACACCTGCCACAAGTGCCAAGACACCTGCCATGAGTGCCACGTGACCAACCACAAGTGCCACGTGACCTGCCACGTGACCAAGTTGTGGATTGTCCACTTGCCATGTCACCTGCCACAAGTTATGGGGTTCCTAGCACCAAGTGACCCCCAGATATGGGGGATATGTCAAGTACTTTTCTACAGCAGAGAATTACATTTTGTGACCCGACTTTGGGGCCACGTATCTCGGGGTCACTTATAGCTAGAAACCCCAAATTTGGTATGCAAACACAGTAAAACTAGCACTACAACCTCTCCAAATTTGGGGTTTATATCACCAAGTGACCCCGAGATACGTGGACCCAAAGTCGGGTCGCAAAATATTTTCGAATTCGGTTGAAATAATTTCAAATGCAGTTGAAATATTTTCAAATCTGGTTGAAATTATTTCAACTGCATTAGAAACTATTTCAACCAGATTTGAAAATATTTCAACTGCATTAGAAACTATTTCAACTGCATTAGAAACTATTTCAACCAGATTTGAAAATATTTCAACTGCATTAGAAACTATTTCAACCAGATTTTAAAATATTTCATCTGCATTAGAAACTATTTCAACTGCATTAGAAACTATTTCAACCAGATTTGAAAATATTTCATCTGCATTAGAAACAATTTCTATCACCAAGTAACCCCGAGATACATGGACCCAAATTCGGGTCGCAAAATATTTTCGAATTTGGTTGAAAAAATTTCAAATGCAGTTGAAAAAAATTCAAATGCAGTTGAAAAAATTTCATATGCAGTTGAAATAATTTCAAATCACGTTGATACTATTTCAAGCGGATTCGAAAATATTTTGCGACCCGACTTTGAAAAAAAAAATGAAATTGATTCTAACAGTCTGCAGAAGATCTGCAAAAAAAAAAAAAAAAAGAAGTGAAATGGCTGTTAATAGTCTACAGGAGATCTGCTATTAAATTATATATTTTTTTTCTATTCTGTTCTAATCTTTTCTATTTGAATTATAAATTTTGGAAGATGGTTATTTACTTATATACATCTGTCACATAAAAAAAAAGATGTGAAATGGCTGTCACGGATGTCGATCGCAAGGCAAGTACATATGCTGTATGTCACTGTCCACTTGCCACAACACCTGCCACAAGTGCCAAGACACCTGCCATGAGTGCCACGTGACCAACCACAAGTGCCACGTGACCTGCCACGTGACCAAGTTGTGGATTGTCCACTTGCCATGTCACCTGCCACAAGTTATGGGGTTCCTAGCACCAAGTGACCCCCAGATATGGGGGATATGTCAAGTACTTTTCTACAGCAGAAAATTACATTTTGTGACCCGACTTTGAGGCCACGTATCTCGGGGCCACCTATAGCTAGAAACCCCAAATTTGGTATGCAAACACAGTAGAACTAGCACTACAACCTCTCCAAATTTGGGGTTTATATCACCAAGTGACCCCGAGATACGTGGACCCAAAGTCGGGTCGCAAAATATTTTCGAATTCGGTTGAAAAAATGTCATATGCAGTTGAAATAATTTCAAATCATGTTAATACTATTTCAAGCGGATTCGAAAATATTTTGCGACCCGACTTTGAAAAAAAAAATGAAATTGATTCTAACAGTCTGCAGAAGATCTGCAAAAAAAAAAAAAAAGAAGTGAAATGGCTGTTAATAGTCTACAGGAGATCTGCTATTAAATTATATATTTTTTTCTATTCTGTTCTAATCTTTTCTATTTGAATTATAAATTTTGGAAGATGGTTATTTACTTATATACATCTGTCACATAAAAAAAAAAGATGTGAAATGGCTGTCACGGATGTCGATCGCAAGGCAAGTACATATGCTGTATGTCACTGTCCACTTGCCACAACACCTGCCACAAGTGCCAAGACACCTGCCATGAGTGCCACGTGACCAACCACAAGTGCCACGTGACCTGCCACGTGACCAAGTTGTGGATTGTCCACTTGCCATGTCACCTGCCACAAGTTATGGGGTTCCTAGCACCAAGTGACCCCCAGATATGGGGGATATGTCAAGTACTTTTCTACAGCAGAGAATTACATTTTGTGACCCGACTTTGAGGCCACGTATCTCGGGGCCACTTATAGCTAGAAACCAGAAGAACTAGCACTATAACCTCTCCAAATTTGGGGTTTCTATCACCAAGTAACCCCGAGATACGTGGACCCAAAATAGTTTCAAATGCAGTTGAAATAGTATCAACATGATTCGAAATTATTTCAAGCGGATTCGAAAATATTTTGCCACCCGAATTTGAAAAAAAAAATGAAATTGATTCTAACAGTCTGCAGAAGAGCTGCAAAAAAAGTGAAATGGCTGTTAATAGTCTACAGGAGATCTGCTAAAAAAAGAAATAGATGCTAATAGTCTGCAGGAGATCTGGTGAGAAAACGAAATAGATACTAATTGTCTGCAGGAGATCTGCAAAAAAAAAGTGAAATGGTTGTTAATAGTCTACAGGAGATCTGCTAAAAAAAGAAATAGATGCTAATAGTCTGCAGGAGATCTGGTGAGAAAACGAAATAGATACTAATAGTCTGTAGTTGTAGTGCTAGTTCTACTGTGTTTGCATACCAAATTTGGGGTTTCTAGCTACAAGTGGCCCCGAGATACGTGGCCCCAAAGTCGGGTCACAAAATGTAATTCTCTGCTGCAGAAAAGTACTTGACATATCGCCCCTATCTTGGGGTCACTTGGTGCTAGGAACCCCACAACTTGTGGCAGGTGACGTGGCAAGTGGACTATCCACAACTTGGTCTCGTGGCCGGTCATGTGGCACTCGTGGCCGGTCATGTGGCACGCGTGGCCGGTCACGTGGCACTCATGGCAGGTGTCGTGCCACTCGTGGCAGGTGTCGTGGCACTTGTGGCAAGTGAACAATACACAACTTGTGGCAGGTGATGTGGCAAGTGGACAATGACATACAGCATATGTACTTGCCTTGCGATCGACATCCGTGTTAGACGTGCAAAAAGAAAAAAATTGTTTTGTTTTGTTTTAATTCGTTAATTAATTCATTTTGTTTAGTTAGATTCGTTAAATTCGTTTTCGGATTTTGTTTCGTTTTTGACCGAATTCGAAAAATCAGTCACATTTGAAATTATTTCAACCGGATTTGAAAATATTTCAACCAGATTTAAAAATATTTCAACCGAATTTGAAAATATTTCAACCGGATTTAAAATTATTTCAACCGAATTTAAAAATATTTCTACTGGATTTGAAACTATTTCAACCAGATTTGAAACAGTTTCTAATGCAGTTGAAATACTTTGTAATGCAGTTGAAATATTTTCAAATCTGGTTGAAATAGTTTCTAATGCAGTTGAAATACTTTCTAATGCAGTTGAAATACTTTCTAATGCAGTTGAAATAATTTCAACCAGATTTGAAAATATTTCAACTGCATTTGAAATTATTTCAACTGCATTTGAAATTATTTCAACTGCATTTGAAATTATTTCAACTGAATTCGAAAATATTTTGCGACCTGACTTTGGGTCCACGTATCTCGGGGTTACTTGGTGATATAAATTTGAAGAGATTGTAGTGCTAGTTCTACTGTATTTGCATACCAAATTTGGGGTTTCTAGCTATAAGTGACCCCGAGATATGTGGCCCCAAAGTCGGGTCACAAAATGTAATTCTCTGCTGTAGAAAAGTACTTGACATATCCCCTATATCTGGGGGTCACTTGGTGCTAGGAACCCCATAACTTGTGGCAGGTGACATGGCAAGTGGACAATCCACAACTTGGTCACGTGGCAGGTCACGTGGCACTTGTGGTCGGTCACGTGGCACTCATGGCAGGTGTCTTGGCACTTGTGGCAGGTGTTGTGGCAAGTGGACAGTGACATACAGCATATGTACTTGCCTTGCGATCGACATCCGTGACAGCCATTTCACATCTTTTTTTTTTATGTGACAGATGTATATAAGTAAATAACCATCTTCCAAAATGTATAATTCAAATAGAAAAGATTAGAACAGAATAGAAAAAAATATATAATTTAATAGCAGATCTCCTGTAGACTATTAACAGCCATTTCACTTCTTTTTTTTTTTGCAGATCTTCTGCAGACTGTTAGAATCAATTTCATTTTTTTTTTTCAAAGTCGGGTCGCAAAATATTTTTGAATCCGCTTGAAATAGTATCAACATGATTTGAAATGATTTCAACTGCATATGAAATTTTTTCAACTGCATTTGAAATTTTTTCAACTGCATTTGAAATTTTTTCAACTGCATTTAAAAATTTTTTCAACCGAATTCGAAAATATTTTGCGACCCGACTTTGGGTCCACGTATCTCGGGGTTACTTGGTGATAGAAATTGTTTCTAATGCAGATGAAATATTTTCAAATCTGGTTGAAATAGTTTCTAATGCAGTTGAAATAGTTTATAATGCAGATGAAATATTTTCAAATCTGGTTGAAATAGTTTCTAATGCAGTTGAAATATTTTCAAATCTGGTTGAAATAGTTTCTAATGCAGTTGAAATAATTTCAACCAGATTTGAAAATATTTCAACTGCATTTGAAATGTTTCAACTGCATTTGAAAATATTTCAACTGCATTTGAAATTATTTCAACCGAATTCGAAAATATTTTGCGACCCGACTTTGGGTCCACGTATCTCGGGGTTACTTGGTGATATAAACCCCAAATTTGGAGAGGTTGTAGTGCTAGTTCTGCTGTGTTTGCATACCAAATTTGGGGTTTTTAGCTATAAGTGGCCCCGAGATATGTGGCCCCAAAGTCGGGTCACAAAATGTCAAGCACTTTTCTGCAGCAGAGAATGACATTTTTCGACCCGACTTTGGGGCCACATATCTCGGGGCCACTTGTAGCTAGAAACCCCAAATTTGGTATGCAAACACAGTAGAACTAGCCCTATAACATATCCAAATTTGGGGTTTCTATCACTAAGTGACCCTGAGATATTTCGAATTTCGTCCGCGATTTTTCGATTCGAAAAAAATTCGGATTCGGTAAAATTCGTTAGTATTGTAATTCGGTAATTCGGATGCATCCGAATGTCCGAATAATGAAAAATTCGTCCGAATTTCGATTCGGAACATAACGAAATGCACATGTCTAATGGTTATTGACTGGGCATTGCATTGTCAAACCTAGCCACCTCCCTGTATCTGTACCTCATGACATATTAGCCTGCATCCATTTCTTTCAAGTGAAAGAAAAAATCAATGCGGCTGACAGATCCACCTCTTCGCTACCTGACCCCTACTCTTCTGTGTCATTATACACAGACATCTCCGATACCATGGCTCAAAAACGGAGGGAGTTCTCCCAGATCACTGCAATCCTTAGAAACCACAACATCCCGTACAAATGGGGTTTTCCAACTAAACTGGTAGTCTGGTATGGATTTTAAGTGGAACTCCACGCCAAATTAAAAAAAAAAATGGCGTGGAGTTCCACTCAAAAATCCATACCAGACCCTTTATCCGAGCACGCAACCTGGCAGGCCGCAGGAAAAGAGGGGGGATGAGAGAGCGCCCCCCCTCCTGTACCATACCAGGCCACATGCCCTCAACATTGGGAGGATGCTTTGGGGGTCTGCGACCCCTTCAAAGCACCATGTCCCCATGTTAATGAGGACAAGGGCCTCATCCCCACAACCCTGGCCGGTGGTTGTGGGGGTCTGCGGGCGGGGGGCTTATCAGAATCTGGAAGCCCCCTTTAACAAGGGGACCCCCAGATCCCGGCCCCCCCTGTTTGAAATGGTAAGGGGGTACAAAAGTGTAAAAAAATGGTTAAAAAACACACAGACACTGTTGGGAAAAGTCCTTTATTAGGCCCCCCTCTTTTCCTGTGGCCTGCCAGGTTGTGTGCTCGGATAAAGGGTCTGGTATGAATTTTTGGGTGGAACTCCACGCCATTTTTTTTTGGCATGGAGTTCCCCTTAAAATCCATACCAGACCTGAAGGGTCTGGTATGGATATTTAGAGGGAACCCCACGTTATTTTATTTATTTTTTATTTGACCAGGGGTTCCCCTTAATATCCATACCAGACCTGAAGGGCCTGGTAATTGAATTTGGGGGGAACACCACGCATATTTTTTTTTTTTTTATCAATGACTTTCAATGACTGTTCTCTGTATTACGTGGAGCCGACAATTCATTATAGCCGCGAGTGCTTTTAAATAGCTTTTTTTCCTGCAAAAATGACACTTTGTGCAGAGACAGTTCTAAGCATGGGAAACATGCGCCCCTTTACAGGCATACTATACACACCCCCCAGGTACGAAATTTAAAAGAATATTACACTTTTATTGTTTCGCTTTAAGTATTATTAAAATCCACCAACGCAGTCCCATTGGTACGCCAAAGTTAAAGAATTAAGAGACATGGAGGACCTCACTGCTACCCTACATGATAAGGAGGAGGCCTTCAGTGAGACCTGGAGACCCTGGCATTACTTCATTTACACAGACGCATACTTACAGGAAATGGCTATGAGCGCAGGCCATAATGCGTCGACCCAAAGATCCAGCCCCCACAGTCAGAGGACCCCACAGTAACAGGGCAGTTCTCTCTGTTATCCCTCACGGACAAGCACGTATCTCTAACACCCTTCTTGCTTCTTCTGTCAATCCCTTTCCTTTTGTTCTTCTTCTCCCCTCTGCTCCTCTCAAGCTTTCCTTCTCCCTCCTCCCTTACCCCATGTATCTCCCCCCTCACCTGCCGCGGTTGGTGACCGTGAGTCCCCCCCTCACTGTTTTTTCCCTGAAATATGCTTCAGACATAGCAACTGTTGCCCATCCATGAGAGCTAGACAAGAGGAATGAATATACACACCATGCCCAGTTTAGTTTGACTCTCATGTTTGGGTTGCTCGGCTGCAGAATTTTTCAATGCACGTACATTAAACTAACCTTGCTATCATCTGGTATAGTCTTACGGAGGTATTAGTTATTAGCAGTCAGGAATAACGATGACTGATCCACCCACTCGACCCGGCGGGCAGTAACATTGCCCTGATATTTCATTTGATCCTATTTTGTGCCTTACGCAGGGAAGTGGTTTGATTAGCCCACATGATGTTTCTTACTTTGTAATGTTTTTTGCATTCTCTGACCTGTTACATGTACTCTGACAATGTTGTCTATACCGTTTTGTTGTACTTTGTATTACTTAAATAAAGGAATAAAAAAAAAAAAGGATTATTAAAATCACTGCTCCCGAAAAAACTGACGTTTTTAAAAGTTTTTTTTTTGCATTGATACATGTCCCCTGGGGCAGGACCCAGGTCCCCAAACACTTTTTATGACAATAACTTGCATATAAGCCTTTAAAATTAGCACTTTTGATTTTGAACGTTCGAGTCCCATAAAAGACTTTAATAGGGTTCTAAAGTTCACACGAACTTTAGGTCTGTTCACAGGTTCTGGTGCGAACCGAACAGGGGGGTGTTCGGCTCATCCCTAACTTGGGCATACAACTAATCACCCATCCTCTCGATTACAATCTATCAACTTTAATAATCTTGTATCCAAGCTCAAAAAAACTATGCAAGACCTTCAACACACCCAGTCTCCTGGGCAGGCAAAATCGCCCTTGCCAAAATGTATCTTTTTCCTCATGTCTTATATATGTACCGAACTCTGCTGATACCCTTTCTCAAAAAGCAACTACTGCAGCTACAGTCTATCATTACAACCTTCATCTGGGGCGGAAAACTATCTTGTCTTAAAAGCAACATCCTATGCAAATCCGTCACTTCTGGAGGGATGGGAGCACCGGACATACTAGCTTATTATAAAGCAACAATTCTCGACCAGGCCAAAGTCTGGTGGAGCCCCATGCAACAAACCACCTGGTTTCAAATAGAAAGCGCAGCACTCGCCTCCCATCCCAAACATATTGTCAGCGACTTCCTCCTGCAACACCAAGAGACTCACTCATTCCTCGATACTATCAATGCTATCATCAAGACATGGAAAGCCACTATACAATCTTATAAAGGCATCCCACTATGTCTACTCTCACACATACCTCTGGAGGCACTCCACACTCTCACACCTAACATCAATTTCTCCGACTGGATCACCACAGGCATCTCAAATATTGGAAACCTATATGAAGGTCCCACTCTCATATCCTTTCTACAACTACAGGCCACCCGGCATATTGGAACTAAAGATTTTTTTCAAATACCTCAGGACATGCTCAATCCTCTCTAAAGTAAAATGGTCCGAAAACCTACTACCATGGCATGTGACAAGATTTTTCAAGTTCAATGTGCCCTATGGGCGGGGAATCTCGTTTATCTATAAGCTCATCACCGATATACCTGTCACACCTCTAAGACCCCAAAATCGGAAAAACTACTACAATGCTCCTACACCTCCCAACAATGGTACCACTCACTCCAAGCGCCTATGAAAATGTGTACTACATTGGGAAACTGTCCAAAAGTTATTCCACAACTGGTACATTACACCAACTAAGCTCGCCCACATCTACCCTACCTCCACCAATCTCTGTTGGAGAAACTGTGGAACCCCAGGAACTTCACTACACATTTGGTGGGACTACCCAATCCTCATCACATTTTGGACTATGCTCTCTAGACTCCTCCTCTCCATTCTACCAACTCCTGTATCCCTAACACCTCAAATGGTACTATTGGGCCTGGACATGGATTTATGGCCCCAACCTTCCCATACGGCCATCTCCCACGTACTTATTGCTACTCTACTAGCTATTGCCAAAAATTGGAAAAACCCCAACCCCCCTCTAGCTCGGAGCTAATTGCTCTTCTGAATAACCACTGAATAACGCCAAAGCCCACTTACAAATTCCTAAACTCCAAAAGCACTGGGATATTTGTCTCAAACACCCTAATTGCCTACCTCCCATGAATGCTCTATCACATATCTGAAACCCTAATGCCTTGTCCACACCCAATTGCCATATGTTTGCTAATATACCTGTCATACACAATACAGTACAAATGTTTACATTTACCTTTAATTGCTAAACCTCTGTTAGACGTATTCAACTGCTTCTTTAATGTCTTACAGTATGTATACCTTCTATTGATATGGTAGCCTGCTTTTCACCTGACTACTCATATGTTGATCAACTGTTCGACTTTGTATTTTTCTTACTCTATTATTATTATTATTTTATTTACAATAAAATTGAGTTTAAATCAAAAATAAAAAATGCTTGTAAATGCATTGGAAAAGGTTGGATGCTAAAAACATTAAACCCTGAAGAATGTACTTAATAAAATGGTAGATCTGTTTTGCAAGAAATAAGCAAATTGCATCTGCAGAATAATTACATTTACATTAAGGCATCAGTCATGATTTTTTTTTTAAATTTCATTAGTAAAGCAGGCAGTCACACACCAATGATTAACAGTATATTATGTTTAAAATTCCATTGTTATATCACAGCCATACAAAGGCTTCAAGAATATTATAACACAAGTTAAAGATGTACAAGGGTGAATTTACTAAAATGGAAGAGTGCAAAATCTGGTGCAGTTCTGCATAGAAACCAATCAGATTCCATTTTTTTTTGTCAAAGCTTAATTGAACAAATTGAAGTTAGAAGCTGATTGGCTATGATGCATAGCTGCATTCAATTTTGCACTTTCCAGATTTAGTAAATCAATCCCACAGTTTGCTTGCATTAAAACATCATGTACATTACTGGAATTCATTTACACTAAAATTTGTTACAGAAATGTTAAGTTAAAAAAAATGGGATAACTATATTGTGAACTCATGTGGACAGTATTCATGTTGGTTTATCTATTTTTTAAATTGACCTAGAATATTCTGTTTAAAATTCATGATGGGTAATACTATTGATGCGTACAAGAGTTTAAAAGACCCATGATGAGGAAAAAGATGGGACTGGCAAAAACATTTAAAATATATGTAGATTACTTTGTTATGATGAAAGCTCCACTTTTATCTGTACTTTGAGCAATTATCAGCTTCAAAGATTTCCATGCCGTGAAACCAAAAGTGATAGATGTAGACTGACTATTTGAACTTAAGTCCTACTTTCAGGTCACTTGCTCCAAGGTCAGCATATACTGTAAAAAAAAGTGTTTGCAAAAGTTGTCAAGCTTATAAGAGAAGTACCAGACCTAGAGTAGTTATTCTATTTACAGATACGCTTGAATTGGTTAAATATTTTTTTTCTTTTATTTACATTATTTAGTAAATCTTAGTTGTTAATTAATGCCCATTTATTGTATTTCTTTTTGTGGCATGTGGCTTGCATTGTAACCATTAAAGCATATTTAAAACCAAAAACAAAATATTATTTAAAACATAATTCAGTTTACCAGTCCTTAGATGTGGTGATTGACTGCATTTGTTTTTCTAGTAGTCAATAAAGTAAACCTGTCATATGAAAATAAGAACATAATAATCAGTCTAAGCCAGAAAGAGCAGTGCCTAGGGCCCACAGGACAAAGTTTCATTTTTATTTGTTACTTACATATGTGAACAAATATAACCATACAGTAAAACCTTGGTTTGAGAGCGTTTTGCAAGACAAGCAAAATGTTTTAATACATTTTGCCTTGATATACAAGCGATGTCTTGATATAAGAGTAGCGTCATGTCACAACTGAGTATAAAAAAAGAAGAGAGGAGCCTCTAAGTGTAGCAATATGGTTACATTTAATGAAGGTCCAACATTTAGCAACGTATTGCTACACTTAGAGGCACCTCTCTTCTCTTTTATACCCTGTAAAAAAAATGCTTTGATATACAAGTGCTTTGGATTACAAGCATGTTTCTGGAACGAATTATGCTCGCAAACCAAGGTTTTACTGTATACCAATTCAATAGCAAATGTTACCATATAAAGCTGTGTAAAAACAATAATGGGTATATTCAAGTGGACAAATGCCTGCAAATGAATAAAACACAACACCTGGAACCTATTCAAAGGGCATATACCAATTGTGCTATAATACAAACAAAGTCCATATAAATGATGATGTGAATATAAAGATTTTCAATATTCAGAAGAGATGAGATGTTCTTGCAGCCAAAACATATGACATTAATGCCGCTTACCAGATCAGTTGGACCTCAAATTATAGAGATCATAAGAGCCTGATGCACCAGCCTGCCAGAATACGATAACCTTCACCTGTCCTTCAGTCCAGGGAATGTGCTCTCATCCAGCCCCAATGACCAAAGGTAAGTGCTCTCTCCTCACAGTCTTGAATACCAAAATCAAGGAATAAACCAGCAAGCCAGGGTCTTTTTGCAGAGATAGTCCTGGGAATTTCCCACTCAGTAGGGGATAAAAAAGGAGGGCTTCATAGTGCAGATAAACTTCAAAAAGGGTTTATTTCACCAAAAAAAATCACAGCAGGCATTCACAGCAAGTATGACAATCATAAAAAAACAGGAACAAAAAAAAAAACGGTAAAACTGCAGGGAACAGCCAAGGACCAAACCAAGTAGCTGAATGAAAAAAACATGATGACATCAGAATCAGTTGCTCCACCCAACGCGTTTTTTCATAGAAGGCATAAACTAGGAACGGAGGCATGATTCGATGTCAGCACAATACGCTTAAATACTCAGGAGGCAGGGGAGAAAACGGAAGTGAGCATTTATACATCTTCCTCCCGTTGTTATCCAATAAGTTGGATACTCTTTGTCAAAATTACCACAAAAAAACGCCAAAAAATATCCACTACCTCAAAAAGTCTTCAAACAAATGAAAATTAGCTTAAACGTTTCATAAAAGGAAAATATAATTTTGATATTTTTATTTTCCATTTTCTTTAAAAAGAAAGAAGAAACCCTTATTTGACAGTTGACAAAAAATAATTTATGCACCATTGTGCAGCAATCTAATCAAAAAATAGGTTTTATATACATTGTCAAAAACACATAAAATACTCCCTTCTGTCTAGTATATATGAAGAGATAAATACGGGTATAAAAAACAACTTAATGAATTAGTTCAGAATGGTTTCAGAAAAGACATTCTAAATAAAAAGGAAATGGAATTTTAGATTCCTTTGGCAAATAAGATGCCGATTATTTATTACCTGCCAAAAATACATAAGAATCCACTCCAACCACATGGAAGGCCCATTGTGAGTGGCATTGACTCACTCACTTCTAGGGTAGGTAAGGATGTAGATTTTTTTCTGCAACCAGTAGTAACTAAGACCCCTGCTTTCCTCAAGGATTCTATGCAGATTATAAATGAAATCAGAATTATCGGAATTACATATTGGGGATGATGTACTACTGGTGACAGCGTACGTTTTGTCCTTATACACCAATATTCCCCACGAGTTGTGCTTTCAAGCAGCTAGATATTTTTTAAATAAATATGGGTCCATTGATAAGTCCACAATGTAATTTGTCTTGAAGCTGCTCAAGTTCACGATGGAACATAATTATTTTTATTATGATGACAAATATTTCCTACAACGTACTGGCGTGGCGATGGGGGCGAAATTTGCACCCAGCCTCTCCAACCTTTTTATGGCCCTCTGGGAAAATGATCATATTTTTTCTTGGAGATGTCCCCGCCTTCTTTTTAGGTGTAGTTATGTAGGCAATGCTTTTTTTCTTTGGAGACGAAGAATCCCTCAATTCCTTTATGAATATGGTTAATAGGAGCATCACCCTTATATTATTTCTAACTGTGTTTTTGTTACTTCTGTTTGGACACTATATGAACAGTGTGACACCTGTATTTTTATTTGGAGAAATTATTGAAATATTTTTTCACTGAGTTTAAGTGGGGGTGTGCACATATTATATTTAATTTATGATTGTGTCACGTTTATATATATATTTTACACATGTACTATTATTTTAGATTAGTTTAATATTGTTTAAGTGCTATTATCAAGCTTTAATCCAGTGAGGACCACGGTTTGATCTTTCTACATATTTGCCATTTCTAAGTAGCTGCTTTAGTTTTATCTAGATAGTTATTTTTCTGAGGCACAGTGGTTGGGATTTGGGTTGTGGCGGTTTTATCCAAGTTCCTATTTTTTAATAGAGAAATATACCCCACACTGGAGGGGGAATAATTTAAAAAGGCATATTTCCCGTCGTGAGACTAGATATATGACCTGCAATGTTATAGTCCTCTGGGACTTAATGTGGAATGGGATGTCAATTGTTATATCGATAATAAATGATTTCCCAGACACATGTTTTGATGGCCCTATTATCTGTTTTGGTATCCCACGATATGCATATTTTTATATTTTTTTAATATTTTTTATATACTTTTTTATATATACTTATACAGTATTTGTATATCTTTATACATCCTCTATCTAATTTTAGAGTAAATACGCTATCTGTCTAGGTGTATATTTATCTCTTCATATATACTAGACAGAAGGGAGTCTTTTATGTGTTTTTGACAATGTATATAAAACCTATTTTTTGATTAGATTGCTGCACAGTGGTGCATAAATATTTTTTTTGTCGACTGCCAAATAAGGGTTTTTTCTTTCTTTTTTAAAGAAAATGGAAAATAAAAATATCAAAATTAAATTTTTCCTTTTATAAAACTTTTAAGCTAATTTTCAATCTGTATAGCGGTGGGTCAAACGAGCATTTGGACCATCAAATCCAGCAGGTCTTTTATCGGAGACGGTGATGATGTAAGAGTATGCCTTGACCACATATCAGACGATAAGCGGTGGGTAACTGGCACCAAAAACACTCCATCACGTATCCGTACCTATATGGGAAATCGATCTCCGGCTGGAAAGTTCTGCGTTACTCCCAATGACATCCAATAGAAAATTTCAGATCATGGAAAAAAATTTTTAAGAAAGGGGCATCCACATGAATGCATAAATCCGAGTAAAAAAATTATGTTTTATTAAAAAATTTAATAAAAATGTACAATCACCAATCATGGTAAGTACATAAAGTGATCACATTAAAAATAGCGTGGTATCGAAAGTGCAATGAGCTAGCAACCCTGGGTTGGGTTGCTAGCTTATTGCACTTTCGATACCACGCTTAACAGGTCATGTGACTGGGCTTTCCTTTAACTAGAGATCAGAAAATCTATCTGGCACATCTGTTTTGAAATTAGTCAAACCTGAATCCTACTCAATGTTATGTGACCAAATATGATTAATAATGTCCCATAGTCCAGGATGCCAGTGATTACACTCCTGCAAAGCGGGGAATCTGTCTTCATGATTTACATGGACTTTATTGCTGCAATCCATGACTGACACTGAATTACAATGGGGATGTGTGCATTATTTCAATTAAAGAACTTTGTCAAGGTGTCTGCGCATTTATTCAAATGTGACACTTCCTGGAAATGAGTATTAAAGGGACATAATGTACCCCATAATCAATTTTTAGGGCAGCTAGGTATCTAAGACCCCTTATTATAAAGAGGTTCCCAGATTATGTTAGGTCCCACCCACAAACCCCAATATTCATTTTGAATGGGAAAACTAGATGAAGCAGTTGAACAGGTGGTGATACCAAAATCCCAGTAAATCTATAAAAAATAAGTTTAGGGGGAAGGAGTGAGGCCACAAGCCTCCGGGATTTTTTGTTAACGGTATCTTGGTTTGGATAGGGTACACAATGAATTAAGAAGATTGCTATGACCTTATAGGTTAGTACAATGTTACAAAATCTTGGGGCATAGAAAGCAGATCAGGACACAAAAACATGAAAAGGGACCAGACTTACCACATATGTTTTAAGAAGCTTGATGGATGAGTATTTAAAATCGATTCTTGTTATAAAAAACAAATATCGAAATAGGAGATGATTTATTCGCAGGTTGCCAACGCCGGCTAATAGTCACTTGCAGAGAGACAACACTAGATAGATTGAGATGGATAGAACCATTGAGGGAGTTAATAAGAGGTAGGGTTCACATGGTCCATTGTATTGTAAATACAATAATGATGAAAGGCTGTACCTTGTGGAAGTCAAGTAGTATGCAAATCAGACTGCAGGTTGAATGAGGTGCACGTATTCTACTGCACCATAGTCCAAATGTTAGAAACATTGCAGTGTTGTCTGAAATGTTTAAATGAGTATATTAATGTCTAGTAAGGTAGCAGTGTTCATGTCAGTCCATAAAGGGCTGTATAGCTAAAAGGGCATCAAAAGATGAAAAAATTCTAATAAAAGATCTTACCCCATTGGTGTGGTAGGTGAATGGTAGCGGGTTGGGCACAAAAGGGAGGCAGGTTAGATGCCTCGCCTCCCGATGTGCTTAGGCTCCTGACAGGGATAGAGTGGCAGAGGGGGCTGCCAAATATAGTGTGCTCTCCGATCCGGCGGCGTCTGACGTCACCGCCGGGTCGTGGGCGCTTTGGCGGCAAAGTTTGGCGCCAATTGTTCTAAAGTGCGTGGTGCGCATGCGTCGGCGGCGAACCGCGCCGTCGGCGCCAAGCGTCTGACGTCACGCCGCTTGTGTGCAGCGCGGCGGCGGCCATTTTGGGAAATCCCGTTTGCCCTCACCTCGCTACATCAGAGAGTGGGACAGGGGATCCCCAAATAGGGGTGGAAGGGCGCAGCAGCGGGCATAAACCGCCAGAGTGACCTGCCAGCCTGACGGGAGAGAAAAAGTCCCAGTCAATGGACCGAGAACAGAGGGCACCTTACCTGGCCAGAAAGGGGGGGTAACTGGGGGGTAGCAACGAAGGGGGTCTGATTCGCTGCGATCCGCCAGGAACCCCGGGGCGCCCATACAAGTGACTGCAAACGCCGACTAGGCAACCTATAGGGAACATCTCAGTTGAATTGAAAAAGTAAAGCATATTGAGGTTTGTTGAATATGTGACAATACATATTCAAACAGGGTCGTACCAGTGGTAAGTCAGCCCCTCCAGTCGTGTCCCGATCGGCCTTAAAACAGTAACAGAATTATGTTAACAATATCCAACATATATATATATCATATTAAATGACATTAGTTTCTAGTTCATTGACAAAATAATTGGACAGGGAAATGATTAAGACCAAGAAAAGAAAGATATTTGTATTGCTGTTATAGTCTGGAGCTGCATTTATCAGAGAAAGGATTTGTAACTGAGGGCATCATTTAAACCGGGTAAGGTGGTGGCTTTCAGGTCAAATATCCAGCGAGCCTCACGTTGAAGTAGGGTGCGGTCATAATTGCCACCCCTTTCCCCCGGGGGTACATGCTCAAGTGCGAAGAAATGCATTTTTTTGTCATCATGGGCATGAAAGAGTCCCATGTGGCGACTAATTGGGGTCTCCATTTTCTTTCCTCGTACAAGGGTAACATGGTCCCTTATGCGATGGAAAAATGGTCGTTTGGTTTTGCCAATATAGAAAGCTGTGCATTCACATAACATAATGTAGACTATACCGACTGATTGGCAATTGGCCAGAAATTTGGGTTTATAGATTCTTTTGTTTGGTAACGTGATTTGTTTAGATGCATATATATAGCGACAGAAATTGCATTTGTGACAAGGCTTACTTCCAACATTTGCCTTTGGGTTGAAACAACCCTCTGGTGTTGGGACATGGTGACTGCGTACAAGGGTGTCTCTGAGGGATTGAGATCTTCTGTAGGTGATTTCTGGGTAATCCCCCACATGTTTAGATATTAAGGGGTCAGCCTTGAGCAAGTACCAATACTTGTCAAAAATTCTCCGCACCTGAGCATGATGTCCAGAGAAACGAGTGATGATTCTTAAGCCTGGGTCGGTGGTGGGTGCTTTTGTTCTGTGTATGAGGTTAAGACGATTGTGTTGCTTGGCTTTTAAGTAAGACTTTTTTAAACATGTTGAGCTATAACCACGATGTTGTAGGCGTTGCTGCAGTTTTTTGGCCTCCACTTTAAAGTGGGAGTCTTGACTGCAGTTTCGCTTAACACGGAGATATTGCCCATAGGGTACACTTGCCACCAAGGGACTGGGGTGGGAGCTCGTTGCGTGTAACAATGTATTGGCAGCAGATGGCTTGCGGTAGAGGGTTGTGCCCACATTACCCGCACCATCAACATAAATGGTTATATCAAGAAAAGTTAAGTGTGATTGATTTTTTTCCATTGTGAAGCTCAAATTAAACGTGTTGATCTTAAGCCTCTCATAAAAAAGCATTAGATCGGATTCTGTACCTGTCCAGATGAAAAACACATCGTCGATGTATCTTCTCCAGATTGGAATTTGATCCAAAAATACCTGTATGTCATCTCTCTGAAATAGGTGACGCTCCCACCCCCCCAGATACAGATTAGCATAGGATGGGGCACATTTGGTCCCCATTGCCACACCCTGTATCTGGAGGTAGTGGGAGCGCCCAAAAAGAAAAATATTATTGTTAAGTATGAAATCTAGTAGTTGGACAATGAAATTGTTGTATTTGGGTGATGACCTGTTGCTCTCGGAAATGAAGCCCCTCACAACTCTGACCCCCAGGTCATGGGGTATGGAGTTGTAAAGGGCCTCGACATCGAGAGCAACAAGCCAAGATTCGGATGGCAGCGAGATCCCATCGAGAGCCCTCAATAGGTCTCGTGTATCCTGTAAATAGGAGGCAAGTCCCTCAACATGTGGGCGAAGAAAGTCATCCACCAGAGCGCTGGCATTCTCGGTGAGACATCCGTTGCCGGAAACTATGGGGCGGCCTGGTGGATTAGTGGCATTCTTATGGATTTTGGGTAAGGCATATAACGTGGGAGTTTTGGGAAACAGAATATTAAGAAAATCATAAGTTTTTTTAATGATTAGATTTTGATGGAAAGCAGAGCCCAGTAAATGTCTGAATTTACTGATCGTGTAGTTTACATGACTCTCTGGTATTTTGCGATACCATTCGCGATTCTGTAATAAATGAAGAACCATCGATTCATACTGGTGTTTGTCCATAATGACCAAGTTTCCCCCCTTGTCCGAAGGTTTGATAACTATATTGGTTTCCAATTGTAGGGAGCGCAGAGCTTCCCTTTGTTGTAAGGTAAGATTGGACTTGGGTGGGTCAGACCACTTGGTTTTTCGAATTTCATTAGTGACTTGTTGGGTGAATGCCCAAACATTGGGATTGCCTTGGAAGGATGGAAAAGTTGTAGATTTTAATTTGTATTCCCGAGGGGGAAGGATAGAGACCACCGGGGGAGGGGGGGCAGAGAGACGGGGGGGAACATCTGGAAGGAGAGCCTCAGCCTCCGCCAGGTCCACCTCGTCAATGTGTCCCTCGTCCCACAGCTCCATAAGCTCCTCCATGGCTTTTAGGTCATTTATGGACAAATGTTGAGGAGGTGAACAGGGGGGGGCACTGGTCAAAATACCAGCACCGGTTGATGAACCGGATTTGTCAAACATAATACGGAACATTAGTTTCCGTGAAAAAAGATTGAGGTCTTTTACTAATTCAAAAGCATCTACAGATTTGGATCCCTGGATGCATTATTCACCGAGCGTGAGACTGCACTCAGGGAAGGACTTGAAAAATATGTAACTGATCTTTTGAAAACAAAGGAAAAAAAATTTATGAGAGACAAATTATCTTATGATAATCATCAGGCATACAACTGGGCTCCCCCACAAAACAGAAGACGGTTTACCAAACCTTCCCTAAAACCGGAAAGAATCCCAGATTTAACTGATTCAGACACTTCCTCTCATTCATCTATCTCTTCCTCACAGGCACCTGGTCAGTCAACCTCAACTAAGATGTCACAACAACACATACGCAAGGAGGGTAATGTAAATGCACACACTGGAAAACCTAAGAGTTCTCCCATACGTAATCGCACTCAAATCAGCACTAGAGCCTCAGCTGCTAAAGCTATGGGCAATACCAAGACACTCACAATATCTGATACCCCCACTTTCACCCCCAATCACTCTTTACCCCTAATACCCCCATCTACAGGGGGACAGGCCGAGGCTGCCACCGAATCGGTTTTTCGGACAGCACCAATTTTTTCACAACCGGTACTAGACCAAAGGAAACACTTGGAATCGATCACGACACAGACCAAACAAATGAAAACCACCTTGAAATAATTAATCTTTCCACCTACACTCTCACCGCAACACAAATATCACTACTAAAACTGGGGCTCACCTTTTGTCCCACCAAATCTGTAGATGCTTTTGAATTAGTAAAAGACCTCAATCTTTTTTCACGGAAACTAATGTTCCGTATTATGTTTGACAAATCCGGTTCATCAACCGGTGCTGGTATTTTGACCAGTGCCCCCCCCCTGTTCACCTCCTCAACATTTGTCCATAAATGACCTAAAAGCCATGGAGGAGCTTATGGAGCTGTGGGACGAGGGACACATTGACGAGGTGGACCTGGCGGAGGCTGAGGCTCTCCTTCCAGATGTTCCCCCCCGTCTCTCTGCCCCCCCTCCCCCGGTGGTCTCTATCCTTCCCCCTCGGGAATACAAATTAAAATCTACAACTTTTCCATCCTTCCAAGGCAATCCCAATGTTTGGGCATTCACCCAACAAGTCACTAATGAAATTCGAAAAACCAAGTGGTCTGACCCACCCAAGTCCAATCTTACCTTACAACAAAGGGAAGCTCTGCGCTCCCTACAATTGGAAACCAATATAGTTATCAAACCTTCGGACAAGGGGGGAAACTTGGTCATTATGGACAAACACCAGTATGAATCGATGGTTCTTCATTTATTACAGAATCGCGAATGGTATCGCAAAATACCAGAGAGTCATGTAAACTACACGATCAGTAAATTCAGACATTTACTGGGCTCTGCTTTCCATCAAAATCTAATCACTAAAAAAACTTATGATTTTCTTAATATTCTGTTTCCCAAAACTCCCACGTTATATGCCTTACCCAAAATCCATAAGAATGCCACTAATCCACCAGGCCGCCCCATAGTTTCCGGCAACGGATGTCTCACCGAGAATGCCAGCGCTCTGGTGGATGACTTTCTTCGCCCACATGTTGAGGGACTTGCCTCCTATTTACAGGATACACGAGACCTATTGAGGGCTCTCGATGGGATCTCGCTGCCATCCGAATCTTGGCTTGTTGCTCTCGATGTCGAGGCCCTTTACAACTCCATACCCCATGACCTGGGGGTCAGAGTTGTGAGGGGCTTCGTTTCCGAGAGCAACAGGTCATCACCCAAATACAACGATTTCATTGTCCAACTACTAGATTTCATACTTAACAATAATATTTTTCTTTTTGGGCGCTCCCACTACCTCCAGATACAGGGTGTGGCAATGGGGACCAAATGTGCCCCATCCTATGCTAATCTGTATCTGGGGGGGTGGGAGCGTCACCTATTTCAGAGAGATGACATACAGGTATTTTTGGATCAAATTCCAATCTGGAGAAGATACATCGACGATGTGTTTTTCATCTGGACAGGTACAGAATCCGATCTAATGCTTTTTTATGAGAGGCTTAAGATCAACACGTTTAATTTGAGCTTCACAATGGAAAAAAATCAATCACACTTAACTTTTCTTGATATAACCATTTATGTTGATGGTGCGGGTAATGTGGGCACAACCCTCTACCGCAAGCCATCTGCTGCCAATACATTGTTACACGCAACGAGCTCCCACCCCAGTCCCTTGGTGGCAAGTGTACCCTATGGGCAATATCTCCGTGTTAAGCGAAACTGCAGTCAAGACTCCCACTTTAAAGTGGAGGCAAAAAAACTGCAGCAACGCCTACAACATCGTGGTTATAGCTCAACATGTTTAAAAAAGTCTTACTTAAAAGCCAAGCAACACAATCGTCTTAACCTCATACACAGAACAAAAGCACCCACCACCGACCCAGGCTTAAGAATCATCACTCGTTTCTCTGGACATCATGCTCAGGTGCGGAGAATTTTTGACAAGTATTGGTACTTGCTCAAGGCTGACCCCTTAATATCTAAACATGTGGGGGATTACCCAGAAATCACCTACAGAAGATCTCAATCCCTCAGAGACACCCTTGTACGCAGTCACCATGTCCCAACACCAGAGGGTTGTTTCAACCCAAAGGCAAATGTTGGAAGTAAGCCTTGTCACAAATGCAATTTCTGTCGCTATATATATGCATCTAAACAAATCACGTTACCAAACAAAAGAATCTATAAACCCAAATTTCTGGCCAATTGCCAATCAGTCGGTATAGTCTACATTATGTTATGTGAATGCACAGCTTTCTATATTGGCAAAACCAAACGACCATTTTTCCATCGCATAAGGGACCATGTTACCCTTGTACGAGGAAAGAAAATGGAGACCCCAATTAGTCGCCACATGGGACTCTTTCATGCCCATGATGACAAAAAAATGCATTTCTTCGCACTTGAGCATGTACCCCCGGGGGAAAGGGGTGGCAATTATGACCGCACCCTACTTCAACGTGAGGCTCGCTGGATATTTGACCTGAAAGCCACCACCTTACCCGGTTTAAATGATGCCCTCAGTTACAAATCCTTTCTCTGATAAATGCAGCTCCAGACTATAACAGCAATACAAATATCTTTCTTTTCTTGGTCTTAATCATTTCCCTGTCCAATTATTTTGTCAATGAACTAGAAACTAATGTCATTTAATATGATATATATATATGTTGGATATTGTTAACATAATTCTGTTACTGTTTTAAGGCCGATCGGGACACGACTGGAGGGGCTGACTTACCACTGGTACGACCCTGTTTGAATATGTATTGTCACATATTCAACAAACCTCAATATGCTTTACTTTTTCAATTCAACTGAGATGTTCCCTATAGGTTGCCTAGTCGGCGTTTGCAGTCACTTGTATGGGCGCCCCGGGGTTCCTGGCGGATCGCAGCGAATCAGACCCCCTTCGTTGCTACCCCCCAGTTACCCCCCCTTTCTGGCCAGGTAAGGTGCCCTCTGTTCTCGGTCCATTGACTGGGACTTTTTCTCTCCCGTCAGGCTGGCAGGTCACTCTGGCGGTTTATGCCCGCTGCTGCGCCCTTCCACCCCTATTTGGGGATCCCCTGTCCCACTCTCTGATGTAGCGAGGTGAGGGCAAACGGGATTTCCCAAAATGGCCGCCGCCGCGCTGCACACAAGCGGCGTGACGTCAGACGCTTGGCGCCGACGGCGCGGTTCGCCGCCGACGCATGCGCACCACGCACTTTAGAACAATTGGCGCCAAACTTTGCCGCCAAAGCGCCCACGACCCGGCGGTGACGTCAGACGCCGCCGGATCGGAGAGCACACTATATTTGGCAGCCCCCTCTGCCACTCTATCCCTGTCAGGAGCCTAAGCACATCGGGAGGCGAGGCATCTAACCTGCCTCCCTTTTGTGCCCAACCCGCTACCATTCACCTACCACACCAATGGGGTAAGATCTTTTATTAGAATTTTTTCATCTTTTGATGCCCTTTTAGCTATACAGCCCTTTATGGACTGACATGAACACTGCTACCTTACTAGACATTAATATACTCATTTAAACATTTCAGACAACACTGCAATGTTTCTAACATTTGGACTATGGTGCAGTAGAATACGTGCACCTCATTCAACCTGCAGTCTGATTTGCATACTACTTGACTTCCACAAGGTACAGCCTTTCATCATTATTGTATTTACAATACAATGGACCATGTGAACCCTACCTCTTATTAACTCCCTCAATGGTTCTATCCATCTCAATCTATCTAGTGTTGTCTCTCTGCAAGTGACTATTAGCCGGCGTTGGCAACCTGCGAATAAATCATCTCCTATTTCGATATTTGTTTTTTATAACAAGAATCGATTTTAAATACTCATCCATCAAGCTTCTTAAAACATATGTGGTAAGTCTGGTCCCTTTTCATGTTTTTGTGTCCTGATCTGCTTTCTATGCCCCAAGATTTTGTAACATTGTACTAACCTATAAGGTCATAGCAATTGCTCATACCCCTAGATGTATATTTTTGAGCCAATGTATGTATACATGTCGCACAAACGTGCATAGCATGGTTTATGTAACACTGCTTAAAAGGACTTTTGCTTATGAAACTTTGTTATTTCAGCATACTTTTGAGCCAAACCTATCAATCTCCTGAAGAAACTCTAATGAGTGAAACATGTCGAGTATGGCGAAGCTCTACACAGTTTTTCATCTGATGTAACACATATGTCTGTAATGTATGGATATAACATTTGTGTCCTTTTCTATATCTTTATCCTATTTGGAAAATAAAAATTTCTATATTTTTTATATATACATCTTCTTAATTCATTGTGTACCCTATCCAAACCAAGATACCGTTAACAAAAAATCCCGGAGGCTTGTGGCCTCACTCCTTCCCCCTAAACTTATTTTTTAATATTCATTTTGGGGGATGGGATGTGGGGATGAGACTTTTGTCTCCTCAACATGGAGGTATGGTACTTTGCAAGGGGGGCTTAGCTGCCCCACTCCTTTCAAGGTACCCTTCCAATTTTGACAGGCTTGTAGCCTGATCTGGTACAGGAAATTAGGGGGCCTCCGACCTCACTACTTTCTCTTTCCTGGCCAATCAGGCTTTATACATATATAAGGGTTTAGTTTGAATCATAGTGGGAACCCCCACACAATTGCCCCCCTTTGTATTCATTCCATTTCACTTTGAAATAATTACATCACACCATTTCATGACAGCATATGAAAATGTAGGGATTTGTATTTTTTCAAACATTGACCTTGTCATTGAGTAATGAGTACCCCTACTCATTCACAAAAAAGCATACAGTAAATAAACACATTGACACTGTTTGACAAATACTTTAGTTTATCTGAAAATTATTCCTGGTTGACATCTCAAGGGCCAGGTGGCATATCTCACTGGCTTTTAGGATACCATTGGCTGTCAGCTCCCTAACAATGAGCCTGAGCAGGAATCTGTCATATTGAGCAGAGGTAACAATATCATTTCTAACACTTCCATGTTACATTTTATCACTTTTTTTTTTGCCTTTTTTATGGTGTTTTTGAAGCAGCGCCATTCAGTTGAATGAGCATCACTCTACTACAAAATCATGCTAAAAAAGCCCATGTACCAAATCCATGGCACTGAGCCAAGTGTTTTTCGCAACAGGCATTTTTGCATGTTTTTTGTGCATTTTGCTGCTTGGAAAATGAGTGTCAAAACATGTTACTGCTACCTGCATTTCAGGTGCCATTAAGAAATAATGGCACCGCAAGCATATTGCAAGTTTTAGTGCATGTATAGGTGTTTTCAGAAACACACATTTATGCCCACATTTCTGCTATGCCCAGATGTGAATGAGGCTTAAATGTATCACTTCCCGCTACAGCTGGACAAAAATTGCTCAGAACAGTAACAAAATGAAAACAATAACAAAATCGAGCAAGGCTTGGTGGTGTTATTCTTCGTGCATTTACTTGAAGTACCAGAGAGGTAGAAAACAGCTAAATGCTGCTTTGTTTGTGCTGATATTGGCACTTTTTAATGTAAGGCCATTTTTATTATTCTGGAGCTTTTAAAGAACATCTACACTATTACTGAATCCCTCTGATTCTGATTTTCAAGCTTGCTACTTATCGACTGAGAGTTAGAGAACATAAATAAAAGAGTCAATTTGAAGGAGGGAGGAGCACACAGGAGTTTATGGATTTCACCATTGCACTTGTGTTTGCATGGTGTATTTTAAACACTATAGGAGAAAATGTAAAGCATTTTTAATTGTTTCTACATATGTATTAGTATATATGAAATTGATGTATTTAAGATTTAAATAGAACTAAAATAAATCTTGGAGGAAGTGCCGTGACTTTTTTTTTTTTTATATTTCACAGCTTGAGTTATCAGATGATAAATTCAACATAGCAACTGCATTTCTTTAATATTAGGCATTTTTAGGAATATATACAGTAGTTAATTTAAACACATTAAGGGTGCACCATAACCCTTCAAAACATTGCTTTTACATTGACAGGACGTTTCCCAGACATACTGTAATTTGAATATGTGTCAACAGTGATAGTGAAAACCACTTCAACATATTTATTAAGCGATGATGTATTCTATTAGGTAGCCAGTTATGTTCTATTCCTTCTCTTACAATGAAAATATTTTGACATCTTTATTTATCTTTCATAAAAGATTCTCCAAAATAAATTTAATTGCCCTTCTTAAAAATTCTGATACAGAGCTGTGCTGAGAAGAAGGTATGAGTCATGACATAAATCTGCGAAAGCTGAACACACACCATTAATTATTTTTTCTGGCATCATTGACTATAATTGTGGCTTACGAAGTTGACTTCCCTCCCCAGGTGCTTGCCAAGCCACTTGTGTAAAGTCACATGTATCCAGGACATTTAAGAAGCTATTGCTCTAGTAAAAAAAATCCACCTTGATGTCCCTCCACTTATGATTTGTCTGTGTAAAGTGGATTTTATGGGGCACAAGGTCAGCAATGGCATCAGTAACCTGCAACACCCTGGACTCTGTTGGTTGACTGCACAAGATATTTATATCCCACATGATAACCAAACATGTTCATTGGGCAAAGATAGAAGGTTGAAAAACTTGAGAAAAAGAAGGACTGGCAATTGTATCCTCCACCCAGCTGGCATGGAAACAATTAGCTACGCACAGTCACTTGTGCACAACAGTAGTGAAAAAAACTGTGTGCATGATTTCCAACTCCAAAATTAAATTAACCTGCTTTCATAAGCAACAAACAACAAATTATGGAAATTTAGGTCTATTTAATTTGTGAACACATTGCTTTAATCTTTTTCTTACTATAGTTCCTTATTATATTATATTAATGTTTTAATAACAAAGGAAAAAAACATACGACTGTAAAAAAGGTACACATAAACATATTCCAAAATATTCAAATGTTTCCAAGATGCAACGTGGATCATAATGTCTCATATTAGATGTAGCGCTACTACCGGAGAAGCTGTTTAAGTTTGTTCAGTCCGAAATGCCCCGTACACACGGTCGGACATTCCGACCACAAAATCTGTCAGATTTTTCCCGACGGATTTTGTCCAAAGCTTGTGTTGCACACACAAGGTCGGACAAAGTTGTTGGAAAATCCGATCGTTCCGAACGAGGGGATGTAAAAATGTAATGGCTTAGCTTCCCAGATAAACTGTCCTGCACACCCACTGTATATACAGGGCTCTGAGTATGTGTGTGTGTGGGCCCATATGGCACTAGTAGCTTCAATCTCTTTGAAGATAGATGAGGCTTTGTATCTTCAGCTAACCAGTCTCATTGGTGCATTTAAACTCCTAAATAGCAGAGCCAAACAACACAACTGGTCCGGATTATCAAGTAAAGAATGCAGGATCTTCCTCAGCAAGATGAAAGGAAAATGGTGTCTGTATACTCTGTATCTGAATAGCCTTGTGTCCTGTGGCACTACAGGTATCAGCAAGGTGACTAAGAGCAATGATGTCTGTATACAGTGTTCAAACATCTCTAACTGTGTACAGTGTTCTTGTTTACTGCAAATGGGCAAAAGCCCTCTCACCCAATCCTGCAGTCAAGGCCTAAACGAACATCCTAGAACAGGCAGGCTCTTCTAGTGACCCGACTGGTCACCTCACACTGGAATGCTTCAAACCATCAATGAAGGTACATCTGGATATGCACCTGGAAACCCCATCTTACAAGATGGATGTCCCGACTGGTTGTGGATGCCGAAAAGGTGGACTGACCTGGGAGGCAGACCCTCTCCCCTAGGTCTAATCTCTTCCTCTTCTTCGTGTAGTCTGAATCCCCTCAGATTAGCAAGATGGAGTCTTTAGTTTCCTGCTTCCTAGAGCAGGCTGACTCTTGTAGTTCTGTCCCCATAGAAAGCTATGGGGCCAGTTTAAATAGGGATTACTCATTCCAGATTCCTTTGCAGTAGCTGTTTGTTAAAGTCCTTCTTAGTTGCTCCTGTAATTGTGCCTGTCATTGGCTCTCCTCCTCCTGTTAATAGGGACACAGGGGAGGGTGCAGAGTGAGCAGCCCTGTGTGTCTGTGTGTGTCTCTGTGAGAAGAAAAATGGGAGGGGGGAATATCCCCCTCAGAAACTGAAAGGCACTTTTCTCCCTCACAAAAGAATCTTGCCCAGCTTGTCCAGGCAGCGGGATATGCAGGGCACCTTCTACATAGAGATTAGAGTACTGTTGCATTGATCTGCCCTTTTGAATGTCCTGTAACTAACGTTGACTTGTAATATAAAGAGAGAGAACAGGGCTAAACTAGATTATAGAAAGAAGAGGTACACAGAAAAAACAAAGAGTAAAGAATAAGTTAAAGGAGGAATCACGTGAAGGAAAATAGGTGTCACCATTTATATCTTCCATTATAACAATACTGTACATCTGAAAACAGGGACATGTAACCGCTAAAGGTTCCATATATAAGTATCAGCAAACAAATTTTCTCACCTTTTTTTAGCAGAAAGTTACATGATTTTCTTTATTAGCAGTGTGTGATTTAAACAAAAATATGATCATGACAACAGGTCTAGGCTAGCTAGACAAATTGTTATCTTATCAAACCATTAAAAAAGGAGTCTCGCCAGTAACATTTTCTGCCTTCCCTTTTACCCAGAGGACAAAGTACACATAGCATCTTGTCCCGTTTTTATAGGGTGCAGAGATTGTTGATCTAGTGTTGTTGGCAGCCTCCTCCCACTGTTGTGCGACCATACTGCCTAGAAGACCATATTTGAGCTATGAGTAGCAGCACACGCAGAGCAAAGGAGGCAGTGAAATATGGAGCACAGCACAGAACAAATTGCTATTTATTTGCTCTGACTAAGACCCCTTTCACACTGAAGGCGGTTTTCAGGCATTTTAGCTCTAGAAATAGCACCTGTAAAGCACCTGAAAATTGCCTCCCATGCCTCCCCAGTGTGAAAGCCTGAGTGATTTCACACTGGGGTGGTGTGCTTGCAGGACATTACAAAAAGTCCTGCAAGCAGCATCTTTAGGTGGTTTGGGAGCGTCTTCAGCGGTGACCGCCGCTGAAGACGTCTATGATGAAACGCGTCTGACGGAGCCACACACACTACGTCGCTTCCTGAATGAATGAATGAATGATTTGTATAGCGCTACAACTGCGAACTGAATCGCCTCGAGGCGCTTGTCTGCTCTTGTTGTGATGCCATGTTTAGAAGAGGTGGGTCTTGAGTTTTTTCCTGAAGGCCTGATGGTTTTCTTCCAAGCGGATGTTGTTCGGTAGAGCATTCCATAGCCGGGGTCCCTGTACTGCGAATCTTCGTTCTCCCTTCGATTTGTATCGGGCTTTGGGGAGACGAGCAGGTGGAACACAGCTGGAACACAAGCCGCTCGTTCACAGCTCGAGCCTTCCCAAAGTGCTTTTTCGCCCTATCCAGCTAGTACACGACCACAGTGTCTTACTAGACACGCCTAACTGGATACATATATTTTTTGTTTTTGGTTTTATGTTTGTTTTTAAAAAGTTTTTTTTTAATAAACGGAAGAACAATTCCTTTCCTGAATATACTGCACCATGGGAGTCTCTCCTTTCTTTCCTTTATGAGGACTAGACCAGCATACTCTCATATCTAGAAGCGCTGAAATGGCCTATATACCTCAGAACTGGAACATAGGACCTGGAGTCAGGACCAGCCAGAGTGTGATCCATAAGCCTGCTACCCCTGCAGGGGTGTAGGGAGTCGGTAAGTGGGGATTCTTGAGGGGGAGTACCCAAGTCACCCAGATTTCCTTCGAGCACAAAAAGTCACCTCTCTGCGTGTGTGGTCTTTAATATTGGACTTATTTTCAACAAATCATATGCTTGACATTTTCACCTTGTTTTTATTATTATCTTTGGGACACATATATATTTGTTTTTCCTTGCCCTGATGCTTATGTACACTTGTGTATAACATACTGGTGTCTCATGTGCATTTTACCAGGGTAGAGGGATTACTCACTTAATTTCACTTAATTCTATATTTTTTTACTACCTCTAAGTATATGGTAGATACTGGAGGACACCCCTTGTATAAAGGTTTTTCTTTGTCACATTTGTGCTTTTTGGTGTGAGGACGCACGTACATATACTTGCATACGTTTTTTTCTTTTTGGAATTTATTACTATTACCACTATTATTTTTTTGCTATTTTTGAATGCAATCTTCATCTTGTTAACACAATACTAACTGTGTTATTGGATTATGGTCACTGGACACTGATATGCACATATTTTGTTGAATATTAATTCTAATTCTTGGTGCATCAAGACCATTTATTACCTTTTCCATTTTTTGTTCTGTTTCTTTGGTATAAGGTTTGATCATAGAGGGTAATATTGTAGGTAGCGCCACTGACCTCAGCACTCTACATTCATCTATTATACAACTGGAGCTCCTCTAGGGGAAGCCCCTGTTTTTTTTGGGGATGCTGTCACCTACAAACACCTTACCTAAGCGCGGCACTGCATATTTCCTGATTCATTTAAAAAATAACATGTCATACTTACCTCCTCTGTACAGTTGGTTTTGCATAGAGTGGCCCTGGATCCACTCCCGTGTCCCACTGCTGCGTCTATTGACACAGACAGCAGGACTTGGCCCCGCCCCTGGAGCCAATTACTGCGCTAATATCAATCTAACCAATCAGGACCAGAGACACCGGCTGAGCTGGTGTACTTGTCTCAGGTGCTCAGAGGCCTTAACTGGGGTTTTAATGTTATAACAAAAATGACATTTGGGCATATCTCCACCTTGCCAAAGTTATGCTCCCCAGAGATGGCACCATATCTGCAAAGGGAGCTAGGGCTCCTTGTGGGGCATACCTGGCCCAAGTTATATTTCCCTCTGATCCCCACAGGCCTCACACCCCCACCTCCTCTCCCGTGGAAACCAGGGGTACCCTCCTAAAGGTGCTAATGGTGATACCATGGAGGATATTTGCCAGTTTTGTTCATTCTATCCCACACCGATAAACATCCCGTGTTATTGGGGATGTCCACCTTGAGAGACCTCTTGATGCCGTCGGTATCCAGGGTGCCCCTGCTAGGTTTCACCATTATTTCCTCTAGTGAGACCCAGGCCTTACTTGCGTTGTCATGACACCAATTTAAAATACGTACTAAGGACATCCCTCTGTAATACAGAGCCATATCTGGAAGTCCAATTCCTCCTTCTCCTTTGCATCTGCGTAGCATATCATATGCTATTCTGGGGCTTTTATTCTTCCATACAAAGGATACAAAAGCTTTACGTATCTGTTTTAAAAAATTCTGGGGAGTGGATAGGAATAGTATACACAACATAGATTATTCTGGGTATTATGTTAATTTTTAGTGTATTAACTCGACCAAACCATGTCAAGGAGTGGTCTCTCCATTTCTGCAAGTTCATCATTATCCTTACCAGTAAGGCACCATAGTTAAGTTTGTATAATAATTTTCTGTTTGATGTAATGTGTACTAAATAATATAGGGAGTATGTATTCCATATAAAAGGATATGTATATTGCAGAGATGTTGCCACTTCTAATGGTACATGGCTTGGTAGTATATCTGACTTCTCATAGTTTATTTTGAAATTGGATAGTATACTGTATTTCTGTACTTTATCCATCAGGGCAGGTATTGATTCCAGGGGTTTTGAGAAATAGAATAATAAGTCATCAGCATATGCTGAGACGTTGTGTTCCCCAGGGCCAATACCTACCCCGACTATTTACTTATTTTCCCTAACTTAACAAAGAAATGGCTCCAGAATCAAAGCGAATAGTAATGGGGAGAGAGGGCACCCCAGCCTGGTATCGTTATTTATGTTAAAGTAATTTGAGAGGGTGACATTCACCTTAACTCTGGCCCTTGGGCTCGCATACAAGGTTGATACCCATCCCTTCATCTTCTCCCCCAAGCCTATTCCCTTCAGTACCTCCATCATAAACCCCCAGCTCACTCTGTCAAATGCTTTTTCTGCATCCATTGACAGAGCTACACTCTGGGTTTTATCAAGTCCATTTTCCATCCAATGGAATTGGAGGGCCTGAATAGTGTTGTCTCTTGATTTGCGACCCTTTATAAACCCCGTCTGATCAAAATGGACTAATTGAACTATGTGATCGTGTAATCGGAGGGCTAAGATCTTTGCCAGTAATTTGGTATCTGAATTAAGGAGTGAGATCGGTCTATAATTAGCACAGTATTAAGGGTCTTTCCCAGGTTTTGAAAGGACTGTTACATATGCTAACAGTGCTTCTAAAGATAGAGGGTTTAAGGCGTGATTTTATTGAAATAATTACACAGAGGGGGTGCTAGGATTGTATTGAATTTCTTATATTATGCCTTTGTTAGGACATCCGGTCCCGGACTTTTCCCCATTGGCAAATTTTCTATTGCTTTATTCACTTCCTCGATAGTCACTGAGCACTCCAGATTTTCAATAACCGTGGTAGGCAAGGTTGGTAAGGTGGAGGCCCTAAGATTTTCTCGAATCTCCTCCACCTGTCTGCCTTCCTCCGTTCTTGTAGAGGTTGGCTGTATATTATAGAGGTCTGTATAAAATTGGTGGAATTCCCCAGCTATAGACTTTGTGTCCACTATCTGTTTATCATTACTTAATATATTATGCACATGGCCTAAGTCCTGTTGTTTTTTTTATTGTTTGGCCAATTTGGCCAATTTGCGCAAAATATCTATGCTTTTCTTTAGCTCTTCGATCCAGGCATCTGGAGAGTTCTATTCTTAGTGTCTCCAAATGTCTGGCTACGTCTTGGTCATGATTAACTTTATGTTTTCTCTCAATTTCAATTTCAAATCCGTTTTTCTTTTTTTTACACGTGAGCCATGTGCTATTAAAACTGTCTGTTCTGAGACTTCCCCAGGTGCGTTTATTTCAAAATATTCCACCAATATTTTAGTTAAGTCTTCTGATATCTGTCTATCATCCAGCAAAGTTTAATTTAGTCTCCACGTCCTCTCTCGATGATCTATAGATACCGGGGAGAAAGTTATTGTAATAGGGGCATGATCTGATATTATTAGTTCAATAGTAGCCGATCTCAAGAAATTCAAATAATATTGATCCAATAAGATCAGATCAAGCCGGGAGTATACATTGTGGTTTTTCAAGTAATAGCTATAGTCTTTCTTCTCTGCATGTGTTATCCGCCAGCTATCTACCAAGTGAAGAGATCTGAAAAGTTGTTTTTAAAAAAAATGTTTTACCTTTACAACCACTTTAAGATATTTCTTTCACTTCTGATCATTTCTTTTAAATTCAAGCTCACAGTTGACTGAAAAAGGTCTTGTGTGTTCTCTGCAGCTGTGGTTCAATTAATGCTTTGTGTTTTTGCAGCTTTTCTCAAACTGTTTTTACTTACTGCCTGCACATTTTCTGCATGCTTTACTCATAGCATGCTTCATGGAATTTATAATTTTATGGTGTCTGGTATTTAAGGCATTAAATCAGCCTGCTAATAAAAGTAACACATTCTACTTATTTGTTAAAACGATTTTTTTACAGATAAAAACTGACCTTTGGAATTCAAAGGATCTAATGCATTACGTACTCATCTCTGGGATGTTGAGCAGTAAACAGTCATCAAAGGGCACACAAGTACACAGTGAAGAGATGCTGTTTATTCCAAAAATGTGTTTTTGTTGGACACATTCTCTATAAAACAGACAATACATGGATCAAAATTTGGCTGGTTCAGCAGGGATCGCCCAAATTTTGATCCATGTACTAGCTAGCTTCTTGTACACAAGTCAATGTATTGGTCGGCTTGTGTACAACCAGCTGTTGGGTATTTCCTGAATGATTGGTGCCTCTGGCCATAGCTGGCTGCACAGATCATTGTATCTGGCAGAATACAATAGCACTGCAGTAGCAATCCCCCATCAGCAAGTGTGTTGTTGGTGGAATTGGCATTTTTTTTGTTCAGTTTACTCGTTGAATTAAAAAAATGTATTATGTATGACCTGCCTAACTTCGATTAAATCAATATAATAGAAGAAAAATGTAATTTGTTTATCTTTGCTTGGATTTAATTACAATCAGACTAATTTGTGACATTTTACTCTTTTGCTTTGCCATTTCATACGTATAAATATGGATATTGTCATTAAAGTTGCTGTTAATGTTTATGAAATCCCAAAAAGTTCATCCCAAACTTTGCAGATTTGGTTCTTAACAACTGGAACCAAACATCTAATGTGATGTGATGTGCAAAAATGCACCAAAAGCCATGCAACATGCATAGTAATATTCACATTGCAGTCATTTTTTTTCTTTCTGGTAGAGAAAAAAAAACATTGCAGTAATCATGCACATTTTATTAGACATGAAGCTCTTTAAAGTCAGAGTGAGTCTATTTGCATTGTTGATTTATAAATCAGCGCAAGGCCTTTTTTATTTATAATTTAACAGTGTATTGTTATCAAAGTGACAAAGGGGATTATGCAGTAATTAAACATAAAAAAAAGTGTTGGGTTCCCCTTAATATTTCAATCAGACCCTTACTGAGGCATGCAGCCTGGGTGGTCAGGAAAGGAAGGACAATAGGCTTTCAGCTCCCCCAACTTGCCTGTACCCCACCAGGCCATATTACTTTAAACATTTGGGGGATTGCTCTGTAAGGAAGGAGGGACTTGTGGGACAAGGGTGCTTTGCTCCATTCCTCACAAAGAACTCATGTCAAGATTTTGAGGGACAAGAGCCTTTTTTCCGGTGGGTTGGGTTCATGGTGAATTTTACTTCGCAGTTGTGAGCAGCTACAGTAACTTATGGGCGCATTTGTCTGAGCATTAAAAGCAAACACTCCACAGTTAATTGCATAAACTGTTGTTTGGTCGTAGATTATGGCTAATGGAAATGTGCCTGCCCCTTCCCTAAATAACTCAGCTCTTCCATCCTCCCTTCCTCAGTGTATGTTGGAGTTGGAGTAGTGAGGGAGAGCTGTCAGTGATTTCATGGAGAGATATTTATTTTAGTGCTACTGTACAATGGTCTTGTACTACCCACAGAGCAACAGTGAGATATACAGTGCTGTATATTGCCACTGATGCATCATAGTGATTTGCAGTGAGGTGGGCTACGGGGGGTGGACTGTACCCCTGTATTCACTGTGCTGTCTATTGCTTCATCAATGTGATTTGCATTGCAGTGCATACCACCCATTGTATTTACAGTGATGAAACCAATTGTTAGGGTTACCTATTTGTCTGTTGCTTTTGGCTGCTGCTGTTACCCCTTTTTTATTTTTTGTGCAGGGGGAAGAGTTCGTTTTTTTCATGTGTTTTTGTTCCGCCTCTACAATTTAATCCAATACATGTGCAGATCTTCACAGGTGAATATCAGATTGGTCATAAATTATAGCATATCTAGCTCCAGCAATTACATGTGCTCAGAACAGAAACTAAAGGCACACAGGGTGGGGCTAGCTATACAGAGCATATCTTAGCTACAGAAGGAGGAAGGGACCATATGTAAAGGCAAACAAACCACAATGCACGTGAAACGTGATAATTACCATTTTTTTTTCTGAAAAAAAAAAATCATAAAAAATGCAAAAAGAGTTTGGGATTATATTGTTTTAGGCTTGGTGCTTAGGATTTAAAATCGTATTTACATTTGTTGGGGGAGGAAGATATATTATAGATATAGTATATAGATATATTTTATTTTTATCTTTTATAAAAATGAACCTGTCCTGAATTCACAATGAGTATCAAGCACTTTCAACTAATGTAATGCAATTACATGTTTTTTTTTAATCTCACTCTAAAGAATTATTATACTATACAACATTACCATTTCTTACCACCACTGCTGGCCTGTCACTATTATTACCTCCAAACACCATTACCATCTTCTGCCACCCCTGCCACCATTACCATTACCATTACATACCACTTTTACTAGCCTGCCATACCTTGACATCCCCTGCAATCATGACCATGTCTTACCACTTCAGATCTGCCAGCATTACAATCGCATGCTGCCTGTACAACTGTTGTTCAGTTTTTTGATACTGTCAGATTTTTTATTTATTTTTATGCAGAGTTATGCATTGCACCCTAATGTTTGTAGTGTATTATGCTGATTCAGCGATGTCAAGGTACTACACCTAATGTTTAAAAACCTGCTCTTATGCTGTCAAATTTATAGTGCTTGATGATAGCCAAATTATGCTCTTTGTCGTCTGTTTTTCAGCCTACCCCAGTTATTATTTTTTTGTTGTTGTTGGTTATCCTGAATATAATCTAGAATATTTTTGACTATTGTACACAAGACTTTTTGGGGGCTCCATGCCTTGCCCAAGATGGGGGGAATCCCCAAGAAAGAAAGAGGACTTTAAAGTGTAACAACATAAGGGTGAACAACAAGTAACAACAATAGTTAAAACAATACCGTATTTGCCGGCGTATAAGACGACTGGGCGTATAAGACGACCCCCTATTTTTCCAGTGAAAACTTAGGTTTTGGGCTATATGCGCCATATAAGACTACCCCCTTCTGAGGCAACACCATTAAAAAAATAAAAATAAATCAGACTTAACATCAGATTTGATTTAAACACGGTAATTTTAATGAACCATTAGAAACATAAAAAACAAAAAAAAACATCAGACTTAACAACAGATTAGATTTAAACACGGTCATTTTGGTTGACTTTCTGGTACTTAAAAATCCTCTTCATGTTCATCCTCTGACATCATAAGTTCATCAATGACATCTTGTGGTACATTTGTTAGACAATCATCATATCGATCCAATTCCACATCAGATGGTGTGTCTTCAGCTTCGCCTTCCTCTTCATCTTGCCACAAGTCGTCGTCCTCCATACCATCCAATGAATTTGATATGTCACACTTCTTGAAAGACTTGATTACTTTTTCTGCATCAATATCATTCCAGGCTTTTATGACAAAGTTGCACAAAACATCCAACTGTGGAGCACGCATGTTTCCTCCTTTTGTGAATGACTTTTCGCCGCTAACCATCCACTCATTCCACTGTTCTCGAATGCGGTCTTTAAATGGCTTGTTTAGGCACACATCCAGTGGCTGTACCAACGATGTCAATCCTCCAGGAATAACCGCTGCATCTGTGTTTAGTCTTTTCAGCCTTTCCTTTGTGCTTGGAGTTAAATGAGCCCTGAACATATCCCACACCAGTAGGCTACGTTCTCGACGAAGTCCACCTGGTCGTCTACTCCATACATTTTCAAGCCATAGCTTTACCCCTTCTTCATCCATCCAGCCTTTTTCATTCACATGAACAAAACAACCAACAGGGAACTTGAGTTTTGGCATTGTCTTTCTTTTGAAAATAATCATGGGTCTTAGTTTGGCACCATCAGCTGTACATGCTAGTACCACTGTAAAACTGGACTTCTCATGTCCTGTTGTTTTAATTAACACAGTTTTGGCACCTTTTGAATTGACTGTTTTATTTCCAATCATGTCGAAATTCATAGGAGTTTCATCCATATTTGCGATCTGACTTAACGCATAGCCATGTTTCTTGCGCTGTTCTATAACATATCGATGGAAATTACTCACTTTGCGGTCGAGATCTGCAGGTAATTTTTGTGCAATTTTGGTCTTTTGCCTCAGTACCAGATCATGCCTTTCTAAGAACCTAGAACACCAGGATATAGTGGCCTTAAATCCTTTGCTGTGATCTGTGTTAGATTTGGCCCACTGAAGTGCAAAAATCCGTATGCTGTTTCGTGTCACTACAAACCCATTGTGACGATGCTCATGCACCATGTCTGCTACATGCTTCTCGAGTTCTGGCCAATGTGGGGTGCCTCTTCTTAATGCACACTTAGCCCTTGGCATACACTTTAAAGCATCTTCCTTTGCTTTCCAGTCTCGGACCATCTTTTCCGTTACTCCATATTCTCTTGCAGCAGCGCAGTTATTATGCTCCTTGGCAAAGTTTACAACTTTGAGCTTAAAACTGGCTTCATGTTTCCTTCTCCTTGTTGGAGCTATGCTGGGGCCCGGTCTATCAACCATTTCACACTACAGGAAATCTGAAATCTGTCAGGTATTGTAATCTGTCTGGTATTACCGTACGCTATTACTTTTCTGAAATCAAAAAGGAAACTGGTGAACTACAAGTCCCAGAGATCCTACAATTGGTAGGTAGCAACAATGACTCCTCTCCTCCAAAGCACCATAAATCATAGCAGTATTTTATATGAAGGGGAGATCTGGAGCTGGATGTGCAGTACAGGATGTGGCTACCGGTACTCACAGTATACTGTATGATGCTTTGTAATATACCGTACAATAGCGCCAGGAAGACACAGTACCGTATATGATGCTTTGTTAGTATATGATGGTATATGATGGTACAGTATGATTTGTTGGTACGGTAGGTACAGTATACTGTATATGATGGTACAGTATGATGGTTTGTTACTGCAAGCTTGTAAAGTTGTCACTTGCTCACTGGTAAAACTCTGTAGGAATTCTGTAAAACTCTGTATGATAGGCTGTAAATTAATGTACAGTACAGTACAGTATACAATATACCGGTATTTTGTTATATACACCAGGTCCGGTAGAAATCAGAAATACACTGACTGCAGTATACAGTGTACAGCACTGAGCCAATCACGGCAGGCAATGCATTTTACTAATTTGATTATGTATGCAAAGCCTGCTCGGATTGGCAGAGGCTGTGACATCATCAGCCCGCACCGCTCTGACTCCTGTATATCCTGTTTGCATTTGCAGGGGTTGTTGTCCAATCCAAGCAGGCTTAACAGGCTCTAATACAGAGTGCATCGCCCGCCAGGATTGGCTGAGCGGCGCACACTGTATGACACAGGACACTGAGCACAAGGCGGCCTCTTCACCCAGGACCAAGCGCTCGGCGGGCTTTTAATTATATCAGGCGGCCTCTTCACCAGCTAAGCAGCAACCCGGCGGACTTTACACCTATATGGCGGCCTCCTCACCAGGTACTGAGCACCCGGAATTCGTCTTGCGGTCTCATCACCCGGCGTATAAGACGACCCCCGGTTTTTGGCTCTGTAATTCGGGTGTAAAAGGTCGTCTTATACGCCGGCAAATACGGTAGTTTAAAACAATCCATAACTTTTATTCTTACAAAATTAGATAAAACCACCATACATAGTTAAAAGACATTACCATCAAATTCAGTCACAGCATAGTCTTTTCTTCATATAGAAATTATTATGTGTCAGCGTTTAGAACCAATGCATTTTGCATACAAAGCTTCCCCGGGATCTATGCTGAAATTTATCTATAGGATAGGGCTTAAGAAATTGACAAAAAATATATAATAATATCCTATACTGTTACGTAACAATTACACAAAATTGTGCCATGTATAAATTGAACAACAATAATGCAACGAGGGGGAGAAATAAAAAAAAGAGGGGGCTAAATCCAACACCCCCTCATCCTGCTCCTCCAAGGTCTCTCTTCCCCCCTCCCAAAACTACAGGGATAGTTTTAGGCACTAGTAAAATTAGGTACTGATGGAAAAAAAATGACAACAGATAAAAAATGTCAGTCAATTCATATTGGACAGATCAGATTATGGTATTGATCTCAATCTCCTTGTTCATACCTTTGGGAGCAAGGGTGTTCAAAGTAAAAATCCGATAAGTTTCCTGGCAGCACAGCCATTAGAAACATTTGGCCGGTGGTAGGATGTCAATTATGGATTCAATCACCCATAATCTGAGTTTTTTGGAGGATTGTTTGTGCTACTCAGAGAAATGGCGGGGAACACTATGTTTTATGGCATCTACAAATCTTGAAGCTTTTAGTGTTTTGAACATGTATTTCCAAGAAAGGCTATTGATAGGCTTATGGAGATCTAATAATTACATGGTCTCTCTGGAGAGTCCCATTTATTCAGAACTGCCAAGACCAGCCAAGGATAATAAAACCCGATTGAGCTATATGTATATAGGTTTCCAAGAAAGTATTATGTTGTAAGGCGAGGACTTTGGTAAGGAATTTCAGGTCACAAATGAGTAAAAAGATGGCGATATATATAATTAAGGAAAATTGTGGTATCTCTATTAGGTTTGATAATGACATCACTAATGTACGCCTTGCTCTCATCTTGAGGAAAGGACCCTCTATCTCGCAAATGTTTAAAATATAAAGCCATATGGAGGATTAGATCATCTGTAAATTGTTTTGTAATAGTTGTTAGAGAGTCCATCAGGACCCGGGGATTTATGTAAGGCTAATGTCTTGATAGCATTATGGATTTCTCCGCAAGTGATCCATAAGTTCTCTGTGGGTAGAAGTAATAGAAGGAAGATTTATGCCTCGTACACACATACGGACTTTTCCCGGCGGACCTAAGTCCAGCGGACAATCCGCTGGACTTTCCCGCTAGGTACGCTGGACTAAAAAGCGAACGGACTTGACCACACACGATCACGCAAAAAGTCCGGCGGTTCACGCGATGACATACAGCACGTACGACGGGACTAGAAAAAGGAAGCTCGAGATCCCAAACGACACCCTTTGGGCCCCGTCAGCTAATCTCGTGTGTATCGCGTGTTAGTTGACGTTTGGTTAGAGACGATTCGCGCTTCTCAGACTTCTGCTTAATTCGTTCGCTTCTGCCGTTCAGTTTGTGCTTGTGAGGTTTGTATCTGGCTTTCAGTGCGTGTGGATCAGTTCCTACCTGTTCTCAGGCCGTTCTGGTCCGCTCGTTCCTGTTTTTCAGGTCGTTCTTCATAGGCCTTGCTGTTCTTCAGTGCGTTCTGTTAAGTTGTTTGTTTGATCAGCCGACCGTTTTGAAGCCATGGAGTGTGGACGTACTCGGGAACGAGTTCGTGCTGTGCAGGGGCTCGGTGTTGCGGTTAACACCTTGGCACGAGCCCGGTCCATGAACAGGGTGAGGAGGAGTTCATGGACCAAGAATTGGTTGCGCCAGCGTGACCAATTCTCGCATATGCCTTTGCTCCGTGAGATCCGTGAGAATAATCCTGATGATTTCAGGAATTATCTCCGGATGACGGACCCCATTTTTCACCGTCTGTTGGCTTCGCTGTCCCCTTATATTAGCAGGCAGAATACCTGCATGCGGCAAGCCATCAGTGCGGAGCAGAGGCTAGTCGCCACGTTGCGTTACTTGGCGACGGGGAGAAGCTTGCAGGACCTCAAGTTCACGACAGGCATCTCCCCCCAGGCTCTGGGGCTCATTATTCCAGAGACCTGTTCTGCCATTATCCACGTCCTGCAGGAGGAATACATTAAGGTAAGTCTTCTCTTTTAAAATTACCTATGTCTTGTATGTTTGCTAATGTAGTGCATCAATGTCATCATTAGCTAATTACCATGATAGGACTATTCTATGAATGTCCCCTATTCCTTTTTTTTTTTGATTTTGGTTTTTTGTCTAGTATTTTATGGTTGACTTATCGAAATAGCTTTAAGAATGTATTATTTAGTGGGTCACATGCATATTTGCTTGCACCAACCTCCCCAGCATGGAAGCTTGGCCCCCTAAACACCCCTAGCCTAGTCACTTTCTTTGGTTAAAAATGTATATTACCAGCTCCATTGTACAGCTTTACTCACCCCCCTTTCACCCCCCTTGACCCTCAATTTTAAATTGATTGCATGTGGTTTTGGTCAGCTTGTAATTATCCCCACCCCCACACCCCCACACCCCCTGATAATTAATAGCATGTGGTTTTGGTCAGCTTGTAATTATCCCCCCCCCACACCCCCACACCCCCTGATAATTAATAGCATGTGGTTTTGGTCAGCTTGTAATTAACCCCACCCCCCACACCCCCACACTCCCTGATAATTAATAGCATGTGGTTTTGGTCAGCTTGTAATTATCCCCACCCCCACACCCCCACACCCCCTGATAATTAATAGCATGTGGTTTTGGTCAGCTTGTAATTATCCCCCCCCCCCACACACACCTTTAATTAATTGCATGTGTATTGTGTGACCTTACAATTATTTACTCCCCACCCACATCCCCATTATTATCTTCTCTGGTCCATCAGAGGGGTCATCAATCAGAGATTTGTCCCTTTTATCCTTAATCTTTTGGCTTTATTTCAAGGATTTACAAAATAAATACATATGTTCTTCCAAATTGTTTGTTAATTTGTTGCATTTAGTTTGGTGTTTTGCCTGGTTTATAATTTAAATTGTATCTTTCTGTTTGACTTCACAGTGTCCCTCCACGCCACAGGAATGGCAGACTGTGGCTTCCCAGTTTGCTGCCCGTTGGGACTTTCCCAACTGCGGAGGGGCGATTGACGGCAAACATGTGCGAATTGTGCCCCCACCCCATTCGGGGTCATACTATTGGAATTATAAGGGGTTCCATAGTATCGTGTTGATGGCGGTGGTGTCGGCACAATATGACTTTCTGTATGTGGATGTGGGGAAAAACGGCCGGATGTCGGACGGAGGAGTCTTCAACCACACGGAGTTCGGTCATCGTCTCCAGACTGGTGGGCTGGAGCTGCCACCAGATGAAGATAATGTGGAGGGACTCCCCTTCGTCTTCATTGCCGACGAGGCGTTCGGTCTGGGTGACCATCTGATGAGGCCATTTCCCCAACGATCCCTCACCCCTGAGAGGAGGATTTTTAATTATCGGTTGGCCAGAGCAAGAAGGGTGGTGGAAAATGCCTTTGGTATTATGGCCAACCGTTTCAGATTGCTCCTTACATCCCTACATCTGGCAGAGTACAAACTGAATACTATTATTCTTGCATGCTGTGTCATGCACAATTATTTACGGAAACATTCAGGAACATACTCCTTACCAATTGGCCCTGAGGCCGGAGTGGAAGGCAACATGACAGGGCTGGATAATCGCCCTCTTGGTTCGGCACCACAATCAGCCCAGCAAGTGCGGGACCTTTATTTACAGTATTTTAATGGTAGGGGGGCCATTGAAATGGCAGCAGACCCTTAAACCATCTTTTGATTTACAAAGAATAAATACAGTTATTTATGTTTGAAATATTGGTAGTTTCGTATTGTTTTGCTTTTAATTTGGCCTGTTTTATATGTTGTCCTAGTGCACATCTTAATAGTGGCAAACTTGTTTAGCGTTTAGTAAATAAGCCCCTTTGTCAATGAACCACAACATGTTTTTGTCAAACTGGTAGTATTTAAAAAGAAGAAGCCACACATTTTTGAATTTGTGCAAACATAATTTTTTTTATTATAGTGCACATCCAAACCTTTTTTTTTGTTTTTTTTTTTTTTTTTTTTTTTTTGTTGTTTTTGTTTTTTTGGTTAATTTTTTTTTTTTTTTTTTTTTAACAAGATTTTTTTTTTTTTTTTTTTTTATTTTATCTTTTTGACATTTTTTTGGTGTTTTTCTCACAACATATTTTTTTTTTTTTGGGATTGATTTTTTAAAACAAACATAAAAACATGTTTAAAAATGTTAAAAAGGGGGCGTGGCCTGACCTCGAGTGAGAATGGCAGCATAATTCCTGAGCTCCTGCTGACGGAGAGATTTCTTTACTACAACTGAGGATTTTTACCCACCTAAAACCTCTCAGAAGATGGGAACCTCTTCCCGTGGCTCTTCAGCCTCCAGATCCCGATCCCCGAGAGAAAACTCCGGGCGTCCAAGCCAGAATATACCAGAGATGTTCCGGGCCCAGGCAGAGAATATGGCGTCGTCCAGAGGCTCCTCACAGGCCTCAAGCCTGCCTCGTGACCATGCACAACGGCTCCTGCCAGAAGCTGAGGGGATAATTCTCACCCCCCAACAACCTCCCAGCCTCCATGACCTGCGCTCGATAGCTGCGGACATAAAAGACACCCTCACGGCGGCACTTACGGCAGCAATATCTGATCTCAGGGTGGATATACAGACGATCGCGGGAAAGGTTCAGGAGGTTGAAAAAATCACTTCGACCCACTCTGCGGTCCTCCGCCGCTCCTGTCAAGTAATTGATTGCCACACCATGCAACTTCGGGATATCAACCGCCACGTTGAAGATTTGGACAACCGCGGACGGCGCCACAATCTCCGCATCAGGGGACTACCCGAATCGATCGATGCTGAACACCTAATCCCTGAGGTAACAGCATTATTCAATAACCTACTGAACAGAGCACCGTCTACTCCGATCGGTATGGAGCGCATTCATAGAGCCCTGCGCCCACGGGGAAAAGATGCCGACCCCCCCAGAGATGTGGTATGTTGTGTAATTGACTACCGACTCAAGGAGGAAATCCTACACAAAGCCCGCGCTGTCAGCCCGCTGACACACAACGACGTGGATATACACCTGTTTCAAGATTTATCCACCATCACTTTGCAGCGCCGCAGGGAACTACGTCCGGTCCTGGAAGTCCTAAGAGCTAATGCAATACCGTACCGTTGGAAGTTCCCCTTCGGTCTCTCTGCCACTGCCGCTGGCCGATCGGCGCTCCTCAGAGTTCCGGAGGATCTCGACCACTTCTGCGACACACTGGGGATCCCTTTCACCGAAGCCCCTGACTGGTACGCCGAATTCCGGACGCCCGCCGCCAGAAGACCTGCACGCGAGGAAGAGATCATGGAGACGCAAGACTCCCAATCAAGCAGACGGCGCTCCCCATCGACACACCGAGACATGCTTCCGGCGCCGAGACGAGGCCGCGGAACGAGCCAAATGTCAACACCACTTCCCAGGAGAACCCGCCGAGACCATTAGATGCTCACATCATTGATCTCTACTTCTCCCGCCTGCTCAGGTACTTGCCCGTAAATCCCCCTCTCCCCCCCCCCCCCTAAGCCCTCGAGTGCTGACTCTCCCGTATGTCCTCGGTAGCCAGGTCCGGCTACATCACCACTGCATATCGCTCACCCCGATAGACACCCCCCTCTCAGTGATACCATGTCATGATACGCTGCTACCTACCCGGGATGGATGGACAAGCTGCTGTCTCTTGAGCCTAGATATCCCCCTCCTATACACTTTTTGAGCCCCGGAACACTGCCCATATGATGGGCGAAATAACTCAGTCTTTCCCTAGGATTTCTATTTTTTATTTATTTATTTATTTACTTTTTTTTATGCTCCCTCCGCCATTTTGTATGCCTCCGCGCCATTTGCGGTGATACTCCTTGTTAGCACTGCCGAGGAAATACCATAGCAACAATATGCTAGCTTCCAGGTCCTGTTCTGGCAAACTGTAGACCTCTTACCCCTTGAAGCTTGCCGGGCACCCTGTGTCTCTCACTCTCGAGTTCACTTTGGGGTTACCCCCTTGATATCTGGGGAGACCCTTTTTTTTTTTTTTTTTTTTTTTTTTTTTTTTTTTTTTTGCAGAGGTGTATAAAAATGTGCCTTCCAGCTGATGATTGCTAAATGTTCTATACATAGGGCTGCCTATTTCCTGTATGCTATTTCCCCTGGTTCATAGGTTTATGTAAAACTATTACGATACCCCACTTACCTGCAATGTGCTGGACTGTCTCCAGTGAAGACGAAATTGCCTTATATACTTCAATTTCACTGTACAGCCCTGTCGTGGGCCGGTGACGTGTGATATTGCACAATTACATTACCTGCGTGGCATTTCTCCTTACTGAGACAGGGCAATTTCTGCGGCCTTGCATAACTAAGGCTTACTTCACCTAATTTGTCGGTTGCTCTATACTATGTACATGGGATTGCATGTGTATTAGATGCGAATAGCCATTGCTTATGGATGTGCATTTAATCACTACGGAACACCACATATTTGCAATATGCTGGGCTGACCCCAGTGAGGACGAGCATGTCGCGTTATATAAATACTGTATGGATTTAACTGAACAGCCTGACCATAGGCCTATGGCATGTAATAGTGTAAGACTATTTTATTTGCATGGCTTTTCTCCTCACTGATACCTACCGGTGTGGTACGCCTTGCTAAACTGATGGCTACTCCACGTATAATATTGTCTGTTCTATGATATATACATGAGAATGCTGGTGACATGTATGCTCTTACCAAACTGTATATAGGTATGTCTATATTTCATACGGATATCCACATACTCACAGTGCGCTGGGCTGGTTTCAGTGAGGGAGGAAATGTCATGTTAAATGAATTTCACTGGACAGCGCGGCCATGGACCTATGACATGTGATACTGCACGTATTTTTTACTCGCACGCTGCTTCTCCTCACTGTGATTTGTCAGTTTAGACCCCCTAACTGAACAGATGAGTACTCCACCTACACCGACCGCGTTCCCTCCTGTGCCATGATCTCTCCCCACTCATGCTACTAGCCTCGCCCTCATACTCTGGAAACCCCCCTATGTAGAATTCTGCTCCACGCTCACCCCACTAAATGATTCTTTCGTAGGAACACACACTATACCTAAACCTACCTTAGAATTACGGTACTAATATCTGCTTGTTATGCACATCATTAGCTTTTTAACCTCTGACCTATGCTTTATTTAATTTTTTCTTTATTTTGTACTACTTTATTGTACCATTTTGTTTCTGCCTACCTTCACGGTAAACTAGATGCCTATTGGCCCTGGTAGATCGGGCCCTGACTACCTTGCGACTATCACCAAATTAGATCTGCATGGATTTAGGCTCCCTATTGCTGCCTTAGACACCCCCACTCACCTGCTCAGTGTTCCCACCATCACTCCCAGGGTACCCCTTACATCTTTTACCTTACTAGACCCTATAACTGACCACCCCTTTCCCCGTTGCCTAGTCCACAAGCTACTCGGGAACACCCCTCCTACCATACTCCCCTCACCCCTCCACACACAGGTGGCATTCTTCCTATACCGCTTACTATACCCCACATTCATGACATGATCCCCACCAGTATCCATCCTCCTCAGTTTCTTTTTTTTTTTTTTTGCACAATCCTATATCTCTCCGTCAAGCATGATGCATTATAGACACGTCTCATTCCACTCTCCACCGAGATCAGACAACCCCAATTCAGTGGTCCCCTAACTGTCCATTACTACTGTTAGTTTTATCCCCAACCACTGTACCGCCTTGGCTGTTGTGGGACTTAGCTCGTCTAGGTCCTGGGGTCAGCAAGCTGGTTCTTGCGACCCGCCATACCTACTCCTTTGCACAACTGCTCGTTTACACGCTCACACGCGTACACCTACCTGTTTTCGAGCTTTACTACCCCTTCCCCGTCATTCTTTGACTCCTTCACGCCTGTGATTGCTCAACTCGCTTTCCCCCTCCTCTGTGGACCTACTCATACCTTGCATAACCAGTCTCTGGGGACTCCGTCTCAGTCGAGCACTCGCTTCGTTCACTGGCACTCGGTTACTCTACACGTCAACCCGACCTGCTGACCACATTATGTCGTCGCCCCACACACAATCACAACCTCAAAGGAGGCCACCCAAACTGGCAGTGACAGTTGTCTCTCTCAACACGCGAGGACTCAACACCCCCGAGAAGAGGTCCCAAGTACTTCTTTCCCTCCACAGACATAAGGCAAGTGTTGCCTTTTTGCAGGAAACCCATTTCAAGACCAACTCCATTCCTAAACTTTCCAACGCACGCTTTCCCACATCCTACCATGCCACTAATCCTACTGCAAAGACCAAAGGCGTCTCTATCCTGATCGCAAAAAATTGCCCTCTCCAGGTTCAAGATACATGCATTGATGAGGAGGCTCGCTTCCTATTCGTAAAAGGTATGCTGTACGGCAAACCAGTTACTCTAGCTAATATATATGCTCCTAACACCGGGCAAGTCTCCTTCTTTACTAACACTCTACGCCAGCTTTCCGCGTTCCAAGAAGGAATGCTAATACTGGGAGGCGATTTCAATGTCCCCCTTAACCCCTCTCAGGACACCTCGACTGGTGCCTCCTCTATGCCTTACAGGGCACTTAGATCGATTAAGACACGCCTTCAGGAACTTTCGATACACGATGCATGGCGCACACTCAACCCGAATGTAAAGGACTTTACGTTCTATTCAGCACCGCACAACCGTTATTCCAGACTGGACTACCTCTTTATCTCTCAGACTGACCTACCTATGTTGACCTCTGCCAGGATACACCCTATGTATATCTCGGACCACCATCCCATTTCTCTGACGATTGAATTGACACAATCACCTCCGAGACACCATATTTGGAGACTAGACCCATCTCTCCTTACAGACGTCGCACTTTCAACTACCATTACTAAACGTTTGGAGCTGTATTTCCGAGAAAATGCCTCCCCGGAGATCTCCCCTATGATACTGTGGGAAGCCCACAAAAGTACCATACGTGGTGAACTCATTGCGATAGCTGCCAAGAGGAACAGAGAAAGGAAGTCACACATTTCCGCTTTATCCAACACAATACAAAAACTGGAAAAAGCTCACAAACGCTCTCTAGCCACAGACTCCCTGTCTGAACTTATCCAAGCACGCACTGAGCTCCTAGACGCCTTAAATAAACAGATTAGGAGAAACTACGTTCTGTCACAAAAAACCTTTTATGAATACGGGAACAAGGCTGGTAAGCTCTTAGCTAGGGCTCTCAGAACTAAAAAAGCTTCAATGACTGTACACTCTATAACAAACTCCCAGGGACTTCCCACGGCGGTCAATGACCAGATAGCGAGCCAATTCGTTCGCTACTACTCACAGCTTTACAACCTACACCCCACCACCTCGCTCACTGAAGACGCAGCTCGTCGACAGCTCATCAGGGACTTTCTTACTAAATATAATATGCCACCTTTATCTGACGCTGAGACCAGTGACCTTAACCGGCCTATCACATGCTCAGAAGTAGACGCAGTTCTCAAGCAACTGAAACCCGGTAAGAGCCCGGGCCCTGACGGCTTGACAACGGCGTACTATAAAACTTTTGCGGACATTCTGAAACCCCACTTTTTGACGGCCTTCAATTCCATCTCTTCTTCTAATCCCCCACCCCGAGACCTATTGACAGCCCACATTACAGTCATACCCAAACCAAACAAAGATCCCACTTTAGTGACTAATTACCGGCCAATCTCCCTCCTTAATGTCGACCTAAAAATTTTTGCTAAAATTCTAGCTAATCGTCTCTTGCCACTCTTACCCAACCTAGTCTCGCTTGACCAAGTAGGGTTCATCCCGGGTAGAGAGGCAAGAGACAACACGACTAAAGCAATTAATTTACACCACTGGCTGACTTCATCGACACAACAGGGATTTTTTCTCTCACTTGATGCGGAGAAGGCATTCGACAGGGTGGCATGGGACTACATGGAGGAAGTTCTCAAAATGATCGGGATACGAGATCGTATGCTCCAATTCATCATGGCTCTCTATTCATCTCCCACCGCGAAGGTCCGAGTCAATGGCCACCTGTCGAATGCCTTCTCCATATCTAATGGCACCCGTCAGGGCTGTCCTTTGTCCCCATTAATATTTGTACTCACTCTTGAACCCCTTCTCCAACGCCTGCGTGCCAACCCCGACATCAAAGGAGTGACTGTGTCTGATACCACCTACAAACTCTCTGCTTTCGCGGATGATATCCTCCTATTCCTCACTGAACCCCATGTCTCTCTACCCAACTTACTAGCAGATTTTAAAACTTTTCACACCCTCTCGAATCTCCTTATCAACTTCTCGAAGTCGGAAGCACTTAATATCTCCTTACATCAGCATACCCTTTCACTTTGCCAAACTAATTACCCATTCAAATGGAACCGCGACGCGATAACGTACTTGGGGATTGCACTCCCTTCCCGTCTATCTGACCTATATACCGCAAATTACGTCCCCATTCTTCAACGCATCCAAAAAGATCTAAAGGCTTGGTCCACTGGAGTCTTCTCATGGTTTGGCAGAGCTGCCATACTCAAAATGAACGTTCTTCCCAGACTATTATATGTCCTGCAAACGATCCCGATAAAACTACCCCAGACCTTCTTTCACTCGTACCGCAAAATGTGCACTGACTTCCTCTGGGGCAAAGACAGACCTAGACTTAGTCTAGATAAGCTTTGCTTACCAAAGCTGAAAGGTGGGATAGGCCTTCCAGATGTTGCCAAATACCATTGGGCCTGTCAACTGACGAGGATTATTGACTGGAACATTCACAAATCATCAAAAGACTGGATAAACATCGAAAACAAATTCTCTACGGTCCCTATAGGCCAACTACCGTGGATAGCCCAAGCAGTTGTACCCCGTCCCTGTAAAGCACACCCTTTAATTGCCAGTACTTTACACACATTTCAAAAATCATGCCGGACCCAGCACATCTCGTCAATGCAAAGTCCATTAACGCCTGTTCGGCACAATCCGGAATTCCCGGTGGGTATGTCAGACTCCTTCCTGGCTGCCTTCTGGCCCTATCCTACTGTTCAAGCTAGACATTTTTTTTCCAATAACGCCTTCCTCACCCGCCCCCATATACCCAGACGAGAGAATGACCAATCTTGCCCGTATTGGACCTACTTCCAGATCCGACACTTTCTGACCGACCCTACCAAACGACCTGACTTTGGCAGACGACTTACACCCTTTGAGACACTGTGTACCAAACAGGAACCGCAACGACACTTAATCTCGGAAATTTACTCAATGCTTTTTGCTGACAGTAACTCTAAGGCCAATGTCGCTACGCGGCAGTGGGAACGAGATCTATCTCTAGATCTCTCAGACGAAGATTGGGAACGTGTATTCACACATGTTCATAAAGGGACCATTAACGTTACAGCGCAAGAAAACGGCTTCAAAATACTCTCCAGGTGGTACAGGACCCCATCCAGACTCCACAAAATGACCCCGGCTATACCTCCGGAATGCTGGAGATGCTCTAACAGGGATGGCTCTCTCTTGCATATATGGTGGTCCTGTCCTCTACTACAACCTTTCTGGCAGGAAGTACATCGCCTCACCTCACAGATTACTACATACCAAATAGCCTTTACACCTGCACAAATGCTCCTACATCACTCCTCTATCCCTTTCAAACATTATCACCGTTCCCTTGTACTACATTTACTGAATGCAGCGAAACTGTGCATACCTGTGCTTTGGAAATCGCCTACTCCACCAACTATTGCGGATTGGCTTAGTCGCATTTCTAAAATCGAAGAAATGGAGAATTTGATTCACCAATCTAAGGACTCTCCCTCTAAATTCAATACCGTGTGGGCCTGCTGGCACCACTTTACCACCACGGATGAATACAGACATTTACGTTCTCCTTGTCCTCCCAAACCCCCGGACTCCCGGAGTCAGGACTAATATTTCAAATCTACCCCGACAGGTTCGCTTCAGCCCCTCCCCCTTTCCAGATATGTGACACCTCTTGGCCTTTGGTGCTGGCTACCCAAGGCTTTTTCCCTATAATGTGGGTCCACACCCTTTCCGTCTTGCCTCCTACCCCGCTACTTTCCGCAATGCCTTAACTTACCTTACTCCAGGTTTACCCGTGCCTTTCTACTGACATACATCGGAGAATGCTTGTGGTCCGAGACCGCATTCCCGGAATTGTTCCAACCTCACTCCTATAAGTAAGGAAAGGGTATAGTACTCACCCTTGTTTATTCCTTCGAGGTTTCTCTTGTTTGCCTAGCACTTAGTATTATGATAGTGTTTTACTGTAGCTTGTCTGTACTACTCGCTAATGAGGCCCCTGCCCTTCCGTTAGCGTCAGTTCGATAGTTCTCGGTTGCCAGGCTTGTTCACGCGAGCTACAATCCTGCCTTCGATATATTGCTTAGGAAATTTATCTGTTTTGCTTTACCTGCAGTGTTTCAATTACTTGTTGTTTACTTGTAACATACACTACGTTGTAAACATTGACTGTGTAAAACTGTTTGTTGTTATTACAATTTTCAATAAACCGTTCTTGGAAAAAAAAAAAAAAAATGTTAAAAAATTTAGGCTTAGCATTTGAAATTATTTACACAATGTAAAAGTCCAGAACTTACAAAGTTCAACAGGTAACCCATGAACAGTAGAAGCCAAATTTTGAATATGCACACTAATTTAACTGGAAAATGGGTAATGTCAACATGTGCTATGTTCCATCATGGGGAATCAATGGACGTGTTTTGTGTGTGAAACCCCTTCCCTCTCACCTACTAGCATTAGGGGTTGCAAACACCAAATGCGTCCATTGAGATCCCCTGATGGCACATAGCACATGTTGACATACCGTGTGCATATTAAAAATTTGGCCTCTAAAATTAGTAAAACAGCGCATCAAAAGGGGAATGAAGGACATGATTGATGTTAAGAAATGTAAAAGGGGTCTTTAGATTCTCCCCAAAACATCAATCATGTCCTTCATTCCCTGCTGCATGGTGGCCATCTCCTTCTGCATATTTTCCAGCTGCAGATTCCAGGCCATGATCTGGCCAATAAGCCTGTGGGCACTGTCAGTGGAAAATGGCTCCGCAGCTTGTCCTTCCACAAACAGATCAGCATCACCTAAAAGTTGGGTAGATAAAACACAAGAAAAAAAGTGTCAAAAACATGCAGACCTTAATTTATTAGCTCAATCTGTGTTCTGAGACACTCACTTGGTGGGGTGCAGATTTGATCCACTTCAACGACCTGTTCCGCCACATCCGCGCGCGGGCTTGGGCTAACTGCCCAATTAGTCTGGTGATGCCGGGAGGTCCTCGTAGGTTCGGACTGACGTCTGAGTCTTTTGCCCCCTATGGTAATGGAACACAAAAAGGTACACTTTTGAATCACACTGATATTTGAGTGCCAAAATAGGATTAGTAAACATTGTTTAAAAGTCTTGCCAATTATTAGCAGTTTGTTAGAAGATCCTACTTGAAGACAGAATTGAAATGTCTATCTAATGAAACTCCAATACTTAAACCGCCCTTCAACCCTAAATTTGAACTTCCGCTCATTGGATCCCTGCACCCCTGTGGTGTCTTATTTTGAACGTTTTAGGGGGATGGGTTGCAGATACCTGTGTAAGGCAGGTATTTGCACACACATCCGGCCCTAGACTCCCACAGAAGTATACGCCACATCCCGTCCCACCGTGCTGTCTGCTGGGACACACAGGGGTCCCCGAGCTCGCGCGGACCAGTCCTATTGCATTGCGCAACTGGCGCATGCCCAATAGTGACCCGGGAAGTGAAGCCGCAAACATTAATTTCATGATTGCAAGATCAGAGATTGTAGCTGCACCATCCAAGGGACAGGTGAGTGTACTTCTTTGAAAAGTCACCACCTACAGTATTTAGAGATGATGAGCATTTTTTGGGAATTGTGAGCATGAGACCCTGCTTAACATATTTATCCCCCCCCCCAAAACAGCCTCTGGAGTCCCTGTGTAAGTTACCCCTAAAACCCTTACTACAGCAGTAATTGTATAGATAGTGACAATAATAAACAACCTTACAACTCCAACAACCCAAAGCCAGGTAAACTCAATAAACGTTATGAAGACAAACGGAACTTTCATCAAATATGCGCAAGTTTCAGGTACGAATGGTAATTACATCTGCGCAAGTTTCACGTACGAATGGTAATAACATCTGCGCAAGTTTCACGTACGAATGGTAATTACATCTGCGCAAGTTTCAGGTACGAATGGTAATTACATCTGCGCAAGTTTCACGGACGAATGGTAATAACATCTGCGCAAGTTTCACGTACGAATGGTAATTACATCTGCGCAAGTTTCACGTACGAATGGTAATAACATCTGCGCAAGTTTCACGTACGAATGGTAATAACATCTGCGCAAGTTTCACGTACGAATGGTAATTACATCTGCGCAAGTTTCAGGTACGAATGGTAATTACATCTGCGCAAGTTTCACGTACGAATGGTAATAACATCTGCGCAAGTTTCAGGTACGAATGGTAATTACATCTGCGCAAGTTTCACGGACGAGTGGTAATAACATCTGCGCAAGTTTCAGGTACGAATGGTAATTACATCTGCGCAAGATTAGACATATCAAGTATAACCATAGTAGCGCACGTGCTTGACTTACTTTTTTTTGATGGCTTTTCGAATTCTCCTGTACTGATCGTGCTCCCTGGATTTGATGTCGGACCATCGCTTGCGCAGTTGATCCTTGCCCCTTCGTACGCCGAATTTCTGCTCCAGGGTGCTGACGATTGTAGTGAGAATCTTGTCCTTGCGCAAGTTGGGTCGAGGGTACGGGCCATTTTCCCCGTCGTAATCTTCCCTTTGGAGGATGTCCACCATCTCCACCATCTCTTCAAAGGCCATATTGGTGGCCTTATATCTGCTGCTGGATGCAGATGTGTTGGCTTCTTGGCTTTCCTCCGCGCTACTGGCTGAGAATGTGTCCGCCATATTCATGAATTTATTCACCAACAATGCAACGAGGGGAAGCGGGGCGGGAATACTCGTCAGGAGGAACGTCATGGGCGGGCGACGCGGAGGACGCAGGCGGACTTCGACGCGTGCGCAGTGTATATAAGGCTGTTTGAGGGGCCCACGTGTTCCCGAACGGAAGTAGCGAGCGCTCTGTACGAAGGTAAGTGTTTTCTAGGATGCATTACTGTGTTTTTTTTTGGGTTTTGGGCCAGCATTTTTTAAGGATATGTGTGTGTTGCTGCCTGTGTGTAGGGGTTGCTGCCTGTGTGTAGGGGTTGCTGCCTGTGTGGATGTGTTGCTGCCTGTGTGGATGTGTTGCTGCCTGTGTGTAGGGGTTGCTGCCTGTGTGTAGGGGTTGCTGCCTGTGTGTAGGGGTTGCTGCCTGTGTGTAGGGGTTGCTGCCTGTGTGTAGGGGTTGCTGCCTGTGTGTAGGGGTTGCTGCCTGTGTGTAGGGGTTGCTGCCTGTGTGTAGGGGTTGCTGCCTGTGTGTGGGTGTGTTGTGTAATGTTTGGTAAGAAAAACTGGTTGTGCGTTTTAAGTAACATTTGTGTTTTTGGTCTTTTGTATTGCCATTACTAACAAAACAGAAACAAACATGTCAGCACCCCAGTTGAATCCATTCAAGGACCAGCAGTTCATGTCCGAATTCATTGCCCTGTACAGAAAAAATACCAACCTGTGGCAGCTCAAGAACCCTTTATATGGCAATAGGGATGTCCGGAAGGCAACACTGGGGCCACTTGTGGCTTTTGTGAAGACTAAAGTCCCCAACGCAAACACCAAGTTTGTGGAAGCCAGAATTGCAAGTTTAAGGCACATGTACAAGCGGAGCGCAAGAAGATTGAGGAATCAGTCAGATCAGGAGCAGCAGCAGAGAATGTTTATGTACCCAAGCTGTGGTACTACAACCAACTGAATTTTATAGGTGACCAGATGGAACCCAGGCAATCACTGTCCACTCTTCCCTCCACCCTTCCCTCCACTCTTCCCTCCACTCTTCCCTCCACCCCAGCTGAGGCTTCCACGGAAGGAGAAGACCCCTCCACCTTGGAGCAGGCTGATGCGCCCAGCTGGAGCCAGGTATATATTTAGTAGCCTAAATTGTGATTGTGTGAATATTAATGCTGTAAACGTTAAAATGTGAAACAATTAACACCCTGAACTCAGAATTGTGAAAAAAACTGACAAAAATTCAGCACACTTCTAAAAAGTGTTGGTGCAACATATCGATACATATATAGTGTATACATACATCCAGTAGTGGCAAAAAAAGCGTTAGACAACATTGGTGATCTGCTTGGAAAATGCAGGGGTCCAAATGATAGCCTTTTGGATCTTTTGGAAAATTTAGATGCTCGTTCCTAAGTTTACAATTGAAGGATTGAGGAGGCCAGAAACCACAAAACAGGTGTTTGATTTTTGTTTTTATTTGCACACAGGATGAGCTGACCCAGGATGATGCCGGGACAAGTGGTATGGAGGAGGAGGACATGACCAGCGAGAGCCAGGAGGTGGCTGGGCCCAGCACGAGCCAGAGTGACAGCCAGACCCAATTAAGAAGTCTACCTCCACCCCTGCCCTTACCCCCAAGAAGGCCCAGGAGGATGACCATTGTTGAGGAGGAATCACTCCAACTGATTCGGAAGGCGAGTGCGATTCTCGACAAACCCCCCCTTCCAGAAGAGGCCTATGCCAGCTACTTGTCCAGCAGGTTGCTGGAAATGGAGAGGGGCCAACGGCACCTGTGTGAGGGCCTCATTTCTGAGGCAATTAGGGGGGGTTTGAGGGGTGAATTACGAGAATCCACCCGCCTGACCCATGAAGGCCCGACACCAACTTCTCCTCCTCCTCCTCCTCGTCTTCCTTCTTCTCCTCCTCCTCCTCCTCCTACTCCTCCTCCTACCACAAGTCAGCCTCCAAGGAAGCGTGCAGGGAAGACTGCAGGGAAGAGTGCAGGGCAGCGTGGTGGGAAGAGTCGGAAGTGATTGCCTGGCTTCAGTCTGGTCTCACAGAAGACACAGGCTGTTGTAGTGCCACAGCTTGGGGACATAGATGTCATCTGCTGCTGTTCCTGGTCTGTCTGATTCCTGGTCAATCTTCTTGTGCTCCCTATATTGGATGAAATGTGCCCAAGCTTAATTTTTGGCTTCACAAACTTGGTGTCTGCCGTTGGGGCAAAAAGTCTTCACAAAATCTACAAGTGGCTCCAGTGTTGCCTTCCTATTTTGTTTTGCCTTGTTTGTTTTAACCAGAATAAATGGTCATTTAATTTTCATCAAATAATGATATACGTGCTTGTTATTCAAAAACATAGTTTCTTTAGGAGTAGGCAGGTACATGTCTAAACATTCATTTGACAATACAAGTGTAAAGTGCAACTTCAATGGAACTGCAAGTGCAGTCGCTGGAAAGGTGAGGGTTAAGATCTGAATTAAGGGCAAGCTCTGCTGACTCCACAATTGTATCATGTGTAATAACTAATCCTTTTGATAACCAACAAATAATAAAAAATATCTATATAGAGATATATTTACATATATAATATATATATATATATATATATATATATATATATATATATTTTTATACACGTATAGATCTATATATCTATATATATTAATATATATATATATATATGTAGATATCGATATATATTTTTTTGGGCTTATTGAGAAATATAGATATATTTTTCATTTGGTGATTTGGATATCTATATCTATATCTATATCTATATATATATATATATATATATATATATAGAGATAGAGATATAGATATAGATATATATATATATATATATATACAAATATATAACTTCACTAAAGAATGCTGAAGAAAAAACGTTCGTGAGTACTCTGCGTGAATATACAAGCAGCAAGGCAAAATCATTCTTCAAGTACGATAACATACAAATCCCGCTGTCAGAAAAAAAAAAAAAAAAAAAATTCAGCAGCGTGACGATTGTGCGAGCTTCAAAACGAAGGCTAGTTTTACCAGACCGAGCGAGTCCGTGACATAATAGCTACTGAGCATGCGTCCTTTTTGGTACGCCGGACCATACTACACACGACCGGATTATCCGCTGGACTGCCAAGTCCAGCGGATAATTTGAGAACAAAACCTGAAACTTTAGTCCGCCGTACTTTGGCCAAAAAAAGTCCGCCGGCGCCCACACACGAGGGGATTATCCGCTGGACTTCGGTCCAGCGGATAATCCCGCGGGATAGTCCCTTCGTGTGTACGCGGCATTAGGGATACCAAAAAGTGGCAAGAAGAAGGAGTAACATTCCCTGCTTCTTCCTCTGGTCTTCTTTTTCTTCCTCTTGTCATCTTCTTCTTCCTCTGGTCTTCTTCTTTCTCCTGTCTTCTTCTTCTTTCTCTGGTCTACTTATTTCTCCGGTCTTCTTCATCCAGACTTCTTCTTTCCCCGCCTCTGCTCCCAGTGCAGACCCGCTGAAAAAAACAACCTCCTCCGACGCTGGGTCCTGCCCATCTGTCCGCTTTGATGTCATAAATTTCTTATATAACTATGAGGTAGATGAGCCTGCCCCCAGGGTCTCCAAATGACACCATCCAATGGCCACGCCCCAAGGTTATATAAGAAATGTTCAACATTGGAGCGGAGAGATAGGCGGGAGCAGCGATGGAGGAAAAAGAACACTGGACGAAGAAGACCAGAGAAAGAAGAAGACCAGATAAAGAAGAAGAAGACCGGGGGAAGAAGCGTGGGAAGAAGAAGATGGAGGAAGAAGTGGGGAAAGAATAAGATCAGAGAAAGAAGCGGGGGAAAGACTTGTCAAAAGCTGTCTCTTGTCTTTTGTCACACTACACTACTTTTTTTGGTGAATGGGTAGGGGTACAATGTACCCCATACTCATTCACATGGGGGGTCGGGATCTGGGGGCCCCCTTGTCAAATAGGGCTTCCGGATTCTGATAAACCCCTCACCTGCAGACCCCTACAACCACCGGACAGGGTTGTAAGGAAGAGGCCCTTGTCCCCATCAACATGTTGAGGACATGCAACCTGGTATGGTTCAGGAGGGGCGCTCGATCGTCCCCTAACTTTCCTGACCTGCCAGGATGCATGCTTGGATAAAGGTATGGTTTGGATATTGGGGGGTTTTGTTTTGGCGTAGGAGTGTCCCCTTCAAATCTAAAATCACTGTAAAAATTCTGTACTTGCGTTTTGGATGTGGATTGATTGAAGTCTATTACATGCAAAAAGCTGCATGCTGTGGGAAAAAAAGTCTCTGAACCTTTCCAAAAATGTAGAGGCACAAAAATGAATTAATGTGAATGTGTTCCATAGAAACCCATGTTAAAAATAATGTCCTGCATTTCTGCAAAAAGCAAAAAGCATGAAAAAACACATTCGTGTGAATGGAGCCTAAAGGATGGAGCATAATGCAACTCTTGTAAAGCTACAATATTGGCTCCCAAAGATCGGTAGTGGATAAAGGCCTTAATACGCTTTGAAGGTGAAGAGGGTCCTTCAAATGGGGGGACACATAGACACAGTATAATTATACATAATCACAAAATATCTGACACCATAAAGCCCCATACACACGGTCGGACAATCCGCGGACCAGGTCCGTCGGACCATGTCCGTCATACTTTGTCTGATGTTGGTTTTGCGTACACACGGTCGGACAAAGTTGTCGGAAAATCCGATCATTTTGAACGTGGTGACGTTTGTTGCCTACGACGGGACAACGTAGAGGCTAGTAGCCAATAGCTTTGGTCTTGTAATGTGATCTGAGCATGCGTAGCACTTTGTCCGGTCGGACAACCGTACACACGATCGGGTTTGGTGTGATCGGACCGGGTTGACGGCAAATCTTTCCAGCAGGAGATAAGACTTTGTCCGTCGGACAAACCGACGAACACTGTCCGATGGTGCATACACACGCTCTGATTTTTCAACAACCTTGTCCGATCGGACAGAATCCATGAAAAAGTCCGACCGTGTGTATGGGGCTTAAGAACCACACAAAACAGATGTTTAGCTAGCTATGCGAGGGAAAAAAAGCAAATAAGCTTGCTAAAGATTACAGTGAAATATAATTCCTGTAACACAGCAGTGCAGTCCACATACAGTGCAAGTCACTGAGTGAAAGCAACAATGAGCATCTTCAAAAAGCACAAAAACAAAGCTTCTGATCAGATCTCAAAAGTTAGTAGAACTGTGGAAGAACGGCAAAGACTAATGTCCAATGTTGTAACCGCAGAGAAGCGATTTCAACAAAAAATATTTTGATTGATTTTGTTGCTCCAAAGCTAAATTTGGGTGCAGTTTTGACAATTTCTGGATAAAAAATGTCTCATCTTTACCTCATCAAATGTGGCCTACTAACATGGCTGAATGACAGCATGTCTTTTTATTTTTCAAACTTGTGTCTCTAAAATAATCCACTGAATTTTTTATTTCTGAATATATTATCTTTTTAATTAATTTTTTATTTTTGCATAATGTTTTAATTTTAAGCAATGCTGTAAGATATTTCTTGCATACAGACTAAGTATACTTAGAATTTCACTACTCTTGAATATGGGGATACTACACATGTGCCACTTTTTCAATGTTTGTCCTAATTACATTATATATGACACCCAGTCAGGATAATTGACCCCTGCTGGGCTTCCAGTAAGATAATCCTTATTAATTGCGATGACCCATCCAATATCAAAAAACTTTAATGTCCAACAGAAGCTGGTTAACGACCGGCTTTTACTGAACAGGCATGCTGGAAAACAAGTATCCACTCAGCGCTTGCAGCCAATGGCTGTAAGTGCTGATCAGTGTGTTCTGACGGGCAGCCTCCCTGTCAGAACACAATAGATCAGCGGGGGGAGATTGCTGTACTAATGTTGCTTAGTTAGTACAGTGACCTCTCCATTTTTTTCCGTTCCGCTCATTGGGTTGAACAAAAAAAAATAAAAAATTCCCCATATGTGCCTAGTGTTAGGGGCATCTGTTCCATGTATTTCCACAGGATCCAGTATACTAGTTGTGCTGATGGTGATTTTAAATAAACATACAATTTGGGTCCCTTACATTATTTAGGTTGTATTTACTATAGTTTTGGTGAGCCTGTGATGTCATTACAACAAGGGAGATGTGCAATTGTCTGTTTTATGATTGGTGGATGGTATATTAAATATCACTCTACTACTTACTGCACTTATCCATTGCCTGAAAAATTGGTCCTGAGCATCCCTGAAACCACACTACTTTACACTGTGATATGATCATTTTATTAAATGAATGCTGTTTTGGAGGTCTTGGGTTTGTTGGCAACATATCATAATCAAAGCAATTAAATTATTACATATAAGGAAAGTTTCAGGGTTACTACAGGGACTCCTTTATCAAGTCTGAGAATTTGACAGATATAACTGGGCTCTCTTCCATACAATTTTTTTTTGTTCATTCATTTTATTTAGTAGGGCTTCACTTGCTTCAATGTCCTCTACCAAGCAAAACACTGCGTAAATTAGTAAATTATACCACTGAAATCTATAACTGAGTTTTTTTTTTTTTTAAAGCGGCAGTATGGTCACGTGAGAACATACTGCTGCTTTATAAATGTACCCCATATGTCATGTTTTCATTCAATAGTTTTGATATTACAACCTTCCCCTTCTTCAGTGTGCAAAATAATTGTGAAATGATGATGACATGTGTAGTGCTATTTCTACTAATCTTCAATAAATATGCATAGATATCTATCTTCAGCTATGATTCAGCTACATTATTAAATTACAGTAAAGTTCCAGATACATTCATCACAGGTGTGGTTCTTTTCCTTCAGAATGGATTGTGCCAGCATTTTAAAGTGCATTGTAAAACAGAAAAGGGTTTTATTGCACAGGTCAATATGGGAAGGAGGGTGAGGTGTGGATCAGGACATTCCCAAATATAAAGCTAGGTCTCAGTCTTTTCTGAATCCCTCAGTCTCTTTCAAAGTCTTTCATTATTGCCTTCAGATCTCAGACTGTGGTAAATGGACTGCATTAGAATGCATGCTCCCTGATGACTAAAGATTAGTACACATGGGCCGAATGTCAGGTGGCATTGCCGGTTTGGCTGGCTTCTGTCAAAGAGGCATGACTGGTCTGCCGACCAGCATCCCCAAATGCCTGCGAGCTCTGACTGGTGTGTTCAGCCACCCCCATGTCAGAACAATAGCTCAGAAGGGGAAATCGATGTACTAACATTGGAGCATTAGTACAGAGGCCCCTCCTGAGCTCTTCAGTTTTTTTTTTCGTTCAGCCTGCTGGGTTGAACGAAAAAAAACTCACAGTGTGTACCAGACTTAAAGTGATTTTAAATAATCACCTTCTAAAACAACCCATTCTGTTTAAAATAGAAATGAAAGGCAAAAATTTGTGTATAGATATATAAAAAACATTATCAATACCTTGTTTTCCCTTTTATTATAAGTGATCCAGTTTTCTCTATTCTCAGCTGCATAAGAGCTGAGGGAAGAGAAGCAGCAGTACACTGAGCTGCCCAATGAATGGCTGTGTGGGGGGGGGGGGGGGGGTGTCAGGACAAGTTTGATCATTGGAGGACAGCAGTCTGAGTTCCCAACATAGCTAGGGAACTCACCACGATGTGTTCTCCTGCTTAGTGTGTTCATTTTTTGATAGGAAAGCAGAGGACTGGCAGGAACACCAGGGATTTCACACAAAGTAAGCAATAGAAAGAGAACAGGATACTTTTTCATACAAGTACATGGTACAGCAGGCACTTATCAGGAATAAAAAAAAATGTTGAGGTAACAAACACTTTAAGGCTCAAGTCGAGTCTCAGTTTTACATCCAGGGAAGGAAAGCATTGAAATGTTCCTGTGTAAAACTTACCACTCAATCACATCCTTCAATATCTGTATATCTCTATATGTGAGGGGACAATTGCAGCGTGCTTCCCCTAGGCATTATGCTCTTGTCTTCCTGCAGCCATGTATCTTCAGGTGTTCCTCCCAGGAGGGGGAGATCCCTGCATCCTGCCATGAGCCTAGGCCCAAGGCCTAAGAGAGACTAACTCTAAGCTGACATGCTCAAAGGACAGAGTCCCATGAGTGACATTAAAAGTTGTTGTAAAAAAATACTTTAACCTACAGGTAAGCCTAGATTAAGTCTTACCTGTAGGTGCAAGAAATATCTCCCAAACCTAAAAGGTTTAGGAGATATTTGCACAAATAGCAGCACCGATGTCTACGGCGCATGCGCTGTAGACATCTGGCGCAGGCGCACTGAGCGTGCAGTTTCTAACAGTGATCATGCCATTAGTGGCGGCACCATCGCGCATGCGCAGGAGTGACATCATCGTGGCTCCGGCCAGTCAAAGCGCTGGAGCCGCGATACCCGGAAGTCACTCCGGGATAGATGCCATAGTTGGAGGAGGCGAACAAGGGCCAATGCAGGGGCTTCGATCTCAGGTAAATAATTCATAATGAGCTAGTATGCTATTCATATTAGTTCATTGTGCCTTTGTCTTGCAGGGTGTATTTTTTTTTCAGAGGCTTTACTTCCTCTTTATTAGTTCTTCTAGCAGGTATATAAGGTTTCCCAGACCTACTATTTTGCTGCGCTATCAAAACCTTCAACACAGAATATATTTCTCTAGCACTGAATGAAAAATAGTGATTTTGCGCTAAAGTGCATCAAGCAATGTATGTGTGTATGTGAACCAGTCTATAGCCAAATATGTGTAATAAATAGTCACTCAAGGCTCAAAAAACGTGGTAATAAACACATCAAATAAATCAATAAAGAAATATCATATAGTGGATGTGGCAATAATAATCACATAAAAATATGATTAAAAAAGTGCATCAAGTGCTAAAATCCAAATAATGAATAAAACCAATACAATCCAAAATATCTAAATCAGTGAAAAATATTAAATACTAAAAACATAGACCATGAGAACCACAGTATAATAAAAATATGAATGAATGGAAATAAATAAATTAATAATTAATTAAATGTTGATGTAAAATCGAGTCCATCAGAGGATTATATAACTGAAGAAACACGATAATGGTGACCCCCTTAGGATGACACTCTCAAAGTCTCTAATATCCTTAGAAATAATGATTCAGACTATCTTCAAACAGTGGGGGGTGTTGGGTGGTGAGGACCTAATCCTGAATGGTGCTCGCTAGCCTCTCACCTCTCAAACGATCAAAATACGCATCAAAGCCAGTATAGATGATCAGCTGCAATTCCGGATCCCTCCTTAGATGTCTCCAAATCAAGTAATCAATCCGTTCCACACATGGGGGGGGGGGTGATTTCACTTCCTCAAAGTCGTGGACTTTGGTTCTCATGGTCTATGTTTTTAGTGTTCAATATTTTTCACTGATTTAGATATTTTGGATTGTATTGGTTTTATTCATTATTTGGATTTTAGCACTCGATGCACTTTTTTAATCATATTTTTATGTGATTATTATTGCCACATCCACTATATGATATTTCTTTATTGATTTATTTGATGTGTTTATTACCACGTTTTTTGAGCCTTGAGTGACTATTTATTACACATATTTGGCTATAGACTGGTTCACATACACACATACATTGCTTGATGCACTTTAGCGTAAAATCACTATTTTTCATTTCTTGTACGGGTTTGTGTTTACTCTTAGATTTTGCAGCTTGGTTTAGGAACTTTTTCCACATATAGCATTAGTGTTCACATTTATTTATAATTTAATTTTTTTGTATTCACTCACTCATCTATTTTATTAATATAGTTTCTAGTTCATTAAAAATAGCGCGAAGGACACCCACACTTATTTCTCTAGCACACCTTGTTGGAGCAAGCTTAGCGGGACACTCATGTTGAAGCCAGTTAAAGGGGTTCTATGCATTAAGGTGAAAAAACATACGACAATGCCGGCCCCCCCATTTTACTTACCTGACCCCTCGAAAGTCCTGCGCTTGCCCCGACATCGTCTTCGCCGTTCAGCCTGGCCGTGGCTTGGTTACAGTGGATGGATTGAAATGCTGTCTATCACATCCAATGATGCGGCGCGCCGGGTGGGCGTGGCCGAGCGATACAGTGAGCGGCTATGGCCACCGGCTGTATCACGGGAGCGCGCCCGCAAGCACTTCTCACCATGCGAGGGAGCTCACATGAACGTGAGAAGTACTTGCGGGGGGAGCAGAGGCAGCCGCCGAGGGACCGCAGAAGAGCAGGTTTGGGCCACTCTGTGCAAAACGAGCTGCACAGTGGAGGTAAGGATAACATGTTTGTTATTTAAAAAAAAACAACCTTTACAACCCCTTTAAGCAGGCCATACATTATACAATTGTCTTTGTTTCAACCACAGGTTGACATGTCAGTGTTGATGAGGAAGTCCCTTCAGCCAGTGCAACAGAAACTGACCAAATTTAAATCCATCTATGGCCAAATTTCGGCTGAGTACAGCCCACTGCTAACAACAGAATTCACAAAAATACAAAATGACATTTATTTTAAATTTTTTAACCTTTTTTTTCTTATCTTTAAAGCTTGTAATATTGTAAAATCAAAAAACTTCCCTTTAATGCAGATATTTATAAAACGCTAAACAGTATTGTACACCTGAAATTCTCTAAAATAGCTAATCATATCGGACAACATGGACTTCACTGTTATAACCGCAGTTTTCTGCACAGTTGCTTCTGTATGTACTGTGCATTGTGTAGAATAAAATGTTGGAAAATAAAGTTTAACACTACCAGAGAGATTATGTCCACTGAGTATTCTATTTTACTCTGGAAAACAGATTTTCTGTGTGTTTAAACTTCCCAGAGGAAAGTCAAATTCAGTGAAACAAGAAGAAAATACAAACCCACAGGGTGTAAAGATAGCAGAGGTAAGCACCTTCTGTGGTTTACACTGAAGCCTTGAGGCTTCAAATTTTGTGCTCAGAGCAACAATTGGTTTATGCAGTGTTCTTTATTGTCAGTTTCATTCAAATTGTTTACAGTTTTATTAACCTTTGCTGTACTCTTCTTTTGTTTCTGCATTACAAAGATTTTCTTATTGGAAAGAAGACTGAAGAGAAGAAAAGGAAATAGCTTAATCTGGGGATTTATAAAGCAAGTTTCACACAGAATGAGGCAGATATTTACTGCAAATCAGGCTTCCTCTTCCTCTTGTTGACCAAATGATTTGCAATAGTTTTGCATGTATTTGTAATCTTTGCCATCTTAAGCAGTCAACTGTGATAGTTTTACAACCATGTTTGTAGTTGGGGCCTAGTGCACCCGTGCATGTGGGGTAACACTCGTGCAGAGTGCGCTCATTAATGCCCTGGACCAGGTGGTGACTGCGGGCATGTGAACAATCAAACATTAGGGCAGTTCCCAAACTTAGAGATGAGCTTTCACCAAGTGCAGAGTTCCTCCAAAAACCGACTTGTCCCATGTCACTACACACTATACTTTGTATGTTTGCATTAGGAGGGACACGCTGAGCCTACATTCACTCCACCAGTTCAGTGTACCCCTGTTAACTGACTTCCAGTAACAGAATAGGGTCTCACCAAGCACCCAGTGCAGACCTCATGCATGCTCTCACTTAAAGTGGATGTAAACCCGAAAATGTTTTATTTTTTTTCGTCTGGCACAATATAGAGTATGGGATTTCAGATCAGCTGTGCCCAGTCTTGCCACGAAGAGTTAATCCAGCTCTGAGCAATCCTCATATCTTTTTTCAGTGAAATAAAATGGAAAAACTGTGAAAACTTTGTCCGTTCTTCCCCCTTGCTGTGATTGACAGGTGATTTACATATCTCGTGCACTATCCTAAGACATGCATTATTTTTAAATTCCCACCCCCACTCCTTTCTTCAGCAGCTCTGCAAGGATTGGCTGTTCCACACCTCAGCATGCTGAAGTAATGTGGGGACTTTTCTGGGTTTTGACTGGATGTTAGGGATCATAGCAGAAGTTCAGTGTAAGAAATACACAGGAGAAAATGCATGTTGATAAGGGGAGTGTAGAGGTGGGTGGGGAGTCTACTGACATCACGACTCCACCCACTGAGCCCTGGAAACAGACCCACCCACAAAATCTGCAGTTTTTCGGGTCTCATAGCAGACAGAGGGGTGACATTTGACAGATAAGTATACATGCAGGAGGCATGTATATCCTTCTATATAACCAATATTGCAGTAGTTTAGAAAGGATGAGAGTGGTTTTACATCCACTTTAACTATGTCCTTCCCATACCACGTGACCAGACCATAGATCTCTGTAATGCTGGTCTGCTCCTGGTTGCTATGGGAGATGGACTGCTGGGGAGGAGGCCAGAACATTGACCCCCCTCACTACTGGAGGTACCACGCTTAACCGCTTGCCGACTGGCGCACGACAATGTACGTCGACAGAATGGCACGGACAGGCATAAGGGCGTACAGGTACGTCCCCTTTAAGATGCCGCCGTGCCATCGCGCCGGTCGGGACCCATGTGAGGCCGGCCGCGGGTCCCGCGGACTCGATCGCCGCTGGCATACCCGCGATCGTCTCGACGGGAACGCTGAACTGGGAGATGTGGAAATAAACAGCATCTCCCCGTTCTGCCTAGCAACTAGTGACGCCGATCTCTGCTCCCTGTGATTGGAGCAGAGATCAGCATTCACCAGCTGACAGCCACGCCCCCCCCCCCCCCACAGTAAGAAACACACCTCTAGGCACACTTAACCCCTACACTGCCACCTAGTGGTTAACCCCTTCACTGCCAGTGTCATTTACACAGGAATCAATGCATTTAAATAGCATTGATTGCTGTATAAATGACAATGGTCCCACAAATGTGTCAAAAATGTCCGATGTGTCCGCCATAATGTCGCAGTCACAATAAAAATCGCTGATCGCCGCCATTACTAATAAAAAAAAATTATTAATAAAAATGCTATAAAACTATCCCCTATCTTGTAAAGGCTATAACTTCTGCGCAAACCAATCAATAATCGCTTATTGCGATTTTTTTTACCAAAAATATGTAGAAGAATACGTATCGGCCTAAACTGAAGAAAAAAATTTTTTTTTTTTATATATTTTGGGGGGATATTTATTATAGCAAAAAATAAAAAAAAAGAATGCGTTTTTTTCAAAATTGTCGCTCTTTTTTGTTTATAGCGCAAAAAATAAAAACCGCAGGGGCGATCAAATACCACCAAAAGAAAGCTCTATTTGTGGGAAAAAAAGGACGTAAATTTTGTTTGGGAGCCACGTCGCACGATTGCGCAATTATCAGTTAAAGCGACGCAGTGCCGAATCGCAAAAAGGGGCCTGGTCCTTTGGCTGCAAATTGGTCCGGTCTGAAAGTGGTTAAAGGCTGGCTGCTGTAGCTTGTTCCTTTTCTTGGTTACCCATTGCAACTAGACTCCTTCCTTTTTTTGCTCGAAACTAACTAAATGCATTGCAACCTGCCTACATGTGTAACAAAACAGATTTACCACCTAAAATATATGCATGACCTAAGCAGTGATCAGGGGCCATGCCTTAAGTTGCACAATGCTACATCTGAGCAGCGGAAAGTAAAGATGGGTCTCTTTACAGTTAGGGCTCATTCTCACATGTGGAAATCCTTCCCGACCATCTGCAAAATGATCTGAAGTGGATCGAATTTCATAGAGCAGTTGACAGCTGTCTGGGAGGTGATATTTTGCCTCCTCACTGAATGCTTTAACTCTAAAAAAAGCCGAACCGCTACAACCGCTTGCAACTCAACCCTTTTAACTTCAATAGGGTGCCTTTAGTGGCTGTACTGCCCACCGAATATGATGGGGGTTTATTTTTTGCTGCAGCCGTAGAGCAAAGCAACACAGCCAGAGCTTATGTAAAACCCTGATTGACTGCATGTCTTTGTTTAGGTGATTGGTCTGAGGTGGTAAAAGTGCAGCTCAACCACCTGCTTTTACCACCCCCTGGCCAATATGAATGAGCCCTTAATTTCACTCAAAATCTGTGCCATTACTATTAAATTTTCATTACTATGCTACTTGAAAAGATTAACCATTCCCCTTTTGCAAATCAGATTATGTTTCATCTAAAGCAAGACTATTGTTCTGGAAACATCTTCAAGAAATTTACAAAGATTCTTGCAACCATATACATTTAAAACACATGCATTTTTGTTTTTCTTATTTTATGAATATTACCTGGGTTTTTGATTATGTTGTATTGTTGTTCTGTCATTTTTTAATTGAATAAAAATAATTAAATTAAAAAAAATAAAAACGCATGCATTTACAGACACCTCGGAGAGAGGAATATTTCACCATGGTACAGCAGTACCCACAACTGGGAAAGGGATGTATTATTTAGGGAAGCAATGCCATAGTAAATTTGTATCACAGCCTTACTTTCCTTGTTTTCCATTGTCTTGCTATGTGGAAAAATGGATACATCTCCAGTATTGTTTTAAAAAGCATTTAAATGTAAGTATGACTTGACCACATAACTGACCACAGGAGCAGAACAGAAAATGAAGCAATGTGCTGCATGTCCAACTTTTTGGTGGGGTACATCTGGGGGCCTCCTTATCTTTAAAGAGCAAATGCAATATTCCCCACGCACTTGTACAAGAAACTGTCTGTCCAGTAGTGCTGGGTGCTGTAATGACCATAGGCTGGAAACCATGGATATTAAAAGTGAAGACATGTCATGAGCACACCAAGGATTCCTCAAAAGGCTTCAAAGATTTATTATCGTGGTCATATGATAAACATACAGCAACATTTTGGAGCCTCTTACCTGATGAAGGGGCCCTCTGTGGCTTCAAAATGTTGCTGTATGTTTATCATGTGACCAAGATAATAAAGCTTTGTACCCTTTCAAGGAATCCTTGGTGTGCTGATGACATTTCTTCACTTTTATCTTTAAAGGGGGCTCCTAGATTCTGATAAGCCCCTAACCTTTAGACCCCCATAACTACCTGGCTAAGGTTGTGAGGAGGTATGTATGTAATACCCTGGATCTGGAGAAACATCGGAAGAGGTTGTTGTGGAATGTGGACTGCATGGGAAAAGATCCATCTATCCCCTAGGGCCAAAGCTGTTCCTTATCCCACCAGGATATCTCCAATAAAGAGGAAGACAGCACACATTGCCATGATTAGGGTCTATTCCTGAGGTGAGAGGCTAAAACACACTGGGTGGGGATTTTTGAATGTTATCTACAGGCTATCATCACATCCTTCCCTGTTTATTTGCACTTTGACACTTCCCTCATGTTAAATCTAAGAACCCCTGTAAGATTTGCATGCTTTCTGGGGCTCCCTTATAGAGATTTTCCACCATTTTCTTCCCTTGAATGTCCAGACAGAGAGTAATGGAAGACCTTCAAAAGGGAAACAGGCAACAATACAAACTCAAAAGGGATACAGGCAGCAATACAAATTGATAACGTAAATAAAAAATTCACTGCACCGGCTATAAAAAATCAATTAAGTGGCGAGCAAAAAAAGTGACTGGTGGTCACTCTCAAACTACTTGAATATATGTACTGTACTACAAAAAAATATGAATGTGTAACATACCATATTCAAAAATAAAATTGCAACTAGAAAAATAATGTGACAAACACTCCAAACTAATAATAAAATATCAAGTGCAATGGTAAATTGTACATCACCAAATATAAATGTGAATAACATAACATAAAGCTCTACAGTTAGCAGTGCTGAAGCAAACAGTGCAAGTCCGTGAATCAATGCTGCCTGTAAAACAGTCTATAAAGGAATATGTGCCCGCAGAAATGGCCACCACTTTTATTCACTTTTGGGCATTTTTTCACCTTGAAGTATGACCCTCATCACAAAGGCCACATAAGCACACACTCAGAACATAAATCTCCAGTCAGGCATCAGTGGAGGGAATGAATACTGACAAAATATCAGTCCTGGAGCTTTCCACACAAGTGTCTTCAGGAAATTAACTTGAAGATCAGCCCAGCCATTTCAACCAAATCACCACACTCCACCACACCACAATGAATGTAATGAGATGAGAACTGCATATACAGTAAAACCTTGGTTTGAGAGTGTTTTGCAAGACAAGCAACATTTTAAAATAAGTTTTAACTTCATATACAAGCGATGTCTTGATATACAAGTAGTGTCATGTCACAATTGAGTATGAAAGAGAAGAGAGGCCCCTCTTAAGCCCCATACACACGGTCGGACAATCCGCGGACCAGGTCGGTCGGATCCTGTCCGTCATACTTTGTCTGATGTTGGTTTTGCGTACACACGGTCGGACAAAGTTGTCGGAAAATCCGATCATTCTGAACGTGGTGACGTTTGTTGCCTACGACGGGACTACGTAGAGGCTAGTAGCCAATAGCTTTGGTCTTGTAATGTGATGTGAGCATGCGTAGCACTTTGTCCGGTCGGACAACCGTACACACGATTGGATTTGGTGTGATCGGACCGTGTTGTCGGCAAATCTTTCCAGCAGGAGATAAGACTTTGTCCGTCGGACAATCCGACGTACACTGTCCGATGGTGCATACACACGGTCTGATTTTTCAACAACATTGTCCGATCGGACAGAATCCATGAAAAAGTCCGACCGTGTGTATGGGGCTTAAGTGTAGCAAAATGGTTACATTTAATGAAGGTACAACATTTAGCAAGTCACATGGTTGATGATTAAAACAGGCACATCTAAGTATGCAGGCATCTTGGGGTAAAGCTGTCCACATAGACAATCCTCCACACCACCATCAACGTCATCCCTTCCATGCTGCGTTCCATGAGCGCTTCAAGCCTCACTTTCAAATCACTCTACTGCAGGGTAGTCTTCCTGGTTACGATTGCAGACTGACAGCTGTAAGAGCGACGGCGCGGAGGACAGTCTATGTGGACAGCTTTACCCCAGGTGCTTACAAACTTACATGTGCCTCTTTTGATCATCAACCATGTGAGTTGCTAAATGTTGTACCTTCATTAAATGTAACCATATTGCTACACTTACAGGCGCCTCTCTTCTATTTTATACTCTGTAGCTCCTGCTGAATTTTGCTTCTAATCCCCTTGTGGAGGCTGCCATTTGTAAATGGACATTTTATGGTGACACAACCTATCACATTGCTATAATATTTTATATGGACTACAAATTGAAGGTCTTATAAATACATGGTTGTGGAACAAATCATCTGAGTTGCCATTATTTCTTATGGGGAAATTTGCTTTGATATACAAGTGCTTTGGATTACAAGCATGTTTCCAGAACGAATTATGCTTGCAATCCAAGGTTTTACTGTAATTCCAATGAAGCAGTGTTGTTGTACTGTAGGGGTTGTGTGTCTAACTGGATGAATGAGAACCCACAGCCTACAGACACCCTTCTTTCCCCTCACTCGCTCAAATTTCCGCCCAATATGTTTCATCACTCTGATGTCATCAGGATTTATAAGTGAATGCCCAAAGGGGAATAAAAAGGAATAAAAACATTTTATTTAAGGTCTATTTAAAGTCTGCTTACAGATAGGGTTAATTCATGGATTTGCACTGTTTGCCTCAGCACTGTTATCTGCAGGGCTTTAAGTTTTGTTATTCACATTCACATTCATATTCGTATACGGTATTACTTTTTTATAGCGCAACAAAAAAAAACTGATAGGTGGTTGAGTATGTCCCTAATAAACTTCAGAAGAATAGTTGCTTCTGCCTGAGTTGCTGTTGGGGAATGACCCTTACTTCCTGTCATGTGAAAAGGTTTCAACAAAAACAGATATTTGAAGAAAATCTCTATAAGGAAATTTTCAATAGCTGGAAAACCTGATGGGAGAGGGGCCAAACCTTTCCCACTGTCTCCAAAACTAAAGCTGGTCATAGATGGATCAAAATTTGGACTGTTCAGCAGGAACCCACTGAATTTCAATCCACCTATGGGCAAGCTAGTTGTACAGAAGTCAATATCTCAATTGACTTCTGTACAACCAGGCTGTTGGACATTTTTGCACTCGATCAGTGTATCTGGCTATAGCTGGTGGTGCTGATGAGTGTATTCTGATGGGGGAAAGTCTCCCAGCTGTCAGAATACAATAGCTCCATGGGAGGGATTCCCCCATCCATAGTGAATGTGTGGATGGGGGAATTGATTAATTTTCTTTCATTCAACCTGCTTGCTGAAAATGAATCACATATGGCCTGCTTGAGACACTTTAAATAAATCAAGCATAAAACTGTGAGATTGCCACACTTAATTTAGGGGTACCTTTTATGTCCTCATCGAGAGCTTGGCTATGCCCTTCCTGTTCCTCCTCATGCTTCACTACTACTACTACTACTACTACTACTACTACTACTACTACTACTACTACTGATGTGGGGGGCTTGAGGGTTCTGGGTTTTTACATTTTTAAAGCGAATTCCTTTTTTTTTCTCTGTGAAGGAGCTGCTGCCTTGTTCTGTCTGCTCATCCACAGAGGAAGAGGAGGACTTTAGGAAACAACTTTTCTCCTCCACTGCCACCTGACAAGCCCAAGTCAGAGTCTGTGACCAGCTGTGGCTAAGAAAAAAGGAAAAAAACAAGCAATGTTGACATGGGAGTGACTAGCCAGTGTAGAGGGTGCCCTGCGGCCCGCACTTCCCACTGGCCACCACCGGGTTGAAACAGGCATGGATCAGCTCTCAGAAGGGAGAGTGTGTCTGTCAGCAGCTGCGGGGAACTTCAGCCCTCCATCTCTTCACTGAAGATTTCTGTGTGTGAACAGTGCTCACACAAGCTGCCCACCTTGCTCCCTCCCCTATTTTCCTATTTGCAGGGGGAGAGCGAGAGAGAATCAGGAGCAGAGCTACAAAGCAGCAGGAGTAGCAAAGGATTGTGGGACATGTAGTCCCTAACACAAAGGGCCCCATAGCCTTCTATGGAAATAGAGCTGTACACCCCAGCATGCTCTGGGGGAAAAAGAAGGGAGATAGACCCAGAGGCTGACTGGGAGCTGGGGCAGACACCACGAAGCAAGGAGAAGACCGGACCCAGGGGAGAGGTGTTGCCTCCCGGGTCAGTGTACCGTTCCTTTTTCAAGCAACCACGGCTGGTCGGGAAACCCTACCTGAGAGGGGGATCCCGGGGTCATTCTCCAGTTGCACCTGTACAGACAGCATGAAGCATTCTGGTTGTGAGGTGGCCAGTTGGGCTACCTGAAGAGTCTGCTTGACCAGGACATTTTATTTGGGCCTTGATTTCAGGATTGGTGAGTGGGCACTTTCCCATTTTACAGAGATACAGAGACACTGCATGCAGACAACGTTGCCTGTTACCTACATTAAAGAACACTGTGCTACGCTCATCCACTGCCAGGCCGTAAAAGTGTTCTTTCTGCTCCAGGAGTTGCACAGTACACTTCGCATTACTCCTACCAAATAGGATTTCTAAGTGCACCAACTGAAGTGGCTGGCCAAAGATTCAAAGATTCAAGGCTTTCTTCTTCCAAGGGACTAAAGTTATTGGTGCCATACAGGCACACACACACATACCCGGGGCTCAGTATATGTAGTGCATGAGCGGGGTAGTCTGGCTTAGGAGTTACGCTATTGACCACTGAACTAGATGCAGTATTTATGGTGGACCTGTGGTGTCAGGGGACAGAAAGGAGAGGTCTGACATAAGAGAGGGTCATTCCTCTGCTCTCCTCCTGCCTAGACTCATAGAGTCCAATTCAAATAGAGGGGTGGTCTATCCATTACAGTGTCTGCTATTTTGTGATCTGTCAACTGTTAAGCCCCATACACACGGTCGGATTATCCGCGGACCAGGTCGGTCGGATCCTGTCCGTCGTACTTTGTCCGATGTTGGTGTTGCGTACACACGGTCGGACTACGTTGTCGGAATATCCGGTCTGCAAGAACGTCGTGACGTAAGTCGTCTTCCACGAGATTAGAAAAGGGAAGTTCAGCACCACGTCAGGCACCCGTTGGGCTCCTTCTGCTGATCCCGTGTTTATCGCGAGTTAGTCGAAGTTTGGTGACTTAAGATTCGCGCTTCTCAGTTTTCTGACTCAGATCGTTACTGCTCTTCAGTTTGTGCTTGTCGTGCGTATCTGTTTATTAGTGCGTGTAGTCAGTTCGCATTTGTTGGTCATTGCGGCCTATATCTTGATATAGGACGCTTTGATTTGCACTGCTTATTGTCTGCTCGTTTCTGGTATTCATTTCGTTCTTTCAGGCCTTGCTGTTTATCGGTGCTTTCTGTTTGTCCGTTCTGACCAGCCGACCTTTTGTGACCTTGTGAGCGATGTTTCCCGTGCGTACTCGTCGCCGAGTTCGTGCTGTACGCGGAATTGGTGTCGGGCTTTTAGCTTTGACCCAAGACCCGTCCATGAACAGAGTGACGAGGAGTATGTGGACCAAGAATTGGTTGCTTCAGCGTGACCAATTCTCGCACATGCCTTTGCTTCGTGAGATCCGGGAGAATAATCCTGATGATTTCAGGAACTTTCTCCGGATGACGGACCCCGATTTTCACCGTCTTTTGGCTTTGCTGACCCCCTTTATCAGCCGGCAGGATACCTGCATGAGACAAGCCATTACTCCGGAGCAGAGGCTTGTTGCCAAGTTGAGGTACTTGGCGACAGGGAGAAGTCTTCAGGATTTGAAGTTCTCTTCAGGTATCTCTCCCCAGGCCCTGGGAATCATTATTCCAGAGACCTGTTCTGCCATCATCGAGGTCCTGCAGGAGGACTATATTAAGGTAACATTTCTACTTTACTATTCCCTTCTATGTATGCTCTGTTTGCTAATGTCTTGTATTTTTGACCTCCTTCCCTAATTACCATGATTGCAATATGTTCTAATATGCTGTGCCCCCTTTTCTCCTTCATGCATTTTTCCCTTCACTTACCTCACCAGCATGCTCTTCTGCCCCAATAGACACCTATGGCCTAGTCACTTAAGCAATGTCTTTTGTCTGCTGCATAGTATTGTTTGCCCCCAAACACCCCCTAAAATATGCACAAATGTTTGCTGTGTGGTTTACCTCATGTAGAGCCCCCCTTTTTTTTTTTGGGGGGGGGGGCAAACTCATTAGGAACCCCCTCCCCCAACTGCTCTGTCAGATGGTACCAATCCTCTATCTGCTGGCTTTACCAAGGTCAATACACACTATATACCTACCTCTTTATAGTGGGCATCTTTAGGGATGAATTCTGCAAAGCATGTAGTGCAAGGGGCTGCCTCCATACTTTCCATTTCCTATTTATTTGTGTTCTTTCCCTCCTATTAGCTTGCTTGGTAATTTCAGAATGTCACAATGTGCTTTCCTTTTTTTTTGGGGGGGGGGGGGGGGGGGGGTTGAAATGTTATTTTATCTTTCCTGTGGGCTGCCAATAGTGTTAAGTAAGGAGGGTCTGGCCAAACTAGCACACATTATTGAGCCATTTGGCAATCAATGAAGTGCAGAGGGTTACCTGTCCAACCCCCCCCCCCCCCAAAACCCTAGTTATTGCCAATGGCCCATCAGAAGTGGGGGGATTGATGGGGGGTGATTAATCTGTGAAGGGGAGCCTCTACTTTTCTGTGCAAATACTTTCCAGCCATTTTAAACAATGCTCTTGTTCCAAGATGTTGATTGTCTAATCTGCTTGCAATGTTTATGTGCAAAGTGACTAATTTTTTTTTCTTGTTTCACTCCACAGTTCCCTTCCACGCCACAGGAATGGCAGACTGTGGCCTCCCACTTTGCCAGCCGTTGGGACTTTCCTAACTGCGGAGGGGCAATTGATGGGAAACACGTCCGCATCGTCCCACCGCCCAACTCGGGGTCCTACTATTATAATTATAAAGGGTTTAATAGTGTAGTGATGTTGGCGGTGGTGTCGGCGACATATGAATTTATGTATGTGGACGTGGGGATGAACGGCCGGATCTCGGATGGTGGTGCCATTGTGCACACGGAGTTCTACTGGCGTCTCCAAAGTGGCAGTCTGTGCTTGCCACCTCCAGAGGAGAATGCAGAAGGACTCCCCTTCATCTTTGTCGCAGATGAAGCGTTTGCGTTGACTCCCCATCTGATGAGGCCGTTCCCGATGAGGACCCTCACCCCAGACCAGAGGGTCTTCAACTACAGGCTGTCCAGAGCCCGAAGAGTTGTTGAGAACACTTTTGGCATCCTGGCCAGCCGCTTCCACCTGTTCTTGACGGCTATTAACTTGGCGGAATACAAACTGAACCACATAGTTCTTGCCTGTTGCATATTGCACAACTTCCTCAAAAGACATAACAGGAACTATGTGGTGCCCGTTGGCCCAGATTTGGAGGGCCCTCCAAATGCTGACCTCACAGCCCTTCTAGTGGCACGTCCAGGCTTGCCCCCTCTAAATGCCCGCGCGGTCCGCGAGCAATATATGGAGTACTTTGTGGGTAGGGGGGCCATTGCTCTGCCTGACGATGTGTGAGAGGCATTTTTTAATAAATCTTATTTTTCAACCAACCTATGATTTCTTGTCATTTCCGTATTCTTTTTAGCTTATTTTACCTTGAAATTTTTTTCCCTTTGCCTTCGACAGTGGGAATGCACTTTCTGGGCAAAAGGAGGTAACAGTCTCTTCTTCCCAAAAAGATTATTCTCATGTTGTGTGTTTGATACCTAATCTTTGGTCTAGAGAAGGTTTGTACTGCATAACTGACACCCAAAATACTCCTTTTCATCACCAGGTCAGACATGTGTGTATTCTCAAAAATGCTGTGCTCCGTGTTTTCGTACAAAGCACTGTGGGTGTCATTTACATAAGTCAAATCCACTATGCTCTACAAGTGCAGTGAAAAAGTGCCCTGGAAAAGAAACTTGCAGTGCAAACTGGACTTGCCTTTAGTAAATAACACCCATTGCCCCCCATATCCTTTACATTTGACATACATAATGCATTGTGTTTTTTAAATAAGGAAGCCACACATTTTGAAAAGTTAAAAAGTTTACTGGGAAAACATTCACAAGTGCGTTTACAATCTTCTTGCCTAAACTGACAACATCTTGGTTATTTACAACATTGTTTACAAACATTCCGCAATTGGTAAAACCAGGCATGGAGCAAAACAGAACCTAGGAACTAGGAAAGTTCAACTTTGTAAAGTTAAGACAAGATCAGACATGACTATATGTTCAAAGTGTGTTTGATCTTGCCTTCATCACATGGGGGGTCACCCCTGGAAAGTGGAAATTTAGAACATGCACACAATTTGGGTCTGAAAATGGTCATTAGATGGTAAAACACATGCCTAGAATCTTCAAAAGTGCCATTTTCCATCATGGGGATGAATGGACGTTTTTTGGGGGTGCAACCCCTTCACCACAACCACTTTCGTAGTTCGTAAAGTGGTTGCACCCCCCAAAAAACGTTGTCATTCATCCACCATGATGGGAGCTAGCACATGTGGACACAATGTGTGCATGTTCCAAATTTCACACAGTTCTTAAGTTGCAAATGTGTTCAGAAGCAGGCACAAATGTGGGTTAATTACTTTGTGCGTTTTCATATTTTTCCTAAAACATCAATGATGTTCTTCAATTTTTGTTGAACATCATTGATGTTTTGCTTTATGTAATCTAGATCTCTATTGCAGACCATTATCTCCCCGATGAGTACGTGGGCACTCTCTGTGGTAAAGTGCGATTTTTCTTCCACAACATCCACGTCACCTAAAAACCACAAACAAACAAAAATCGGGTGTTGGAAATGAGGCAGCCATACATTGATTAGCTTACCAGTAGCTGTGTTCTCCCACACTCACCTGTTGTGGTGACAAGTTCTCCAAGTTCGATGATCTCTCCTTCCTCCTCCTCCTCCTCTGCTTCTGCTCTTTCCCCTTTTTTGGGAGGTGTTGGTTTTGGGGTTTCCTCAGACGGCCCAAGTTTTCGCTCCCCTATGAGAATGTACAAAAGGAAGATTTAGCAACACAATCTATTGAGGGCAGAAATAGGAAACGACAAACATTGCTTGAAAGTGAGGGACAATATTTTTGTTTGGCCAGTTACAAATGCCAACAACATGAATGTAGTCACTTTGTAAAGGTGCTAAACTTACTAGCTTTTTGGTAGAAGTTTGTCTGATGGAGACCCCCCTCTAGTATCCACTGGAGCACATGTGTGGAAAAGCATAATAAAAAGGGGGTTTGGGTGTCCCAGCACTAGTGCTCTAGAGTCCAGATGGGTAAACAGCTACTGAGTGACCTCTCCTTTACATTGAATAAATTTGGTTTACGTTCTTGATGACATCTCTAGTGAGAACAAACTTCCTTTCAATAAAAACTTCACCAAACCTCGTATTATAAGTGGCCGAATGATCGAGGTTGCGTACGATCGAATGGACACACACACGATCATGACAGTGGCAGAAAGATCGAGGCTGAGTACGATCGAATGCACAGACGAACCTGAAAGTGGCCATTTTGGAATGTACAACTTTGTAAAAATCAAACCACATGGAGCAGTATGCAAGCAAGAAATCAAACACAAAACACAACTACTTACTTTTTTGAAGAATTCGCTTGATCTTTCTGTACTGATCGGCCTCCCTCAGTTTCAGGTCTGACCAGCGTTTCCTCAGTTGCTCCTTGGATCGTTGTACCCCAAAATGATTGTACAGCCTTCTCACAACTTTAGACATGATCTTGGCCTTGCGGACATTGGGGTTGAGGTAAGGCCCATACTTCCCATCATAGTCGCTCCTCTTTAATATGTCCACCATCTCCAACATTTCTCCAAATGACATATTGGAGGCCTTGAATTTCAGGCTCCGTGATCGGGATGTTTCTGCCTCCGGACTTTCCTCGTCCTCCTCCTCGTTGGTGGGATATTTGGGGCGCACCTGCTGTGTCCCCGCCATGTGCTCTCCCCACTGCGCCGTAAAGAGAAGGGGTGGGGAATAGACGAGAAAGATCGTCAGGGGCGGGCGGAGTTTGACGCATGCGCACTGTATATAAAACGTCACACGCCTGTGTCGTAGCCACGATCTGGGAGACGAGGGGAGAGAAAGCTCACGCACGAGACGATCGCTACAAACGAAGGTACAATTTGACGTTGGTACATAACTAGCCTAGACTGATTCGAACTTGAGGCTTCTTTATGGAGAAGATTAGGAGAGTTTAGCCTGACATTATTTATATTGTTTTGTGTGCTGTTGTGTCTTGCAGAGGTGATGGAGGGCTTCTACGACGTGAGTTTTCTCCCCCTCTTCATTGATAAATACAGGGAATTTCCCCTATTATGGCAAGCAAAGCACCGCGACTACAGCAACAGACCAAAGAGGTACGCAGCCATGCTGAAACTTGTGGCATTTGTAAAGCCAAACATGCCCACGGCAACCGTGGCGAACTTAAAAGTTAAAATTAATAACATGAGGAGTACCTATTTCCGGGAGCGCAATAAGGTCCGGAAGTCCCTAGCATCTGGAGCTGCAGCAGCTGATGTCTATGTCCCCACGCTGTGGTACTATGACAGGCTCCACTTTCTCAAAGACCAGGCTAATGTCAGGAAGTCACTCTCGACTCTTCCTTGCACGCGTCCTTACGCGCATGCCACCCCTGATGAGGCTTCCGAGGACCAACCTGGGCCTTCCAGTATGGAAGATGTGGAGGAGCCCAGCTTGTTCCAGGTATAGTAGTTTTGTAACCATTTTTGGGAATAATGAATGATGTTCAGTTAATTCAGGATCCCCAATTGCTTAGTTCCTAACGTGATTGACATATCAACAGACAGTAGTGTTGGAGACATTTTTGGGAATAATCTAAACTGCTGGGCTGAGAATTGTATGGTTTTCTATTTGTAAACATTTTGCAACAGTCACTAGATGAAAATTGTGTGTGTTTGATGAACAAATAACTGAAACTATGTCCCTTTTTCATACACAGGAAGACCTCAGCCAGGAGGTGGCTGTGGAATGTGGCAGTCAGGAGGAGGCAGGGGTTAGTGGCAGCCAAGAGGTGGGTAGTGGCAGCCAACAGGGGGGTAAGCGTAGGAGCCTGACTGTCTCCCAAGTCCCTCCCCTCCGCCTTCCCTACAGAAGGGCGAAAAGCATGGGGGAGGTGGGAGAGTCAGCGCTCCAGCTGATACGAGATGCTTCAGCCTCCCTATATGCCACACCCACCTACGAGGAGGCCTTTGCCTCCTTGGTTGCCAATAAAATGACGGGTATGGAGGCGGGGCAACGCAGCATGTGTGAGGATGTCATCCTCAAAATCCTAAATGAGGGGATGGCTGGGGAGATGACTCCCCTCACACATGTTTGCGATAGTGACCTTGCTCCGCCTCCTCCTCCTCCTTCTGCCACCCCACCAGCACGACAGCCACATCGTGGAAGGAAGAGTACAAGGAAGACAAGAGAGTGACGACCTGGATTCAGTCTGGTCTGAGAGAAGATGGAGCCTCTCGTAGTACCAGAGCCTGGGGACCTAGATGGCATCTGCTGCAGTTCCGGATGTTTTGGACTTCAGGACCAGATTGCACTCCCTTATTATTTAGATAGGTACTCCTCAGGCCCACAATTTTCTAAGCTTGAAAAATGATGGTTGCCGTGGGTGTCCAAGGCTTTGCAAATTCCCCAAGTTTCACCATGGCTGCGTTCCTCTTTGGTTTGTTGCTGAGACCTAAATAAATGTTTTTTGGATTTGAAATAATCATTGACTATTGTGTTTTACTTTTCTACAATGACAGTTTTTCTTTGAGTAGGCAGGTACATTTCACTAATCCTAAAGTATAATTAACAAGGGGCACCAACAACCAACAAACTCCTAGTAAATTTAAGCAACAAATACAAATGTTAATAATGTGGTTTTGCTAAGTTGAGACACACAACCCCCCTCCAAAAAAAAAAAAAAAAAAATCTCCTTCAAATATGTATTCCCAAAAAAAAAAATAAAAAAAGACAAATCATGCTAAAAAATATAACAAAGATTCTTTTACGATCTGAGTAAAAATAAACATGTAGTGTATAAATCCTGAAAAGTAATAAAGAACTAAGTTTGTGAAAAGTGCGGGTGAATAGGAGCAGCTAAAACATGTCATTCTTGTTGCATTGTAAAGAAAAAGAGAATGCACTGCATTAAAGAAATTTTAACATTGCAGCGTGACGAATGTGCTGTGTCGATTAGGAAAGGTAGTTTTACCTGACCGAGCGCTTCCGTCACAGAATTTCTTCTGAGCATGCGTAGCACTTTGTCCGTCGGACAACGGTACACACGATCGGATTTGGTGTGATGTCGTGTTGTCGGAAAATCTAGGATAGGACTTTGTCCGTCGGACAATCCGACGTACACTGTCCGATGGTGCATACACACGGTCTGATTTTTCAACAACATTGTCCGATCGGACAGAATCCATGCGAAAATCCGACGTGTGTATGGGGCTTTAGAGGTGTGAAAACAGATAAAACAAAACTAATTTCAATCCCCTTTCACATATTTTTTGTAATTTCTAGCCATTATTATGATAAATGGACCATTACACTATACACTTTGGAGCATTTGTAGCAAGAGTGAAAGAATAACTAAAGGAGTAATGCAATTTGGATTGTTGTTCGTGTCCCCTTTAGGGAGATTTACTCGCTATTTGTCCTGATCACCATTGTCACCACGCAGGATAGTAAGGATACCTTCTAAATTTGGATTTGCCATCAGAACTGTAATGGAGGGGGAATCTTCCAGGTCCGGTGACAACTGTCCAAGAGGGTATTTACCTCACACTGCAAAGAAATGCAAATAAATGCAGTAGTTGCCCTGCTGCATAGTAACCATAGGGTGTTGCTTAGCCAGCACGGATGACATTCACAAATGCCTTGCATTCTTCTCAATGAATGCAAAGCATTCTCTAATTGGACAAGGTGGAGTGCAGCCCCCTGTGGTTATTATGCACATTATGGTTCTATTACATTAACAAATGAGAAATTATAATACATGCAAAGATAAGTCCCAAAATCTGCTCTCTAATTGCAAAGATTATACATTGTTTACAACAAATACTTTGTAATCTTACAATTAGAGACACCTCCAGTGTTAAATATGTTAGCAACAATTGTCTGATAATTCTGTGCAGTTATAACTTTTAAAGCAAAGCACAAGCTCAGCTTGAATCAATCGTTTAGAAGGTATCATTATCACACACTGGGTGATATGCATTTTCGGCACCCTATTACTGTGTAATGTACAGTATACTTGCTAAGTTCATTGGTAAAAGCAGAAGACCACACTTGTGTACTAAGTAGTTTGGTTGATTTACTGGGGTTGAGGCTCTTCATTCAAAAATGATGTGAATATTTACTTCAGTTACCCAATCATGTGAAAGCACATGATTGGATATTCAAATGAACAGGAATTTTCTTTTTACATTACTTGATAATTGGGGTGAACATTTGCACAATTTTTTGAGTGAAGATTCTCAACTTCTTTAGTAAACCAGCCTTATTGTGTAATTTTCCTACCTTGTGTCATAGCTATGTGCTTTGTTTTTCTTCAACTGGAACCTATATTTTATATAAGGGTAAGCCAAACCACATCATCCTGCTTATTTGCTTTTGCAGGAAGATCTACTGGTTTGGAGGGCATCAAGGTCATTATGTGATGGGGCAGTTGTCTGCCAGCCATTGAAAACATGCACACATGGACCCAAAATAGTTTTATGCCCCGTACACACGGTCGGACATTTCGACTACATAATCCGTTTTTTCTCTACACATGGTCGCACAAAGTTGTCAGAAAATCCAATCGTTCTGAACGAGGTGACGTACAAAATGTACGACGGGACTACGTAGAGGGCAGCAGCCAAAAGCTTTCGTCTACAATTTTTTACTGAGCATGCATGGCACTTTGTGCGTCGGAATTCTCTGCACACGATCAGATTTTGTTGTCGGAAAATGTTAAATCCAGCTCTCAAACTTTTTCCGTCTGAGTTTCCGACAGTGTGTACCGTCAGTCCCCGCAACAAGTAGGCTGGATCCATCACAAATCTAAATTCAGCGCAATAATTTCTCTAATCACTACTTTCCTGAAACTGCCCTTAAATGTAAGTGGGTGCTGCAGCAACCACTGGCTGAGAACCAAAGACATTCAAAGCAAAACGTATGTCACCAGCACACCAAGGATCTCCAGAATGGGTCTAAAGTTTTTTTTTCAGTGATCTCATTATAATTACAATAGTAATGTTGATGAGTGGTCACATGTCTGATGAAGGGGTCCTGTGTGGCTCTGAAATGTCACTATTGTAAATGTGATGTGATCACTAAATAAAGCGTTGGATCCATTCTGGAGAACCTCGTGTGCTGGTGACATAATTTCCACACCTAGCCAAGTGTCCAAATCTAGAGGTGTGGATAAACTGTTAGAAATGCAAGAGGATTAAAGTCTGGTTACAATGAGGGCAGTGATACTAAAGGATTTTTGGAGAAAAAAAGAAGGAAGTGGCTTTAGACAGACTATATTTTCCATAACCACAGGAAAAAGGGGGCTGAACGTTTGTGAGTGAGGGGGATGAGTAGCAGTTTGTAGCCTGAGTGGTTAATTTAAACTTGAGGGAGAAAATTACAACTGCAGAGTCCACATTATGAAAACATGGGAAGTAGTGTTTCTACAAATGAATTTGCAACTTGTCAAAATATATGCAATAAAGTATACAGTTATGGTGGGAATTATAAAATGTTATATAAAATGATGTTATAAATGATATCCATAGCACTGCTGTTTGCCAAAATACAGCATATGTTATACATGCACTATACTACTCGTCATACTCAAATGGAATGATTCCTTCATAATGTTAGAAAATATTCCAATTTCATTATATTATGTAAACCAAGAGAACCTGACACTCATATGTGTTAGACCAAAAATGTTTGTCCCTTGATCTGATAATGGGGTTATTTCACATCTCTCAAGCTGTAAGCATTCAGATTTGCCCTCATTAGACTCATTGTACTACTGACCTCAAGTGTTCAGGGAACCAGTCTTTCAAATTTCTGGTTGCTTTTCCAACATATAAATACTAATATTACTGCTATCAAAAACTGGGAGCAGCATGTAGGACTTGGTATGTGCCATGAAATATGCTCTCAGCCTTATTGCTATTTTTTTATACATCTAACTGCACAAAATACAGTTTCTGCAAAGAGAATTGCCTAGTGGTATCATTCTACTCAGCCAGGTCTCTTATTGCCAAAATATCTCTTATTGTCGTGTTATAAAAAGCCACAATCAAGGACCTTTTAACTTTATACTGTGCGAGCATACCTTTGTAATGCTTTTACATATTGTGATGGACAATGTTGAAAATGTAAGAAAACAATTCTGAAGTGCGAACACACTGACACATCTGATATGCATCCAGGGCTGTTTTGTTATTGAGTAAAAAAAAGGGGGGGGGGTAACTCGCGCCAATAAAACATAATTATTGAAAGAAATAATAAAAAGCTCCACTTACAAAGATAGAAGGCTACCTTTAAGTGAAAAATATATATATAAAGTGCGGGGGCGCTAGTGTTAATTGCTATTAGCACTTGTGGTAAAATATCTATAATGTGGGACCAGTGGAGACCAATGCAGCCTCAATCATCAAAACATAACAAGTGCAAAGTCCTAAACGGATGTACTCCAATGTGTAAAATTTCCTGAAAACAGTTCAAAAACATACAAAGTGCTGTGCAATAATAAACTCAAATTAATAAAGTGTCCATATATTCATTCAAAAGAAATCTTCAATTCTGTGTCTTCAACGTGACATCCTGGCTGATACAAAGCCTTACATTTTACAGGCGCAACCCGGTCATGTCATTTCCGGGTCTCTGGTTTCCAGTTGTCGCTACACGGCAGTGGAACACGCTCAGACATGTGAGTGCGAGCCGGGTGGCAATGATCTTTTCAGCCTGTTTGCGGAATATTCTCAGTGCTGGGAAGAGGCACCTTTTATGTAAGCGGACATTTTTTTATTTACCGTTTTTAACGTTGTTTTTAAATAAACAATATCAAGCTATTGGTTTCCTCCCTCTCTCATTTATTTAAAGTGGAGTTCCACCCACTTTTACAACTCTTCAGCATCCCTCACTAAACTGTGCACTGTAAACAAATTGGATATTTTTTTTATTTTATTTTCAGCACAGACTGTATATCTGCTGTATTCATTTTTCACTTCCTCTTCCCTGGCCGCGGCCCATCGCATCATTTCCTGTTTGCAATGCCTCCTGGGAAGGGGCAGCAACTTCCTCTCAAACTGCCGTTGCTATGGAAACCTGACCTGAAACCTATTACACTGCTTATGCTGCACTGAGCATGTACGAGATCTGCAAGGATGAGATCCAGGAAGAAATACAGTCTGGCTTCAGATGCCCACACTTAAGATGGCCACGGCCTGCTGCAAGTTTATAAAATAACAAACTACTGCTAACGAACAAAACAGACCTTAGTTTACAGACTAACTTTACTAGAATACATTAAGCTTGTGTATTATAGGGGTATTTTTATTTAAAAAGTATAATTTAAAAAGTATAATTTCGGCCGGAACACCGCTTTAATGGGTATACATGGAGGAGAGGAGGATAAGAAGACAAGTCTCCTGAACTACCAAGTAAGCCACCAAAACCAAAACCTAACCAATTAAGCTCATTTCGACCTTCTTTTTAATTAAAAAGGTCAAGGCTCTCTGGTGAGTAGGACTTACTTATTCAGGGTGTATGCATATTTGTATATATATATATATACACAAGTCATGGTGGTTTATATACAGCATGTTACATTGAAGACACAGAACTGATGATTCATTTTGAATGAATATATGAATCGTTTACAGGACACTTTATATATTTGAGTTTATTATTGCACAGCACTTTGTACGTTTTTGAACTGTTTTCAGGACATTTTACTCATCAGTGTACATCTGTTTAGCACCTTGCACTTTGTTATGTTTTTGATGGTTGGGGCCGGATTGGTCTCCACTGATGCCACATTATAGATATTTTACCACAAGTGCTAATAGCAATTAACACCTTCGCCCGCACTATATATATATATATATATATATATATATACTGTTTTGTTATTACTGTATATTTTCTATTTAACCACCTCAATATCCAGCATTTTTACCCCCTTCCTGCCCAGGACAATTTTCAGCTTTCAGTGCTGTCACACTTTGAATGATAATTGCGCGGTCATGCAATATTGTACCTAAATTGGTTTGTTTTTATTTCAGACAAATAGAGCTTTCTTTTGATAGTATACAAAGACCAAAAAAGACCAAAAAGTAAAAAAAAATAAAAACTATTCTTAGTTTGTGTTATTAAATTTAGCAAATAAGTAATTTTTCTTCTTTAGTGATGTGCACTAATGAGGCAGCATTGATGGGCACTGATAACTTGCACTGATGGGCACTGTTGAGCACTGACGGGGCTGAACTCATGAGGCAGCACTGATGAGGCAGCACTGATAATCAGGGCACTGATGACCAGTGCTCTGATTACCAGTGCAAATGATGTACTCACTGTGCCCTATCAGATTGGCTATTCTTTTCTCACACACTGTTTCTGTGTGAGAAAAGGAGATCCGATAATCAGTAACACTGCTTACATGTGACCAGCTGTGATTGGACACATCTGATCACATGGTAAAGGGCCGCTGTGATTGGCCCTTTACCCAGATCTGTGTTTCCCTGTATTACAGACACTTCCCGATGCATGCCCCAGATAGATGTGAAGCAGGTTCTCTGGATGACATCCAGGGATGCCCTCCTAGAACTGGAGAACTGTAGTCGTGTATCGGCTATAGTGTGGTAGACAATTGGTTAAAACACTTTCCAAAATAGTTTCACAAAAAGGTATCTATTTTATAGATACTACTTGTGCAGTATTGCAAAGTAAGGAATTGACCACAATGATTTGTTCTGTTTTACAAGAAAGAGACACGATCGATTAGAACAAAAGAAGATGTATAAGTATATTTTAAATGGCTTTATTTATAAAAATGTGGCATTCTAAGTTTTAAAGACTTAAAAATGTTCTGACCCTTCTCCAAGTTACTAAAAAAAGGTGTTTTTATTGTTGTTGTTTTTTTTTTTTGTGGGGGTGGGGAGCTGTGAGGAAAAGAAAGTGATGGAAAATCTCCATGGAACATGACAGATGTTCTAACCCGTTCACAGTCTAAAATGTTTTAAAAAGTTTGAATCTTTCAGCTGGCTTTGTGCTGTAAATAGTATTTAATATATGACAGCTATTAAATTACTGAATGACTTTAATTTAAATATATGCAAAAGAAAGGAGAGTGTTTGTGCTTAATGGCCAGAGTTTTGACTCTCTTTTTAATCTCAAATCTCTGCTTTCTGAATACTGTGTGATCTTATTAAAGTGGAAATAAACTGTATCTGACCACCACAAAATTAAAACAATATTTAATTAATTTTTAATTTTCAAAGCAAGCTTACCCATCTATCCATGTCTGCATACTTTATTTTGTTAAGATATACACCCTCCTGACATTTCTATCCACTGCTAACTTGAGAAAGGCCAGATGATTCATGCAGCATTTACTTCCTGAAATCCATCTGGCCTTATCTCAGGCATGCAGGCAGGAGAATGTGCTTAGTTGAGAAAACCCACCTCCCCTCCTCCGGATGAAAGAAAAAAAAAATGTCCATGAAGAATTGTGGGATGGAAGGTATCATTTTCACCTACGCTGAACACCAGGAGGCAGCTTAAGAAAAAAGAGGGGGGAATTGAAAGGAAAAAGTTGAAAACAAGTGAATATAATATATATTCTTATCTATTTCCTAAAGCTAGTAGCATAAGGATAAAGATAGTTATTGCTGATTTAGAGAGTTTAGCTCTGCTTTAACAAAATGGCGGTCACCCCACACACACAGACAAACACACACAAACAAATGAATAAAAGTGCATCTTTTTATATTGCAAATTACCCAATATCTTTTAATTAGATTTTAGGCTTTCTGAAATATATATATATACGGTACATATCAATAATGTATTTTAGTAATACAAAGAGGAACTACAGACAAAGGATGAAATAAAACAGCCTACTTATTTTGCATTATGTTATTGTGCTATAACTCAGGTAGATTATTTCAAAATTCAACCTGTTTTGAATTATATTGATACAATTAATTATCCACATAGCTTCTAGTATATGTATGATATTGCAGAAGACTAGCATATATTTATCAAATTTCTATTTGCAATCAAAATAAAAAAAATACCCCCTTATTGGCAATAATTATTGTTATGAAATACCAATGATTAACAAGAACTCTTATGCCTTGTACACACGGTCGGACATTCCGACCACAAAATCCGTCTGATTTTTCCAACGGATTTTGGCCGAAACTTGTCTTGCATACACACGGTCGAACAAAGTTGTTGGAAAATCCGACCGTTCGGAACTAGGCAACGTAAAAAATGTATGATGGAACTACACAGAGGCCAGTAGCCAATAGCTTTCGTCTCCAAATTTTTTCTGAGCATGCGTGGCACTTTGTGCGTCGGGATTCTTGACACACGATCAGAAAAAGTCTGATCGGATTTTGTTGTCGGAAAATTTTAGCTCCAGCCCTCAAACTTTTTCCTTTGGAAATTCTGATGGAAAAAGTCCAATAGAGCCCACAAACGATCTGATTTTCCGACAACATAATCCAATCAGACTTTTTCCGTCTGAATTTCCGACCGTGTGTGCAGGGCGTTACTGACTTGTAATTAGAATTCCTGATTCCCTGGTATTTTTTGTGTGGCCTCTGCCTCACTCAACCTCGGCTGTGGTAGACCTGGAAGTAGGGGTAGGCCAATGATCCAGTGCAATTGGAAGAGAGGTCACTTCAGCTAGCAAATTATGTATTTGGGGCAAATAGTTTTGTTTACAGATTGGCAATGGCAATGCAGACTAAATGTGCCTTGAATAAGCACCTTATGGTGATCTTCTGCACGAAAGTGCTTGCATAGTTCAAGTGCTGACATCACCCTGGCAATCAGCAGCTCATAGAGCATCTACTAAGGTAAGATACCTGTGAATACAAATAATAACAATGATGGGGCAATCTGCTTTCTGACTGCTGTCTGGGGTATAGTCTATCCTTCCAGTGACACCTACTTTGGGACATTCTTTCCTCCCATTGACCACCAATGCTGGGCAAACTGCCTACACAATATACTCCCGACTCCTGCACCCTTTACAGTAGGCTACACATATGCTATATTGTACAGAATATAACCTAACCCCTATATTATGTGCACTATGTTTTTCATGGCCCTTTTTCATGACACTAATACCGCGTACACGCGGTCGGACTTTCCGACGGGAAATGTTCCATGTGAGCCTGTTGTCGGAAAGTCCGACCGTGTGTATGTTCCATCGAACATTTGCTGTCGGAATTTCCGTCCACAAATGTTTGAGAGCAGGTTCTCAAATTTTCTGCCAACTTCACTTGTTGTCGGAAAGTCCGATCATGTGTACACAAGTCCGTTGCACAAAAAGCTCACACATGCTCGGAATCAAGCAGAAGGAGCCGCACTGGCTATTGAACTTCCTTTTTCTTGGCTCGTCATAGGTCTTGTACGTCACCGCGTTCTTACGTTCGGAATTTCCGACAACATTTGTCTGACCGTGTGTATGCAAGACAAGTTTGAGCCAACATCCTTCGGAAAAAATCTGTGGTTTTGTTGTTGGAAATTCTGATCGTGTGTACGCGGCATTAGGGGGAGATTTACTAAAACGTGCTCACAGTATCTGGTGCAGCTGTGGATAGTAACCAATCCAAATTATATAAGCTTTTATTAGGTGAAAAACGTGCATATAGAAATCATACCAAATATACAAATAAATAAGTGCCCATAAGAGTCCATTCACAAGGGCTAAAAAGGAAAAATATGTGAAACAAGTAAGTCCAAAGGAAACAAATCATCCATGATTCGCTTGCTCCACCAGTGTCCCCACAATCACAATTCGTAGTGCTTCCGCCACAAGGTGACACCAATCGTGGATGATTTGTTTCCTTTGGACTTTCTTGTTTCACATGTATTTTTCCTTTTTAGCCCTTGTGAATGGGCTCTTATGGACACTTATTTATTTATATATTTGGTGTGATTTCATTATAATCGTTTTCACCTAATAAGTTTGATGTCATTATATTGATTCATTTTTGTGTTTTCACAATATTGAGTTAAATTTTATTGAAGGGGTTTTATTTGAAGGTTTTTTATTTGAATGCATTCTATTCATTAAGATAAAAAGCCTTCTGTGTGCAGCAGCCCCCCTCAGCCCCCTAACACTTACCCGAGGTCCATCGCTGTACAGCGATGTCCATGAGTGTCTCAGCCATCTGAGATTCTCATTCCTGATTGGCTGAGACACAGCAGTAGTGCCATTGGCTCCTTCTGCTGTCAATGAATGTCAGCTAGCCAGTCAGGGGAGAGAGGGGCGGGCCGGTTCAGGGCTCCATGTCTGATTCGACACAGGGTGCTGTGACTCAGCTTGGGTGCCCCCATAGCAAGCTGCTTGCTGTGGCGGCACTGAGCAGAAGGGAGGGGCCAGGATCACAGAACAGGGACCGGAGAAGAAGTGGATCCGGGCTCCACTGTGCAAAACCACTGCAACAGAGCAGGTAAGTATAACATGTTTATTATTTTTGTATGAAAAAATTTGCCTTTACAATCACTTTAAGCTTTGCCAATAAAACCTAGAAGCTGATTGGTTACTATGCACAGCTGCACCAATTAAGGCTGCACCAGTTTTAGTAAATCTCCCCTAAAGTTTTATGTTACATACTCTGACCCTGAACTCTGTATCACCAGTCTCATAAATATAGTCATAACTGCTCACACAACTGCTTTGGGGTTTTGGGGTGGGAAGGGACCCTATTAGAGAAGGTAAGGCACAGTCTGCAGTCTAGAAGTCATCAGGATCATCACTAGTCACAAACAACCTTTGTTTCTTACCTGTACTTAGAAGGATTTTTCTTTGCTTTCTTTTCTTTTTGCTTTTTTTGCTGTCTTGCTTTCTTATATTTGCTCCTTCTACAGTCCAGCCACTCTGCTGACAGCTCTCCTGTTGCTTGTTCTTGATTATACATACTTTAAGATCAGTGCATAATAAGATACACTTATTAAGATCAGTGCTAGTAATTTCATAGACACTGCCAGGTACCAAAGAGAGAAGTCACTGGAGGGTCACATCAGAATGTGCTATACGCCCCACATTCTGTAGTTGTGCCCCTGTATACTATGTTGTATATTAGATAGTTGTGTGAGATTTATGTGTCTGTGAGTCTATTGCAGCTGACAGAGTAATAAGGAATATTTTGTGTATAGAAGGGCTACAGTAAAAAGACTCAAGTTTTATTAAATTATAGGCCACACTCACTGTCCAATGTGTTGTGTTCACACTTACTATTCACTGTGGCAATTTGCAGGTCACAACTTTTCTGCTTCTAGGGTAATGCAGAATGTTTGGAGTTTAAGTAATATCCTTTATTGGCTAATGTAAGTTATTAACTTTCCTATCGCGCTATAACCAAAAGACGGTTACAGGGTGGTGGTCCAGTTCTGGTAGAGAGTCCATGGACATACTCCCAGAACCCCGCCTCCGCATGCCACACTCTGTGACAATTTAATATGGGTACAGTGTTTCATGACTGCGCAATTGTCATTCACAGTGCAACATCAGTTAAAACTGAAATTTGGCCTGGGTAGGATAGTGGCAAAAAATTCCCAGTATTGAAGTGGTTAAACATACAAGTTTTTGGGATAACTCAAATTCCCTTCACCAGATTGTATACGTTTTTGAAAAATGGTTCCGAAAGTAACATATTTATGCAAAGACTTGCAAGGAAAGGCATTAAAATATACAACACATTTTTCTTGACACACTTTAGCGGTAAAGGTTATTTTAAAAGAGAAGAGATCTAAGTTTAGAACAGGGGCGGCCCGTCCAGCCACCCCCTCTATGTAGAATTGATAGTATCATGCATTGCATGAATCTATCCATGGCCGCCGCCACCCCCTATTCAGTTGTCTGGCCCCTTTTAGGATGCTGGGCACCTGAATTACAGTATATAAAGCAATCAGCGCAAACCAAAATTGACAACAAAAAACTAAAAATGCAAGCTGAACACAAAAGGTATATCACAAATCCTTAAGAATAATATGTAAAAAGAAAAAAAGTGCAGCGCAAAACATATATAAAAAATAGAATATAAAAGTTCATATCCAATTTACAATGTGTAGAGTGATGTGGATGAGAATACCCAGTGACTGTAGACTTTCAGTAAGTTTCACAGTGACAATCCTCCACCAAATGAAAAAGGTACTCTGACCAAATGTGATAATCAAAAACGCATGGACCCATTCAGGGAATAATGGTGCGACACCGATCCAACCAGGAAGAAATCCAAGGGTGTATGATGACCTGGACACCGGAACTATCTTTAGAAGTTGAGGATGCAGCTCCAACCAAGATAATCCACCATGAAATGATTATGCAGGTATGATGCCCAAGAAAAAAGGAAGGATACAATCTCAGTGCAGACTGTATAAAAATCGTATTTTATTATAAAAAAAAGGGGGGATAACACTGAAGATCTGATGAATATGGACTGTACAGACAATTGAGGCATGCAAGCCTCTGCACTAAAGACAGCACAGCGGTGGAGCACAGTAACTCTAGTGAATAGCGTGCATGGCGTGATGGAGCGTGGTGACTGGCATAGGCGATAGGGGAAGGAGCTATCACCTATGCCAGTCACCCGCGCTCCATCACGCTATACACAGCGGCGTCACACTGCTGATGCTTTTATTCAGTTTTCACTGTGCTCTATTGCAGTGCTGGATTTAGTGGAGAGGCTGGCATGCCTCAATTGTTTGTACAGCCCATACTTATTATCAGAGCTCTACTAGAGTTACTGAGCTCCACCGCTGTGCTGTTTTTAGTGCAGAGGCTTGCATGCCTCAATTAGCTTCAGTGTTATCCCCCTTTTTTATAATAAAATACAATTTTTATACAGTCTGCACTGAGATTGTATCCTTCCTTTTTTCTTGGGCATCATACCTGCATAATCATTTCATGGTGGATTATCTTGGTTGGAGCTGCATCCTCAACTTCTAAAGATAGTTCCGGTGTTCTGGTCATCATACACCCTTGGATTTCTTCCTGGTTGGATCGGTGTCGCACCATTATTCCGTGAATGGGTCCAGGAAGACGATATACATGGAGGACACAGCTCGCCGCTGCCTGACCCGCCACCAAGATGGGGTAAGTGACGATCAGACAGCGGGTGGGGGTCACAGTGGCTGCATTTGATGGGGCACAATGGCGGCATTTGATGGGCATAATGGCGGCATTTGATAGGCACAATGGCTGCAATTGATGGGCACAGTGGCTGCATTTGATTGGCACAGTAAGGCTGCAATTGATGTTTTTTTTCAGTATTTTTCAGTATTTCTTAGATTGATTGTTCTCCCTCACCAGCCGCCACTGGTTTAGAAGTGTTACCCAGGTTACTGATTTACCTAAACTCCAAACGTTCTGCATTAATTGGTGGTTAACGTGGTACAACATTCTACTATTGCTATCAGTGTGTAATCATTGCTATATGAATTTGAATTGGTAAGTGGCTGATTAGCATTTACAGACGAAAATGTCTTTTGCTATTTAAGCTCACCCCATGAAACTATTCTGACTTTTCCTCACACCCAGGAGTTTGTGACACATGCATTTTGGCCCCATATTTTATATTCACTTTGAGCCCCAAATGTTCCTCTGGTTAAATTTTTTTTTTTAAAACTAGTTTAATTGACAATCTATCAATAGGAGAACACACTTTTTTCACTATATTATATAAGGAATAGTAGTGGTAAAAAAAAAAGCACTTGTGGATTTAATTAACCTTTTTTTTGGTTAATTCTCTGTTAAGGGTGTGTGGCAGGGGGCGTGTCCTATGCCTACATACGTTTGTTAGTAGGTGTCCCTCATTCCTATCTCAAAATGTTGGGAGGTTTGCAAATGTATGGCAGTTAAGCTGTGTCACGTAAAAAAAAAAATGTGTGTTTTTTTTATCTATTTAACTGCTTAAAATGTGCATATCAAGAAGGAAAAAAATCACATTAAATGTGCACTGCTATTAATAATTAAGGCGATTAAACCTTTAAGTTTCCCTGAACTGTTCACAAGGGAGGGGAGGGGTAAATTATTGGGAATGTGTGTATCTGATAACACAGCATATGGGATTTTTAGAACTGCTGCTTTGCTTGGAAAGTATGCATTACATTAAATGGTGAGCCTTTCACACTGTGGGTAAGCCTACTGTATTGATTTATCCTGACTCCTGTTTATTTGCTTTAGTACACCCAAAATGTCTGAAAACACTCTGTGTGTCCTGTGCACCCAGGTTTAAAACTGTATATGTAAAGGAAAGTTGTTATATCAAATTAATTAATCTGATATAAATATACATTTAACCACCTCAATACTGGGCACTTTCACCCCCTTCCTGCCTAAGCCATTTTTCAGCTTTCAGTGCTGTCGCATTTTGAATGACAATTGTGCGGTCATGCAATGCTGTACGCAAATTATGTTTTTATAATTTTTTCTCCACAAATAGAGCTTTCTTTTGGTGGTATTTGATCACCTCTGCGGTTTTTATTTCTTGCGCTATAAACAAAAGGAGAGGGACAAGTTTGAAAAAACACAATATTTTTTACTTTTTGCTATAATAAATATCCATTTTTTTTTTTTAAAACAATTTTTTTCCTCAGTTTAGGCCGATATGTATTCTTCTGCATATTTTTGGTAAAAAAAAAAAATTGCAATAAGCGTTTATTGATTGGTTTGCGCAAAAGTTATAGTGTCTACAAAATAGGGGAAAGATTTATAGCATTTTTATTATTATTTTTTTTTTACTAGTAATGGCAGCGATCTGCGATTTTTATCATGACTGCGATATTGCAGCGGACAGATCGGACACTTTTGACACATTTTTGGGACCATTCACATTTATACAGCGACCTGTGCTATAAAAATGCATTGATTACTGTATAGATGTGACTGACAGGGAAGGGGTTAACACTAGGGGGTGATCGAGGGGTTAAATGTCTGCCCTAAGGAGTGATTCTAACTGTGGGGGGAGGGGACTGACTGAGGGAGGTGACCGATCGGTGTCCCTATGTACAAGGGACACACCATCGGTCTCTTCTCCTCTGACAGGACGTGGATCTGTGTGTTAACACACACAGATCCACAGTCCTGCTCAGTTACTGGGCAATCGCGGGTGACCGACGGACATTGCGACCGCCGGGCACACGCGCATCGGGAACCCCAGTGACGCGTGCGTGCCCCCTAGTGGCCCGAGAAGCAATCACGTCATATGACGGCAGCCCAGAACGAGAGATGCCTCGTCCCGCCATCATATGATCATATGGCCGGGCAGCTACTGGTTAAACAAATAATTATAATTTTGAAAACAATTCACCAATCGTTATTATTAAAAAAACAATATAAAAATAAATTACTCCTGTAAGAAATGTTATTAAAGCGCTTTGTCTTCTAATCCCTGTTTTAAATATAATGTCAATTTCTCTGTTCAAATTTAGGAATGCTTAAAAAGAAAACATACTTCTGCACAAATATAAATTTAAAGTAATCTTATTCAATAAATGTCACAAAGAGCCTATTCTAAATGTGAAGTGCAGTAACCTAGAAAACAACCATCATTCACTTTACTGTAGTTAGACTATTATACGATGAATTCTGATTAGTTGTCATGGATGTTGTAGTTTGGACTGAACACTTTGTACCCTGTGCTGTTTTATTGAGTAAGTCTCTCTTTTTTCTAGAAAAAAAAATAGCATTTATTATTTTTTTCACAGGAGCCTGCAAAGCATTTCACCTGCAAACAGTGAATTGCAGATGTTAGGCTCTTCTTTCAGTTCTGTGCCCATACTTTAGTATGGGCTGTCAGTTTCAGAGCTGTAGGGAGTGAATGGACTACGAGCAGCTGTTTAGCATGCTTACAGTCCATGGGAACTACAAGTCTGGCTGACTTGGTGACAGACAGGACTTGTATGAAAATATATACAATAATTAATTGTAAATAATTAGTGGACAGGACTTGTAGTTTATCAATTCACAGGTCCCTGTGAATGAATGATGTGGTTGTGACAGTGGCTGCAATCACCGGGAAGGGGGGTTAAGAAGGAGAGGGCGGTCTTCCTAACACAGGTGTAACATGTTCACCTTTCGGCACCACATCCAATCACTTTCCAAAGCTTTCCGCCTCAACCTGCACTACATCTCTAAACTACGTCCCTTTCTAACCAATGAAACCACAAAGCTCCTGATTCACTCCCTGGTTATATCTCGCCTTGACTACTGCAACTCCCTCCTCATTGGCTTACCTTTAAATAGACTATCCCCCCTTCAGTCCATCATGAATGCTGCCGCCAGACTCATCCACCTTACAAACTGCATAGTGTCTGCTACCCCTCTCTATCAATCCCTCCATTGGCTGCCACTTGCCCAACAAATTAAATTCAAAATACTAACAATACGTTACAAAGCCATCCACAACTCTGCCCCCAGCTACATCACTAGCCTAGTCTCAAAATACCAACCTAATCGCCCTCTTCGTTCCTCCCAAGACCTCCTGCTCTCTAGCTCCCTCATCACCTCCTCCCATATCCACCTGCAGGACTTCTCCCGAGCCTCACCTATCCTCTGGAATTCACTACCCCAATCTGTCAGACTATCTCCAAATTTACCCACTTTTAGGTGATCCCTGAAAACTTTCCTCTTCAGAGAAGCCTATCCTGCCTCCATCTAACAACTGCACTATTTTCTCCATTAGCTCATCCCCCACAACTATTACCCTTTTTTATAACTTGAACCTCCCGCCTAGATTTTAAGCTCTAACGAGCAAAGCTCTCTGATCCCCCCTGTATTGAATTGAATTGTAATTGTACTGTCTGCCCTAATGTTGTAAAGCATTGCGTAAACTGTCGGCGCTATATAAATCCTGTATAATAATAATAATAATGTTAAAAGGTGAACCTATCCTTATTTTTTAACAAAGTTGGCCCCATATTAATGTGCTCATTAGATGTGTATTTGCAAATGATTGTCACAGTTGGTGGCATATACTTTAAGTGAAATAGTTTTATAAGTTACAATTTAGTGATATTTACCTAAATATAAATTACAGAATATAAAACACATTGCATTCAAGATTGTTTTCATTTATTTTGTTTGTAACCAATGCATACTAGTTTAGCCCTGACTGTACAAAGCTAGTTAAATAAAGCCTGTTACACCAAATGTTCCCTGTATTGTTCCAGTTTACACAGGCGTATTTGTAATATAATTTCAAATACCCTTAGAATTTCTATTCTTAGCCAGTACACAGGCTGAAACATGTCATGAAGCTCTTGCCCATCCTGCAGGGAATGCCATATGTTATATCTGTGGAATTCAGTAAATTGATTTTGGTCAGAATCAGATAAAATTCTGGCAATCCTTTTTACAATGAGTGCTTCTAAATCATATTCAATTGGTTCTACAGACAAAAAAGAACAATAATCAACGTTTTTCTCCACCCTGCTGTTAGCCAACAAGCTTTCCAAATAGTCTTAGGGGGCTATTTATCAAGGTCCACATAGTCTCAGAAAAGAACATATTGCTTTATTATTACTATTATTATGTTTCTCTCTATTTTCCCTGCCTAGTATGCCAAGCAGTCTATTTTGCAACCTAGTTTGATCAAAAAATCATTACAATATTTAAATGGTTTATATAATGTATTCAGCCTGTGATTATGAGTGATAGATTGAAGGGCCCACTCATTGTTGTATGCTAAACACACTTGGTGCTCCCAAATTTGTTTTGAATGAAGAAGTCATGTGTGCTAGTTATACTTCATGCTATAAATTATTTTTTTCTTTGTTATTACTCACAAATTTGAAATTTGACATTAAAAATCTAAGAACTCTGTGTGGGGCAAGAGAAAGAAATAATACCTTCTACATATACAGCATATTGTATTTACTGGTATACAATATTTGAGTTTCAATTAATTTAAAAAGCTGCTAGTTTTTTCTCTGCTCACCCATAAATCAATTACAAATAAAATGCATGTAGTGGGCAGAATAAACCTCTCAAAACACTTCATTCACATTGGGAACAAGCTCAACATTACCATACAACATCTATTACTGGGCTATAATTGCCAGACTCTCATGTGGCTATGAAACATAGCCACATACCCAAAAACTCCATAGGCAATTCCAAGATGGAGCAAATCCTTTTTGGAATTCAGATAACCAAACCGGTTCCTAGGAAGTGGTGGTGTCCACTACCAACTGAACCCCTTACTACCAAACTCCATTTTGTAATACTTAAGGAATCAACTAGTCTCAAAGAAACTCTCCACTGACCTGCTGAATGAGAGATCAGAGAGCTGGGACACTATACCTCTTCCTTAGATGATTATGAGAAACAATCTCTAAAAAATAAGATAGAGGAAACCTACATATCTACAAGGGCCTGCAGAGGTATCCTGCTTATCCAGAGCCTACCTCAATTTAAAATGGACCTCCAAGGTTAATATACTGCCCTCTTATAGGAGCTAGTTTCAAACATCAAGCCCAAATGTCTCCAGTTTGATAGAATTTATAGGACACAAGGCAAAGGACAACCTAATGGTCCTCTATATGACATCATAACTGCATAACTACAAACCAAAGGAATGACTACTGATCACTACCCAGGATAAAAAAGTTCTCTCTTTCTAAAGCCATCCTATTCAACTATTTATTGAGCTAAAATTTCAAAGAGAAGATCCCCTGAAGTGTATTTCCACTTTTGTAGTCAAATTTGAGAAAACCCCACTTTGTTTGATATGCATTCCCATTTACACAGCATGTCTAAAAATATATGTTTACCTTTTAGATGTTTCTGAGGAAAAGGTGTCATGGCTGACTGCATACATTTCTCAGATAGCTCAACTTGATCTGTCCCAGTAGCTAAGACATGTGAATTAAGAGCTGCTAGCTCCCTAATAATCCAAAGTTTGCAAGCACAGGCTATTTACATAATAAAATAATATCCCTGTGCCAACCAAATATGTATGATAAATACTGCTGCAAACACCAAGGAAATATCAGAACCCAAATAGAATATAAAATCAAAATAATAAATTAAATAATGTGCAAATATGCAGAATAAAATGCAAAAGTGTGCAGTATTAAATGCACTAAAAAGAGGCAATTCTTGTGGTATAAAAACATATAAAATATATCCTTGAAAGAATAAATATAATAAACATATCACATGTTAATCTTATTCCTCTTTTAGATGAAAACAGTGATAAAATATTGTGATAAAAAATATCCGTATAAATATAGATAAAAAGAAATCCTTTTCATAAGTGAAGAAATGAATAAACTAAATGTGTCTGTGGAAAGTCTTTAAAAAGTAAAGTGCAGGATGTATGGTGACTGTATAATAATATCGGTAAACAAGAATAAGGTGCTGGTGCTGGTGGCCACTCTCTGCAATGAAGTGAAGTAAGTGACTTCTTGTCTTCTGTGCAGCATGATATGTGGATGTCCCCTTACCTTACCGCTGTAAGGTAACAGCATGTGGGTATGTGTGTCCCCTGGCAATCGTCCCAGTCTGGCGTCTCCGGCTATGCTGGTATGTATTTCTTATCTGCAATCAGAGCCCCCTTTTGTGTCCCTGGTATGTCTGAATCGGGTAAGCATTGTGGTAGGGCATGGGGGGATGTAGGGAACAGAAGGGATGCTCGATAGTGTAGTAATTTATAATATTTATTTGGTAACAGCAAAGTAAAACAGGTACTCACATTAAGATGTATCAAACAGGCAAAAATAAAAACGTGCAGCGAGGGTGATCCTGTTGTTAATTCCGTGAAGACTAAAACATACCGCAAACCTACTTCTGGAAATGCTACTCTTCTGGCTAGTAGTTGCCATCCAGCCCATACTATTAAAGTCATACTTGTAGGTGAATTTACCAGGGCCAAGAGGAATTGTTCTACTGAAGATTAGTTTGCTCAAGAGTGTAAAATCATTAGTAAGAGATTAAGGTCCGGGTGCTATTCTTAATGTCTATTGACAGACGTTACAGGATTGCAGCTGCTAAACAAAGAGAATCTGTATTGGGACTTTCCTATAGTGCAGAATCTGTGTTGGAAATTTTGAATTGCAAAAATCAGCAGGCACTTTTTTTTACCTCTTATTCTGTATCATCAATACTGCTGACATTATTAAAAATAACCACACAGTTTTTTTTTCCGATAAGATTTTGCATGATTTTTTGAGGAATGGCATTTGTTTCTCTAGCCGCCATTCTCTCAATTTACATTCAGTTTTATCTCCCAGCCATGTAGTTTATAGCAGCAAAGTAACACCTTGTTTTTTTTTTTCCTGGTTCATACAGATGCAGACTAAAAACTCGCAGATACTACCATCTGCACTGTGCGACCAAGGATTTCATTTCATATGCCACAGGGGAAAGTTTTAAGATTCAAAAAAATATTAATTGTGGCATAGATCATTTAGTTTATCTTATCCAGTGTACAACGTGTAAATTACAGTATGTCGGCTGCACCATCCGTCCACCTTGATTTAGAATAGCTGAACACTATTGTGATAGCCTTAATAAAAATGTGAGGAACATTTCCAATGTTTCCAGACATTAAAAAAATTTGCATAATGGTAATATGGCTTCATTCATTTTTAATGGTACAGAAAGAGTGTTGCTGGCTAAAAGAGGTGATAGATGCCAACGTTTATTGCAGCAAGAGGTATACTGGATTTTTTAGACTACAGACTTGTATCCCCTCTGGACTTAATCACAGGTGTGATGTGGACCCGTTTCTTAAATGATTTTCTTAAATTAGATTTCTGGTCTTTCTCCTGTTTATGGTTTGTTTCTTTTTGCCTCCATTTGTTTATGATTTATTTGATTTCTGGATGGTGTAATTGCTTTTTTCACTTATGCAGTAGCCCATTTAGGTATATCTTTATTATTATGTCTGTTTGCTCTTGCTCTTTATACATTTTTATACATTTTGTTTATACGTACCCATGTTTTATACTATATAATGTAGTCCTTCCTCCTGGAGTAATGTGATCCTGGGAGGCAGGATTGACAATTACGTTTGTACTATTTATAAGAGTCATATTCATCTGTTGTTAAGGTCTGACAGTCAAAATGCATTGGCTTTTTACATGATTGTACTACACAAACTTTAATAAAGAGCATTTGATTATAGTTGTTGCACTGCAGCACCAACTTTCTCTATATACTGTCCCAGTAGCTGTGTTGGAGACTGGCAGAGTCCAGCTCTCATTAGCATACGATAGAGATGCCCAGCATGTAATCATTTAACTTTTTGTTAAGATAGTGTTCAAATCTAGTACAACTGATGCAATATCTGCCTCCCGATAGGGTTAATTATGGTAAATACAGATTCCCAGCCACCTCTATAACAAAGTAAAATTTCCATAAAAGAGCATCATCCCAGCAAGGCTCTCAAACACTTTAAGCCTATGATCCTAATGTTTCCAATCATATGCAGATGTATGAGCATTGCCTACTTTATGCCCTTTTTTGCCCCTCTGGCTGCATTTTCATTGTTAAACACCACCTTTTTTAGCATACAGACAGTTATGCTTTGATTAAGCCAGGAGCATATATGATCTCTAAGGGAGCTGGCACTTTCCCATGCTCCTACTGTCATACCATTTCTCTTTTTTAAAGCTCCACTAAAGTACTAGGGATTTATCATCTTCACCTTCCATTGTAAGGAGTCATATAGGACTGTCTTGCATGGTTGCCTATGATTTTCAAATGTCAAAGTGAAAAATAATAACGAGACACGTGTGTGCTCATTCCACCATGTGTGGGGTGATCCTCTAACTACAAAATCTCTGTACACTACTTGTGGAATAGACCACTAAGTTATATGAGGGTTACAGAGCATACACACTTATTTGAAATAGTCAACTTTATTACAAAAAAGTATCACGTCAATACATCTATAAACCTCCACCTATTTCGATTCATAAAAAACATAATGACAATGTTGTCATCACACTGTGCATCCTTATCCACACCATACCACACATACAAAGTACAATTTGTCAATTTCTGGCTGTTAATATGTGTTTTGGCTTGATACTTTTTTGTAATAACGTGGATTCTTTCATATAAGTGTGTATGCTCTGTGACTCTCATATATAACTTTTCTTTTGGTGGACTATCCCACAAGTAGTTTTGCCTATGCTTTTCTCTGTTTATGCTCCAAGCTTCATTGCACCATATTTACTACTGCTGGTACAGAGACTTTGGGGTTTATTTTTCACCCCCTTCCTGACCAAGCCATTTTTCAGCTTTCAGTGCTGTCGCATTTTGAATGACAATTGTGCGGTCATGCAACACTGTACCCAAATTATGTTTTTTAAATTATCATTTTTTCCCCACAAATAGAGCTTTCTTTTGGTGGTATTTGATCACCTCTGCGTTTTTTATTTCTTGCGCTATAAACAAAAGAAGAGGGACAAGTTTGAAAAAACACAATATTTTTTACTTTTTGCTATAATAAATATCCATTTTTTTTAAAACAATTTTTTTCCTCAGTTTAGGCCGATGTATTCTTCTGCATATTTTTGGTAACAAAAATCCCAATAAGCGCTTATTGATTGGTTTGCGCAAAAGTTATAGCATCTTCAAAATAGGGGAAAGATTTATAGCATTTTTATTATTTATTTTTATTTTTTACTAGTAATGGCGGCGATCTGTGATTTTTATTGTGACTGCGATATTGCGGCGGACAGATCAGACACTTTTGACACATTTTTGGGACCATTCACATTTTTACAGCGATCCGTGCTATAAAAATGCATTGATTACTGTATAAATGTGACTGGCAGGGAAGGGGTTAACTCTAGGGGGTGATTGAGGGGTTAAATGTCTGCCCCAAGGAGTGATTCTAACTGTGGGGGGAGGGGACTGACTGGGGGTGGTGACCGATAGGTGTCCCTATGTACAAGGGACACACCATCGGTCTCCTCTCCTCTGACAGGACGTGGATCTGTGTGTTTACACACACAGATCCACGGTCCTGCTCAGTTACTGGGCAATCGTGGGTGCCTGGTGGACATCGCGGCCACCAGGCACGTGCATTGGGTCCCCAGCGACACGGCGGGCGTGCGCCCCCTAGTGGCCCGAGAAGCAATCATGTCATATGACGGCGGCCCAGAACGAGAGCTGCCTCGTCCTGCCGTCATATGACAGTGGCCGGGCAGCTACTGGTTAAACAAATAATTATAATTTTGAAAACATTACACCAATCGTTATTATTAAAAAAACAATATAAAAATGAATTACTCTTGTAAGAAATATTATTAAAGTGCTTTGTCTTCTGATCCCTGTTTTAAATATAATGTAAATTTCTCTGTTCAAATTTAGGAATGCTTAAAAAAAAACATACTTTTGCGCAAATATAAATTTAAAGTAATCTTATTCAATAAATGTCACAAAGAGCCTATTCTAAATGTGAAGTGCAGTAACCTAGAAAACAACCATCATTCACTTTACTGTAGTTAGACTATTATACGATGAATTCTGATTAGTTGTCATGGATGTTGTAGTTTGGACTGAACACTTTGTACCCTATGCTGTTTTATTGAGTAAGTCTCTCTTTTTTCTAGAAAAAAAAATAGCATTTATTATTTTTTTCACAGGAGCCTGCAAAGCATTTCACCTGCAAACAGTGAATTGCAGATGTTAGGCTCTTCTTTCAGTTTTGTGCCCATACTTTAGTATGGGCTGTCAGTTTCAGAGCTGTAGGGAGTGAATGGACTACGAGCAGCTGTTTAGCATGCTTACAGTCCATGGGAACTACAAGTCTGGCTGACTTGGTGACAGACAGGACTTGTATGAAAATATATACAATAATTAATTGTAAATAATTAGTGGACAGGACTTGTAGTTTATCAATTCACAGGTCCCTGTGAATGAATGATGTGGTTGTGACAGTGGCTGCAATCACCGGGAAAGGGGGTTAAGAAGGAGAGGGCGGTCTGCCTAACACAGGTGTAACATGTTCACCTTTCGGCACCACATCCAATAACTTTCCAAAGCTTGCCGCCTCAACCTGCACTACATCTCTAAACTACGTCCCTTTCTAACCAATGAAACCACAAAGCTCCTGATTCACTCCCTGGTTATATCTCGCCTTGACTACTGCAACTCCCTCCTCATTGGCTTACCTTTAAATAGACTATCCCCCCTTCAGTCCATCATGAATGCTGCCGCCAGACTCATCCACCTTACAAACTGCATAGTGTCTGCTACCCCTCTCTATCAATCCCTCCATTGGCTGCCACTTGCCCAACAAATTAAATTCAAAATACTAACAATAAGTTACAAAGCCATCCACAACTCTGCCCCCAGCTACATCACTAGCCTAGTCTCAAAATACCAACCTAATCGCCCTCTTTGTTCCTCCCAAGACCTCCTGCTCTCTAGCTCCCTCATCACCTCCTCCCATATCCACCTGCAGGACTTCTCCCGAGCCTCACTCATCCTCTGGAATTCGCTACCCCAATCTGTCAGACTATCTCCAAATGTACCCACTTTTAGGTGATCCCTGAAAACTTTCCTCTTCAGAGAAGCCTATCCTGCCTCCATCTAACAACTGCACTATTTTCTCCATTAGTTCATAACTTGAACCTTCCTCCTAGATTGTAAGCTCTAACGAGCAAGGCTCTCTGTTCCCCCCTGTATTTAATTAAATTGTAATTGTACTGTCTGCCCTAATGTTGTAAAGCATTGCGTAAACTGTCGGCGCTATATAAGTCCTGTATAATAATAATAATAATAATAATAATAATGTTAAAAGGTGAACCTATCCTTTAACAAAGTTGGCCCCATATTAATGTGCTCATTAGATGTATATTTGCAAATGATTGTCACAGTTGGTGGCATATACTTTAAGTGAAATCGTTTTATAAGTTACAATTTAGTGATATTTACCGAAATATAAATTACAGAATATAAAACATATTGCATTCAAGATTGTTTTAATTTATTTTGTTTGTAACCAATGCATACTAGTTTAGCCCTGACTGTACAAAGCTAGTTAAATAAAGCCTGTTGCACCAAATGTTCCCTATATTGTTCCAGTTTACACAGGCGTATTTGTAATATAATTTCAAATACCCTTAGAATTTCTATTCTTAGCCAGTACACAGGCTGAAACATGTCATGAAGCTCTTGCCCATCCTGCAGGGAATGCCATATGTTATATCTGTAGAATTCAGTAAATTGATTTTGGTCAGAATCAGATAAAATTCTGGCAATCCTTTTTACAATGAGTGCTTCTAAATCATATTCAATTGGTTCTACAGACAAAAAAGAACAATAATCAACGTTTTTCTCCACCCTGCTGTTAGCCAACAAGCTTTCCAAATAGTCTTAGGGGGCTATTTATCAAGGTCCACATAGTCTCAGAAAAGAACATATTGCTTTATTATTACTATTATTATGTTTCTCTCTATTTTCCCTGCCTAGTATGCCAAGCAGTCTATTTTGCAACCTAGTTTGATCAAAAAATCATTACAATATTTAAATGGTTTATATAATGTATTCAGCCTGTGATTATGAGTGATAGATTGAAGGGCCCACTCATTGTTGTATGCTAAACACACTTGGTGTTCCCAAATTTGTTTTGAATGAAGAAGTCATGTGCTAGTTATACTTCATGCTATAAATTATTTTTTTCTTTGTTATTACTCACAAATTTGAAATTTGACATTAAAAATCTAAGAAATCTGTGTGGGGCAAGAGAAATAAATAATATCTTCTACATATACAGCATATTGTATTTACTGGTATACAATATTTGAGTTTCAATTAATTTAAAAAGCTGCTATTTTTTTCTCTGCTCACCCATAAATCAATTACAAATAAAATGCATGTAGTGGGCAGAATAAACCCCTCAAAACACTTCATTCACATTGGGAACCAGCTCAGCATTACCATACAACATCTATTACTGGGCTATAATTGCCAGACTCTCATGTGGCTATGAAACATAGCCACATACCCAAAAACCCCATAGGCAAATCCAAGATGGAGCAAATCCTTTGGGGATTCAGATAACCAAACCGTTTCCTAGACAGTGGTGGTGTCCACTACCAACTGAACCCCTTACTACCAAACTCCATTCTGTAATACTTAAGGAATCAACTAGTCTCAAAGAAACTCTCCACTGACCTGCTGAATGAGAGCTGGGACACTATACCTCCCATGATTATGAGAAACAATCTCTAAAAAATAAGATAGAGGTAACCTACATATCTACAGGGGCCTGCAGAGGTATCCTGCTTATCCAGGGCCTACTTCAATTCAAAATGGACCTCCAAGGTTCATATACTGCCCTCTTATAGGAGCTAGTTTCAAACATCAAGCCCAAATGTCTCCAGTTTGATAGAATTGATAGGACACAAGGCAAAAGACAACCTAATGATCCTCTATATGACATCATAACTGCATCACTACAAACCAAAGGAATGGAACTACTGATCACTACCCAGGAAAAAAAAGTTCTCTCTTTCTAAAGCCATCCTATTCAACTATTTATTGTGCAACAATCTCAAAGAGAAGACCCCCTGAAGTGTATTTCCACTTTTGTAGTCGAATTTGAGAAAACCCCACTTTGTTTGATATGCATTCCCATTTACACAGCATGTCTAAAAATATATGTTTACCTTTTAGATGTTTCTGAGGAAAAGGTGTCATGGCTGACTGCATACATTTCTCAGCTAGCTCAACTTGATCTGTCCCAGTAGCTAAGACAGGTGAATTAAGAGCTGCTAGCTCCCTAATGATCCAAAGCTTGCAAGCACAGGCTATTTACATAATAAAATAATATCCCTGTGCCAACCAAATATGTATGATAAATACTGCTGCAAACACCAAGGAAATATTAGAACCCAAATAGAATATAAAATCAAGATAGTACTGCGCTGTAAATTAAATAATGTGCAAATATGCAGAATAAAATGCAAAAGTGTGCAGTATTAAATGCACTAAAAAGAGGCAATTCTTGTGGTATAAAAACATATAAAAGATATCCTTGAAAGAATAAATATAATAAACATATCATATGTTAATCTTATTCCTCTTTAGATGAAAACAGTGATAAAATATTGTGATAAAAAATATCCGTATAAATCTAGATAAAAAGAAATCCTTTTCATAAGTGAAGATATTAATAAACTAAATGTGTCTGTGGAAAGTCTTTAAAAAGTAAAGTGCAGGATGTATGGTGACTGTATAATAATATCGGTAAACAAGAATAAGGTGCTGGTGGCCACTCTCTGCAATGAAGTGCTGGTGGTAAGTAGGGATGAGCCGAACACCCCCTGGTTCGGTTCCCACCAGAACCCGCACGGACCTAAAGTTCGTGCGAACTTAAGAACCCTATTAATTACAATGGACGCGAACGTTCGAAATCAAAAGTGCTAATTTTAAAGGCTAATATGCATGTTATTGTCATAAAAAGTTTTTTAGTGAAATGGTACTTTTGTACCCCCTTACCATTTCACACAGGGGGGGGCGGGATCTGGGGGTCCCCTTGTTAAAGGGGGCTTCCAGATTCCGATAAGCCCCCCACCCGCAGACCCCCACAACCAATGGCCAGGGTTGTGGGAAAGAGGCCCTTGTCCTCATCAACATGGGGACAAGGTGCTTTGAGGGGTCTCAGACCCCAATGTTTCCCAATGTTGAGGGCATGTGGCCTGGTAGGGTTCAGGAGGGAGGGGGGTGCTCTCGTCCCCCCCTCTTTTCCTGCAGCCTGCCAGGTTGCGTGCTCGGATAAGGGTCTGGTATGGATTTTGAGGGGGACCCCACGCCATTTTTTTTTTGGCCGGGGTTTCCCTTAAAATCCATCCCAGACCTCAAGGGTCTGGTATGGATTTTGAGGGGGACCCCACACCATTATTTTTTTTTGGCCGGGGTTCCCCTTAATATCCATAGCAGACCTGAAGGGCCTGGTAATTAAATTTGGGCGGACCTCCACGCTTTTTTTTTGTTTTCTTGTTTTTTATCAATGACTTTTTTTATCAATGACTTTCAATGAATGACTGTTCTCTGTGTTACGGGAACCGGCAATTCATTAGCCGCAGATGGCTGCCTTAGATGACACAACAGGCCAGAAGGGTAAAGGTGTTTTAATGTGATACTGCAATGCTGTACTAACAGCACGCACACACTAATCCCCAGAATCACAGCAGATAATGTCAGCAGTCAGCAGCACTCAGCAGAATAATCACAGCACAGATAATGTCAGATTCAGCAGCACTGCAGAATGGATCACAGCACATAATTGTCACTGACACACTGGAACACACTACACAAGCCGCCGGCGCGGCGGCCTTTTATAGTGTGGGGCGTGTATTAAACCCCCTGAGCTATAATTGGCCACAGGCATCCTGCCTGTGGCCAATTATTGCTCTCCTCGCCACTGGCTCTATGATTGGCCAAGCATGCGTGGTCACAGTGCATGCTTGGCCAATCATCAGCCAGCAATGCACTGCGACTGGCGCAGTGCATTATGGGCCGTTCGCATCACACAAATTTGATGCGAGCGGCCCAAATAGTTCTGGGCTCGACGAGCGCTCGAACGCCCCCGATGTTCGATTCCAACATGGGTTTGAATCGAACACCGGGCCCATCCCTAGTGGTAAGTGACTTCTTGTCTTCTGTGCAGCATGATATGTGGATGTCCCCTTACCTTACCGTTGTAAGGTAACAGCATGTGGGTATGTGTATCCCCTGGCAATCGTCCCAGTCTGGCATCCCCGGCTATGCTGGTATGTATTTCTTATCTGCAATCAAAGCCCACTTTTTTGTCCCTGGTATGTCTGAATCGGGTAAGCCTTGTGGTAGGGCATGGGGGGGGGGGGTGTAGGGAACAGAAGGGATGCTCGATAGTGTAGTAATTTATAATATTTATTTGGTAACAGCAAAGTAAAACAGGTACTCACTTTAAGATGTATCAAACAGGCAAAAATAAAAACGTGCAGCGAGGGTGATCCTGTTGTTAATTCCGTGAAGACTAAAACATACCGCAAACCTACTTCTGGAAATGCTACTCTTCTGGCTAGTAGTTGCCATCCAGCCCATACTATTAAATAATGTGTAGCGCTAACAAAAAATACTATTAAAGTCATACTTGTAGTTGAATTTACCAGGGCCAAGAGGAATTGTTCTACTGAAGATTAGCTTGCTCAAGAGTGTAAAATCATTAGTAGGAGATTCAGGTCCGGGTGCTATTCTCAATGTCTATTGACAGACGTTACAGGATTGCAGCTGCTAAACAGAGAGAATCTGTATTGGAACTTTCTTTTAGTGAAGAATCGGTGTTGGAAATTTTAAAATGCAAAAATCAGCAGGTACTTTTTTTACCTCTTATTCTGTATCATCAATACTGCTGATATTATTAAAAATAACCACACAATTTTTTTTTCCGATAAGATTTTGCATGATTTTTTGAGGCATGGCATTTGTTTCTCTAGCCGCCATTCTCTCAATTTACATTCAGTTTTATCTCCCAGCCATGTAGTTTATAGCAGCAAAGTAACACCTTGTTTTTTTTTTCCTGGTTCATACAGATGTGGACTAAAAACTTGCAAATACTACCATCTGCACTGTGCGACCAAGGATTTCATTTCATATGCCACAGGGGAAAGTTTTAAGATTCAAAAAAATATTAATTGTGGCATAGATCATTTAGTTTATCTTATCCAGTGTACAACGCGTAAATTACAGTAACTCGGCTGCACCATCCGTCCACCTTGATGTAGAATAGCTGAACACTATTGTGATAGCCTTAATAAAAATGTGAGGAACTTTTCCAATGTTTCCAGACATTAAAAAAATTTGCATAATGGTAATATGGCTTCATTCATTTTTAATGGTACAGAAAGAATGTTGCTGGCTAAAAGAGGTGATAGATGCCAACGTTTATTGCAGCAAGAGGTATACTGGATTTTTTAGACTACAGACTTGTATCCCCTATGGACTTAATCACAGGTGTGATGTGGACCTGTTTCTTAAATGAGTTTCTTAAATTAGATTTCTGGTCTTTCTCCTGTTTATGGTTTGTTTCTTTTTGCATTCATTTGTTTATGATTTATTTGATTTCTGGATGGTGTAATTGCTTTTTTCACTTATGCAGTAGCCCATATAGGTGTATCTATATTATTATGTCTGTTTGCTCTTGTTTTTATACATTTTTATACATTTTGTTTATACGTACCCATGTTTTATACTATATAATGTATTCCTTCCTCCTGGAGTAATGTGATCCTGGGAGGCAGGATTGACAATTATGTTTGTACTATTTATAAGAGTCATATTCATCTGTTGTTAAGGTCTGACAGTCAAAATGCATTGGCTTTTTACATGATTGTACTACACAAACTTTAATAAAGAGCATTTGATTATAGTTGTTGCACTGGAGCACCAACTTTCTCTATATACTGTCCCAGTAGCTGTGTTGGAGACTGGCAGAGTCCAGCTCTCATTAGCATACGATAGAGACGCCCACCATGTAATCATTTAACTTTTTGTTAAGATAGTGTTCAAATCTAGTACAACTGATGCAATATCTGCCTCCCGATAGGGTTAATTATGGTAAATACAGATTCCCAGCCACCTCTATAACAAAGTAAAATTTCCATAAAAGAGCATCATCCCAGCAAGGCTCTCAAACACTTTAAGCCTATGATCCTAATGTTTCCAATCATATGCAGATGTATGAGCATTGCCTACTTTATGCCCTTTTTTGCCCCTCTGGCTGCATTTTCATTGTTAAACACCACCTTTTTTAGCATACAGACAGTTATGCTTTGATTAAGCCAGGAGCATATATGATCTCTAAGGGAGCTGGCACTTTCCCATGCTCCTACTGTCATACCATTTCTCTTTTTTAAAGCTCCACTAAAGTACTAGGGATTTATCATCTTCACCTTCCATTGTAAGGAGTCATATAGGACTGTCTTGCATGGTTGCCTATGATTTTCAAATGTCAAAGTGAAAAATAATAACGAGACACGTGTGTGCTCATTCCACCATGTGTGGGGTGATCCTCTAACTACAAAATCTCTGTACACTACTTGTGGAATAGACCACTAAGTTACATGAGGGTTACAGAGCATACACACTTATTTGAAATAGTCAACTTTATTACAAAAAAGTATCACGTCAATACATCTATAAACCTCCACCTATTTCGATTCATAAAAAACATAATGACAATGTTGTCATCACACTGTGCATCCTTATCCACACCATACCACACATACAAAGTACAATTTGTCAATTTCTGGCTGTTAATATGTGTTTTGGCTTGATACTTTTTTGTAATAACGTGGATTCTTTCATATAAGTGTGTATGCTCTGTGACTCTCATATATAACTTTTCTTTTGGTGGACTATCCCACAAGTAGTTTTGCCTATGCTTTTCTCTGTTTATGCTCCAAGCTTCATTGCACCATATTTACTACTGCTGGTACAGAGACTTTGGGGTTTATTTACTAAGACTGCAGTGTGCAAAATCTGGTGTAGCTCTGCACACAAACCAATCCATTTCCAAGCTTTTTTTTTTGTCAAAGCTTAAAGTGGTTCTAAAGGCAGAAGGTTTTTTTTAGAAGGCATCAAGGTAAAAAAGTTTCTGCAAGCAGCTTCCTCACAGCTCTCTCTAAATACTTAACTGAGCCCAATCTGGATCCAGTGATGTGCATGACAAGCAGAGACTCTCTTGGCTCTTGCTCTCCTCAATGGCTCAGACACAGCACCAGGAGCCATTGTCAACCACAGTTAGTGAGGAGGTAGCGGGGGGGCTCAGTGTCTTTACAATCACTTTAATTGAACAAGAGGAAGTTAGAAGCTCATTGGCTACCATGCACAGCTGCACCAGATTTTACACTCTCCAGTTTTAGTAAATCAACCCCTTTGCACAAATATGTAGCAGGTTCTACCTACAGAAGCTACCACCCTGATGAAGCCACATAATATTATATATATTATATTATAAATTATATCTTCTAGGGACAGCCACTACTTTGCAATAAGCAAAATAGTAACCGTGCAGGTACTCATGTGCTGTCTTGATTTTTTTGTGAGTACTTGTTGTCAACACCCAAATGGCCTACATTACTACTGAGTTACTGTCAATTGGAACAACTTTGAGAGGACATCAATTTTGCAATGGAGACTCTAAGTGTTTTTCCCTTTAAATAAGTTTTATTAAGCTGTTTATCAGCATCCTACTATGACTATACCACAGTGGGCTTCTGATATGTTATTATTATTGTTCTACTTTTGTTGCTCTATTTTACTTGTATTGAATATCTATGGGAAGTGTAAACTCTGTGCGGAGACCCAATTTCCACATTTATAAGGGCCCACTACCATGCCACTAGCTATGTCCCATATGGCCCCTATATTTTATATAGCTCCAACACTGCCCTCTTGAGAAGCAAGCATGTTGGAAGCATTTTGAACAATTTGACTACAGGTATCAACATTCTTTCAGTGATGTCTGCATATTTTGTATTGCTAACAAAAAATTTTTTATATTTAAAATGGAACATAGAGATGGAACATTTCCCTCTGGGTGGGCTCAGTATTGCTTCTGTACATGAGACTGAGATCTTCTCTAAATTGTATTAATATATTTGATAGCAAACAGTGCAAATATTAAATGGGGAACTGACCAGAATGTTCTTATTTTTTAGACCTAGAGCTGATACCAGTCTAAAGCAAAAAATCTTGATACTGTATCCCTCATACCCCATCCATGTTCCTACCCTTCACCCACTCCCTTCCTCTCCCACCACTCCCCTTTCTACCTCCCACCCTTTTTTCCCTTCGCTCCTATGTTTTTTGTTTACTGAGGCAATAGCACATCTATTCCACTTATATTCTCAACATCCTTTAATGTCCATCTATGACTCTTAATTGGCTTTCTCTGAATGTACAGTGGCTAAACTATCCTCCAACTAAAGTTAGGCATTGCATTACCTTTCATTCCTGTGACTCAACCTAACTTGCCTCCAGAAACCCTATCTAGCCTATTTCTCCTCCCCAAAACATTTTCCACATTTTTTTTTCAGTCCAATGCATCTACAAAACAAAAGGAAGTATTAAGAGTTGTTCATGATGCATTGGCTCCTTCTGCTGTCAATCACAACCAGTGACAAGGGAGTTGGGAAAGGGCAGAGCCGTGCTCTGTGCGTCTTAGGAACACACAGAGGTGGCTCAATGTGTAAAAGTCACAAGTGTCCCAACAGCAAGCAGCTCGCTATGGGGTGGGGGGGGGGCACTCAGCAAGAGGGAGGGGCCAGGAGGCCTGGTGGGGGACCTGAGAAGAGGAGGATGCAAAACCATTGCACAAAGCAGGTAATTATAACATGTCTGTTATTTAAAAGCCTTTAGGAAACACTTCAACACCCAAGAATGCTTTTGCACTGATGGAGGATTACATCCTTTTTTAGATTCCATCCCCATGCAGTCTCTTCTGAACTCCTGTTGAGATGTCTTGGACAATGACATTACTAAAGATAAGGTCTGAATAGCAATAAAAATGCTAAAAACTGCTAATTTCCCATGGTCCTATAATTTCACATTTTCTCAACTCTATATTTTATAAAATGCCAACATTAATATGACTTTTTTTTACCTTACCTAAACACTAACTGTATCTTCCCTTTTTCATCCTAAACTAATAAAAATAAATAAAATACAATAAATGAATTGTTGTACATTTACAAACCTACATAGCCTACGTGTGAATGTGTGATGAACAGTCTTCTTACTATGTAATTACTTCTTCTTCATTGTGCATTCTTAGAACATAATTTACTATTCAAACTTAAAAATGCATATCCACTGTAATAAAGTGTGCAGAAACACATTCTTGTGACTTTATAAAATGATTTACTTACTGTGTAATACAAGTATTGTTTCATGGGATTCAGCCTTATTATTTTACTGTGCGTTGTTTAAATGCTTATCACTCAATCTCTAGAGATAAGATATTTTCATTTCCTTTTTTTTCCCCTCAAATACTTAATTTGATTTTGTTTGTTCAGGAAATTACATCCTTATAGTTAGACATTTAATCCACTGGAAGAGACAACCATATCCCCAGTATTGCAATGCTGCTATTGACTTCTTTCTACACAGTTTACTGTTAAACACTCTGAGTTAATGATCTGGGTTGTACATGTTAGGCCAGCAAACACCTATTAGTATCTGATGCATGGTAAAGAATTGTGGGGGACCCCGAGCTGTTAAAAATTCATACCAGACCTGAATGGACTGGCATAAATTATAAGAGGAACATCATTTTTTTAAAACTATCCATGGCTGCTTTGTTCACATCGTTGTAGGCTCCCAGCCAACAGGTGAATTTGTTTGGGTGATATCAATGGTTGCTAGGGATGTGGTCCCCACTTCCTTAACAACCTGTTACAGCAGAAGAAGGACGCAAACATATGTATAGTAGTAGGACAAACTCCAGTATTCAAACACCTGAACAAGCAGTATTTGGTCTGAACTTGTGTTTGGACCAAACTGGGAGCATATCCCTAGCTTTCACCAGGAGAGATACAGAGTGGAAATATTTCCACTAAATCAATAGGCCCATATCAGAAATGTAAAAATAGCTTTGGTCAGCATGGGAAGTACAGATGTAATAGATGTGGTGGTAAATTATATATAAAACCAAATCCCACCAACAAGTGTTCCCAACGGAAGTTTTTCCATCTAATCCTGTTCTGCTTACAACTAGGAAGCAGAAGCTCCTGGTTCAGTTCCAGCACTGCGTTTTGGCAGTTCAGGCAATTATTTGAATGCCATACTTTTGGCCCCTTCAGCAGAACCTAAACTTCATATATTGTACCTGTTTTTTCTCCCAATACTATATATGACAGCTTTCTTCTTCCACTGCCAATAGTTGTTATGAATGTAGTTGGGTTTGGCAAAAACAAAAATAGGCATAGGGTCCCTAAAAATTCTCAAACAGATCCTTCAGTTCTGATATGGATTTTAAGGGGAAACTGCAGAGAAGTGTTGAATCACCCCAAAAATACATACCAGGCCCCTAACCGAGCATGCAATCCGACAGGCCAGGAAAGAAAGGGACAGGCATTCACCCCCTTCCCTCTGCCCTCAACATGGGGGTTACTTGCTAGGGTGACCCAGGCATGAAGTACCTTGTTGAAGAAAACAAGGATCTCTTCTGCACAACCCTGGCCTTGTAGTTATGGGGGGTCTTTTTAGAAATTAGAAGCCCCCTTTAACCATAAGGGGGACCAAAATACTGCCCCCCCCCAATATGAGTGAGTAAGGGGTACATAGTATTTATACATAGTACTGATTTATAAAAAAAGTGAAAAATAAATAAAAACATACACGATTATTGAAAAAACCTTTAACCACCTCAATACAGGGCATTTTCACCCCCTTCCTGCCCAAGCCATTTTTTTAGCTTTCAGCACTGTTACATTTTGAATGACAATTGCGCGGTCATACAACACTGTACCCAGATGAAATTGTTATCATTTTGCCCCCACAAATAGAGCTTTCTTTTGGTCACATCTGTGGTTTTTATCTTTTGTGCTATAAGCAAAAGAATAGGGACAAGTTTGAAAAAAAAACAATATTTTTTACTTTTTTTCTACAATAAATATCCCCAAAAAATATATAAAAAAACACATTTTTTCCTCAGTTTAGGCCGATACGTATTCTTCTACATATTTTTGGTAAAAAAAATCGCAATAAGCGTATATTGATTGGTTTGCACAAAAGTTATAGCGCCTACAAAATAGAGGATAGATTTATAGCATTTTTATTATTATTTTTTTTTAACTAGTAATGACGGCGATCTACGATTTTTATGGTGACTGTGATATTTCGGCGGACACATCGGACACTTTTGACACATTTTTGGGACCATTCACATTTATACAGCGATCCGTGCTATAAAAATGCATTGATTACTGTATAAATGTGACTGGCAGGGAAGGGGTTAACACTAGGGGGCGCTGAATGGAGTTAATATGTTCCCTGGGAGTGATTCTAACTGTAGGAGGAGGGGATTTACAAGGGGAGGAGACCGATCAGTGTTTCTCTGTACTGAGAACACACCATCGGTCTCCTCTCCTCTGACAGGACCGTGGATCTGTGTGTTTACATTTTTTGTTGACATCGAGCCGCCGGGCACGCGCATTGGGTGCCCAGTGACACAGTTAGGCGCGCGCTCCCTGGAGGGCCGGGAAGGGGAGGGCGTCATATGACGCCCTCCCGACACATAGGACTTTTTTTTAACTTAAAGATCTTGTCAAAAATGGTGTGCTTTTATTTACATGTCACTTTTTTGTGAATGAGTAGGAGTACAGGCATACCCCACTTTTAAGTACACAATGGGGTTTACTTACTAAAGCTGGAAAGTGCAAAATCAGGCTCACTTCTGCATAGAAACCAATGAGCTTCTAACCCCAGCTTGTTCAATTAAGCTTTGGTAATAAAACCTGAAAGCTCATTGGTTTCTATGCAGAAGAGAGCCTGATTTTGCACTTTCCAGCTTTAGTAAATAAACCCCACTGTGTGCTCAAACATGGGGTATGCCTGTACTATGCACCCTTTACTTCATATAAGGTAGGTCCATTGCTCACAGATCCCCACAGCCACCAGGCAAGGGAAGGGAATCTTGTCCTCATCAACATGGATACAAGATTCTCCAAGGTTTCCCCTGGCAAGGTACCATTCATGTTCAGGGTACGTGGCTTGATATGGTTCAGGAGAGGGGGGGGGGGCACATGACTTCCCCCCTTCCCTGGCCAGCCAGGCTGTATGCTTAGATGATGGATTGTATTTTATTGACATCAATACCAGACCCTCATCACGGACAAGAGTCTGACATGTACTATTAAAGGGAACCCTAATAGATGGGGTTCCCCATTAACATCTATAATAGATCTTAAACTAAGGTAAGGGTTTGGTATAGAAAAAAGGGAATCTCTGGCCATTTGTAAAGGGTAGTCTTGCTGCAGTAGGTTTTATACTTTGTGCAGATGGGACACTCCACAGTCAGAGTCAGGGCATCCCCATTTTTATGTTTCTCATTATTAAAATTGCTGCTCCCCACCAAAGAAAGTTTACTTTGTTTCTTGGGTACATGTTTTAAAGTGCAGTGCCTAGTCCCCCATACCATGAGTTTGGCAATCCCTTGCCTAGTAGTCTAGAAAATGGCCATTACTGTTTTTTACCAATCGGGTCAATCAAACTACTCAATCAAACGACCCCTATCTGAATTCAGGTATGTAGCTCATCCCTAGTGAAAAGCTTCTATATTTTTTTATTTTCCCTCACTCTCAGCCCTGTTGACACTTATCAGAAGGAGAAAAAGAGAAGCAAATCTCTTTTACAGAAACACACAAAAAAAATTTCAGTGGTTCTTTTTTTTTTGTTTCATAATTCAGTGGTTCTAACTCCTTACCACTCTATCCAAAACTAGAGGAAAACCTTTTTTTTTAACAATTAATGCCACTTACTTATGTCATATGTTTTACATACACTTCCAGCTGCTACATAATGTGTGTAACACTAACAAGCCATCTGTCAGGCTGTACAACCTTCAGATCACGTTTACACACCCCAAGTATATTCACCCCCATGTGTGCCTGTAACCTCCCCTCCTACTTGCAGGCCTGGGATCCCCATGTTAGGTGCCATTGGGTTGAGGGGAGGGAAACCAACAAACATCTGCTAATCTCCCTACCTAGCAAGAACTCAGATGAGACATGCATTACATTACTTATGAGTTCAACGGTCACTTTCCAGCCACTGTGGAGTGTGTAAGGTACACGTCTTTCTTCTTGTATTCTAAGTGCCTAGGCCAGGGATGGTAGAAGCGGAGGTCCCAAGTCACCGGTGGATAACCAACACACACATACACTGGTTTGTAAGTGAAGATGGTTACAAAGTTTAATAGACAATACGTTCCTCTTTTATGGGAAATGCAGACGGGGGGGAACAGCTCTCCCAAGAACCAATCAGACTCATACACATATGCATACATTAACAACTTCTTATCATGTGATGGTCTTCAGTTTGCAATATGAAATGTAGGGCAAAGGTTAGTGTATGACAGTTAGTTCTGTTATCTGTACACACCTGCTGACTTGACCACAAAAAAACTCCTAAGTCACTGCTAGCTAGTTTCATATCCTCTGGTGAAGTACAGAGTTAGAAACCACAATACAGATGCGTCCTGATATGTCAACACTGGTCAAAACAGTTTTTATGCAGAATATACTTACAACAGCTTTGTTCAAAAGCTGTTACTCTGAAAGTATAAGCATATTAAGTTCAACCCCTATCAAAATGGTATATCATTATAAGTAGCCCCCTTATAATCCTCTCTTTGATCATTCTGATTTAACATAATGATCATCCCTTTCCTTATTTTATAGCACAAGTCTGGTACTCTGTGGTTTCGTGTTCTTGACTCTCATACCACACAGTCTGTTCCTTGGTGATAAAGGTCAGTTTAAAACTATCTGAACTTGTTTTTACACCCTTCTTACAGATACATCCAACTATTTTATAACAAGCATATAAGAACAAAATAAAAAGCAATATCATAACAATGGTCATGGCAGTATTTTTTAACCAGGAGGTTAGTCCCCCTAGGCCAAAACCTGTGGAGAAAGGATCCCACGTTTTTCCAATATTCCTTGCCTCATCCTGGAGTTTATTTACCTCCTTGCGATGTTGGGCAACTATGTCATAATAATCTGGTACTTCAATACTGGTATTATGAATCCAAGTGCAGCATTCATAATCTTCAGTAATTTCACAAAGGCCGGTAAGGGCTGCGCTCATGCTTTCTATAGCTAAATCATGTAGTTCTAATTGTTTTTCTTATTGCCCTGGTTTCTATGTTTAATTTTGTGATGTCATCGGAATTCTTTTCCAAGATTTCATCAATGATTCCAGTGTAATTGTTTAGTCTCTTCATTAAATCTATTCCCCATCCTGTCCAGGAGGGGAACCATGCCCATGCCATATCTTTTTCCAGGAATATCTCTCTCTTATTGCGATGTTTAAGGGGGTACCTGGGGTGGATGCTGGCCTCAAGGAGGTGAGTACCTTCATTGTTTCCCAATACACCCATGAGTGGGGCCAGGGCTGCTAGATAACACCATCCCTGGGGCTGGATAGTAATCCAGGGATGACAGAGCTTCCCACAACAAATGTAAATATTGTTCCCTAGTGCTAAAGGGCGTGCACGCAGTACCTTATACATTTGGTCTGACAAACCAGATAGTGTAAGAGTAGCCAGAAGCTGAGCCATGGGAGTGGTAAGTGGTATTAACACTCAGAAATTGATACAGGGTGGTATTAAGAGTAAGATCTTCGGTTACATAGAATGTATCATTTAATGTTGTCATTGAGATATTAAGCTTTGATTGTTTACAAACTTCGGCTCCTTTGGTGGTATTCCCTAACCTGAAACACCAATCTGGATAATGGCTTCTGCCTATGATTTGAAAAGTGAGGGTTTTGTTAGGACTCTTCCTGGTAACGTCGGTAAGAACTATAGGGGGTGTGCCGTTTAGGAGTGAGGTAAAATTTAAAGGTATGGCCATTAAAGGAACTCTGGCAGTACTGGGATGTAGTTTACTGCATATCCAGCACTTTTCAAAACCTGATTTTTGGGCATAGCTATATTTAAATTTCAACAACAACATTTTATCAGAAAACTCTTGGGGGGGTTCACTTCTTCTATGTCTTACTATAGGAGTGTTATTTGACTTGGGAATCCCACATATCCCTTTTAGTGGTCCCAAATCCTCTGGGTGGTATATACAGTTAGCTATCAGCCAAGTAGGTAAGAATACTACCAAAATTAGACAGCACCAGAGGCACAAGGTCTTCCCTGTTGCTGATGTTGAAAACATTATATATATATATATCTAATGTCCTCAAAATTCACTATTCTTCTTCTTCTTCTTCACTTGTCCTGATGATGGAAAGATTCTGTTTAGTTTCCAGGTAAAATCATCGTGTCCTCCAGGGAGATTTGTCCTATGCCTTCCTGAATATCTTGTAGATTTTGTTGTTGTCTTGAAGGGAGTGTATCCTCGGTTACTGTTAGGGGCTCTGGAGTTGAGGGGAGCTGGGGACACTTCTTCAGTCGGCTGGCGTGGATCCAGGTGTTGCCTAGGTCCGTTAGTACCGCGGTCCTGGATACCTTTTCCACCTTCCACGGTCCGGAGTAGATTGGTCCAATTCTTTTCCTGTGAGCCAGCTGCTTAATCAGTACTTTGTCCCCTGGGATGAAGGGGTGGGTTGGTTCTGTTGAAAGAGGAAAAAAGGTGACAGAAACTTGTTCATTTATTTCATGAAGCATACTTACCAGACTTTTCACGTACACTTCCTGTTGGGAATAAACGTTAATGTCAGAATTTGGGTCTAATGGGGGTAATTCTATATTTGCAGGGATTCCCATTAGAATTTCAAAAGGGGACAATCCTGTCCTAGAATGGGGGGTGGTTCTTATCTGAAAAAGGACAGAAGGTAAGTGTTCCAACCAACCTTTTAGAGTACCTCCTGTAGCCTTTTTTAATTTGTCTTTGATGTTCCTGTTCATTCTCTCTACTACTCCTGCACTCTGGGGATGATAGGGAATATGTAGTTTCCATTGCATCCCCAGAGATTTGGCTACAACTTGGGTCACTGAGGAACTAAATGCGGGTCCTCTGTCGGACCATATGGTTGTGGGTATCCCGAACCTACAGATCCAATAATTTAACAAGCATCTCGCTGCTATAGTTGCGGTTTCTCCGGTACAGGGAATTGCCTCAACCCAAGCTGACCATTTGTCAACGATTACGCAGAGGCACCTCAAGTTTCCCTTTTGCTTTGGTAGGTGTGTGAAGTCTATTTGTAAATCTGTTAATGGTCCCAAGGGTGGAGGTAGATGGCCATGTAGGCCATGTCTTTTTCCTTGAACATTGTTCTGGGCACAAGTTAAGCAGCTTCTAGTTAGAAGCTTAGTTTGTTTTTGTAAATTATTTGTGCAAAAAGATTTTGAATATATATTTACAAGAGGGGCGGGTCCTATGTGTCCTGGGCCATGGAGGTAGGATAAAATTAGGATACAATTAGCTTCAGGTATACCCAGGATCTTCCCCTCTTTTGTCCAAAGACCTTCAGAGTCTTTGGTCAAACCTTCATTTGCCCAGAAATGGACATCTGTATCTGTGGCCATTGACTGCATTTGGGCTACAACAGTTTTGAAATCAGGGGATGAGAAGTGCTCTTTAAAGAAGATTGTGGTAGGGGCTGGTGAATTGGGTGAACTGGCAGCAGCCTTTTTTGCTTCTCTGTCTGCGAAAGCATTTCCTTTTGATACTATACTATTGTCTGATGAGTGGGCTTTTACTTTTATAACAGCAACCTTTTTAGGGAGCAGAATGGCTTGCAGTAGATTAAGGATCTGCTCTGAATTAGCTATCTGTTTGTTGTCTGCTGTTTTAAATCCTCTATTGGCCCATATCACACCAAAATCATGTACCACTCCAAATGCATATCTGCTGTCTGTATAAATGTTGACTTCCTTGTTTGTGAACAGAATACAGGCTCTGGTCAGAGCTTCTAGTTCTGCTACTTGGGCAGAAACAGGGGGCAATGGTTTTGCTTCTAACACTGTATGTGGCAACTGAACTACAGCATAGCCAGTTAAAAATGTAGAGTCAGAGGGACGGGAACAACTACCATCTACAAAAACATTTTCGGCATTTATAATTGGAATGTCAGAAAGATCAGGTCTTGGTGAAGTGACTTGTTCCACTTTTTCTACACAATTATGTGTGTGATCAGGTTCGTGTGGTAAACGTAACATGGAATGTAGTAAACGTACAACTGGATTGCTATTCGGAACATATTTAAGTACCAAGTTGTCAGTATTTAACAAAGTGATCTCGTATCCACTGAGTCTTTGGGAAGTCATGTGTTGTGTGTTCATATTCTGTATGAGGTGGGTAACTGAATGAGTGGTGTACAGTGTCATTTTGTGTCCCAATACTATTTTGTTGGCATCCTGTGCAGACATGGCACAGGCAGCGACATTCTGAAGACAGGACGGCATGCCCTGGACTTGGATAGGGAGTTTTCTAGATAAATATGACACTGGGCGATACCCTGAACCATGAGATTGTGCAAGTACTGCAGCAAAAGATTTTCCTGAAACTACACAGTACAACTGGAAGGCTTTACCATAATCTACCAATCCCAGGGCGGGGGCGGTGGACAAACTCTTAATAAGAGCATCAAAAGCATTTTTTCTGTCTTCTGTCCAGTCTATCAATTTAGGGGCGTTTGACCCGGCAGCCTCTCGTAGGATACTATCATAATGAGAACAGTCAGGAATCCACTGGCGGCAATATACAATTGCGCCCAGAAATGACAACAAAGCTGCTTTGTCTTTTGGAGGACTGAGAGCTTGTAAGGCTGCGGCACGTTTGGGGGACACTAGCCTGGTTCCCTTGTCCAGAATACATCCTAGGTATTCTACTTGTGGTAGACACCACTGTATTTTCTTCCTTGAGGCTAGGTGGCCGGCTTCGGCCAGATGTTCTAACAGTAATGTTGAATCGACCGCACAATCTTCAGCAGAACGACTGCACAAGAGCAAGTCGTCCACATACTGTATTAGTACCGACCCATGCTCGGAAGTCCAAGACTTGACGGTCTCGTTGAGTACCATGGAGAAGGCGGCGGGGCTGTCTACATACCCTTGCGGTAAACGCGACCAAGTTAACTGACCCGCGCCGGCCCATGAGAAGGCAAATATAGGCTGAGCCTCTTCGGCAATAGGGATGCTAAAAAATGCGTTTGCCAAATCAATCACTGTGTAGCATAGGGAATCTGCAGGTATGCATGAAAAAATGAATGTTATATCAGATACCAAGGGCGGGAGGGGTAGTACTTGTTTATTAACTGCCCTTAGATCTTGGACTAGCCTCCATTCGCCACTGGTCTTTTTTACGGGGTAAATGGGCGTGTTCCAGGGGCTGATTACTGGTTTCAAAATGCCTAAGCGTATGTATTCTTCAATCTGTGGTGCAATTCCATTGGTTTTCTCTGGGGGCAAGGGATACTGCTTGTGGTATTGTGGCTGTGCATCTGGACGTAATTGGGGAGTGTAGGGTGTGCAGTTGATAAATCCTACGCTACCTTTGTTTTCTGCCCAGATTTTGTGAGTCTCTAAAGTAGCGGGCAGTAACATAAAGAATCCTTTATGTGTGTGTCGTTTAGGACCAGTCAGGTCACAGAAAGGGGAACTTGCAGTTAGTGACCCTTCTTTGTCAAATTTAATAGTGATACTTAAACTGGACAACAGGTCCCTTCCCATAAGGGATACAGGACAAGAGGTCAACACAGCAAAAGACTGATCGCACAAATGTTGCCCCTCGGGAGTGGTTACAGGTAATGGTGGAGTGATGGGATGGGTAACAGGGGTCCCATTTATACCAATAGAGTTTCCCTCAGTACATTGTGGTGTGTCAAAAATTACATTATTCACTGAACTTGATGTGGCGCCCATGTCGATTAAGAAACAGACACGCTGCCCATCAACATTTAATACAACTTGGGGAAGACTCTTCCATGAAAGGTTATAACACACTAGACTGAGGGAAGGGACATACTCTAGGCATCCCTATTGGGGGTTTGGCTGCTGGCGGTTTGATGGCCACTGCATAGGGATCCGGGAGTGTTAGGGACAAAAGGTGGTGGTCCATTAGGAGGCTGAGGTGACATTTGTTGTTGTTGAGAAGGATATTGTTGTGGCTGGCGAGGACCCTGATAGGGTGGGTAACGTGGAAACTGGGTCGGGGGGGTAAAATCCTCTTCCTCTTCCCCTACCCCTACCCCTATTCTGTCCTATCCTATAGGGACATTGAGATTTCCAATGTCCTTGTAGGCCACAATTATAACAGCCCTGGTCCGGGGGGTATATAGCAGCTGGATCAGGATACGGTTGCATGGTCATAAGGGGAACAGGGGACACTGCCTCCGGCCCCATGCCAATGGAAGTAAAAATTCCCCCTTTCTGTTCAAAGACTCCAGAGCATTCTCTGGATCTTGCATCTTTCATAAAATCTTCGGGCGTTTGTTCAGTCCATTTTGGATTTGTAAATTTAAGGAGCTGGGTAACTTTAGGGTCACCACCAGACATAACTGTGGTTGTAAAAATTTGTGCTGAGGGTTTGTCTACCGCTTTCCATAAATGGTAGACTCTGGTACAAAAGTCAAAGAATTTCTCTTTAGGTCCTTGCTTGGCTAGAATTAACTCTTGCAGAGCTGATGAACCTTTGTATAAGGTTGACCAGTGACTACCTATACCCTTCCAAAAGGAAGTCCAGTCATTTAAACCTTGGACGTGGGCTGCCCATAGAGTTTCTACAGGGGTTTCTTCGGGGCTGTCAGGGTCTATTATACTAAGTATGCCTTGGACATCCTCTTTATCTAAGCTTGACCCAATACTGTATTTTGCCAAAAAGGCAGCTGCTTCTCGGGGGCTTTTCTTTGGATTTGGGCATAACTCCTTTATTTTAGAAAGGGTTCCCAGAGGCAAGGGAATGTGAAACTGAGTCGTACCAATATGCATTAAGGGTGCTTTAACATCACACATTTCCTCCTCTTCTGAGGCATTGTCAGAACCTATTAAGGGGCTCTCTGTTTGTGTAATGTCCCCGGATTTTTCCCCTTTGGGAGGAATTTCTTCCTTTCTTTTAGTTTGGCTACGTGTGGCCGTAGAGGGTTGTGAAATAATGGACTCCTCAGCTTTCTTTAATTCCTCTGCCTTCTTTTCAAGAGCTTTCCTATACTGTTCTAGTTCCTCCCTTTGTTTATATATTCGTTCCTCTGCTTCCAGTCTGTCTAATTCAAACTGTTCTTTTTCTTTCTCATACTGTTTCTCTTTAGGGGTTAGGTTTCTTTGCCTTTCTTTTTCTCTGATTAGGGATGGGCCCGGTGCTCGATGCGAACCCACGTTCGCATCGAGCACCGGGCGTTCGCTCGCTCGGCGAGCCCAGAACTATTTTGGCCGCTCGCATCACGTTCGTGTGATGCGCGCGGCCCCGCAATGCATTGCGGCCGGCGCGGCCGGCGCAGTGCATTGCTGGCTGATGATTGGCCAAGCATGCACTGTGACCCCGCATGCTTGGCCAATCACAGCCCCGGAAACTCGAAGAGCCATAATTGGCTACAGGCAGGACGCCTGTAGCCAATTACAGCTCAGGGGCTGTAGTACACGCCCCCCCCCCCCCCTATAAAAGGCCGCCACGCCGTCTGCGCCGGTCACATGCTGTTCCGGCGCAGATTGAGCAGGCTAGATCTGTGACACTCTGCTGGATTTAGTTAGGTAGAGAGATTCACTTACAGAGATTGAGTTAGATAGATTCAGTTACAAAGATTGATTGAGAAAGAGGGGCTTGTAGTGTGTTCGTGGCAGGCAGGCAGAGCTCCTATATTTTGTTACCAGAAGCACCTATAGGACTTGTAGTGTGTTCGTGGCAGGCAGGCAGAGCTCCTATATTTTGTTACCAGAAGCACCTATAGGACTTGTAGTGTGTTCGTGGCAGGCAGGCAGAGCTCCTATATTTTGTTACCAGAAGCACCTATAGGACTTGTAGTGTGTTCGTGGCAGGCAGGCAGAGCTCCTATATTTTGTTCCCAGAAGCACCTATAGGACTTGTAGTGTGTTCGTGGCAGGCAGGCAGAGCTCCTATATTTTGTTCCCAGAAGCACCTATAGGACTTGTAGTGTGTTCGTGGCAGGCAGGCAGAGCTCCTATATTTTGTTCCCAGAAGCACCTATAGGACTTGAAGTGTGTTAGTCCCATCACACACACAGAGCTATATTTTGTTCCCAGAAGCACCTATAGGACTTGAAGTGTGTTAGTCCCATCACACACACAGAGCTATATTTTGTTCCCAGAAGCACCTATAGGACTTGAAGTGTGTTAGTCCCATCACACACACAGAGCTATATTTTGTTCCCAGAAGCACCTATAGGACTTGAAGTGTGTTAGTCCCATCACACACACAGCTATATTTTGTTCCCAGAAGCACCTATAGGACTTGAAGTGTGTTAGTCCCATCACACACACAGAGCTATATTTTCTTCCCAGAAGCACCTATAGGACTTGAAGTGTGTTAGTCCCATCACACACACATAGCTATATTTTGTTCCCAGAAGCACCTATAGGACTTGAAGTGTGTTAGTCCCATCACACACACAGAGCTATATTTTCTTCCCAGAAGCACCTATAGGACTTGAAGTGTGTTAGTCCCATCACACACACAGAGCTATATTTTCTTCCCAGAAGCACCTATAGGACTTGAAGTGTGTTAGTCCCATCACACACACAGAGCTATATTTTCTTCCCAGAAGCACCTATAGGACTTGAAGTGTGTTAGTCCCATCACACACACAGAGCTATATTTTGTTCCCAGAAGCACCTATAGGACTTGAAGTGTGTTAGTCCCATCACACACACAGAGCTATATTTTGTTCCCAGAAGCACCTATAGGACTTGAAGTGTGTTAGTCCCATCACACACACAGAGCTATATTTTCTTCCCAGAAGCACCTATAGGACTTGAAGTGTGTTAGTCCCATCACACACACAGAGCTATATTTTGTTCCCAGAAGCACCTATAGGACTTGAAGTGTGTTAGTCCCATCACACACACAGAGCTATATTTTCTTCCCAGAAGCACCTATAGGACTTGAAGTGTGTTAGTCCCATCACACACACAGAGCTATATTTTGTTCCCAGAAGCACCTATAGGACTTGAAGTGTGTTAGTCCCATCACACACACAGAGCTATATTTTGTTCCCAGAAGCACCTATAGGACTTGAAGTGTGTTAGTCCCATCACACACACAGAGCTATATTTTGTTCCCAGAAGCACCTATAGGACTTGAAGTGTGTTAGTCCCATCACACACACAGAGCTATATTTTCTTCCCAGAAGCACCTATAGGACTTGAAGTGTGTTAGTCCCATCACACACACAGAGCTATATTTTCTTCCCAGAAGCACCTATAGGACTTGAAGTGTGTTAGTCCCATCACACACACAGAGCTATATTTTGTTCCCAGAAGCACCTATAGGACTTGAAGTGTGTTAGTCCCATCACACACACAGAGCTATATTTTGTTCCCAGAAGCACCTATAGGACTTGAAGTGTGTTAGTCCCATCACACACACAGAGCTATATTTTGTTCCCAGAAGCACCTATAGGACTTGAAGTGTGTTAGTCCCATCACACACACAGAGCTATATTTTCTTCCCAGAAGCACCTATAGGACTTGAAGTGTGTTAGTCCCATCACACACACAGAGCTATATTTTCTTCCCAGAAGCACCTATAGGACTTGAAGTGTGTTAGTCCCATCACACACACAGAGCTATATTTTCTTCCCAGAAGCACCTATAGGACTTGAAGTGTGTTAGTCCCATCACACACACAGAGCTATATTTTCTTCCCAGAAGCACCTATAGGACTTGAAGTGTGTTAGTCCCATCACACACACAGAGCTATATTTTGTTCCCAGAAGCACCTATAGGACTTGAAGTGTGTTAGTCCCATCACACACACAGAGCTATATTTTGTTCCCAGAAGCACCTATAGGACTTGAAGTGTGTTAGTCCCATCACACACACAGAGCTATATTTTCTTCCCAGAAGCACCTATAGGACTTGAAGTGTGTTAGTCCCATCACACACACAGAGCTATATTTTGTTCCCAGAAGCACCTATAGGACTTGAAGTGTGTTAGTCCCATCACACATACCTTTATTTTCTTCCCAGAAGCACCTATAGGACTTGAAGTGTGTTAGTCCCATCACACAGAGCTCCTCTATTTTCTTTGCAGAAGCACCCATAGGACTTCTAGTGTGTTAGTGGCATCACACAGAGCTCCTATATATTCTTCTCAGCAGCACCCACAGGACTTCTAGTGTGTTAGTGGCATCACACAGAGCTCCTCTATTTTCTTTGCAGAAGCACCCACAGGACTTCTAGTGTGTTAGTGGCATCACACAGAGCTCCTATATATTCTTCTCAGCAGCACCCACAGGACTTCTAGTGTGTTAGTGGCATCACACAGAGCTCCTCTATTTTCTTTGCAGAAGCACCCATAGGACTTCTAGTGTGTTAGTGGCATCACACAGAGCTCCTATATATTCTTCTCAGCAGCACCCACAGGACTTCTAGTGTGTTAGTGGCATCACACAGAGCTCCTCTATTTTCTTTGCAGAAGCACCCACAGGACTTCTAGTGTGTTAGTGGCATCACACAGAGCTCCTCTATTTTCTTTGCAGAAGCACCCATAGGACTTGTAGTGTGTTAGTGGCATCACACAGAGCTCCTATATTTTCTTCTCAGCAGCACCCACAGGACTTCTAGTGTGTTAGTGGCATCACACAGAGCTCCTCTATTTTCTTTGCAGAAGCACCCATAGGACTTCTAGTGTGTTAGTGGCATCACACAGAGCTCCTATATATTCTTCTCAGCAGCACCCACAGGACTACCGACTACAATGGCTGGAAGACCGCCAAGGGGAGGCAGAGCGTGCAGAGCCAAGAACACAGGGCAGGCAGGCTCTGTTTCTAGTGGACGTGGCCGTGGACGTGGACGTGGTCGTGCATCGTCATCAGCACGTGGCCATGGGACACGCGCGTCTTTGTTTTCGGCAGCTGGACATGTGGAGCCGCATCATGCTGAAGGCTTGGAAGAATGGATGACCAAGCCCTCCTCATCCTCCTCATCCTCTCTCACCCAGGCTCAGGGTACTGACAGAGCATCATCAGCCACCCCTTCCCTAGACCCACCATGTCCTCCTGAGGAGTCCCCCGAACTCTTTGAGCACAGTGTTGGGTACATGCTCCAGGAGGATGCCCAACGATTCGAAGGCTCGGATGACGATACCCAGCTTGAGGAATCTGGCAGTACTGTTCCACCAGCTGCAGCTTACTGCCAGGTTTGCTCTAGTGGTGAAGAGGGAGGGGATGATGAGGTCACTGACTCCACGTGGGTGCCTCAAGGGAGAGAGGATGAGGAGGAGGACGAGGAGGAGGAGGATGCGGCGTCACATGTCCAACGAGGCAGGATGCCCCCTGGAGGCCAGGTAGAGGCCAGCACAGCAACTGTACAACACCGCAGAGCTCCGCCTGTGCAGGGCGCTGCCTCTGCACGTTATCAGAAAAGTTCTTTGGTGTGGGCCTTTTTTGAGACGAGTGCAGCAGATCGCACCACTGCTATTTGCAATATTTGTCTCAAGCGTATCTCGCGTGGCCAAAACATCAGCCGCTTGGGCACGACAAGCATGACCAGACATATGGCGACCTGCCATGCAGCTCGTTGGCAGGCACACATAAAAGACCCACACCAAAGAACTAAGCGGACCTCTCCTTGCTCCTCAGCTGGGATCTCCATCCCCACTACACCTTCAGTCCTCTCTGAAAGCTGCTCTGAGAGGACTGAAGGTGTAGAATTAGGTGTGTCACAACCAAGTACTTGCAGTACACCGACGTCCGATTGCAGCAGGCAAATTTCCCTGCCCCAGCTGCTGGACCGTAGAAAGAAGTACACTCCCAGCCATCCACATGCCCAGCGGTTGAATGCTAGCCTGGCTAAATTGCTAGCACTTCAACTGCTGCCTTTTCAGTTGGTAGACTCGGCCCCCTTCCGTGAGTTTGTTCAATGTGCGGTTCCTCAGTGGCAGGTTCCCAAACGCCACTTTTTCTCGCGGAAGGCGATTCCGTCTCTCTACCGGCATGTGGAGGGCAATGTCCATGCCTCGCTGGACAGGGCGGTCAGCGGTAAGGTGCATATTACCGCTGACTCATGGTCCAGCAGGCATGGACAGGGACGGTACCTTTCTTTCACGGCCCATTGGGTCACTCTATTGGCAGCTGGGAGGGATGCAGGACAAGGTGCAGTAGTGTTGGAGGTTGTTCCACCACCACGCCTCCAAAACGCTACTACTGCTACTGGTTGTGACACACCTCTCTCCTCCACCCCCTCCTCTTCTTCTTCCTCCAGTGCTCTGTCCTTGGAACCAGCGGTGCTCCGTAGGCGTACAAGGGGCTACGCAAGTACGCAGGCAAAAAGATGCCATGCCGTGCTTGCGCTGGTGTGTTTGGGGGACAGGAGCCACACTGGGCCAGAGGTTCTGGCAGCTCTGCAGGGGCAGGCCGAGAGGTGGTTGACGCCACGTCAGCTTAAGCCAGGAATGGTCGTTTCTGACAATGGCACCAACCTCCTCTCCGCCCTGCGACAGGGGCAGCTCACCCATGTGCCCTGCATGGCTCACGTCCTCAACCTGGTGGTGCAGCGGTTCTTGGGCAGGTTCCCAGGCTTACAGGATGTCCTGAGGCAGGCCAGGAAAGTCTGTGTGCATTTCCGCCGACCTTATAATGCCAGTGCTCGGCTGACTGAGCTGCAAAAGGAGCTGAACCTGCCCAAGAACCGCCTAATATGTGACATGCCCACCAGGTGGAACTCAACGTTGGCCATGCTGCAGCGACTGCACACGCAGCAGAGGGCCATCAATGAGTACCTTTGCGACTACGGCACCAGGACAGGGTCAGGGGAGCTTGTTTTTTTTTTCCCCACGTCAGTGGAGCATGATCAGGGATGCATGCACTGTCCTCTCACCATTTGAGGAGGCCACGAGGATGGTGAGCAGTGACAGTGCATGCATCAGTGACACTGTCCCTCTTGTCCACCTGTTGGAGCATACGCTGCGTGGGATAATGGACAGGGCACTTGAGGCAGAACAGAGGCAGGAAGAGGAGGACTTCCTTGCCTCTCAAGGCCCCCTTTATCCGGACAGTGTTCCTTCTGTCCCACCCATCACACAGGAAGAGGAGGAGGAGGAGGAGGAGGATTGTGTGAGCATGAGGTGGAGCCTGGCACTCAGCATCAGCAGCAGCAGTCTTTTAGGGATGATGTACAGTCCCAACAAACCAGTGGACTTGTACGTGGCTGGGAGGAGGTGGCTGGCGATCATGTCATCCTCAGTGACCCAGAAGACTCCGGACCGAATGCCTCAGCTAACCTACGCTGCATGGCCTCCCTGATCCTGCAAAGCCTGCGGAAGGATCCTCGTGTTCTTCGGATCAAGGAGAGGGACCATTACTGGCTGGCCACTCTCCTTGATCCGCGGTACAAGGGTAAGGTTGCGGACCTTATCTTGCCGTCGCAGAGGGAGCAGAGGATGAGACATCTCAGGGAGGCCTTGCAGAAAGGTCTGTGCAACGCGTTCCCAGAAACTGGGAGGCTACAAACTCCTGGTCCTGGGCGACGAGTTGCTGAGGCTTCGGTCAGTGGCAGAAGGAGCGGTGGGGAAGGTGGACGTCTGACCGATGCGTTCAGACAATTTTTTAGTCCGCAGCCCCAAGGTATGATCGGTTCCAGCAACCATCGCCAGCGTCTGATATACATGGTGCAGGAATACCTTGGGGCAAGGTCAGACTTGGACACCTTTCCCACCGAAAATCCTCTGGCTTACTGGGTCCTGAGGATGGATCACTGGCCAGAGCTTGCACAGTATGCAATTGAGCTACTGGCCTGTCCTGCCTCCAGCGTTCTTTCCGAACGCACATTCAGTGCTGCTGGAGGATTTGTGACTGATCATAGGGTGCGCCTGTCCACCGCCTCGGTTGATCGACTGACATTCATCAAAATGAATCAGTCTTGGATCACCACCAGCTACCAGGCACCTGAGGCGGATATAACCGAATAATTTTTAATGTCACATCCCTTCAAGACTGCCTATGCTGATGCTGAGTGACTGTCCTCTTATGTTCACTGACTATCCTCTTCCTCCTCCTCAATGATCCATGCCACCACACCAGTGCCTAAGGCACAATTTTTCAGCCCCTGTTTAACAGGGGCGTGTACTTACAATTTTTTTAAAAAATGCTTCGCAACACGTGTGACTGCTGTGCTCCAAGTACAGTATCTGTGAGGGCCGGGTTGCAGTGTTGTGGCACCAGCACCAGTGCCTAAGGCACAATTTTTCAGCCCCTGTTTAACAGGGGCGTGTACTTACAATTTTTAAAAAAAATGCTTCGCAACACGTGTGACTGCTGTGCTCCAAGTACAGTATCTGTGAGGGCCGAGTTGCAGTGTTGTGGCACCAGCACCAGTGCCTAAGGCACAATTTTTCAGCCCCTGTTTAACAGGGGCGTGTACTTACAATTTTTAAAAAAAATGCTTCGCAACACGTGTGACTGCTGTGCTCCAAGTACAGTATCTGTGAGGGCCGAGTTGCAGTGTTGTGGCACCAGCACCAGTGCCTAAGGCACAATTTTTTCAGCCCCTGTTTAACAGGGGCGTGTACTTACAATTTTTTTAAAAAAATGCTTCGCAACACGTGTGACTGCTGTGCTCCAAGTACAGTCTCTGTGAGGGGTTGCAGTGTTGTGGCACCAGCACCAGTGCCTAAGGCACAATTTTTCAGCCCCTGTTTAACAGGGGCGGGTAATTACAAATCTTGATCTAATAGTTCACAGCAGGGCCCATTCCTGCGCCCACCAAGAGTAACTATGAGGGCCTACAGTCTTGTGGCAACACCGTCCACCACCACCGCCAAAGGCCCAATTTTTCTGCCCTGTTCATCAGGTGCTTGCAATTACAAATCTTGATCTAATAACTCACAGCAGGGCCCATTCCTGCGCCCACCAAGAGTAACTATGAGGGCCTACAGTCTTGTGGCAACACCGTCCACCACCACCGCCAAAGGCCCAATTTTTCTGCCCTGTTCATCAGGTGCTTGCAATTACAAATCTTGATCTAATAACTCACAGCAGGGCCCATTCCTGCGCCCACCAAGAGTAACTATGAGGGCCTACAGTCTTGTGGCAACACCGTCCACCACCACCGCCAAAGGCCCAATTTTTTCTGCCCTGTTCATCAGGTGCTTGCAATTACAAATCTTGATCTAATAACTCACAGCAGGGCCCATTCCTGCGCCCACCAAGAGTCACTGTGAGGGCTTACAGTCTTGTGGCAACACCGTCCACCACCACCACCACCAAAGGCCCAATTTTTCTGCCCTGTTCAACAGGTGCATGCAATTACAAATCTTGATCTAATAACTCACAGCAGGGCCCATTCCTGTGCCCACCAGTCTTGTGGCTACACCAACATCTAATAGGGCAAATTTCTGCAGAGTATATACGGCAGGCCCCTACTTTCAAACATCCAACTTACAAACGAATCCTACTTGCAAACGGAAATAGAAAACAGGAAGTGAGAGGAAATCTACCCCTAGGAAGGGAAATTCTATCATGTTAGATTTAATTTGGGAAACAGGGATCTCCTCTCTACTGATGCTTTATCACCAATCCTTGTTTCAATTAAAACCCCACTTTTCCAAAAACATTTGTCATTGGGACGGAAAGTGAGGTGACATGTTCTGAACAGATGTGCAAAGACAGCAAATGTTACAGGGGTGATAACCCCTCCCTATGTTCTCCAAAAAGCATAAAAATAGATTTTTTTGGGATGGAGCTACACTTCATAATGTACCTGTTCAGATTCTACTTAAGAACAAACCTAAAGCCGCAAGTGGTTTTAAATGGCTTCTTTTTTTCCTTTACAAATGTCATTTTGTGCAAGGACAGTTCTAAACACGGGAAACACATGCCACTTCACAGGCATACTTTGGACACCCCCCAGGTACCATATTTAAAGGAAAATTTCACTTTTTTTTTTTTTCACTTTATGCATCATTAAAATGACTGCTCCCGAAAAAACGTTAGTTTTTAAAAGTTCTTTTTGCATTGATATATGTCCCCTGGGGCAGGACCCGGGTCCCCAAACCTGTTTTATGACATTAACATGCATATTGGCCGTTGTAATTAGCACTTTTGATTTCGAACGTTCGCGTCCATTATAACGTATAGGGTTCGAAAATTTGCGCGAACTTTCGGTCGGTTCGAAGGTTCTGGTGCGAACCGAACCCGGGGGTGTTCGGCTCATCCCTATCTCTGATACTTTCAGCTTCTATTCTTTCACTTTCTCTTTTTATTCTGCCATCTCTTTCCCATTCAGCTATCTGATCATCACTTGCTACACCATATACCATACTTGCGAGGACATGAGGTTCTAGTGAGGGATATAATTGGAGGCGAGGACCAGGCTCTCCTGAGTCCATTTTACAGTGACATAAGGTGGAGGGGGTTCAAAGGTAGGGGCGGATACATTTGTTTTAACTGCAGGAGTCTTTTTAGCATATTTCTTTCTATAATCTTTTAAACATTTGCTCCATGAGTGATAACAATCTTTCATGTATTGAGGGTCATTAGATTTACCCGGGGGTAGGAATGCTTATGCGTCTGACAAATTTTGCTAACTTTCTTCCAATCTTCCTCTGAACAAGGACCTTGTGGTCCCGGATCATGAATACCTAACTGGTGGCATCTTTCCTGGACTTGAGCCCAGAAAGGTTCCACCTGTGGTCCGGGTAGATTGTTTTTAATATATTCATACGGGCACGGGATCCCTATGTCTGATCCTGGGGTGGCCACAGAATTCCCCATCTAACAAAGTGGGCAGAGTATGACTAGTATGTGGGCACAAGTGATAACAACCCGTTTGGGTAATCACTTGTTGTCGAACAATTGGGTAGTCTGCTTGGTCCGTCAAATCAGATGGACTAATGGGACTGTGAAGGTTTACCCTTAGTACTCGATTTATGGTTCCTTTCTTTGTGGCGGGATATATTCCTCTTACCCCTAATCTACAGGAATAGCCCCCTGGTCTATTGGTTAATAGAACCCACCTATTTTCTATTTTAAAAAACAGTAATCCTATAGTACAATGTGGACAAGGTGGAGCTATGTCGCTACAATCAGGTTCTTCGTATTCCGAAGTCATTAAACTCTTATACTTTATACAACATACAATTCTTTAAATTTTTAGGTACTTACGCTGTCTGTGGGAAAAGAAGTCTCACATATATATATATATATATATATCTTAAACAAAACTTTATACTTATTTCTATAGGTCTTATACTGTAAATCTTATGAACAGAATTATTTTAAATGATCATTATAAAACCATACATTTGTTCAATTTTATAGTGCACTTTTTGTTTCTCAAAAAACTTAATGGGCGTCCGCTCAACCAAACCTTTTATCACGGGCGTAATCTGCTACTTCCCGGTGATTAAAATAATAATAATAATAATCTCTTTTACAATAGTTTTTTTATAGTCAGACCAACCTAGTCGGACTCTCTTTAAATACCCAAATAACCTACGTAACTACCTGCGTGTCCTTTTAACCTCCCGGGGGACCGACCTAGTCCGCCGCGAAGGCACAACAACCTAACCTCCCGGGGGACCAGCCTAGTCCGCCGCGAAGGCACAACAACCTCTTTAAACTAAATTTGTGGCGATGATCTGGACAGCGTAAGCATTTACACCTATTCACCTTAAA